>CM076584.1:708524051-709124051 GCA_034641835.2 Pinus albicaulis
AAAAGACTGCATCATTCCCTCTCTAAGTCTTGGGCAATCCTAGAACAAAATCCATACTCACCATGTCCCAAGGCCTGTCTAGAATAGGCAAGGGAGTGTACAACCCTGCATTATGGCTCCTTCCTTTGGGATATTGACAGATTTTGCAATTTTTCACAAACTTGTCCACTTCTTCTCTCATCTTGGGCCTGTTGTGGATGATTTTGTCACCCCCCTAGAGACAGCCTAGAGTTGCCATAGACCAGTGCCTAGGACATCTTAATACAGCAAGGAGTCCTTTATAGTTTGGGTTGTCAGTCCAAGAACTCACTTACTATCTCTTGTTTGAAACAAGGAAACTAGGTTTGAATGGGACCAATCTCTCTCAGAAGCTGACACAAAGATAAGAATAATGTAGGAACATCAAGTATAACTTCAGCATGAAAGCATCAGACAGTTAAGAGACCGCTTACTGTAAAGAGGGCCGATTCAAATAATATATCACAGAAATCAAATATCAGAAAGTGAGTGCAGTGAAGAAACATAAGAGGATATTAGCTGGCATACAAGGGCGCACCAATTTACGAATCCTTAAGCCACTAATATAGCAGAAAATATGGAAAGAGTGAACATGGAACAGTATATCATGACTAGGCCTATTTAAAGCGCTTGACTAATTCCAGAAAGGGCACCACTTAAGATGAATCCTTACTGCAAACTAGTGAGCCACTCGCATTCTAGAACATGATACAAGAAGATAAATAGCGTGAAAAGAGATATTGTATTAACACATGAGAGAAAATTACATACTGTGAGATACTAAAGACCAGAATCCTCAATACAATTATAACCCCTCCTCACTGAGACCCTACGGGCTCTGAAGCTTCATACAGAAATATTACAAAAATGTATACAGAAGTCCTCTCGCTGCACAGTTTGCTGACAGAAATCTGGAACCCTTCCAATGTCTTATTTTTTGGTATTTATAGAGAAGACAGAAACTTCTAGAGGAGGAGGGAGACGAGGCACAATTAATGACTCAATTTGAATAACATGGCGGAAAACATTCACGCCTTCTCTATGAATGACTAGCTATAAATGAATACACCTAACAATCTGTCTAAAGAAATAAATGCTGGGAGATAAAAATCTCCTTATATACAAGACAGAAATAATAAAATATATACAATGTGATGCTTTTAGCGGAGGGAAAATCTGATGTCGTAAGAGACTGGAGATAATCTGCCTTCCTGTACTGTACTCTCGGCCCTTTAACTTTGGATTTGAATTCTGGACCTTAACTGCGGGGCGAATTTCTCTGGAGGGTTCTAAGAATCCATATATGTGTCTTCTTTAATGGCGATCATTTCACGTACCAGTTCTCAGCCTCTTGCATTAAATTTCACCCCAGGAAATCATATTTCATGGGCCCCGAACCTTTGTAATAGCGGCAGCGGATTAAAATGTCTTCCAGCTATCTTGAAACCTGCAAAATCCATAAAATATCAGAGAGAACTGACTCAGATGGAGGCGGGGACGACGGATACACGGTTGACTGGGATAAACACATAGGGTGGCGGAAGAAGAAAAGTGGAATGTTTCGGCAAACAGATGAAACGCGGGCTTTCACGAATGGGCGAAATGAGGGTTTTATTTGTGACACAGTCGGGTCGGGAGGGAAGACTGGCGGCAAATATAAATAAAACACATAAAAACGCACATATATATATATATATATATATTGGCGCGGAGAAATATTACGGATGTACGGGGGCGAGACACATAGGCGCATGAGTGACAAGTGGGGAGACAACGTGGCGGAGGAACTAACGGGTGGAAGTGGGTGAAAATGACACGGTGGCGGGCCATATAATACGGCGGAGACGAAATAACAGGCGAGCAACTCCGGAGAAAATCCACCGTCAAATCAGGCTTGGTGGATCCAACGGCTCCAACGAATTCCACTGCCCGGCGATGGGACGACCTTTAACGCGCGGGGGAGGAGTGGTTTTCCGCCCGTACTGAGGACACGTGGCAGAAGATTTGTGGCATCGCTACCCCCGCAGTAAATACCGCCTTGCCGATGAGAGTGGTGCGGGGGTATACTGCTGGTTTTAGGCGTGCATGGGGCCCTCCTACTTGACGATTGCCGCGCCGTTGATTTAATTAAATCGGACGGCCACCATTGCGCCCGATCATTTGAACGATAGGCCCCTTTTCTTTTTGGCTTGCGGTCTCCGGCCTCCGGTCATGTGACGACAACAGCAAGCGGGCTAAGGACTTGGGGGGCTTTCGGCTAAACAGATTTAAATTGCGGGTTTTTAATCATTTGAGCAATATATTTTGAGGCGGAGAAGGTGGCGACGAGCATGATATGGGGGGGGGTTTTTGACCACGAAAACATTGGAAATGGATTTTAGAGGAGCTGGTGGTCAAAGTTTAAATGGAGAAGGGAATATGTACAACATCGGCTCCATCTGGGGACGGCATGTTCATCCTCGAGCATGTCGAGAACACGCAGACCGTTCAATATTTTACTCCGCTGCTCAATTTCCTCTGCGCTTCTGCTTCAGGTAATTATCAGCATTTTTTCCTTAATAGAAATAAAAACCAAAACCATTTATATACAGTATATACAATCTGGCATTCTCCTCCTAGGTCAGAATTGAAAATATGGCTTGAGGAATTGGCCATTCACGGGAGCATCCAACAAATCACCCTGTAGATTTTCTAAATAGAAAGTGTTGTTTCTTCCCAGCTTTACTATTTTGAATGGCCCAAACCATAATGGATCGAATTTAGCATGCTTGCCCTTTTCTGCTCTACGAACATCCCATCTGAGAACCAGGTCTCCAACTTGAAAATTCCTATCCTTTGCATGTTGATCAAAGACATTCTTCATCTTTTCCTGGTATTCTATCAATCTCTGATCCACCTGATTCCGTGTTTCCTCCAATTCTACCAGCTTATTAATTCTTCTAATCATATCATTTGGTTCTTCTTGGTTTTCCTGCATAAAACGAGCCACTGGTAATGCCAATTGCAAAGGGAACACAGCTGCTCTGCCATACACCAGCTCATAAGGAGATTTCCCTGTTGCTCTTTTGTTGGTTATTCTATTTACCCATAGAGCAAACTTCAACTGAGAGTCCCAGTTTTTCTGATTTTCAGCTATTGTTTTCTTCAGGGCTCTCACCAGGGTTTTATTAGATGACTCTGCTAGACCGTTTCCCTGTGGATAGTATGCTGTTGAATGAGTCAGGATGATGTTATATATTTGGCAAAAATTCACAAATTTAGCAGACTTAAAAGCTTGTGCATTATCAGTTACAATTCTAGCAGGACAGCCAAACCTAGATATAATATTATCTTCTATAAAATTCATTATTACAGCATCTGTAGCTTTTCTTGTGGGTACGGCTTCCACCCATTTTGTGAAATAATCTGTGGCTGTTAATATCCACTTATGTTGGCCACTGGATGGGGGATGTATCTCTCCTATAAAATCTAATCCCCATTTCTGAAATGGTTCATTTACATGGATAGGGATCAAGGGAAATGCTGCTAATTTCTGTCTTTCTGCAAATCTTTGGCATTTGTCACACGATCTGACCCAAGCAAAAGTATCTGAATACAATTTTGGCCAGTAAAAACCAGACCTCAAAATTTTATGTGTTGTAGCCCTCCAGCTGTAATGTCCTCCACATATGCCCTCATGGAATTCTGTCATTACATTCTGTACTTCATTCTCTATGAGGCATAACAGTAATATACCCAGAGGATCTCTCCAATAGAGCTGTCCATTAGCAATTGCATATTTCTGAGATTTCATCCTTACAGCTCTGTATTTCACTTTGTCACAGCCAGGGGGACAGCTGAGTGTTAACAGATATTCAACTATTTCTTTATACCAAGGACTAGTTAGATATTTCACATGTATCTTTTGAGTAGCCATTTCTAATCCATGTTGCTCCTCCTCTTTTTCTGATTCTTCATTTGCTATCACAGATAGATTAATGCCCAAAGCTTGATGATTTGATTCAGATAACATCTTGGCAAGTCCCTGTCCTTTCACCAACTTAGTAGGCTTTATATCTAAATCATACTCTTGGATTTTTGCAATCCATCTTCCCCTCCTACCTTCGCTGTCTCCTTGAACCAGAATGTCTTTGACTGCTGCTGTAGGGACATAAGCTGTAATGTGAGATTGCAAAACATAGACTCTGAAAGCTTTAAGGGACTTTACCAGGGCATATGCTTGCTTCTCCAGTATATTATATTTCAATTCAGCATCATACAGGACTTGACTGAAGAAAGCTATGGGCTGTTCATATCCCTCTTCATTTTTCTGCAATAACACTCCAGCAATCGTATGAGGTGAAGCAAATGAGAAAATTATAAATGGTTTTTTGTAATCTGGCCCTGCTAGCACAGGAGCTTCAGCGAATGCTCGTTTTATCCTTGTGAATGCATCTCTAGACTCCTGGGACCATTTTACTTCATTTTCCTTTTTCAACATATTGGTTATGTGCCTAACTATCTCTGCATAGTTAGGGATAAATCTTCTCAAAAAATTGATTCGCCCCAAAAACACCTGTACTTCTTTCGTATTCCTTGGTAAAGGAATGCTATTTATCACCTCAACTCTCTTAGGATCAATTTTCACACCATCTTTATTCACAATATGCCCTAAGAGTTTTCCTTCATCTAATGCAAACAAAGATTTTTGGGGGTTAAGAGAAAGGCCATACCTTCTGCATTTCTCAAAAGTTCTTCTCAAATGCTCAATATGCTCATCATCATTCTTTGATAATACTGTGATATCATCAAGATACACCACCAAGAACTTGTCCTGTTCTCCGACAAAGGCTATGTCCATTGCCCTCTGGAAAGTAGCTCCTGCGTTAATTAATCCAAATGGCATCCTGGCATACATAAAGGTTCCCCATGGTGTAGTGAATGCAGTCTTTTTCTGGTCTTCTGGGAACACAGCTACTTGATTGTAGCCCGAAAATCCATCCATCATTGACATTCTGGATGCTCCCACTACTTTCTGCAGGATGTGATCCATCTTAGGCAGTGGATAGTTATCTTTGAGAGATGCTCTATTCAGATTTCTGAAATCTACACATAGCCTTATTTCTCCATTTTTCTTGCGAACAGGAACAATATTTGCTATCCATTCTGAGTACCTTAATGGCACAATTATTTTGGCCTTCAGTAATTTCTTGATTTCTTTTTCGATTGAGGGAAGCAGCAAGGGGTTTATCTGTCTGAGCTTCTGCTTGTATGGCTTTGCATCTTCCTTCAGCGGAATCTTATGCTGTATAATATTTACATCAAAAGTCTTTAGGTCCTCATAGGACCAAGCAAAAACATCTTTGTAAGATTGAAATAACTTCAAATATTTTTCTTTATAATCTTCTGGGACTTTCTTAGATAATTTGATCATTTTGGGATCAGTGGAAGTACCCAGATTCAAATCTCCTACTTGATCTTCTTATACTACTTTATTTGGCTGCATTGGAACATCATCTTTATTGAATAACCTCTCTAGAGGTACCAACCCTCTAGGTATCACATTACCTTTCAGCTGCAGCACTTTATTTCCTGCTATTCTTTCTTCCCATTTGTTCTCAGCAACATTTTCAGCTTCTTCCTCTTCATTATCATCAATCTCCATATTGGAGAATTCTCCCACGGTTTCCATAAATCTTTTCATTTGTCCATCATCTTCGAATACCTGCCAATGCTTTATATTATCTGGAATGGATGGTCTGTACCGTACTTCCACTTCATATCTTAAAAGCGGATTCTGAGGAGGACGAAAGGTACTGGCAGCTACAGCGAGAGAGTCTGCTATTTTGTTTTGCTCCTGGGGCATGAACTGTATGTTAAATGCTGAGAAGAAATTTTCTATCATGTCCCATACTTTATTTCTATATGTTCTAAGTCGTGGATGCTTAGTTTGACATTCATTTTTAATCTGTCTCACTACTAGCTCAGAGTCTCCAAACACTTTCAAACATTGGATGCCCATACTCTTGGCTGTCTACAGCCCCAATAATAGCGCTTCATATTCGGCTACATTGTTTGTAGCCTCATACTCCAATTTGAAAGACAGTGGCACCCATTTTCCTGTGGGGGGAATTAGCAATACCCCAGCTCCATTGCCTTCCCTTGAATTAGCTCCATCAAAATGCAAAGTCCATATTTCTGATTCCTGACTTTCTTTAGGCTGCTCAGCCTGAATTTGACCAAAAAGGGGCTCATGAGCGTAACTTTGGTTTTCTTCTAGCATAAAACATGAAAAGTCTCCCTCTTTATTATAGATTGGGGAGTTATAAGTTATACTGAAGCAGTCAAGTATATTTACCATCTATAGTAGGTTTCTCTGCATGCAACCTCCTATATGACCTGAAAATGCAGAGACGATGCTTGTGCTATTCTGAATCCAATTCAATTGACCCCAATCTTGTTTTGTGGCCATGGCTGCAAACCTTGTCTCCCATGAGTGGGATATAGCTCAACTCTAATGTCACATTACTATTCCTTTGAAAGAATTTGAGCCATTAACACAAATCTTCATTCATTTCAGACCATTCTCACAATCAGCAGTGCTGTCTTTGTATGGTCTTGTGTCCCAGCAGCCCTAGTTGCTCCATGACAGAGACAGAAAGGGCATAGATTATGGGAAACCAATTTAACATACAATTATGTGTAATGATCATGAATATTAAAGGGACACCGACTAAGAGTGGAGTAAATTATCTCCTGTTTGCTATGGGCAAAAAGACCTATGGGTCTTTCTTCTTAAATATTTAAACTATCGGGCATGCAAGCGGTGCCAGGAAGTATAAAGAGGTAACTTGGGGAGCGATATACGCGAAATTTGTTTCAATATTTCAGTCAGTGGGACAGGAATCTTAATTTTCTCAAGCTCTTTTTGCAAATTAAAAGCAGATGTGGGCTTTTCTATCATTACTTCTTTGGACTCCTTATTTTCAACTGAGGACCTAATTTCTTTTGGCACTGGCTTAGCATTAGGAGGACTGACTATTTTGGAAGAAGAAGGAATTTGATCATTTGACTGCAAGGGGGTTTTTAGAAGATTCTTACCTTTTTCTATACATCTCTTTGTTGCTGATTCCTTCTGAGAAGATGCTTCTTTCTGAGGTGGTTCTTCTTCTTGCTCTTGAGCTCTGGTCCTCTTCCTTGAGGATCTGAGATCATGTTGATTGTACTTCATGAAATGAAGAATTGCTTTGACAGTTAATCTGCCTTCTTCGTCTTCTTCTTAGGGAGGCCTCCATATCATCAGCTATTTGAAAAACAGTTGAATCTTTACAATCCAGTAAAATTGTATCTCCCGGGGAAGTGTGCCCCAGCCCTTAAGTCCCAAGGGAGTGAGCACGATCATGGCTGAATCACCTGCTTCCCATGGCAATATACGCTATGGAGGCTTTTGTCTTGAGATTATATCCTCTAGTTTGTTAATAAGTTCCAGAATGTTGCCATTTTTAACTGAGTTCTAGCAGTAATATTCTTGTCATCTTGCTTATTTCATCCATTTTATCAGAATCTTTTTCTTGATTAGAGGTAGAAACCTCCTCTTTGCCTTTTCTTCTAGTTTCCTGTTCAATTTTTCCTTTTAACTTCCCAATGGCAGCAAAATTTGCCTCCAACTCTAGAGCGTCTGTCTGGGCATCATCTAGAGTAACAGGCATTCTTTCCCGCAGAGAGAAACCGAAGTCAGAATCAAAAGCTGCTATGAAAACAACTTTGGCAGCAGCTTGTTGAGGTTTCATATCAGCAGGAAGGTTCAGATATAATTTATTAAACCTTTTAATAAATTCTGCCACCCCCTCGTTGTGTTTCTTCTTTAGCGTATTGAATTCAACGAGGCACTGCCCTTGGTCTTTCTTTTCTCCCCACTTCCTGAGAAAAGCATTCTCCATCTGGTCCCAGGTGGTGATTGAATGATTTTCCAGTGTCTTGAACCATTTTCGAGCTTCACCTTCCAAGGATTGCACAAATAACCTCAAGACCACATCCAGATGTTCGACATTTAAGTTCTCTGCAAAAGAGCAGAAGGTCTCGAGGTGCTTCTGAGCGTCAACTTCATTCTCACCATTGAATCTTGGAAAAATCTTCAAGTAATCCTGCGGCATATCATTTAGCGCTTGGGGCAAGGCCAGAGGAGCATATTTGTTCAACAGAAAAGCAGGAACATTGGCCATTGGAGGCGGTGGGGGTTGTACAACAATCTGAGGTACAGATGAAGGGAGAGGAGTAGGAGGAAGTGGAGTATGAATGACAATGGGAATATATTTCACAGAGGTCTGAGGTGTAGATGGGAATAATTCACGGTTAACAGGAGCTACTTCAGTGACCTCTTTAATTTCTTCAGCCTCGAAAGTAGGATGAGATTCTTCTTCTATCCAGGCACTCCCCCTACGTGGAGTCTCTAAAATAAACTCGAGATTTTCTGTTCTACCTTCCTGAGAAGAAGAAGGCGGATAATCTTCAACAGAACACTCGGAATTTTCAGCGCGGGCTGACTTCTTCTCCTTCCAAACTCTTTTATGAATAATTTTCTCTGGGTCAGACACGTAGGGTGTTCTCAGTTGAGCTGTATCTGACCTCAAATGCGGCCTACGAGGAGCCAGGACTACCAATAAAATTTATCAAATGAAGACCAGTGGAGTCGCCAAGGTGAGAGATACGCAACTCTTCAACTCTCTGTGCTCACCTGATTAGAGAGTGAAAACAATTTTTCGAGACCCAGGGAAACTGATATTCTTGAATTCGTTCCCCGACAACGGCGCTAGAAAGATGTTGTGGATGATTTTGTCACCCCCTAGAGACAGTCTAGAGTTGCCATAGACCAATGCCTAGGACATCTTAATATAGCAAGGAGCTCTTCGTATAGTTTGGATTGTCAGTCCAAGAACCCACTTACTATCTCTTGTTTGAACAAGGAAACTAGGTTTGTTTGGGACCAATCTCTCAGGAAAGTGACCGCAGATAAGAATAATGTAGGAGCATCAAGTATAACTGACATGAAAGCATCGGACGGTTAAGAGACCGCTTCTTTGTAAGAAGATACCGGTCAAAATAATATATTACAGAAATCAGATATCAAGGAGTGCGGGCAGGAAAGAAACATGAGAAGATATTATTGACAAAAGGGCGCATCAATTTACGAATCCTTAAGCCATTAATATAGCAGAAGTTATGAAAGGAGTGAACATGGAACAACATATCACTTCTAGGCCTATTTAAAGCGCTTGACTAATTCAAGAAAGGGCACCATTTAAGATGAATCCTTACTGCAAATTAGTGAGCCACTCGCACTCTAGAACATGATACAAGAAGAAAGTTTGCATGAAAAGGATGATATATTAACACATGAGAGAAATTACATCGTGAGATACTAAAGACCGAATCCTCCAATACAGTTATAACCCTCCTCCACTTTGAGACCCTACGGGCTCACCGAAGCTTCATACGAAATCTTACAAAAATGTATCTGAAAGTCCTCTCGTTTGCCCGGTTCTTGACGAGAAATGCGGAACCCTTCCAGTATCTTATTTTTTAGTATTTATAGAGAAGACAGAAACTTCTAGAGGAGGAGGGAGACGAGGCACAATTAATGACTCAATTTGAACAACATGGCGGAAAACGTTCACGCCTTCTCTATGAATGACTAGCTATAAATGAGTACACCTAACAACCTGTCTAAAGAAATAAATGTTGGGAGATAAAAATCTCCTTATATACAAGACATAAATAATAAAATATATACAATGTGATGCTTTTAGCGGAGGGAAAATCTAATGCCGTAAGAGACTGGAGATAATCTGCCTTCCTGTACTGTACTCTCGGCCCTTTAACTTTGGATTTGAATTCTGGATCTTAACTGCGGGGCGAATTTCTCTGGAGGGTTCTAAGAATCCATATCTGTGTCTTCTTTAATGGCGATCATTTCACGTACCAGTTCTCAGCCTCTTGCATTAAATTTCACCCCAGGAAATCATATTTCATGGGCCCCGAACCTTTGTAATAGCGGCAGCGGATTAAAATGTCTTCCAGATTTCTTGAAACCTGCAAAAACCATAAAATATCAGAGAGAACTGACTCAGATGGAGGTGGGGACGACGGATACATGGTTGACTGGGATAAACACATAGGGTGGCGGAAGAAGAACAGTGGAATGTTTCGGCAAACAGATGAAACGCGGGCTTTCACGAATGGGCGAAATGAGGGTTTTATTTGTGACACAATCGGGTCGGGAGGAAAGACTGGCGGCAAATATAAATAAAACACATAAAAACGCACATATATAAATATATTGGCGCGGAGAAATATTACGGATGTACGGGGGGCGAGACACATAGGCGCATGAGTGATGAGTGGGGAGACGACGTGGCGAAGGAATTAACGGGTGGAAGTGGGTGAAAATGACACGGTGGCGGGCCATATAATACGGCGGAGACGAAATAACAGGCGAGCAACTCCGGAGAAAATCCACCGTCAGATCAGGCTTGGTGGATCCAACGGCTCCAACGAATTCCGCTGCCCGGCGATGGGACGACCTTTAACGCGCGGGGGAGGAGTGGTTTTCCGCCCGTACTGAGGACACGCGGCAGAAGATTTGTGGCATCGCTACCCCCGCAGTAAATACCGCCTTGCCGATGAGAGTGGTGTGGGGGTATACTGCTGGTTTTAGGCATGCATGGGGCCCTCCTACTTGACGATTGCCGCGCCGTTGATTTAATTAAATCGGACGGCCACCATTGCGCCCGATCATTTGAACGATAGGCCCCTTTTCTTTTTGGCTTGCGGTCTCTGGCCTCCGGTCATGTGATGACAACAGAAAGCGGGCTAAGGACTTGGGGGGCTTTCGGCTAAACAGATTTAAATTGCGGGTTTTTAATCATTTGAGCAATATATTTTGAGGCGGAGAAGGTGGCGACGAGCATGATATGGGGGGGGGTTTTTGACCACGAAAACATTGGAAATGGATTTTAGAGGAGCTGGTGGTCAAAGTTTAAATGGAGAAGGGAATGTGTACAACAGGGCCAATAATAGAAGTGACTCAGCTGCTCATAAGTTTTATCAGTACCAAAGTGTCCAGCAAGTCCACCACTATGCCTCTCCTTGATCAAATTTTCTCTCATGGAACATTTTGGTACACACAGTTGGTTTCTTCTGAATAGTAAGTCCTCCTGCAAGAAATAATCCAGCCACTGGCTTCTATCTGTTAGAACAGGGTTACAACATGCCTCAAATGCTTCCTTAAAATCTAAATCTGTTTTATACAGTTCTTTGAGAAAATCAAATCCTACAACTTCAAAATTGGTTTCTTGAACAAGCATGTGCCTCCTACTCAAAGCATCAGCTACTTTATTTGCTTGGCCACTTATATGTTTCAAAACAAAGTTAAAACTTTGGAGATACTCAACCCATTTGGAATGCTTATGATTTAACTTAGGTTGCTGTACAATGTACTGCAAAGCATGATTGTCATAGTATAATACAAATTCTTTGGACATTAAGTAATGCCTCCATTTTTTCAATGCCTAAACAACTACATAGAATTCCTTCTCATAAGAGGAATAATTCCTTCTGGTGTCATTCATATTTTCACTGAAATAAGCTACAGGCCTATCATCCTAACTCAGCACAGCTCCAATGGCTTCTCCATTGGCATCACACTTCACTTGAAATGGTTTAGCAAAATCAGGCAGAATCAAAATAGGCTTTTCAGTTATCTTTTGCTTCAGAAGTTTAAAGTTTCTTTTTGCTTCAGCAATCCATTTAAATGGGTGTTTTCTCTTTTTTATTGTCTCAATGATGGGTGCATTAATCTTACTGAAGTTTCTTATAAATTTCCTATAAAAACTGGCAAGTCCATGGAAACTTCTTACCTCAAAAACATTTCTGGGTGAAGGCCACTCCACAATTGCCTTAACCTTTTCTGGGTCCATCTTCAATCCTTCTGCAGAGACAACAAAGCCCAAATACACCAACTCTTCCTTCATGAATGAGAATTTCTTTAAGTTTATCAGCAGTTTCTCTTGGTGCAGCTTCTTCAAGACGTAATTAAGATGCCTTAGATGTTCTTCTTTGGTTTTTCTGAAAACTAATATATCATCCAGATACACTATCACAAATTTACCAATGAATTCTTTCAACACTTCATTCATAAGTCTCATGAAAGTGCTAGGTGCATTTGACAACCCAAAAGGCATGACCATCCATTCATACAGTCTTTCATTTGTTTTAAAGGTAGTTTTCCACTCATCACCCTCTTTTATTGTAATCTGATGATATCCACTTTTTAAATCTATCTTTGAAAAATATTTAGCACCACTCAAACAATCCATTAAAACCTCAACTCTGGGCAAGGGGAATCTGTACCTGATTGTTATCTTATTGATTGCTCTGGAATCAGTACACATCCTCCAGCCTCCATCTTTCTTCAGGCTCAATACTGCTAGTACTGCACATGGACTCAAACTTTCTCTTATCAGTCCCTTGTCCACTAATTCCTGTACTTGTTTCCTGATTTCCTCATTTTCTGTGGGAGTCATTCTGTAGGCTGCCTTATTTGGCAGATTTGAACCAGGGATAAAATCTATCTAATTGCTGATCTTTCTCACAGGCGGAAACTCATCAGGTAAATCATCCACAACAATGTCACAATAACTATCTAACATCTCTTGGATTTCTATTGGCAAATCAGAAATCTTTGTAGAAGTAAGAACTACCTTAGGCTTTCAAACTAAAGAAAATCTTACCTCTTCTTCTTCAATCTGCTATAGATATTCCCTCCCGCTCAGCAACAAGGTCTTTGGATCAGCCACTCTACTTGATGGTTCTCCTTCTTCCATGGGTATCAATGTATGATGTACCCCATCTTTGAAGAACTTGTAAGTGTTCTTCTTGCCATCATGCATTTTTGCTCTGTCAAACTGCCAAGGTCTACCCAGCAGTATCTGACACACATCCATGGGCATCACATCACACAGGACTTTGTCTTTATAGTTGCCCATTTGCAGCTCTATCTCACACTGTTCTTTTACAATCAACTGGTGTCCTTTATGCAGCCAGGACACCCTGTAGGGAGTTGGATGCTCCCTTGTCTTCAGCTTCAACTTCTCTATCACCTCAGTGGAAACCAGATTGTCTGTGCTGCCACTATCAATGACTAGCTGGCAACATTTCCGGGGCTTAACCATGCAAGAAGATGAAAGAAGGCTTTACATATTGGCTTAAGCCTCACTCCAAGCCTAACCACATCATCAACATCCAATTACCAAATTTTGAGAAGTTTTTGGATCAATTTTTGAATTTTTTGTGTTTTTCTGCAAACTAGACAGTCTTATGACAACTAGACTGTCAAGGGCGCAACACCCTTGTTTGAGGCACTTTTTGACCAAAATAAGACCACCACAAGACAAAAAATGACAAGTAAATTCCATAAAACAATGTTTATAATCTTGGTTTGGACAATTGGCAGGTGAAAAGGTGAAAAAACACACAAAAAACCAATGTTCTGCCTCCTTTTTTGCCTTGGCACTGCACCCTTGACCAGTTGTGGGAGAATCACTTTTTGACAAGGAAAATCAACTCCATTCAAAAAAATAAAGCTAAATCTGGAAAGTATATAGGATAGGCTTTCCAACAAGCCATTCTGAGCCCAATTTTGGCATCAAGAAGGTCTTCAAAAGTTGCCTGCAACATGGCGCTGCGCCCTTGACAAATGTTTGATTTTATTTTATTTTTATGCAGTTTTTACTACAAATTTGATTTTCACTTGGGAAAATAATGATTTTACTTATGTAATTGATGTAAGTAAATATAAACTCATGATGAGGTGTAATGAAGCAGTTCACTTAAGTTAGGGATGAGTCAGTTTGACCACCCTACACTCTAGGTATTCAACTCAATTTTGGTGGAACTGCTCCTCCTCTCATGGATTAGAACCCTGAAGCTAGGAGGAGTTTTTTTTAGGCCTATATCATGTAGTTTTTCAGTCATTTCACAGGTTGGAATCAGTTGGATGTTGGCATATTGATCAGAGACTCTATTGTAATCATTTTGGCAGGAGCTTAATAAAAGTGTTGCAAC
The DNA here is from genome assembly GCA_034641835.2 of Pinus albicaulis. NCBI lineage: Eukaryota > Viridiplantae > Streptophyta > Pinopsida > Pinales > Pinaceae > Pinus > Pinus albicaulis. The sequence continues at coordinate 708,538,170 of CM076584.1, forward strand.
TATTTCTTTGGGATACCTGTGGTATGGTTGTCTAGCATTGTTTCTTCTTATGTATCATTATGTTTGAATGTATTGTATTCATAATTCATTGCACTTCTATTTTATGATCACTTTGAAGTTGATAAACAAAATTCATCTCACATGCTCTGTTTTGGGAAAGTTTTCATAGTTTGTTCATATTTCTTTCAATTTAGGAAGAATTAATATTTCATGCTCTTCCTAGCTCCTCACCTTTCTGAATCACTCCATCCCAAGAACCATAATGTACTAGCCTTCTTACCTACCTTGCCCCATTGAATGGACTGTAACCCTAATCCTATTTTTCTTGACCTGGCCTCTTTGACCTAATATCCTCATCCAACAACCCAATAAAATCAAATCAAAGCCCCTTCTGCATTTCATACCTAGCCTAAAACCCTAATTTATCCAGCCCTCTTGGTTGTGATTTTTGTGGAGAGAGCCCTCTCCGGTTTGGTAGGGCTAGATACCAAGCCAAAATATTGGTCTGTGGTTACCTCTATTGGGATTTCTTCTTTAGCCTTAGAAATCTGGCAGAGTGATAACACAACCTATGATCCTTACTTAGATTCCCAATAATTTAAATGCAAACGCTTCATATGAAACAATGACTAGTGTACCTCATGGGTGTGAACCACAATCATGAGATGAACATGCTAATCGGGTGAATGGGTTGAGCATACGAGGAATAGGAGGCACCAGAGGAGTTGTTCTTTGTGGAGAATGTCAACCATCATCTCTACCATGCGGATCTTAGAAATATTATCCCTATTGTAGTGAGGTGAAGAACATGTGTGGCTAGTGGCTAGAACTTTGCATGGTAGGTGAATCAATTTCTTCTAAGGTTACCCATGTATACAGATGGGTAATAGGACCAAAAAGAGGAAACACTTCTCATTGTTGCACAAAGTAGCAAGCCTAGTAAATAGGTTAAACCTAGAGGGCACAACAACAATTTGGGACAAAGGCCAACTATCACCACAACCTGTGTCCCCTTCTCTTGTTGGATTTTCACCAACGAGAGGAGTCCCAATATTCCTCACTCATGTTAGATCTGTTTTTATGGTAGGTTTTAAGTGAGGACAAGTGGCTCATCCAATAGAAAGGTTCAATTAATGTGTGATCTTTGGGAGAAGTTATTATGACTTTACATGAAAAACCCCTTGAAGGAAAGACTACATGAGACCTAGGGTTTAGATATTTGAAGAGATAAGAGTTCATCCAAGGTCAATATAGGCGAGAGAAAAGGTTATGAATGATATACTTCAACAAGTGCTAAAGTATGAACCTTCAAAATAGTCCCCAAATTTGAAGCATTAACTTCTAGTGTTCCCACTTCGTGCGATAGCTAGGGCATCAATTTAATATAAATTCCATCGTCAAAATGAATTCAAAACTTGTGGATGCCTAAAGTAGATACAAAGGAAGAAATATATCTAGACGAAATCCAAAAATTCCTCCTCCCAAAAATTTCTCACCAAACCCTAGAAATCCTCCTTATACTTAAAGGGACGAGAGGAAGAGAGAGAGAGGTGAGGAAAAAACTATTTTTCAAGTGGAATGTGATCACCAAGGATCTATCTCCAATGCCTAGCAGATTGGGAGGATTGGAATAAAAAATGATCTTGATTTGGTAACTTTGCTCTTCCAGAAGGCCTAAAGAATAAACTTCACTATCCATGGATATAGCTACATGAAAACTTCAGAATTTTATACTTCAATGACAATTATTATGGAGTTTCAAGGGTGCAAATTATCCTCTAGGAACATTTATTAATTCATCATATTTTGTGTAACACATGCAAAATTTTCCAACAATATCAAGGCCTTAATTTTTTTTCATGAATTAGGGCACAATAATAACCATAAGACAAAAATTCCATGCATTAGACATTAATTATTTTATAAATATAACATTAAAATACACTTACAAGACAATGAAGATTATATCCATCCACAAGAATGTGAAAGAGAAGCTCCAAGAGAGAAAACAATTTTTCCAAATGTCAAAATGCATTAGCTTCATCCAAATCTCTCCACAAAGTTATAGGCAGAAAATCCTCTAATGAGGTAGCCTAAAATCAAAAGTGTGATCAATTCAAATGAGATTCAGTCTCTCATATTTATCCAAGACTCATAGGTTCAAATTTCTAATTATGAAGCCCCTAAAGTGTTAAAATAAGGTAACAAACCCTTAATTACAAGCCAACCAAGATAAAATTACATTAATTATTATTTGTTTTTCCTTTAGCCCATGTAATTAATGTGAAGTGCTCTCCAATGCTAGCGTTGAGGCCTCATTTGCTGAGAATGAGGGTGAGGCCCTCCAAAAGTGATGAATAAGAATGGGATGCCCTCCAAATGCTGCAAGACATATCCAAACCCCAAGTTGGACTCAGTGGGCTCCAAATGGGTCTCATGGGTCTCCAAATGGCTCAATATCAAGTTTATGCTCCATCAATGAGGGCTAGAAGATGACACATGCCCTCCCATTTCTCCCTGGAAGAGACAAAAACTCCTCTAGGCCCTGTATCAGTTGTCAAGTGTCGGGTGCAATGTATAGCCAGCTGAGCAACGTGGTCCAAGTGCATCATCATCTCTATATAACTAGGGCATGAGAAAACAATGTGGTGGTTTTGAAGAAGCCCATAGTGTTGCAATCAATGGTCTATATGGCTAAAGGCCCATAACTCCCAATTCTCACCCTACAAGTTCCATTATGACCCTCTAGAGGGCTTGGACCCTTTATAGGGAGACCCAGTCCAAGTCAAATACCCACCCACAATCCTATATAAGATCTAATGCATCTCCTCACCTTCCAATACAATTAATCATTAGTGCAATTGAGTAAATAAGCTTGCTAATCCAGGGCATAAGTGGACATTTCATAGTGGCATGCCCTTCCCAATTGGATTTGAACATGTACAAGTGTTACATTCCTTGACAAGAGAGGTTAATAGAGGACCCTATTAGGTGGTTTCAACCTCTAAGGGAGAGACAAGTCCATGGTACATCCATCAAGTGGCACATCAAGCTATCAGGTGGGTGCAAGGGGATGTTGCCTTCCGACCAAAGAAAAATATCAAAAAAAAATTCTCCTATAGGGGTCACCCACTGGTGGTGGGTAAAACATCATAATTGTCGCCAAGATAATCGATACATTAAATAAAAATAGGGAAATAAATACTAAATCCATCATCTTAATCACCCACTAGTGGTGCGTAAAACATCATAATTGTCGCCAATATAATCGATACATTAAATAAAAATAGGGAAATAAATACTAGATCCATCATCTTAATTGTCTATAATGTTATTTAAATAATTAGCATTTGGCCCTAAAAGATGCAAAGCTTATCAAAATTTAAGTTTTCTACAAGTGTAGAAGACAAATAATCAATTGATAGGAGAATAATAATAACCAACTAACTGCAACAATATTTAAAATTTCACATGGTATTAAAGAGGATATGAGGGAAAAAGGAAGATCTGCACAAGCACAGGAAGATAAAAGTCAAGGGTTTTAACCTATTTCAAGTTCTTCAGTTTTTTCTCCAATTTATTTGAATCTCACCATATTTCCAGAAATCGTTGTAGTAGGATTGAGTGATCAAGAAAGGTTGGATGGAGCCTCCAACTTTTGCACGTGGAAAGCCAGAATGTCGTTATTATTAGAAGAATATATCGAAGGAGTATATAACTAATGTTATAGTGATACTGATAAATCCACAATATTTGGAAACCTATAAAAAGGATAATTCAAAGCAAAGAGGATTATCCTAGATGGATTCAAGGACCGCATTGTTCTGCATATTGCAGAGAAGGGAACATTGAAGGGGATGTGGGATTTGAAATTAAATTTGTAACATAATCCTACAGATAATAGGAATTTTATTCTCCAAGAGAATTTGAGGACTATCAAGAGGCATAAATGTGGAGACTTGACTTCCTATCTCATCAGAGTTCAACTTTCCAAAGATGAATTATTGCAGTCGGTGATAAGCCAAGTGATGACAGGCTAGTGTGAATAACACTGAATGGGTTTTCCAAGGAATGGAGTATGTTCGTCAAAGTAATCATTGGGCAAGATACACTTCGAGGATGAGATCACCTATGGAGTGACTTCACTCAGGAGGATCTTAGGCTTAGCTTGGTCAATGGCACTAGTTGCAGCGGCAAGACTAAGAAGGTGGAGCACGAAAATGTAGCCCTAGAAGGAAAAGGGAAGGAAAAGAATGGTTCCATCAAGGGATCTGGCTCAAAAGGAGAGAAGAAGAAGAACGATGTATCAAAGGTAAAGTGTTATGGCTATCATGAGTTTGGCCACTATTTCAACGATTTTTCACAGAGGAAAAACAAGGGTAAGAAGCAAGTAGCAGCTTCAGTAGATGCAGATGATCTTTCTAGTAGGATGGATCAGGAATTTGCATTTATTTCTTGCTTATCTAGCTCAACTTCATAGGGTGTCTAGTATATAGATATTGGAGCATAATTTCACATGACATGAGTTAGAAATTACTTCTCTAGTTATAAGGAGGAGGAATTAGATTCAAGATTCAAATGGGGAACAAGTCCAAGTGAAACCTAGTTGCAAGAGGGATTGTTCTATTTCAAATATAGAATGGCAAGCCAATTTTTATCCATGATGTGTTGCAAGTGAGAGGATTGGGGATGAAAATGATATATATATATATATATATATATATATATATATATATATATATATATATATATATATATATATATATATATATATATATATATATCCTTCACTATAAGGAAAATACCCTCTACCAGAGGTTTTTGTGGAAGCCCCTATAAAAATAGCCCAAATATCCACTTGTAGCAGAGGTCACAAGCAGTGTTGGGAGGGCGGATGTTTTAGTGGATGTTTTTTAAAGGTGCGTCTATAAAACACTAACGCACTATTGTGTTACTATACCTATATGCATCGGTGCTTAGTAGCATATGGTGCACCGTGGCAAAGTTATTTTTAATAAAAAATAATAGTTCACTAAGTACATAATTCACACTAGTGCGTATACTACTTGATAGCACTGGGACATGGTAAAATTTAAAAAAATGTCAGTTGTAAAAATCATTTTTCCCAGTCTGGAGCTATAATCTCACGACGGTCTGACACTAAACTCATATAAGAACGCCCAAGTGCATAAACAATATGGTGCACCATTGTGAGGTTTTTAATTTAAAAATAGTGATACGTTTATTATATTATACGCACTGGTGTCGTTAATTCAACTTAAATCCCTGGTGCTTAATATAAAATGGTGCACCATTGGAGGTTTATTTTTTATACAAATAAAAAATAAGGTGCACTATGTATATAAGGCGCACTGGAGCATATACTATTCAGTAGCACCAAACAATGATTAAATTTTTAAAAAATGTTGGTCATAAAATTCATTTTCAAAATTTCGGTGTTATACTCACATAAAGCACCAGTGCTTTCCCTTTTTACGAAAGCCCCGGTGCATAAAAACATGGTGCACTGAGGCAAGGTTTTTAATTTAAAAAACATCGGTGTGTTATTCATATAATAAGCACTGGTGTCATTAATATAACTATACATCCCGATTCTTAATAGATAATGGTGCACCGTTCGAGGGTTAAATTTTTTAAAATAAAAATAACAGTGTTAAGTAACTCAGGAGCACCGATGTGTATGCTACTCGATAGCATCAAACTAGTGTAATTTATAATAATAATAATAATAATAAAAAAAAAAATAGTTGTAGAATTCATTTTCACCATTCCGATGTTGTACTCACACAAAACCCTAGTGCTTTGAGCCTTTTGGAACGCCCCGATGTGTATACAACATGGTTGATCTGGGTCCATTAGCTACCAGATTTACCCATGATATTTTTCTGTGATGTGGTTATAATTACATTGAAAAGAGCATTAAAATAACACATATGCATGCTTAAGCAAGAGGAAACATGATGACATTAAGCAACAAAATAAAATGAGACATTTGATAATGGATTTCACCCAGTGTGGGCTACGTCTATGGGCCCGGTGTCAAAACAGGGTAGGTCACTTCATATAGTGCTATAAGTATCGATGATGTACATGGACTATGTTTTCTGTCATACAAGGATATATGCCTTCAACATGAGTGGCTTGTCTCTCCACGAGGCGTTCTGCTACAGGAACTCTCACTCACAATAGACCTCCTATCATCATAACATAATCTCACACATGGTGACGATGAGGACCCCTTCAACAAGGTTACAGAGGGATCATAACAATCCATGGAGAATACATCTCACATGAAGTAGAAACATAGATCCTGCAACATACATCAAGCAGGGATCTAAAAAACATATTACATCTCACAACAAATGATAAAAGAGGCACATGATATCAATACTGCATATACCTCACCCCTGAAGTTGGCTAAAGAAGTGGATGCTTAGCTGCTGAATCTGGCTGCACCATCGAATTCGTGGCATTGAGAGGCATAAAATCGACTGTCCACACTTGAGAATCTAACACCATCACTCCAATCTGGAAAATGGCCAAAAATGGGAAGCTCTACTGCTAAAATAGACATCGCCATTGGATTCCTGTTGCTGAGAGGTGTAAAATTGACATAAAATTTGTCAAATTCTGACTTCGTCAAGTTCTGGACCTCAATGAATATTTTTGATGCCCCTCAAGGTATTCTGGGCAAGGTTTTACCCCTCTAGCCGCTCATGGTTCTACACCTGCAATAAAAAAATATAATTCGTTGAAGAATGCGTTGGTTTGCTCCACGTTCTGCCTCCGCTTTTCTCACGGCTCCATTGGCCTCCCTGTGCGCTCATCTCTCATGTATTATCCATCATTCTCCATGGTTTCCTTAAACCATTTGAATTGCATTTTATAACAAAGTGTTAGGGTGAATAAGAAAAAGTGTGAGGCTGGCACATTGGTTGGCATAATCATATTAAGATACTTGTTGCTAGGAGGTTTTGGGTTCAAATCCCATTGACTCCCAATATTGTTTTAAAGCCCAATTTTAGTTTTAATATAGTTTTTTCAAACTATATAATATATGGAATTTGTATGTCCATATTGTAACGACTCCAAAAAAAATGAGAATAAGACAAAAAATGGAGGTTTCACCATCCAAGGCCACTTGGGCCTAATTTTAGGTGCCATTTGGCACCATGTGATTGGGCCATGTGGCAATCCCTCATTGGTCCACATCATATGGCACCTCTACCACCTACTTACCATGTGTAGACTTGTGGTGCTACCACATCACCTTTTTTTTACTGGGCTACCACATTAGCTTTGTGGGTCCCACTAGGCCTACCACATATCATCCATACGGCCTGCCACATGGCAGAATGTTGACTTTGACTTTTTTTTTTTTTTGGTACAAACTTCAAACTGCAATAACTTTCTCATACAGACTCGGATTTGAGTGTCATTCACGCCAATGGAATTGGGGCAACGAGCACTAAAATATTGTCTTGGTTCGAAAGCATTCTGACCACTTTTAATTTTGACCATTTCTGAGCCCTCTTGGTCTCTTGAGGGTGTATGGAGCCACTTGAATCAATCCTAACCATTGAGGCACTTTTGGTCCACCAAAAGCATGAAAACAATCTGAAGCTACTTTGTACCTTGTATGGACCACAAGTGTCCTGAAAGGTCACCCTTCATTCTACTTCACCTTTGTTCTTCGGAGCCATAAGCGATGAGTCGACACCTACATCCTCTGTAAACCTGTAGTACAATATTCTTACAAATTACCTTCTTGATTACATGACCAACTATGACCCAATCATCCCATACTTGCCACGAGTTTATAACACACACTTTGTGGTTAATTTTACATCAAAATGGAAATCAATACCCCAGATACAAGGCCAAAACATCATTGTCGCTTAACAAGTGATAGAAAACACATCATCACTTTTACATTTTAAATTGCATCATATGATTTACAAAGTGAGGCCAAAACAAACTAACACATTTATAAAAACCATCTCTCACTCATCAAAGTGAATGGATTATCTTCCTGTGGTGGATTTGCTTGTTGAACAATTGTTTCATCTGGTTCATACATAGACACTTTGTCTTTGAGACGTTGCCCTGGATGGAACCTCCAATATGTGGCTCTTTGATGGCCACTTCTGTCGCAATGACTGCAATGAGTCTTCTTCCTCCAGGCCTGATTTACCTTCTTCTTTTCCTGTGGTGGAGAAGGCCTTTCACGTCTCATCCTCTTTCATGTTGCCATTCTATTCCAGCACTCAACAAATACATGGTTATGTAATCCACAAAAAATACATTTTTTTCAATGCCATGATTTATGTTCATTGTTATCGACATGCTTTTAATCCAAATGAAAATTAGAATACCAAGACTTGTTATATCTTTCTTGTTGGTCTCTGGTGCAATCATGGTGATAAGAGTTTGCCTCAACTCTTCCTCTGTAATATGTGTTGTCATAGGATGATGGTGAAATGTTCCCATCATTCTCTTCCCCTAATGGTTTCAACCATGTATTGGAAGCTTCTAACACCTTTGAGAACTTTCCTTCAGTGTATCCCAAACCTATGAATCGAGGTCTCTGCAAAACCTCCAATGGTTGAGTTATGCCTTGGCCATTCACACCAAGTCCTCCTCCTTTGTACCCCATTTTGGTAAGGAGTCTCATGCCAGTGTGAAACTAAAGAGAAATTAGCATTTTTTACCTCAAATTTTGATTCAGAAACATGTGGTGAAGGATTATTTAAGCCTTTGTTGCACTTCAACTTCTCCAAGACCTCTTCTGCGACTTGCAACTGAAGTTGAATTCTCTGCTTCTCCTCTTTCTCTTCTCGTAGTAGCCTCCTTAATTAAGCATTCTCTTCCCGAAGACTCTGGCTTATCTCCTCATTCGAATGATGAGAAGACGATGAACGAGACGAAGAACATGCATAAGCACTAGAAGATGTGGATGAAACATCGTTCTCTGATATTCCTTTCTCCTCTTCCTCTATTCTCCTCTCATAAGTGTCGTACATTATGTCCACCAGTTTGGACATCCTCAGCATTGCCTTGTACATGTCTTTGTCATCCTACATTTTTTTCACATTCAATCATTGTTCATGCTCGCAATTCGCATCAGCAAGAAGACCGCTCTAATACCACCTTGATCCGGATCTTTCAGCTACCAGATTTACCCATGATCTTTTACTTATGTGATGTGGTTATAATTACATTAAAGAGAGCATTAAAATAACACATATACATTATTAAGCAAGAGGAAACATGGCAAAAGTCAGCAACACAAGAACACGAGACATTTGATAACAGATTTCACCCAGTGTGGGCTATGTCTCCGGGCCCAGTGTCGAAATGGGGTAGGCCGCTTCATATAGTGTCATAAATGGCGATGATGTACATGGACTATGTTTTCTTTCATACAAAGATATATGCCCTCAACATGAGTGGCTTGTCTCTCCACGAGACGTTTCGCTACAAGAACTCTCACTCACAATAGACCTGCTATCAGCATGACATAATCTCACACAAGGTGATGATGAGGACCCCTTCAACATGGTTACATAGGGATCATAACAATCCATGGCGAATACATCTCACATGAAGTAGAAACATAGATCCCGCAACATAAGTCAAGAAGGTATATAAACAACATATTACATCTCACAGCAAATGATAAAAGAGGCACATGATATCAATACTGCATATACCTCACCCCTGAATTTGGCTGAAGAAGTGGATGCTCAGTTGTTGAATCTGGTTGCACCATCAAATTTTTTGCGTCGAGAGGCATAAAATCGACTGTCCACACTTGAGAATCTGACATCGTCACTCCAATCTGGAAATGGCTGAAAATGGGAAGCTCTGTTGCTGAAATAGACATTGCCATTGGATTCCTGTCACTGAGAGGTGTAAAATTGACATAAAATTTGTCAAATTATGACTCCGAAAATTTTTGACCTCAAGGAATCTTTTTGATGCCCCTCAAGATTCCCTGGGAAAGGTTCTGCCCCTCTGGCTGCTCATGGTTCCGCACCTGCAATAAAAAAATATTGTTCGTTGAAGAACGCATACGTCTGCTCCACGTTCTACCTATGATTTTCTCACGGCTCCATTGGCCTCCCTGTGCCCTCATCTCTCCCGTATTCTCCATCATTCTCCATGGTTTCCTTGAACCATTTGAATGGAATTTTATAACAAAGTGTGAGGGTGAATAAAACAAAGTGTGAGGTTGGCACATTGGTCGGCATAATGATATTAAGATACTTGTTGTTGGGAGGTTTTTGGTTCAAATTCCATTGACTCCCAATATTGTTTTATAGCCCAATTTTAGTTTTATAGTTTTTTCAAACTATATAATATATGTAATTCGTATGTCCATATTGTAACAACTCCCAAAAACATGAGAATAAGACAAAAAATGGAGGTTGCACCATCCAAGGCCACTTGGGCCTAATTTGAAGTGCCATTTGGCACCATGTGATTGGGCCATGTGGCAAACCCTCATTGGTCCACATCAAATGCCACCTCTACCACCTACTTGCCATGTGTCGACTTGTGGTGCTACCACATCACCTTTTTGTGGGTCCACCTGGTTTTTTGACTAGGCTGCCACATTAGCTTTGTGGGTCCCACTAGGCCTACCACATGTCATCCATACAGCCTGCCACGTGGCAGAATGTTGACTTTGAATTGTTTTTTTGTTGTTTGGTACAAACTTCAAACTGCAATAACTTTCTCATACAGACTTGTATTTTAGTGTCATTCATGCCATTGGAATCGAGGAGACGAGCACTATAATATTGTCCTAGTTCAAAAGCACTCTGACCACTTTGAATTTTGACCATTTCTGGGCCCTCTTGGTTTCCTGAGGCTGTTTGGAGCCACCCGGATCAATGGTGCATCGTTGCAGGGTTTTTTTATTAAAAAATAGTGGTGCACTAGATGAAACCGGGGCACCAGTTCATATACTACTTGATAACATTGGAAAAAGGTTAAATTTAAAAAATGTCAGTCATAAAATTCATTTTCACCATTTCAATGTTATACTCGCATGAAGCACCGATGTTATTCTTGTTTTTACACACCCTGGTGCGTAAATAACATGGTGCATCATGGTACGGTTTTTAATATAAAAAATTACGATGTGCTTCGTAAATACTCTACATCGATGCATCAATCAACTTGAGCACACTGAAACAGGGTTAAATAAATAAATAAATAACTTACCAATTGTAAAATTCATTTTTACCATTTGCAATGTTCTAGAGATCTCAAGCATCGGTGCAACCTTTGCCTACATGAAGCACCCTACCCTCGGTGCTTCCCTTTCTTGCCATCCTTTTGTCTCTTTCTCACTATGTTGCTTTCAAATTTTGTCAAATAGGGGTCAAATTTGTTTTTATCATTTACGTGCAACCATGCCTCCTTGATGAGAAAAATGTCCATGTAATGTTTATGTTTCTCCCTAACTTAATTTTTTAACAGAGATGAATTGAAAATTGAGTTAAAAAATGCATTGATTTTTATTTTTATTTTTCTTCACAGTGTGTTCGAGACGCTCAGCTCACACTGTTCATAGTGCACTCTGTAAACTTGTAGTGTGCATTGCAAATCGGTGTGTAACATTAACGCACTATTAGTGGTTCGGTCCTTTGGTAAATGGAAATGCATTGGATAAATGGAAACGCACCACTTTAAAAATTATAATTTTTACGGTGGTGTGTCGAGCAAAAGTAATTCCCAAGGGTGTTTATTTTTTCCAAATGCACAAAAAAATATTAAAAAACTACAACTCGATGTGTTTGTTAACCTAAACATTCTAGTGTGGTGCGTCGACATAAAATTAATGCACTGGTGTGAAATGTTGTTTCGATGCAGCGCATTGAAAATTAAAAAATAACTAATGTCATGTATGTATGCGAACCGAAATTTGTGCGTCAAGTCGATGTATACACCATTTTCGATGCATTCCATTTTTGTGACACATCGTGTCCGATGCGTTACTATTTTTGGAGCACCAAGGTTGAATTTTTTTTTATATAATTAAAAAATATGTGTCCATATTTATAAAAAATAATTTAATTTAATAAAAAAAAATATTTTTTTTTGTGAGGTTGATGTTTTTTATATGTCAATCATGCAAAGACGGTATAGGAGAGAGGAGCAAGAGCAAAGAGTTGACCACTACAATATGGTATGAGGGCTTGAGGCATGAGAGAGGGAGAGAGATTTGTACCCACGCCCTATTACTGTATGGACCCAAGTCCTCTTGAGAAATGTATGCCTCCTTAATTACTATGAGGAGGCTACATCCCTGAAGGGGCACTCCGAGTTGTTGTCACAACTGATCCATCGGTGGGATTTCCACCAACAAGATTTTCGTGTTGGTCCTGACATGTGGTTTCATCTCATTGAGGAAGACATTTATTTTATCACTGGCCTATCTAGGAGAGGGGAGGATTTTCCCCAGTTCCCTAATGTCCCCCATGGTGTTACAGTAGAGAGTTAGCTTGTTTACTCTCAAAGATATGTTGGGGATCATGTATCTTCTCCAACATATTTTCTGGTGTCTAGTGGACAGTTACTGATTGCTTCTTTTGGTGTAGAGGAGGTTAGGTGCCTCTCACTATTAGTGAGTACCATTGCACACTTTACTAAGATGGGTAGTGCATAAGTTTCCCTCTTTTATTGTATGTTGATTCTTTGGTGCAGGGGCAACGATGTATCAGATGGTCTACCATTTTTTTGTGGCAGTTTTGTATAGCTTTAGATAGATTTCGTGCTATGATACATAGAAGGGAAAACTTCCATTTTGCTTTAGAGTTTTTTTGTTTATTTTTTGAGAGGTTTCTGAAGGATATGCCTACTTTTTACAGTCACCCTCCTAGGCTGATGACTAAGGTGCAGATGCGCATGTGGGGCAAGATAATTCCCAAGACGGGCCAGCTGGAGTATCCGACCAGGATTACCGTCGACGCATTAGGGCTACTGGAAAGTGAGGTTGACCACCTGCTTGTCTTGGTGTCGTGTCTTTACATGGGGATGGATTGGCGTTAGTGTCCCAACATCCTCTTCACACAGGATGAGAATGTAGATTATAGAGGTAATATTAGTGTTTTCTTTAAATTAATCTAGTTTCATTGTATTGTCTTAATTAATTAAAATAAAATTTATTCTAGCACGTTCTTTAACTTGTTTGATGAAATTGTTTATTGAAATTATCTAATTATTGTTTTGTACCATATATTTTGTATACATCGACACATTCGTTGGGTATATGCCTCCTCACCCATTGGATGGAGATGCGGATACGGTCGAGGTTGCGGAGGGTGAGGGACATCCTTATCAGATGTAGATACACGTGGGCATGTAGTCGCGTCATTTGCCTAATATTGGATTCAGTATGGAGTTAGGAAACCGACTCTCTAGACTTTTGGTTGAGGCCGGATTCCGCCCTGCGACGGCTTGAGACATCAGGGTAGATCATCGGCTCTTGGAGATTTGGATGGACTGTCGCGTGATATGTTGAGTCTTATCTTTCATATCTTTGAAGCTACCAGATTTATACTAGCATTGAGGAGGGATTATCGTCATGCAAAAGATAGAGAGTCTTCACCTAGTACTACCCCATCATATCATGGTGATCAGGGTAGCCATCCTTCTGGTAGCACTCCACCTCCTTGGGAAGGTCATGCATCAGATACATAGACTTCACCAAGACATACTACCCAATCGGAATATGATCAGGGTGTCGATGATCCTTCTGATAGTAGTCGACCACCTCCTCCTTTTTCACCTCATGATCACCCACTGCATCATGTTTCTTCTCAGAGAGAAGACTAACCACCTTCTCCTCCACCTCATAGTTAAACTCTTGATGAGGCAGTTGATTATCCATCGTATTTTATTATAGACAAGGTTGCCACTACTATTGTTGTATCAGATATTTTATAGTAGTAATTTGTCTTATTTGTATATATATGGTGCATTTTTTTGTTCATGTTGATATTCTTATTTTATATGTTGGTGTTGATGTGTATATTGTTAGGTCATGTTAGATATGTTCATTTAATACACTTGCAGATATATGTGTATGTTATAGCATTTATTTTACAATATGAGATGTATATTTGAGGATGTTTTTGGTGATGATGTTAGACAGTGCTTGTGTTTTGTTAGATGTGATCATGATGATGATGCCATGTTAGATTGTTAGATTTGTGTGCTAGTTAATGATGTTTATATGTGCTAGAAGTGTATATAATTAGACGATGTTAGAAAATTTGAATATAGTGTATTTTAGATGATGTTTAAGTTTGTTAGATGGTTATCAACATGATGCTTATTTTTATGAAATCATGTTTATTATAGGTTATGTATTGATGTTTACATGCAAAACGACTTAATTTAAATGAAAAATGCAAAGATATTTTTATAAATTACAAAGTTTAATATGATTGAGCCTATAATTGTAAAATTACCATAAATATTTTTTTATCGCATAGATATTTCATACATATTCATTCTAACTACATTCTTATTCAAACAAGGGCTTCGAGGAGCATAGTCCTTGCCTATGGAAAACATAGAAATAAAAAAACAGTGTTTATAAAACATGTCTAGAAAATAGTCACTACAAAAAAAAATCAATTTTACACACAATTAAATTCTACAAACCTCTAAACAAAACTATCTTTCTAGTCATATTCAAGTGTAGAAATCACAAAGTTGTGACCTAAACTTATAATACAAGAGTTAGACAATATTTAATTAAATTTTATAGTTTATTTTCACAACATATATTGCAACATGTAATTATTAAATAAAAAATTCAAAATATTTATAGTAAAATTAAAATATTTAATTAATTGTTCTATAAAATCAACTATAATTAAAAAATAATGTTCATAAAATATTGAATTATAAAAATAACATTACAATTAAATTGATTTTATAACTTTAATAAATTAAAGTTTATTTATTGATAATAATTATGAATGAAGCATTATTTAAAAAAAAAAACATATTTATTAATTATAATTATTATTTAAAATATAATTTTTAAATTAATATATATTTTTAAATTTTAATTATACTTATTTTAAAATTTCTAATGTTTAAATTAATAAATAAGAAAATGCAATCAATAAATTATTATGAGTAAAAAAAAAAATATATATATATATATATATATTTTTAAATTTTAATTATACTTATTTTTAAATTTCTAATGTTTAAATTAATAAATAAGAAAATGCAATCAATAAATTATTATGAGTAAAATATATATATATATATATAACTTTTTAATTTTTTTTAAATTCAATTTATTGTTAAATTTAAAAACTTAAGTGAGAATTTTTTATAAATTTATAATTAATTTAGATTTAATATATCTTAAAAAAATTAATTAAATTTAATTTATCACCAAAGTTATGAGAGTTTCAAGCAATTTAAATTTAATATTTATAACAATTCTTATCAATTTAAATTTAAATTTAATATGTGACCAATTATATAATATGGCAATAAGATGAATAAAAAACAACATAATTAGCATGGGATATTGTTAGATGTGATCACAATGATGATGTCCTCTTAAATTATTAGATTTGTGTGCTAGCTAATGATGTTTATATCTGTTAGAGATATATATAATTAGATGATGTTAGTGAATTTGAATGTGTATTTTAGATTATGATTATGTTTGTTATACGGTTATCATCATGACGTTGGTATAAAGATATCGGGGTCTGGTTAAATCATTGGGAGTTTGACGAAAATGTTGCATTTCAAAATTTTAATAACATTAAAAATATTGTAACTTCTAAGTTTAAAGAGAAAATGTGGTGTGAGAAAGATTTAGAGGCTAAAAGAAAATTAAGATATTATAAGGAGGTCATCAATCCTACTCTAGAAGATCAAAAGTATCTCTTTGTTTTAACTCGCTCAAAGAAAAAAATTAATATAGCCAAGATAAGAACGAACTTTCATGAGCTACATAGTGAAACAGGTCGTTGGGCAGTTCCTAAAACACCATGGGTGGAAAGGATCTGCCATCTTTGTGAGAATATGAACATGTAGGATGAAAATCACTTCCTCTTAGAGTGCCCTGCATACACCCACATTAGATCTTAGTTTCATAATATGTGTTGCAATACCGACCTTGTTAGTCTTTTAACGTGTCAAAATTATAGTGAGCTCGGGACGCTTCTCTCCAAGCTCTTTGAGCATAGGAGTACAATTTTAAAACAAACTAAATAATTCGTTTTTTTAGGTCTGATAAACCAAAGTTTGGTCTGAGTGGACGTTAACCATCATCATCATATTGGTAAACATATATCAAAATTTTATGTATGAAATTACGTGCAAAAAGACTTACTTTAAATATAAAAAAAGAAAATATATTTTACAAATTACAAAGTTTAATATGGTTGAAACTATAATTGTAAAATTACCATAAATATTTTTCTATTGTATGGATGGTTCATATATACTCACTCTAGCTAAATTCCTTTTCAAAAAATAATTACATGTGAATAAATGTTATTTGTCATTGAACTATTTATTCTTTTTTAATAGACTCTTCTACGCTAAAAATTGTTATTATAAAAAGTTATGATCACCAATCATAAGCATTTTATTGGCCCTAAAATTTTATGGATGCAAATCTTTCTATATTTGTTGTTTTTTTCATTATTTCGTAAGTTGATTACATCAAAATTTTAAATTACTTCATTATTTGTGGTTTTAGTCAACATAAAAATATGTAAACTAACAAATAGCTAAGTTGAAAACAAAATTATCACAAAATCAAAATTAAACTTATCGCAAACTTAGAATTAAACAAATATGTTAAAATTTATATATATATATATATATGAGGAGATCCATATTCAAATTATAAATTACACAATTGGAAACACTTAGTTTTCATTGTAAAAACATTTTCACTCGAAAAAATAAATAAATAAATAAAAATAAAAAATTGTGTGTAAAAATGTTTATGAATGTTACCAATTATATAAAATTCCAAGGAGACGAACAAAAAACAATATAATTAGCAAAATAAATTTAAAAAAAAAAAAAAAACATACAACAATAGTATAAATGATGAAATAACACAAGTACATATCATTCTTCATTGTCATCACCCTGTTTATCTTCCTCGCTTGACATGATAACATTGTTATTCTCAAAAATATGTTTTGATCTAGGATCATGTCTTAATACGAACCACCAATCCCTAAACAACTCATCTAGGTAAAAAAAACGTCGATTGCAGTGTTTGGGGAAAACATAAGGCTCCTTAGCTTCATGCCACATCTTTCTAGAGTTGATAGTTATCAACCCACTATCACGAACTTCCTTTACATTATTCCGATCAAAGGTATCCCACCACTTTCACCTAAAAATAACACATTGGAATGAAGAGAAACCCACTTCAATGATCTCTTGTATATTTCCAATGTAGCCTAATGTCCCTTGTATTAGGTTTTGATCGCAGGTGCCTAGCACGACTAGATTAGTCAAAATTGACTTCTACTCCACAGTCTTGTGTCATGCGCCTATTATCGGCATCCTCTATGCGAAAATGATGTCCATATGCCCACATAGATGGGAACAAATGCACCTATAAAAAAAGTGAAAAAATCACAGTGTCATGTGTTTAATAACCCAAACATAATTAAAATATAAAATATAAATATTACAATTCAAAGGTGCATTATGAAGTTAAAAATGTACTATAATATATTATTACCGAGTTGTTTCACCCAATCCCTATGTTTAGTGCATCCTCTTCAGTACACAATGTTGTGGTGGATTTGGTGCACAGATGTACGAAATCGCACCAGTTTAAAGGGTGTGGTTCATCCCTTTAAACTATAGGTAATAGACAGAAAGTGGTGGAGTTCAAAAGCATACAATCTAGAGGAAAAAGCATGAAAATGTATACTCAAATTAAACTAAAACTAAAACACAAATATACAGAAGCTATTGAAGAGATTCAAATGATAATAATGCAAACAGTGGCTTTAGGCCCCTTCTTATTAAGTGTTTTATATGAAGAATAAATTTTACCCACTCGCCAAAGGGCCCCTAGACAATGGTTCTAGGTCCCGATGCAAGGATGTTTTTTTCCAAGCTCGCCTCGGTGAAAGCTCCCTCTCTCTTTGTTGTGATGGACTAAGATTGTTGGATGGACAACAATCAAGTCCACTCTATCTCCAGCTCTGGGTCACACACTACTGGTATTTCTTGGGCAATTTTTGCCAGCATAACAATATGATCACCCATTCTTCATCTCATGGTGGCTTTATATAGGGGATTTCAAATCCTCCTTCCCTCCCTTGGTTCATGGTGGATGGTGACCCAAGGGAGAGGTATGATTCCATTATGTGCTCCAAATATTCCATTGTGTGCTCACATAGTGTCTAAGGAGGCACTAGTGGTTGTCCTTAGGCGGCTTCATGTAAGGAGTAACTTGTCCTTTTTTGTGTGTGGTCCCGAATAGCGACATTTTTCCACTTTCAAGAATGTGCGCTTATTGGGCAAAAAGGCACGTAGAAGGCGCTCTTCTCGAAGGATAATGCGCACAATCAACATTTTATGACTATTTCAAATTTGATTTCCTTTAAACCTTTGAGATTTCAAATACTTTCTAGATTCCATAATGTCTTCCTACCCTGTCAATCCTTTGGCTTTGACATTAATTAATGTCATCTTCTGTTGTACGATTTTCCAGTGTTAACAGTTTCCCCCTAATGTGTGAGGTCTAGGAAGGACTGTATAGCCAAAGTACATTATAGTTTCTTTTATGTATCGTGTTTAGAGAGAGTGGGAGACTTGCGTGAAGCTTTGGAGTTGACAACACCCTACATCGGTTCCAAGAATGACCACGTCTAAGGGATCCCTGCAAGCAAATAAAATTTACAATATATATAAAAAATTTCAACGAGGCGGGCATGTCCCATGCTCGTGATGCTATGGATAGTTAAACAAAATTGACAGAGACATTTTCTGTCTGTGTCACTACTATGGTAGTGATGCTGGCAGTTATTGATGACGACTCCTGGCGCCCTCGGGGGCGTTTTTTATTTGATGATAGGTGGAATGTGGTACCCATATGCGTAAAATTTATGGCATGTAGTTGCACAATGTATGCATAGGTGTTGGCTGGGACCTTCCCATGTAAGCATTGTTGACAGAGACACTTATGGAGGCATGGGTCTTCGACGAATATGATCATAGTGCTATGGTTGTAAGGTACGATACCATCTTGACATGAAAGCTTTTGTTGTAGTCGAATGTCAGGAGGATCGATGACATCTGTGGACAATGATGTCTCCCACAGCGCCACCCGAGGACGCCCCTTTTCATGGAGAGGAGTAATCCAAGGTAACACTTCCTTTTTGGAATATGGGTGTTGAAGTCGAAAAAAAGGAAGACTCAACCAAATGAGGGGTTGCCGATATGAGGGATCGAGGGCCTGGATGTGGTGGGTTTAACATAGGCATGTTGGTGAGAGGTGACTGAAAACTGATGATGGGGATTCAGTGGCCTAAGTTCGGAGCATACTTAAGCAGCTTGGAAGTTGGCGGCAGTCATAGTTATTTCTGAAGGGAAAATCCCTGGAGTCAGTAGGACTTCCAGGGTGGGTGTAAATCGGATATGAAGGGCATGATGGTGCGTGCGTGGGGGTGAAATACTCCGACCAAGGGATATCAGGGACTACTGCCATGGGATAAAATATGAAATACAAGGGTGGAGGGGCGAAGTGCACCGTTTGCGGTATTTGTACACTTACCAAAGGAATAAAAATAATGGGGTTTGGTTTGTACAAAACACAGAGACGGGTACCCCAAAACATGAAAATGTTCGCTCACTGATGTTGTGAGGAAGGTGTTTTGCTGGGGGTGGGGGTCCCATTGGTTGGTCTCATGTGCGGGGTTGATGAAGTGGATGAAAAAGTGTCGCAGATGGGATTATGCTGGTGGAGGTATGGTGGGCCAAATGCGATGCGTGGTGGTGCGCATTTTATGTGCTTGTACAACCTGGTCATCCAGGAAGGGGGTTTTAGTTTGCATGGTAAACTTGACCTTATGCATGATGAATGGATGGGCACAAGGTGCTTCCCGAACTGAAGTGGTATGGTCATGGCATCACTGTTGCTGATATATATGGTCTACTTTGGGTGACGAGCGCCATGGAGGGGAGGCTCTACTGACCAATGCGGATGTTTATCATGTGGAGGGTGAGGTGATGATAAACACAGTTGGGTATGAGGACCCTATGGTTTATTTCTGATGGAGAAATGATGTTAGGATATGCAAAGTTTTCTGGGACTCTATCATGCTGGGGGTAGAATGATACCTGCTCTGGAATTTTCAGTAGATGGTGTTGTGAATGGTTTGCGGGTTTTTCATGCAAAAAAAACAACCTCAAGTGAAAGCATCTTATTTTCATCAAATATTATTGAAAGACATGAGCTTTAAAAAAGGAATATGGGAGAGGGAATACCTGTCGGCGCTGAAAAATTAAGTTTTTCTGGAAAGTGAATGTGTGGCATCGCTTTCGTTCATCATGGAGTACTGATGGTGGTGCAACTTACGATTCATAGAATGGACCTTCTGATCTCTCGTTATGGCCCTCCGAAGTTTTTGAAAAGGGCAATAAATAGGTGAATATGGCCCTTATTCAATTCATTTGTACTTGTTGAGGTTTGAGAGGTCAGAGGTGTTTTCATAGCATTCCTTGCCATTGTGGTCAGCCCGTGTACTAGGGACTAGTGATACTATGCCAAGGTAACTTCCATGACGTCCTGCATTTTAATTTTTACAGTTTGATGGTCCCGAGGT
Organism: Pinus albicaulis; assembly: GCA_034641835.2. Taxonomy (NCBI): domain Eukaryota; kingdom Viridiplantae; phylum Streptophyta; class Pinopsida; order Pinales; family Pinaceae; genus Pinus; species Pinus albicaulis. The sequence continues at coordinate 708,559,055 of CM076584.1, forward strand.
CCATACAAATTGGGTTTGTACGGACTCTGGGTGACTTTTGCCCTAGATTGTGCAGGCCATCTGGGAAAAAGTGTGCCTTCCTTGCCCACAACTTTGAGGGACAGGCGCGCGAGGGTGCTCTATTCCCAAATTTTAGCGTGCTTGTAAAAAATAAGGTGCGCGCTAAACACGCTTGTCTGAGGGACAAGCGCATAAAGGCCAAGCTGAAAAAAATTAGGTTTTGTATATTTTTTGGGTCTTTTCTCTGTACTTATGGGTACCTGTGTTGGTGACAGGTTATTGTGGAGGGAGCAGGACTAGCCCGAGATCCAGACCACTCTAGTTGTTGATGTTGGGGCGCAACGTCAGTTGGCCGCATGGGGCCTTCTGAAGTTTGCTGAAAATGAGTTTCTTCGGTCGCAAGACCGATTACTGTGCTACATTATACAGCACTGGCACAGGAGGTCCAACATGTTCGTGTTGCGAGGGACGAACTTGGTGATCCATCCCAAGACGGATATCTACTTTGTGACCGAGTTACTGCCTTAGGGTGAGGCACTGAGGTACCCACTCCCCTCTGAGAGAGTGACCCTAGATAGATTCTGGAGGTTTCATTGCGGGGGGTGCCTCTTATCAAGCATCAACATTGCATCAGTTACAAATGTGGTAGAGCGGTGTGCTCTAGTAGTGATCGTACGACTAGTAGGATCGGTGGCTCCGCATCGGGCATCTGGCCCATAGGTTGGAGTTTTGTGCCGGTTGAGGTCCGAGCATTTTTCCGACTTCGTCTGCTTTTGTTTTGACGGGATGGTGTCGCAATTGAACAAGGTCTAACGTGGATCTAATTCATTTGCGTACACCAGCATCTTGTCCAACATCATGTACGAGAGGGTGGTGCTGCCGAGGCCGGTGGTGGCGATACCTATTGGGGGGCCATGGGAGCCACATATGAGGAGGTGGGCTTTGCTGATGCCGCGGGGCGGTGGTGGCATGGTGGGGCATTATTGGAACGCCACGACAAAGGCCTGGTTCGAGGCCAACCCACAAATGTTCTTGCCATACGCGCATGCGAGAATGGACTTCCAGGGTGACCCAGACATGGGTCTCCCTTTTGGTTATGTTTGGGGACCTGTAGGTACGTGTTATATTTTTTCTGCATTTCTTTGAGTATGTATGTACTTATGTGTTTTGCTAGTGACACTGACATTGTTTTGGTTACTCGTGCAGATGTTGGTGAGGTGGGTCGTCCCGTGGCCCGACTAGTGGGCCACGATCCTCCACGATGACCTCGGGGTGGTCAAGGAGGTGGTGATGTAGGTGGATCAGGCGGTGGTGCTGGTGGACCTGGTGGAGATGGTGCTAGCCCCTTAGGTTGGGGTAGCATATCGGCTGCTACAGAGGTTGCAGCCAAGCAAGCTCGTGCTAATGCGATAGAGGCGTGCATTACAGAATTGACAGCTCAGGAGACTGCTCTTGAGGATTTCCGAGGTCGAGTGGACCGCTTGACCCAGGGTATGCCTGCTCGAGGTTTCATGGATGAATTCGAGGAGGTATGGTTAGAGACAGTGATGGCCCGTGAGAGTGATTATCAGCCTACTCTACGTCGAGTGACGATCGCAGTTGTGACAACAGCTTCGGTCGTGGTACCAGGAGAAGTGGTGGGTCCAGGTGCCCCCCTTGAGGGGGAACCCCCTAAAGTAGTTTTGTAGAAAGGGAAAGAATTTGTTATGAGGATGCTTCCCCTATTTTTGATGAATTTTGTATCTTTGGGCTGGAAATTGGGCTAGCGACACTATTTTTGTACTCATATATACATATTTTGATATATATATATATATATATATGAGAGATATTTTTTGCAACTCTACATGATGTATCACCTGTTTCGATTTATGTATTTTGTTATTATGATGGATATCTATATTTTTGGTTTTATGTATGATTGTTTATTCGAGATGCATTCTAGTTTAGGATATTTTTAGTTATGCGATCAGCTCTTTGGTTTTGAATCCTTGGTACATGTGAAAATGTGATATAGTCAAATTGTCTGCTTAATCTTTTGGCATGCAAATATTTTCTAAATAGATGTGTATCTCTTGTCTCAAATGTTTGGTTTAGCTGTTATACTACTAACTGGGAATCAAGGTAGACATGCATATGGCGAATGCCTCGATGGAGGGCGTCGCACATAACTCTAATGACAGCGTGATATTCTGCCTAATTGTTTGTTGCTAGACCGATACACACACCATTTGAACACAGTGGTGATCGTTCAGAACGGTAAATGACCCAGGCAGCCGTGGCTAAATTTTGAGACTATCTCGATGCTCCATCAGCAAATCCGAAATAGGGTTCGTTTTGGTGATCCATGGTGATGCTTTGAGAACTTTTTAAATAATTCTTTGGGTTAAAAAATTTCAATGGTTGGATTTTTGTGTACTCTCACTCTAGGGGAAGGGTCGTCGAGGCCCTTATGGGTAGAATTTCTTAAGGTAAAGGTCATTGATGGGGTTAGTGAGGCAAGTCCTGTCTGATTCCGTCAAGATGTATGCCCCCTGTCGGAGGCAGTGTTTAATGATGTAAAGTCCTTTCCACAAGGTTTCGAAATTTCCTGGCCCTAAGGCCTCTTTTGCAACATCATAGCAGAGGACTAATTCTCCCTCAGTGAATGAGAGACGGGTGATGTGGCAGTCGAATGATGCTTTTACCCTTTTCTTGTGGCCTCGTTGTTTTGCAGCGACTGACATCGATTTTCGTTGACAAGCCCTAATTGTACTAGGTGTTTCTCTAGAGGCTAGGTATCATTGAGGAGTTGGATGGTGGCATGTAACTTAGGGATTTTGTGGAAATCAATGCAAAAGTGCAAGGTACCTTGGTTTTTTACAATAGGACTAAGGTGGAAATCCTGGGACGAGGGGTAGGTGGTAATCCTATCTTTGGCATGTGATGATACAAGTCGTATGTGGTGGACTGTGTCATCGATGTTTGGCGGAGGAAGAATCTCGGTAATGGAGTTCTGTACGAGCCCAAGGTTGTGTTCTCTGCTAGGGTGGTCAATTTCTGGTAGGTGGAAACTACGCCTGCAACAGAGGTGCCTGAATGTTTCCATTAGCGGGCATGACGCTGATGTGTTATTTTGGTCGATGCAGATAGTGCACGGTATCACTGAGCCAACGAAGTAGATAGTCTAGGATTCTATGCTACTCGTTGTTCCTGATGTGGATGCCTGGAAAGGGTCGATCGTAGAAGAGGTTGTCTTCTGCTTCCATTTTCGTATTGTTGGCTTAGGTGTGTCTACCTCTTTGGTGGAGTGAAGACTCAATGCATCTCGTGCCGCTCTCAGCTTGGGGAGATGTACACTAAACGTATGATGAAAGTGTGAACAAATCCGGCAATAAGTGCGCGTGATCTTCTCTTGGTTTGAGAGAAGTTTATGAGGGAGAGAAGAGACTATTCGGAGACTGTTTGCAAGAGGCTTGAGTTCTCTGCATTGGTTGACTCGATGATCATTCAGATCACATAGGCCACATGTTATCCTAGGCTTGGCCAAGGTTACGCTTTGTTGGTGTGTTGTCTTGTCTTGCTTGATACACCATTGCGGGGGTGGGGACATTGACCCGACGATGTACTTTTTATGCCATTCCCAAAGTTCGTCCTGTCTCTTCTCTATGGCATTAATCATGTCGATGGTGGCATGAATTTTCAAGGCATAAGTACAATGTCTCTCATAATGATTACCCGGACATATCCGGAAAAATATCCTTGATATCAAGGTTATGTCGAGTTCAGTTTGAGGTCTTATGGGGAACCAATGCCAAAAGGCTGCTAAATTAGGGTAATTGAAGACTGCATGATCTGTATTTTTGCATAACGTATATTTTGGTCATCCCTGCGAAGAGTGGTTGGGGGTAACTAGGGGTTCCCTAGTGGGTTTCTCTTCAGTTTTCAAGAACATCATGGATGCGCTCATCTCATCCACTTGGGTCATGGAGCTGCCTGTGGACTCAGCATCCATGTCATATTCTTTGGAAAGGTGGACTATGGCTGAGCGAAGGCTAGCAAGGGCTAGCCAGAATTGAGGTGTTTAGTGACAATTCTCCAAAATTTGATTGTTGAAGCATAACGGGCATGTGAATTATGTTGCCTGTAGTCCCATGTAGTAAAACCTTTCGATTGGATACCATCTGTGAATGAGCTCCAGGGTCGCACACTCTTCAAGTGACCACGTTCATCGCATAGCATACAACGTATAATGGGCATAACTGGGGGTCTTTCTACAACCCTACGTTCCTCTTGTAAATATAGGATGGTGCGAGGGTCATCGCCGACAAATTGAATGGAGCGATCCTCCTAATAGGATCGCTCGATTGCATGTAAGGTGTCCCTATATCGTGGTATCTCTGGAAAATGGTGGGTATAGTGCTCATAGTTTCTACAGAGAGTGCATGCGTGATTGGTACGCAATTCTTTGCCTTTACCTTTGGTGGTAGGTTCCTTTTTAGGGGAGCGCAACATCGAGATGTCTGTTTCAGAGCCAAGGATTGGTTTTAATTCATCCAGCTCCAGACATATATGGGTAGGATGACCTATTACATCACATATGGAACAGACTGGTGATTCCTGTTGAATGGCGGGGGTCACCATCTTCTTTCCTCTTTCTCGGTTTTCTTGGTGGTGATCACCGGTTTCGCAATGGGAGCTTCCTTTGCGGGGGTGGTCTAGACCATTTCTTGGATGGGTGGGGGCTCTTCAGGACTGAGGGGCTTCAACCCAGTGGCAATAATGTGGGTGGCTCCTGTTCCGGAAGGAGGAAAAAAGTACCAAAATGGGAATTCTAATGACATTTTGGGTAATACTAGTGTTGCCAAAACCTGTTGGGAGACGAATCCAGTTGGGGGGTAGAGGAAAGAGGTTTGGAAGGTGGTGTATGCTAGAGAGGCTATCGTGGCATATGCCTCGGTTTCGTTACTACTCGAGTGTGTGTCTTGACTAGCCTCGGCGCTTAATGTTGACATCATGCATACCGGGGCCCCTGTGTCATCAGGTGATGCCTCAGGGATAATGGGAGGATCTCCTAGGAATGACCCTATAATGGACGACGGTTTGAATTAGCCAGGGCCATATTCTTGGTACCGTGAAAGACCATCCGAGGTTGTATCTACATAGGGTAGAAGTACATCCGTGTTGGTTAGGGGACGCTTCTTACTGTGTGTCAGCTAGTCTACAATAATGATGCGGTCCTCGTGGGGGAACATCATAATGCAGAAGACGAAGGAGGCTATGGCGGACATGGTGTACATATAACTCCACCCGAGGAGTATATTGTAATCCAAGTGAGCGTCCAAGACTTCAATGTCTATGTGGACTGTCTTTCCGTCTAAACAGACTAAGACATTTTGGTAGAGGCCAACAGGGGTCGAGGGACGACCATTGTATGCTCGACGCGTTATGACTGAGGGTTTTAGTTCGGGAGAACCTAACTTCTGCCAAACATTTTTTGACATGATGCATGTCGATGCACCCTTGTCTATGACACATCGTTGAATAGTGATATTCTGGACCGACACTAGTATTTGGAAGGCGACCATGGAAGGAAATCAGGGGGTGGCTTTGTCTAAATCAAAATCCATCAGGCGCGTATGGGCAGGGTCGATAGCACCTAACGCGTAAAGTAGGGCTTTCCGTTGTTTCAGGAATTATTGAAAGACTTCCAAAGCTTACATGGAAACAGGAGATTGTGTTAAATCGTCCACGATGCTATAATTATGGGCTTCTTTGGAGTAGTTTCCTGCTTGCCTATTAGGTCCCTTTTACATCTTTGGCAATGGTTCTATGGGTATCTTTGAAATAGTCAAAGGTGTAGTTGGCACACTGGTACTTTCCCCTGATGTATTGGTGTCTGATGGGGTGTCATAGTTGCGATTCCATGTTTGGAAAAACATCTCTTCCCTAGTCATGTAGATTTCATGGCTACTTTTCCCGAAATCATCTGGTTTTTGCTGGTGAGTGCTTACCGTCCCTTGGTTGGGGAAAGGTTCTTGCATCACGGTTGTTTGCTAGGATGATCCTCCTTGTCCATGGTTACTCTATAGCTTTTTTAGCTCAGGGAAATCGGGACAGTGGTGAGTATAGTGCCCGTACTCTCCACATATCGAACAGGAATGGTTTGTTTGAAGAGGTGGCCTTTTTCTCTGTCATTGGGCATTTCTTGGCTCCAGGTTCTGATTTCAGTTGGAGTTACCTCCAGCCTGGGATCGCGATGGGTGCTACTGGTTGTTGCCCCCCTGTCCAGGGTTCCCTTTTGGCTTGTTTTTGGATTTTTTCTTTACCACTTTAGGAGGGTAGTTCTCCTGGTTATACTGGTGTGGTTGGTTTTAGGACAGTTGCACAAAGTTCACCTGTGTGTTGGTTTGCGTAGGTGGGTTGTGTGCTGGGGACTGAGCATAACGTTGTCCTAATTTTTGACCTGGACGTTAGAGTGGAGCTCTTCCGTCAGTGTTTATTTCTGCGTACTGGGTCCCCTCAGCCGGAGGATAAGGTCCTCCCTTGGTGATACGCTTGCGCCCTCTTAGTCAAATTTTGCTGAGGCATATGATGACTTTTAAATCCGGGTTCAGACATGTTTTGGGTAAAACTATATGTGTAACCAGGGTTTTGACTATTGCTGCCTAGGTAACCTTGGGTCATTGACCCAATTAGTCCATATGCAGAGTTCGACATGCCTCGCAATTCTTGATAAGTTTGCAGGCACGGGGCGTTAGGCAGGATGTTGTAAATGTATCCTGAATGCATATAAATTATTTCAAGCTTATGGGCTTTACTGATTTCATCCTCTTCGGATGTGGGGTTTTGTTGCACCACATCCTTTGAAATCTCCATCGTCAGAGTTTTCAAGAATAAATCTAAGAGGACCCGATCGTTGAGTTTAGCTTCACATAAACTGCAACGCCGCCTCCATTCATGAAGATGGTCTGAAATATGGACGGCGGGGGTTTGTCTAAAATGAGTCAGTAAATCCATTCTCGAATCATGGTGAATGGGTAACTGAAACTATGTGAGGAATGCAGTAGCAAGGGTGCTAAAGGTTCCATGTGAAGTTGAGGGTTGCTCCGCGTATCATTGCGCAGCTACTCCTATAAGAGTGCATTGAAATAGCCTAATCAAATAGTGTCATCAATGATACTATTCGATGAGCACCACAGGTGAAATGTCATTACATGATTACCTGGGTCTTTCACATGCTTTCCTTCGAATTTTTGTATATCTGAAGGGAGCTTCATGGGCATGGGAGGCCATGTAGGATCATGTGCAATGGGGTTATTCGTTAGTTTGGCTAGATTGGGTAGATTCAACAAAGCTACGAAAGGTGACTAGGAGGTTGACACCATTACAATGCATGAAGACACGACGTTCTGGTTAGAACGAGGGTTAGTCTGCGACGTACCCTGTTGTGTATTTAGTTGGCTTCCCGAATGGGATGCACTCCTCTGCCCCCTACGGGTCGAGGGAGGAGTAGTGTGTGGTGTGGTGTTGGGATACCGACTAGGGTTCCCAACTATGGCTGCTTCAATGAAGGATGAACCAATGATGATGGTAGTGTTCTGTCTTTGACGCCTAAATGGCGAAAGAACTGGAACCCCTCTCGGTAATGGGCGGAGGTCCAAAATACGCCTGGATCAACGAGGTTTCGTTGGGACCGTTTGGGTGTCGACCAGGTTAGGTTTCGTGAAACTTTGATAGGATAGAGTCTATGATCAAAGAAAAATTATGGCCACATACATAAGACAAAGTGAAAATAAAATAAATTTTCCCTTTAAATTAATTTATGTGATCAATCAAGAAAAAAAGTGGTTTTTGTTTTTTTGCGTATGATAATCAAAATCCTAGAAGACCTATTGCATCCTCACACACTCAAAGGTAACTAGGCCTTGAGAATATTTCTTGCGAGTGCTGGCACAACATCCCGTAAGATCTAGTGACGCCCCTAGTTAGTCGAAGAGAATCCACCAAGGTAAGGGTAGAGGGTCTGGTGCTTGCCTACACCATCACCTATAGGGTAAAGGATGACCTAGTTTTTTGCCACTAAGAACCACTGTCCCACATGAGCATTCGAGTCTTGAGCTTTTTGGTAGTCAACTAACAGTACCGAGTATCTGTCGAGTTAGGTAGCCCCAACTGATACTGCATGCACTGCGCCCAATCCTAACCCCCTCTGAATCGAGTCTCTGTCGCGCTCGGGTTTTCTTTGCCATGGGCTCATAGGTGGATTTGAAGCTCCCTAAATACACAACTTCTATGTTTCAATATGAATTATGATCAAGGCGGCTTATTGGATGCCCACCCCCTTGATCCTAACTTAAGCTATAAATTCTTTTGTGGCCCCTGTGGAGAGAATCTTGTGAGTTTGGTTAAGTTAGTTTTAGGTGTCTTGCTTTGCTTAGTGGGTGAGTGTGTGTGAGCATAAGGTTAACAAGCACATAGTTTGAATGTGTGGATATCATTGATCCTTTACAAAAAACCCCTATTTAAACTATGTTATATTTTTCCTGGCTCAAATGGAAAACATGTGCGGATAATGGGCCGCTTTCAAATTTTCCTAGTTAATCTACGTGACTAACTATAGGGAGATGGCGAATTGTGAATATGGAGCATTCATATGCTTACCTAGGATCACTGGAGGGTGAAAAGGTAGCAAAGATTACTTGCTTTTCTATAGACAATTCGATCCTAGTCCTGCAATTCCTAATGCAAAAATTGAACTAAACTAAACAATTTCTACACTAGAAAAAAGAAAACTAGCTATGCATGTGTGGTCTTGGGCCACTTACTTGGACTAGTTATCTAGGTGTGAATACCAAAATTTGCAGAACATAAATCGTTTGGAACGCAAGTTAATTTTCCCCTACTTAAACTATGTGAAGATTTTGAAAAAATCAACTTGAATCAAAAATTGACTCTAAGCCTACGGAAAGCATCTAAAAGTGAGTTCTAACAAGCTTTGGGGTATCACAATAAATGTTGGAAAATACAGGGGCTACCAAGCACCTTACAAGAAGAAAAAGACAGAATCTTGGGAGAAATTTCTCATTCTGTGAATTGCGTGCAAAAGGTCGTGACAGGTGTGCTTTCCTACGCGCTGGTCAACACTGAACGCACGCCCTGCACGTTTGTGAGGAAAAAACTTAGCGCAAATTCCTGCAAGTAAAAAAAAAATAGGAGCTGCTCTTCTTCATTCTGTCACTCAAAGTGAATCTAGGGACTGCAAGATAGATCAGAGGACTATCAGCTCCACTCTTCAGCATAGACAAAGGTTTCCTGCAAAAGAAGGCACAACCACATAAACTTGTTAAAACGTTAGTGGAGTCACCAATCCTGTTGTGGTGGATTTGGCGCACGGATGTACGAAATCGCACCAGTTTAAAGGGTGTGCTTCATCCCTTTAAAATATAGGTAACAAGCAAGAAGTGGTGGAGTTTAAAATAATACAATCTAGAGGAAAAAGCATGCAAATGTATACTCAAATTAAACTAAAACTAAAACACAAATATACAGAAGCTATTGAAGAGAGTCAATGATAATAATGCAAATGGTGGCTCTAGGCCCCTTCTTATTAAGCGTTTGATACGAAGAAGAAAGTTTACCCACTTGCCAAAGGGCCCCTAGACAATGGTTCTAGGTCCCAGTGCAAGGATTTTGTTTTCCAAGCTCGCCTCAGTGCAAGCTCCCTCTCTCTCTGTTGTCATGGACTAAGATTGTTGGATGGCCAACAATCGAGTCCCCTCTATCTCCAGCTCCAGGTCACACACTACTGGTATTTCTTAGGCAATTCTAGCCAGCATAACAATGTGATCACCCATTATTCATCTCATGGTGGCGTTATATAAGGGATTTCAAATCCTCCTTCCCTCCCTTGGTACATGGTGGATGGTGACCCAAGGGAGAGGTATGATCCCATTGTGTGCTCCAAATATTCCATTGTGTGCTCACATAGTGTCTAAGGAGGCGCTAGTGGTTGTCCTTAGGAGGCTTCATGTAAGGAGTAACTTGTCCTTTGCTTTGTGTGGTCCAAGATAGCGACATTTTTCCACTTCTAGGAATGCGCGCTTATCGGGAAAAAAGGCATGCAAAAGGCGCTCTTCTTGAAGGATAATGCGCGCAATCAGCATTTTATGACTAGTTCAAATTTGATTTCCTTTCAAACCTTTGATATTTTAAATACTTTCTAGATTCCATGATGTCTTCCTGCCCTGTAAATCCTTTGGCTTTGACATTAATTAATGTCATCTTCTGTTGTACAATTTTCCAATGTTAACACACGGGTAACGACTAGATGCATCAAATTTCTCTCTAACTTGGTCAGCAGGCCAATTATTGGGGCATGTCATTGGCATAATTTATTTTAAATGATCAGGATAAGGAACACTTATACCATTCAACCTTCTGAATTATTTTTTCTCAATATCCCATTTCCTCATCTTATGTTTGTACAATGTGACCCATGGTTGTGTCACTTCCGAATTGTAAAGAATGAATTTGTCGATGGCTTCAATTTATGAATTTTTTGATGAAATCAAACCAACATATATAGTACGTATGATATCAAAATATACATTATGAATTTTAGTATGAATAGTTACTATGTAGAAATTTGACAAATGATAAGTCACCCTTTATCACACGCATTTTTCCATTCGTTTCGAGAAGCTCCCCTTCTCTTTTATCTTCATCACTTTCGTCGTCCCAAATCATTGCACCTGGTCGTGTTGTCAATTTGCTTGATACACTCACTAGCATAATAGAAAGACTCATACAATATGTACACCCCTGCCATAGACCCCTTGGTTTTTTACCTTTGTCAAACAAAACATTTCAATTTCTTTATGTACCTCTCTAAGAAGAACATCCAACGACAAGAAACCACCCCAACTAATTCAACCTCTTCTACTAGGTCAATTAGAAGATGAACCATTCCCTCGGGTTATCAACGACTCATGTTTCTTCTCTAGCATGTGTGTGGTGCAGTAGTTCTTCCTAGAATTTGGGTGCTTCTGGGCTCGGGATACCACCTACGCAAACTATTAGACTAGTTCCATATTCTCCCACAAAGTGCAGGTACAAGAAGATGGCTTGTTCAATGGCAGCAAAGGGAATAAGTGGCTCAATTTCAAGGGGTTGAGGAAAAAGAACCACGAGGTCTCTGGCACCCTGTCAACCCATATCCTCTAGGGGAAGAAATCGGGGCTAAAATCCAGTCTCTAGCATCATAAATGGTGTGGCTACATCTTATCATGAAGGCACATACGAAGAAATTCGTTAGTTAATGAAAGAGTAGGAAGAAGACCTAAACAGGCAGGCGGGCACGATGGAAATTGACATGGAGGATTGGAGAGTTCTAGTGCTGGATCCAGGGCACACCCAACGCCGAACCACACAATTCAAACAAACATTTTTATTGTATTGGTCCATGAAGAGTATCCTGGTGAAATCCCTAGAACAAATTTTTTTGGGTATGGTAGCAACAGTGCGGGATTTTCCTGACTATAAGAAGGAATTTCAGAAGCTTCAATTCCAGCTGCAAAAGTAGGATGGAAAACTTCGATGCATTTAAGAGAATATTCCTTGTATTCTCCCACAGACAGAGCTTCCAGGTTCTATTGCTAAAGACCTAGCTCTGGTGGATTTAGTGTCTGTCGATAATTCTGAGTAGTTTGATAGTTGGGCTCGTAGTTTTTCATTTTCTGTATGCGGGAAGATTTTAATTTTCAGTATGTTGAAAGTAATGTGTTCAGATACTTAGAATATTGGTAGTTTAAATAAAATCAGACATATCTAGCTTGGTTATAAAGACTTATTATTTTTTGCTACTAGATGGCATATCACGTTGTTAGGTGGCCAACAGACTTGGTTTCCCTCTGGGAAAGTTGAGGCCACCTAATGATTTGTATGTGGATGTAACTTGCTTTTATATATTAATGAAAAATCAAGGATCTACCAAGCTTACAAAAAAAAATAGAAGATGAACATATAAGTCCATGAAACTCATCGGTAATTCCTTCTCAAATATACAAACAATCTCAACTATCTCTTGACACCACCATGGAATGCTAGCCATATGAATCTCCTTTGATGTGATCCAACTTAAAAATGCAAATAATTTAGATATGGAACGCCGTAGGTCTTGGGGGAAGTCATGGTTCACACACTCATGCACGAGCAAAGGATAATGACACTGCAAAGTAAAAACATACAAAAAAATTAATTATATTTTATCCTATGGAATAAAAATAATAAAAAATAATAAAATCATGTTTTTGACATACGTAGTCTTAGAAGGTTCAAATGGTCAAGTTATTTCAACCCCGAAAAATGGTCTTCCACAATGAAGCAGTTTCACAGTAAAGAACCATATAATTAAGGCACCCTCACACCCATTATAACTTCGTTTGCCAAAGAAATCTCATCTTTCTTTAAAATCCATGGGATATCACCTTCTTTGAAATACAAAGAGGGACCAACCTCTCCTCTAATTTCTTGTCTTGGCCAATGTTTATTTTTAGTTTTTGAAGAAATAATATCTCCCCTAACAACCAATGTGTCATTTTCTTTTGATGATGTGTTCCTCCATAAATTATATTAAACATTTTTAAATATATGCAAGGGATCTAGTAAGTGGGAAACCTTAATATGCTCCCAATATGGGAGCTCATAAAAGACAACTTTCCTTTTCATCCCAATGGGAAATTTCTCAATATATGTGTCAAATAATTCTTGATCCTCAAACATAGGCTCCCCATTTGAATCAAACATTTATGTAATCTCCTTCTCCTTCTCTCTATCATATTCTCTAAGCCATTCAACTAGTATCATTATTGCAGGCCTTTGGATTCTCTCTGGTTTACCACTGAAAGCGAGTGTTGCTCTTTCGTAAGGGTATTCTTCTAGGATGAATACCTTAGAGCAGTCATACACTATATTTCGTAGGTGGTTAGACCATCTAGCCTTTAGAGAAGGTCCACAACATTTATGTCCATGATACCCTTTTGTCACAAGAACTAAGAAATTATTGTATATAAGGCACGTTAGTGATCATGAAGATCAGAATAATTGCAGCAAATTAAATTAAGATGTGAAACAATATTTTTACATATATAAAAAAATCAATAAACATGTAATTTACCATAGAAAACTCCTAAGCCTAGATAATCATGTGTGGTGTAAGCACAAATTCCATGCAACGCAAAACTCCTCTCGATTGTGATGGATCTTGATACATCGTATACATGTATTCCTTCCCATAATTCCTTCAATTCATCTACCAATCATTGTAAGTAGACATCCATATTCTTCACTTGTCTTCTACCAGGGACAATGAGAGACAACATAAGATGTTCATTCTTCACGGACAACCATGGGGGTATATTGTTATTGATCACTACTACAAGCCAAACAAAATAGTTGGTGTTTTAGAGGGAATATGGGTTAACACCATCCATCGATATGTTGAATCGTAGCCTTCGTAATTCATCCTTGAATTTTTCGGGCCATGTTTCCTCTATATGTTTCATAGCTATTGAATTTGTTGGGATTCACATAACTCTCGACTCACTTTTGTGTGATAAATGCCATCCCTACAACATAACTAATTCCTTGCAATGAAAAAGCCTTTGAATCCTTGGGATTATAGGCATGTGCCTCAATATCTTATGAGGAGGACCATGTGATGTACCCTTTTTTTATGGTACCTATCATGTATGTTGTCTCACAACATATACACCTAAGGAGCAATGCTCAGAATAGGAGTTGTCACTCTAATCCCCGCTCACTTTGTTTAAGCTCTCTCCCAAACAAGCTAAGGGGGGTAGTCCCTAAATGTACGAGTACAGAGAAAACTTGTTGTAACAAGAAGTTCTATGAGATTTATAGGCAAGGAAATTATTTCTCTTAGTAACTTGAATCAAGATTAGATAGCAAATTAGATTATTAATCAGTGCAAGATTGATTCAATTAAATCACTTAATATGAAACAGAGAGAGACCAAAGCCTTCAATAATAATGCTCAAATGAATTTTAAAGTACTTGCACAATAATGAACAACATCTAAAGTTACAAGATAAACAATACTGCAAGAAGATAATTAGCACCAAAGATAATCGAAAATGTGAGCAATAAATATTTAAAGAATAGTTGCAAGGAAAAGGTATGTGTTCATTCAATAGATGATACGCAAGAGACAGTAAGATAAAAACAAAAAGTAGTCTAAATGAAGTGAGTGTGGATTAGAGTGACAACCCTTGCTTTGATCATTGTTCCTTAAGTATATACTTTAGGCAACAACAATTTCCACATTTCAAACATATCTCTTTATTTGCATATTCTCCTCTGTATAGAATTCAACCATTTGTACATGCATGATATGATATGTACTCAACAGCCAACATTTTCAACAATTTCTTTGCCTCTTCGCAGTCATCGGGCAAGACATTATCAATCGGAAGAGCCTTACCTTTGAATAACCTGTAGTTGGTGGGAAATATAAATGTAAATGTCAATATTTAACGTTCATAAAATCGACCATTTTTTAATGTTGACTGTATGACAAGATTTCTCAAAATAAAAGGGACTTGATCATGGCTAATTACCTCATTATTATCGAGAAACATGCATTTGACATGCCAAAATTTTCTTTCAATTTGTATAGTAACATCATTTTCCCCATCTGGGTAGACTTTGACTGGCCGCCAAGTCCAAAGAGAGGGGTGGTGGAAGAAAATTTTAGGCTTTTGATAAAAGGTATTAGTGTTATGGGCATCATTCCCTAGCTCATTGTTCTGAAATGCATGTAACAACATTGTCTCCATGGCAATCATATCCCATAATTAATCATCCATACCAACCTCCACTTGATTTCCTCCATTGCCAACTTGTGATGAATAACTACTATTGTTGTAGTCATTCCTAATTGGTGAATCTGGACGTAGTGGGAATTGAATAGGTGATTGATTTGACCATTTTTAGTATGTTTCATCTTCAAGTTTTTCTCTTAATGCAGTCTTCTCTCAATTTGACATTGTAGTGGGGTGCATCGGAAGATGGTAGGTGGGTCGCTCATCATCAATAGAATCCTAATTTCAAAAAATATTGAACAATAGTACATCAATGATATTAGTAAGCACAATGCAATTGGTTTGTTGAAATTACATTATAGCAAACAATTATTACCATCGTTGAACTAGGATTGTGGCTAGAAGATGACATGTTACAATTGGCATTGTAAAGAGATTGTCCATTTTCATCTACCAACTGCTTGCGCTATGTTGCTCCTGATAAGAGCTTCCAACATTCTTGAACTGGTGGAATATTTTTTGCATCTGAACTTGATTCTGATTTAGGATCTTGCAAATTTGGATACATTTTTATTTAAATTGACATGAATGAGAAAAAAATTAGTTAGATAATGGAAATATAAATAAAATCTAAACTTACTGGAGATGGAAAGGGAGAAATTTGCGAAGAACTTTGAACAATATGGAATGAGATGGAATTTGAAGAATTGGCCATTTCATATCATGAGATTTTCTCCCTGCATTTGAGTAAAATCAGCAACAATTTTTTTTTGTACATACGTAAAATTAATTTTGAGAACCATATAACCATAATGTAAATTTCAACATAGTTTTCAAACCATTTTTCAAGAATAAGACGACTTTAAGAAGAAAATATATATTATGAACTATTGTAACTCATGTAGATGCATCCTAAAGGATAATTTGAGATGAATCTGACATTTTATGTGAAAATAAAAATTCATATAACTTTTAAAGCATATCGGTGTTGTTGTAAAACTAACCAAACTGATACATTTAAATAATAACTGCATTGATGTGTAAATAATAGTCGCACCAGTTTTCGGGATTTCAAAAATAATTATCGGTTCATTAAAATAATCTAGCACAACGATAATTTATCTTAATCGGTATGTGTTACTATTAAGCGCATCAATTTTTTTTACTATGAAACGCATAAACAAAAAAAAAAAAGTGCGATTTTATTTTTTCAAATTGAAAAATGAGCAGTATTTTATTTTTCGAAATTAAATTTCATAGTCTTATTAATAGTCAGAAGTTATTCACTATTTCATTATTTTTCCCAAAATTTAAAGGGAGATATTTGCAAGAGAAACATACTTGGAGCATTGTGGAGTAGCAGAATACTTTGGAATAACAAAACTATTCAGAAGATCAGAATTTGGAAGGTATGGTGATTCACTGAAAACCCTACATGGTAAAAATTTTAAATTTTTTCTATTTTTTTTCTAAGTTGTGTTAATCTATTAATATTGAACATAGTTTACATAGCGAGACCAGCCACCTAGGTTTCCCATCTAGCCAACACCAGTGGGGGTCCTAAGCAAAAAAGCCAAAAAACAGGAAATGGAGCCGCCCATAATAGGGAAACCAGCCCAAAAATTGCTGCACATTATTGGGAAACCAGCAATCACAGAGTTATCAGTAGCATAATGTTTACAAAAATACAAGCAAATGCTTCTATGGAAGTTGCAGGCAACATGTTTAAGCCTAAAACAAAACATAACAGTAGTCCAGAAAAAAGGAGAGAAAACCTGACAACTAGCTAGCTGTCGGTGTGTGGAGGAGGATTCTCCTCCACTATTGGACAGTTGAAATCATACACATCCTCATATACTTCTTTGGAACAGTGGGAAGGTCTCTCTGAAGCTGAAGAGGAGTCAGATTCGTTGTGGAGCTTTGTCTTCTCACGTCTCGAACTGCTACCACTTGCGCTTGCGCCATCGCCGCTCGAGCTTGTTCCATCTCCACTGGAGCTCGTAATGCCAACCTTCATGGAAAGAGTAACCTTCTTTCTGGTATCCAGAGGGTGCTGGTCTGAGATGGTGGACTTCCAGCGCTTTCTAGGACAAGAGGCTCCTCCTTCCTGCATTTTTTCCTGAAAATATACCGATATAGTTGCAGTGATATGGGGTCGATAAATGGCACTTGTAAAGTGGAATTGGGCAGTATTGCTGGCTAGATAAAGGTGACTGCTGGAGTCGTGGATGGACAGTGGCGGGTGGGAACCAGCTCCCCTACCACCACCACCCCTACTACCACCCCCCCTTCTACAAATCATCCTATGCTGACGCGACATGATGGTCCAGGAATTAACAAGTGAATGCCAGGAGTTTGACTCAGTGGGCGAAGGAGGAGAATGTAGAGGGCAAGGACCCGACAGAGACGGAGTCGACTACGAGTGAAGGCCAAAAGAGCGTGGTAAGTTCGGAGGAGCAGATGGAGGAGCAAGCGGGGGCGACTGTAGATGAGGGTCGAGAAAATGCGGGGAAGATGGATGAACAGGGAGCGAGAGAAGTTGGGAGAGCTCAGCTGAGGCTGGAAGAGAACCAGCAGAGGGATGAGGAACACGTGTGATTTGGAAAGCTAGCCTGAAGCTGAGATGGAGCAGTCAGACACTCAGAAGCCTGGTTGAAGGCGCGAAAGAATACAGCTCTGTGGAGCGTGCCTCCATTGAAGAATGCGAGGGGAAAATAGAACAATTACTAGCAGCGTTATGATAGGGCAAGTGAGAATTGAAGGTTGAGTCCTTCATTCTCCCAGTTTTAATGGCGCGTTTACTACTCTGAATGGACGGCGTGTGGCCAAGCTAGGTGTTGGTCACCAGGCTGGCCACTACCACAAACCTACTGCCCACCCGCATCTGGGATTGAAGAGTCTTTGTGCACCAGATGAGTACAATCATGTATGAGTGTATCATCATTAGAACTGTTGAGAAAGCCTTTGAAGAGAGGGAGGGTCTGATTCACTCCTTTATTCACTAGGAAATATGCCACCTTGTTGGCCATGCGTCTGATGTGCTTGAAGGAGATGGCATGATGAGCTTTGAGCCATTGTTCCATAAGTTCCAGTCTGGATAAGAGCCTCTAGCTAGTGGCCACCTTGGATGCGGGGGTGCCTAATTGAAGTCGGGAAGAGGCTTCCATGATAATTTGAGAATCTCCTTCTACTTCCAGGGGGAATAAATTTGCCTCTTCTGCTATGAGAAGACCTTTCCATAAACCTTCAAGTTCTACCGAATTGTTGGAGTCGATGCCAATCGAACCATAGTAGATTTGTAGAATGTTGCCATCAGAATTCCTGAAGATTCCACCAAAACTTGCTAGACTAGGATTACCCTTGGAGGCACCATCAAATTTCAACTTGAAAGTGCTGTGACTCGGAGGAGACCAAGTATGGGGTGAGTCAGGGTGAATGGAGTGAGCAGAGGGAGGGACAGTGGAGGAAAGATGGAGAGATTTCAGTTGTTCCATATGCTTTTTTCATTAGGAGAAGACGGGAAGTCGGAGTCCTGCCAGGGATGGAGAGCAATGGTTTCCTGGAGATTTATGCAAAAGTTGATCCAAATAATGTCAATGGGGGTGCTTTGGTCTTTGAAGATTCTCTTATTTATTTCTTTCCAGATGGTCCAGAGAATGAGACCAGGTAGGAGAGACCAGATAGAATTAAGAAGGCAACTTTGGAAGGTTTCTTGAGGCCAACAACGAATAGTATTGGTAATGTCTCCTTTGATTCTCCCAGTTCTACTACAACAAAGAGCTATTTTATCCCATAATTGATCTGCCATCATGCAGGTATCTAGGACATGAGAGATGTCCTTTGCGTGAGTGGCACAGTTGGGGCAATGGGAGGGCCCGATGAAGCCTCGTCTAAGGAGATTGTCCCAAGTGAGGAGCCATTTCTTGCTTACAAGCCAGAGGAAGGTGGAGATTTTAGGCCAAATTCCTGGCTTCCAAACTTGAGTCCATAAAATTCCTTTTTGTGCAATTGCAAAGTGGAAAATCAGCTGATAGGCCTCCTTGGTGGTAAAGGTTCCCAATGGCGTATACCCCCATCTTAGCCTGTCATCTTGAGTAGTGAATCTGATTCACCTGTGATCTAATTCACGATCAAGCTCCTCATAGGTTTTGTTCTGCCAGTTGACTGGCCATAGTTCTGTTGGAGTCCATTTCCTGTAGCCTTTCCTGGAGTGAGGTTACCAGAAACAATTAACTAAATTGTTTTCTGAATGTTGAAGAGCTTCCTACAATCTTGGTTTCTGAAACAAGGTGGTCAGTTTTGGAATTTGTTGCCAAGAGTCTTCCCAAAATCTGCCATGTTTCTAGAGTTGATCTCCCAAAAACTGTGCGCTTGGATGAAGGCGTTGTTCTGTTTTGTCAAATTCCATATGAGGGAGCCAACATTGTCAGGTTTAAATCTGATTAGTTCTGCAGAGGGTCTTTCATTTGCATATTTGGCTACCCATAACCCGCCCCAAGGAGTATGGGGCTTGGAGAGCCATTTCCACCAAATGTGAGTCCCCATCGTAGAGTTGTTATGCTGGGGGTCACGCATGCCATGGCCACCGTCAACTTTTGGAGCACAAACCTCAGACCATTTGACAAGTGCCCATTTTCTATTGAGTCTTGTAGAGCCCCATAATAAATTGCGTTCCAGGTTTCTTATTTGTTTTAGGACCCATTTGGGGGCGGAAGGTACCGAAAAGAGATAAAGCAGCATTGACTGGAGAACTGAATTGATGAGAATCAATCGACTCGCCATGTTGAGGGATCTGTAGGTCTAGGAAGAGAGACGAGCTTCAAGTTTATCAAGGAGTTCTTTCCACGAGGAATGCTTGATTGTAGAATCAATAAGAGGTGCTCCGAGATATTTCGAGGGGAGCATGGCTATAGAGAATCCAAGAAGCCTGGCAATGTTGCGTTGAGTAATGGTCGGAGTGTTGAAAAAAAAGATGTGAGATTTTCCATCGTTTATGGTGGTACCAGAGGCTTTAGAGAAGGTATCTAGCATGGATTTGAAGGCACTGGCTTCCTGAACAGAGGGGTGCCCAAACAACATATTTTCTTCAACTAATTGTTGATGGGTGATAGTGTGATTGTCATGGAGGGTGAGACCCCAGATGGCATTAGAGGAGATGGCTTGGTGAATGACTCTACCAAGTCCTTCGGCCATTAGAACAAAGAGTAAAGGGGATAAATGATCCCCTTGACGAATGCCACGAGTGGAGGAGAAAGGCGCGGAGGGATTGACATTGAGCAAGATGGAAAAGCGAGGGGTTGACACAAGATTCATGATCCATTGGGTCCAAGTTTGGTTGAAGCCAAATGCGAGAAGCATTTGCTTAATGTAATCCCAGCTTAATTTATCAAATGCTTTGGAAAGATCAAGTTTCAGGAGCATACTTGCATTGCTTCTGTGTTTTAATGAGTGAATGACTTCATGAGTGAGAATTATACCATTAAGAATTTGTCGCCCTTCAACATAACTAGTCTGTTCCAGAGAGATCAATAGAGGAAGAAGTGGTTTGAGTCTGTTGGAAATTACTTTCGAAATGAGTTTTTAGATGACATTGCATAGAGAAATGGGTCTATAATTCTCTGGAGTGCTGGAATTTTCCTCTTTGGGAATGAGATCTAGGAAATTGGAATTAAGAGAAGGGAGAATCCAATGCAGCTGCCTGGATTCTTCGACTAGTTCCCATACTTCCTTTTTTATTTGTTCCCAAAAATAATGAAAGAAATTGGTTGTAAATCCATCAGGGTCGGGATCTTTTCCATCCTTGAGTTGAGCCATGGCTTGTTCTACCTCCTGTAGGGAAACTACTTTGAGTAACATGATATTGTGCTCCTTCGTTATGAGACGTGGTATATGCTGCGTGATTGACTCAATTGCTTGTCATCGATTTCGATTGGGCTCCTGAAGATTGTTTTGGTAGTAGCTTTGTAATTATTTTTCTATATCATCCATGTTCTCCAGACGTTACCCTTAGCTATTGTTGAGGAAGGCGATATTGTTGTGCATCCTTCGTTGAATGGTAGAGCGGTGAAAAAAAATTATGTTTCTTTCCCCTTCCTTAAGCCAGCAAATTTGCGACTTTTGACGCCATATAATTTCCTCTTGCTACCTTCTTTCTTCTAATTTGGAATGGATATATCTTCCAGGTTTGCGTAGGCCTCTGTTCTGCCTTCAAGAATGATGCGTTGTTGGAGCTCACTCATTTGCTGGTTGAGTTCTTTCTGCTGAGAGAAGATGTTGCCAAAGCTGTTTTGATTCCATTTTTTGAGATTGTACTTGAGGAATTTTAGCTTCTGCTAAAACTGATACATCTTAGGTCCTTCAAGTGGATTGAATTTTTTCTAGCATGCTATGTCCATATCTTTAAACTCAGGATGACTTATCCAAAAGGATTCAAATCAGAAAGGTCTTTTGTTGGTTTGTCCTGGACGAGACCATTGCAAGAGAATGGGCCAATGGTTTGAACCTTCCAAAGGCAGAATTGAGGTATGAAGATCACCTCCCAAGTGAATGGCATTGTCTGAAACTAGAAATAGATCTAATCTAGATGTGATTTTCTGTGTGCTGCTCCATTTGTTGGTCCAAGTATGAATCCCATTGGAGGTGGGAAGATACATTAGCCAGTTGCTTTGAATAAAATATTTGAAGCTTGTACTATCCTGTTCCAATCTAATTCTTTCTCCCACTTTTTCTTCCAGGTTTGTGATCATATTAAAATCACCCCCACATATCCAAAGAGGGTGATGTCTCGTGGAATTGAAGATAGCAATGGTGGACAAGAGATCAATTTTTTGTTGGGTTTCTTGGGGGAAGTAGACATTGGTAAGATGCCCATGTGAATTGGAGCCAATTAAATGAAAAGTAGCTTGAATGAAGTTATAAGAAGCATGGAAATCTAACAGAGAGATGAGTTGTGGATTCTAGATTATGGCTAATCCTCCTGAAGCACTGACTGCGTCTACCGAGATAGATCTGAAACCCGCCCATAATTTTTTGAGGATGGTCTCCATATTATTACTGTTATATTTGGTCTCCTGAAGGAATACTAAAGAGGGCTTAAATTGCTGAATCATATTTCTGATCATACGGTGTTTGGAGGGGCTATTAAGCCCTCTTACATTCCAAGAGATGAGCTTCATGAGGAACCTTGGAGGAGCGGCTGAAAGAACTTTGTCAGCTTGGGATATCTGCCATATTCCAGAAGCATTTCCCCTACGATGACAGTTCTTTGCAGATATGTCTTGCACCCTCTTTTTTTGACTCAATGATGATTTTTTTGCCATCCCAGAGGCTACTTGCTTGAATGAATAATGACTTTCTTTGTTGTGCTCTGAAGAGAGCGACTTCCAGACTTTCTATTTGCCGAAGGGGAATCTTGTCAAAATATTTCTGATGGCAAGCCAACTCCAGGGCCTGTATATCCAGATCTCCTAAGTCAATGCTTTCAGGTTCCTCTTCCATGTGTGTGGGCATGGTAGTATCATTGGTATATTTGACAAGTTGAGAGTGCAATGGTGAGGGGAGGTTGTCATCTATGTCCATGTGAGAATCTTTGATGATAATGGCTTTGTCTAGATTGGGCTGAGGGATAGAGGCAGGGGGATTAGAGTGTGGGGGTTGCGTGGAGGTATTGAGAGAAGCAGTGTTAAGGTCAGGTTTGTTTAGATCCGGAGCATCTGGAGTAGTTTGCAAAGGGCCACCTTCAGGAGGAGCTTAAGTAGAGAGGATCTCAAAGTTGTTACTGGTAGAGGGAGCTTTAGGAGCTGGGGTAGCCGTATTAGGCTTTTTGGAATGCCTTTTCCTGTTGGAAACCTTAGTGAACCCTTCAACATCAGGGCCTTTTTCCGAGTTGTCGGGTTTGGGAGGTTTTTTCAAAGGGAAGTCTCGGAATAGATGGCCATGTTCATGGAATTTTCTACAGCGGAAAGGGACATGCTCATAATCAATCGTTTTAATCCATTCAAATTCATCATGAAAGAGGCTTACCAAGTCCGCGAGAGCTTTAGCCAAATGCATGTAGACACAGATCCGTGCATAGGAAGTGTATCTTCTGAGCTTGGTTTCTTCGGCTATCTTGATGAACTCTCCCAGGTCGTTGCCAATATATTTGAGGGTCTCTTCGTCCCAGTATTCCAACGGTAAGGAGTACATGCAGATCCAGACCAGTGCCCAGTTGAAATCTTCCTTATCAGGATTGAATCGTTCGATCCAGTCTCGAAGGTAGAGGCTTGCGGAGTTGAAGAAGTATGGTCCGCCGTCAAAGATGTGATTCCTATCTTCCAGGCAGTTGAAAATCGCTGTGAAGAATCCTTATGGACCTAGCTGCAATGTCACATGACCTTTGGGCTTCCATTTTGAGGCTATGCAGCCCTGGAGCACCTTTTCCATAGGCCAAAGTCCTATGAACTTGCCTATTAGAGTGTGATCCTTCATATATTGAATGTGCCCGTTGATTCGGTGTCCGGGTAGATCTATCTTGATGCGGTATTCTGTGAGTGGAATGCAGTTAGTAGAGGAGACCTTTGGCTGGGCCTCTGAGGCCTTCTGGTTATCCTTCGTGTCATTTTGCGTTGTACTTGTTCCTACGTCAACGCCTGCAGAGTTCGAGGTGGGTATTTGAGCAGCCTGACTTGAGGAGTCAGAGGACGAGGCGTTAGGAGGGGGGGAGGATCCCGCCCCTCCCTGAGGATCTTCCATTAACGAGAAGTAGTGGCAGACTGTCAAAGCATACCGACGCAGTCGGGCGGAGTCAAATGATGAGCAGGGGAAAGCGCGAACGATTCTGTTGCAAGCCTATGTAAACCCTAGGCAACGCCGTTGCAGAGCTCCGCTCCAGCCTCTGAACCCTTATATCAATAAACCCAACCTTTAAATTTTTTCTATTGGTTTTACTAATAAAAAAAATTACAATTTCTGTTATATTTAATTAAAATTAAAAAAAAACAAAACAAAACAAATCTTTGCATAGTAAAGATTTTTCTATTGATTTTATTAATAAATTTTCTTACAATCTTTGTTTCTGTTTAGATTTAATTAAAATTCAAAAGAAAAATAAAAATAAAAAACTAAAACTAAAACAAAAAATTCAATAGCTACCTTAAACCCTTGTTTCTTCTTGTTTATGTGACTGCAAAATTTCACCTTAGGGTTTAACTCCCTCTACCATTTCACAATTAAGACTTTTCATTTTGGACATTTTAGATTTAATGGGTTTGTGTTGCTATATATAAGGTGTTTGACATGTAAATCATGGGGACTACTTATTGAATAATATCCAAACTCTGTCGACCCTATCTAGTATTTTTTTAAATGAATTTTGTTTATCGGTGCGCCTTGTGTAATATAACGCATCAATGCATCTTTGCCAAATAGCACCGTTAAGTCAAAAAAACCTGTGTTTATTTTTTTATGTTTTTGTTTTTTACCATGATGGCGTTGTTTTTATCATTACATGTCGTACCATCATAATTTAAAGTTATTTAAAATAATAATAATTTTCATTGTTTGTGGTTAACAATTAAATGCTATGGTATGTTTACTAAATTAAACGCACCAGTGTGTTTATGCACATAACCGCACCGGCTACCAGACCTCTTTTTGGGTGGAAATTGTGTGATTTATTTATAAAATATATTTAATGGCTTTTGTATTGAATGGCACAAGTTGTATATTGATAATAAAAAAATGTCTTAGAAGTTTTCAAGTAACAAAATATTGATTGGCATAATGATAGCACATCCAAAAAATCAAAAAAAAAAAAAAATTCTTTGTCAATTATTTACAAAATTAATATGTTTGAACTATATGTAAGCTTAATAAATATATATTGGTTACTGTGTATCATGCAAAGCCACAAAATGAGGAATCTCGGTAAGATTCTTTTTTATCTAAGTGTAGAAGAGCGTAAAAGCCTAATAGAAAAAATTGTAGAAGGATGAATAGGGTGAATGGAAAAATATTATTCAATATGAGTTTTTTTTTTAATTTTCATTAATAATATACTTAAGAATATTATATAACATGTTTCAAATAACATCTTAATTCACATATCTTTAATTTTCTACAGGGACCAACAACGAAGGAAAAAAATGTCATTCTAAGAAGAAAAAAATTATAGAACATGTAAATGACGATAAATTGGTCCATAGTTCATCTGGAGTGGTGTTGGATGTTAATGAAGGGGGGATGGGGGGGGGCTTTTACAAAACTATGAGGGATATAGTGGGACAACCATATCGACATACTTTCCACTTACAATACAGAAATCAATCCAATGATTCCAAGAACCAAGTTATATATAAACTACGGGAGGCGTTTCCAGAGCAATGGTCAATGAGACCTGGCATACTTGCAATAGAAAAAACATACGATAACAAAAAGAATCATTCAAAAAGTAATATTCCTAATTAAAATGATTTTCTAGAATTATATATATATATATATATATATATATATATATATATATATATATATATTACTATAAAACATTTGTTTATTAGTATCAATTTTGTTATATTTAGTTTTCATATATCAATATAAAAATAGTTTATTAATTTTTCAGGAAGATTATGAAAATCTCAAAGGGTTAGCGAGTTGAAATTTGAAACATGCTAGTAGGAATGTCTAAAAAAGTGTACAAGGATATGGTCAAAGAAATGGACATAATTGCATTATAGGAGGAGCCATCTCAACAACAATGTGTTTCAAATGTATGTAATCATTTTTTTTTCTATTAGGTACATATAAACAAATAATTTAGCATTAAATATTAATTTTCAAGTATTTTCTTGCAAAAAAAAAAGATGAAATATAAAAAAAAAAAAAATGGAAATCATTCAACACATAAAATAGGACGACAAGGAAGAAAAATGTCGGTATCAAATCTTGTGAGTTATTGTTAATATTTCCTTATAACAACTTAAGGTTTCATTTTTGTATATATTAAGTTGTTATACATCAACCATCCTTGAATGTCTTCAACTAAGTGCTAACATACAAAGAAGAGTCATTGCAATAATTGATTGACATTGGGATAAATATGGGCTGTGAGTATATGTTGGCATATCAAAAATTAATTGTGGAATTTGTAAGTATCTATGTTTTTTTACTTCCCTAAGTTTATAATTAATAGAAAAAAAAATCATTTATATTTAATCTATGATTTATTATAGGGTATAAAACTTGCACGAAACAAAGTATGGAACTACGCCAATAGAAGAGTTGTTAAAACAAGGAATGAGATTTGGTTTTGAAGAAATGTATAAAATTCACGACTCACTTTTTGCTATGGTACATTGCTTTTTAATTTACATTGATGTATATTATTTATTTCAATTTTCAATATTCTCACCAATGTAGATACACTCATTACACTTTATTTTTATGTTTGGAAATGAAACTTGAAGAAGACGAAAATAATCAATGCAATCAACAAAACATTCGTCCAAATAATCCGAGTCCTGGAAGTAGTTCGGGCATGGATAGTAGTTCCAGTGAAGAATATGATCTATTTGAATATCAATGCAAGTTCTTGTATTTTTTGAAATAATTGTCTTTGAAAATCAGACAATTTGTTTAATGTAATGGACATATTGTCCCAATTGAAAGACAAGGGGTTACTAATAACTATCCCAGTTTGTATGACAAAGAGCTTCCTATTCATATATAATAAAATAAATTTTAATTTATTCTATTTTGTTGTCCAATATCGTTGTGAAATGTTATACCACTGATTAAATATATGTATGATTAATTATTATAATGAAGAGATGTGAAATCTGATGGTATAACAATTAATCCAAACATCATATACAAATGCACTAATCAAAATTTAATTTGTATGAATATTGTTATAAGATGTATGCTGGTTTTTTTATCAATAACGAACATAAAAAATCGCAATAATTTCACTTTCACAGGTCCATGTTTCTAAAAAAGAGAAAATGGATATGTGACGTCGTATATTAATGCGCACTGCTCCAAATACTAGTTTTTCAACTACAATATTTACAAAAATAAAAAATGGTATCGCGGTGTGTTTGTAAAATAAAGATGCACCAGGAATATATACATTTCATGCACATGTGTGATTCTCCTTTAACGCATCGATGCATCGTTACCTTTAATGAACCAATCCGTTAGATTATGTAAAATCACCGTTAATGTAAGAATTTTTTTGCCTACCCTAGTGTCTTTTTTGAAAAGTACAGCACAAGGGATTTTGAAAACACACAAACACCGGGAATTATATTTTTGAAGCATTGATGTTGTTTACACAACTCGTCAACATTAGTACATTGTTACGCATAACTACCTGGTGCGTTGGAGAAGATAAAAGCATGGGGGTTGCGAGAATTTTTTGTCTGCCCCAGTGACCTTCCTAAAAAGTACTGCTCGGGGCATTTTTGGAAGACATGAGCACTGGGGAAGTATACTTTTCATGCACCGGTGTTTTTTATATTCAACGCCCCAGTGCATGGTATAATAAATTGTACGAGATTGTGTTTTTTTATTATTAAAGCATCAGTGTTTTTATAAATTTAATGCATCTATCCTCCAAACACTTGTTTCCAGTCTCGATGTTTTTTATTTAAATTTATGGCACTAGTGCTTTTATATTAGTAGCGCACTAGTGCGATGTTTCTAGTTAGCGCACCGCAAAGAAAACATCTACTAAAACCTTCGTCCACTAATGAAGTGTCATTTTCAACTCTACTAAAACATTAGCTACCACAAATGGATGTTGTGGCAGAATTTTTTTTTGGAAATTTTTTCCAATTTTATAACACTAAAATCCTCCATTATAACCTCCGCTAGAAGGTATTTTCGTTGTAGTGCTTCTGCATAAGAGGTAGGATGTGCTCTTTAGAGGGGCGAAGGTGTTGTTGAAGCACAAATATTGGAGGTCACCTATAGCAATTAGAGTGAGAAACAACCATTTATATAGGTTGCAGATGGACACTCCTTAGGCATTAGTTCGTAGCAGCATTCTGAGGGACCAAGGGGAGATATGACAAAGGATGATGGGCCATATTCATCATGGATCACTTAGACTGCTTTGTGATATGGTGGCAGGTGTTTTGGAGGTGAGCACAGAGCATGATGATGTTTGTAGAGGATGTATGTTAGGGAAGTTTTTGAAAGAAAATTTCCAAGGAGTGAAAACAAATCACAAGGGATACTTGATTTAGTGCATTCTTACATATGTGTGCTAATCTCTACGAAATATTTTAGGGTGTAAGAGTACTTTGATACTTTCTATAGATTATTTCTCATGGAAGACCTGAATCTCTTTCTTGAAAACCAAGGATGAGGTCTTCAATCACTTTAAGGAGATTAAAGCTCTAGTGGAGAATGAGACAAATAGGAATATTGAGACTCTTTGGTTTGATAATAGAGGTGAGTACACCAACAAATAATTTCAGGATTTTTATACCAGGGTAGGAATCAGGAGAGAGTGGACAACTCCTTACAACCCATAGTAAAATGGGGTTGTTGAGAGGAAGAACCACTCTATTTTAGAGGTAGTGAGAGTGATGTTGTATAACTAGGATTTACCATGCTATTTATGGGCAGAGGCATGCAGTACGATAGTTTATATATAGAATAAGGTCATGCATAGAGCACTTGAAAAAATCACACCTGAGGAGGCATTTACAGGGAAGAAACCAGATACCAGCCATTTCAGGATATTTGGCAACATATCATATTGTCACATTCTAGGAGACATGTGTTCAAAGTTATATCAGACTACAGATTGAGGTTATTTCATTGGTTACAGTGAAACCTCCAAGACTTATCAGATATTTACTCTAGGGACTAGGCAGATCATTAACAAGAAATATGTCAAGTTCATGGAGGACATGGCATACAGGAGATCCAAATATTTTCTACTAGCAAATGACTAGAGTGAGAAGCTAGAAGAAGCTCCTAGAACTAAGTAGTAGAATCAAGGGTAGCAAAGCACTAGTATAGTCACGCACACAAACAATATCTCAGGTGCAAGGGTTCCTGAGACTTTGCAGAGCATGGAGCAATGGATGCAATAGATCAAGGAGATGCATCAAGAGGATATAGATGTGGATATTCCTAACTCCACTATTGGTATGAGGAACTGTGTGGTTCAACAGACACTCAAGGATGACCGGGAGTTTGTAGAGACTCCTAATATGGGTAGGAGAGGGCAGATACAACTAGATAGGTACACTAGATACATGGAATTATTTAGTTAGTTGGTACATAGTCAGCCTTAGAGATATCAGGAGGTCGCACAGCAGTAGGAGTGGCAAGATGTAATGGTTGAGGAGTACTCCTCAATCATGAAAAATTATGAATGGGAGGTCGTACCAAGACCAACATACAGGGTGGTGATTGGATAGTGCTAGATCTATAATATCAAACACAGTGCAAATGGAAACATTGAGAAATACAAGGCTAGGTACATGACCAAGGGTTTCTCTTAGAAGGAGAGAATAGATTACGAGGAGAAGTTTTCTCCTATGGCCAAGTGCACTTATATATGAGCCATGATCTCATTAGCAGCATAGATGGGATGGAAGATCCATCAGATGGATTTCAAGACGATGTTCCTAAGTGGTGAACTGGAGGAGGAGGTGTACATTGAACAACTAAAGGGATTTGTAGCACACAATAGAGAGACCCATGTGTGCAGGTTTAAGAGAGATTTATATGGGCTCAAGTAGGGCGTGGTATGAGTGCATCGACATATACTTGTAGGGCATGGGCTTGATGAAAAGTGAGGAAAATTCTAACCTCTACGACTTGGTGGTTGGGGGTGATGTACTTATTCTTGTCTTATACAAGGATGACTTGTTTCTTACAGGTTCACTGGGAATCATAAATTAGTATGAGAGTGATCTGGATTATGAAGGAACAAAATGAAATACAAATTTAAACAAAAACATAGAGACAGGTGGGAAATATACTATGAGAAAAACAACGAGAAGGAGCCCTCCCTGTTTTCAGTCACGCCCACTCAGGATTCTTTCCAAGACGCCATCAAGGAACAATATTATCCCATGGGAAGCTATGAGGACAAGTACATATAATGGACTACGTTGTGACAGCAAAGGGGTCAAGATTTGCATGAGCTGACGAATATGTTCCATACCCTGCACACAAAATTGGGTATCAAATATTCGGAGAAACATTTAGTGTTGAAGTACTGCAGTTGGTGCAGCATACCGATATGCTGCCAAGATTGAACAAAATTCCAAATAGAAGAAGCGAGACTTTGGATATGTGAATAAAAAGCAAGGGAAAGGTCAAAAAACTGAACAAAGCACAAAGCCAAGGCGGGGCGGCCCAGGATAACCCACCAAAGCTGCAAGCACAGAACAACATTGTGAATCCAAAGAAGGGCACGGGAAATTGGTGTCCATACGAGCTCCACTCATAACACAAGTGAGTGTCGGGCCAAGCGGTCAATACTAGCCAAGATGGAGGATTCTAAATAAGATGTATGCTCTGACTCTGAATCAGAACCTGACAAGGGGAATGACAAAGGAAGCAAATTATCAATGTAGAGCCCAACGCCATTGTTTCCACCACAAAGATCCAAAAGGAGTAACTAGAAGATTCGGAGGAGGGGGAGCGCCTCTTCCATTCCCATATGTGGGTAAAGGGTTCCCCACTCTAGTTCATTGTCGAAAATGGGAGCCAAAAGAACCTTATTTCAGTAGAGGTTTTAAAGTGGATGGGCATGCCAACCACAACACACCCACAGTCATACACCATCAGGTGGCTTCACCAAGGACGTGATCTCCACATCAGCCAGTAGTTTTGCCTTCCTTATAGCATCAAGCCCTTCAGAGATGAGGTATTATGTGACATTTCTCCTCTTGATATTTGTGATGTATTATTAGGCCAGCCATACTTGTGGAAGCGATATTATGTGTATGAGTATCGGCATGTCATTGTTATTATTACTTTGAGCAATAAGTTGTACAAGATATCGAAGGTAGCACCATCTGTCGCCATCACTTTGGTCATTTCCAAAACCGGGAAAAAAAATTATGATGATCTGCCCTCAAGCCAAGGAGAAGATTTTGGCCACAACTTCCAGATAGGGCTCCTCCATACGACAACACTAAATAGAAAAGTTCATGGAGGAATACGGGGACATCTTCACCTCACCCGCAGGGGTGCCTCTGCATTGTCAAGTCAAGCACCCCATTGATCTGACCCTAGGTGCTTTGCTGCCCAATGGACCAATCTATTGGCGCTCTGGTCTCGAGAACAACAAAATCGAGAGGAATATTTAGGAGCTGCTGCAGAAAGGTCACATCCGGCCAAGTTCATCGCCCTGTGGGAGCTCGATCATGTTGGTATAGAAGAAGGATGGGACTTGGAGACTATGTATTGACTATCGGGTGTTGAACAATATCACTATCCATGATCCCATGGATTGATGACCTTCTGGACTAACCCAAAGGGGGGAAATATTTCAACAAGGTCGACTTGAATTCTGGGTATCACCAGGTCCCAATCGAACCCTCTGATATGTGGAAGACTACCTTCAAAGCCAAAGAGGGCCTCTTCGAATGGATGGTCATTCCTTTCGGGTTGACGAATTCCACCGCAACCTTCATGAGGTTGATGGACAACATATTACGACCATTCACTAACTCATTTGTAGTAGTTTACTTGGATGACATCCTTATCTTCAGCCAGAATTGGGAAGAGCACCTCCACCACATCCGACAGGTCCTCCAAACACTGCGGCAACACAAGTTGTGTGCCAATTTGGAGAAGTGAACTATTGGCATGACCCTGCTTTAGTATCTGGGATACATTATTGATGAGGGGGGGGGTGCATGTTTATCTAGCCAAGATCCATGTCATTCAAGATTGGCCAGCCCCAACCACTCTAACAGAGCTCCGTAGCTTTCTAGGTCTTACTAATTTCTACTGCAGGTTCATGTTGGGATTCTCTCATATCACTTGGCCCTTGATTCAAGTCACCATGGGAGGAGAAAAAACAAAATTCTTTTGGTATGAATCTCAACAGAAGGCATTCGTAGAGTTGAAACATCGCCTCTGCTCTACCCCAGTTCTCACATTACCATACTTGCAACAACCATTTGAGATCGAGACAGATTCCTCTAACTATGTTATTGGGACAGTTCTTACTCAATATGGGCATCCAATGGCATATCACAGTGAGACATTGTCTGACACAGTCCGAAAGTATCCCAATTATGACAAAGAGATGTATTCCATTGTGCAGGCTTACCGACAATGGAAGCAATACATTTTATGGAAGGAAACGTTCATCCACACAGACCACTGATCTCTGCAGTTCATACAAACACAAGGGAAGTTGCAGAACGATCGCCATCAGAAGTGGTCCACATATCTGCAACATTTTCAATTGAACATCAAGTACAAGAAGGGCAGCACCATTAATGTTGCAAACTGCCTGAACTGACCACCGATCGTGGCGCTAACCACTGTGCTCAACTCCTATGGGCATGAGAATTCTAATTGGCCACTTCTCTACAAGAGCGATCTAGAATTCGGCCACACATACAAGACACTCTTAGAGGGTAAGCAAGTTCCAAATTTTCACCTCCAAGATGCACTGCTATGTCACCGGGACACCTTTGTGTTCCTTCAAGCAAGCATGCCAAGATGATTTGGGAAGCGCACTAAAGTCGGGTCGATGGGAATTTCGGGGTCGAAAAAATAGTGGTGGTACTGCAGAAGTATTTCTATGGGTCGAACCTTCGACAGGATGTCAGGAAGTACATCAGGTCCTACACTACCCGCACCATTTCCAAATCGACCATCAAGAAGCAAGGCTGCTATACTCCACTATCTACCCCTATTCAACCTTGGGAATCCATCTCCATGGATTACATGTTGGGCCTTCCTTATACTAATCATGGCAGTAATTGTGTTGTCTTGGTCATCGACAAATTCTCGAAGATGGCCATTATGGCGGCCTGCAAGAAGAATATCATAACAGAAGCCACTGCAAAACTCTTCTTTGAACGAGTGTGGGTACACTTTGGGATCCCATAATCTATCATATTAGATCAGGATAACAGGTTCCTTAGTAAATTTTGGTCCAGCCTATGTTCAATGTTGGACACCAAGCTCACCAAGTCCACAGCTTTCCATCCCCAAACTGATGGCTAGACATAGGTCGTCAACAGGATGATCGTACACATTATGCACATGTACAACTCAAAGAATCCATGCACATGGGATGAGATCCTCCCTTATTTACAGCACATTTATAATCGGTCTCTCCACATCTCAACTGGCCACAACGCCTTTCAGGTGGGCTTTGGATTCCATCCAATATGTCCCATTGATGTAGCCATGTCATTTGCGGCTACTCTGGTCAATTCGGCTCATGTCTTGTCTGAAGCTGACAAGGTGAACAACTTCATTGAGCGCATTCAGCACATCCGCCAATAGGTTCATGAAATATTGGATAGAGCTAATTCTAAGTACAAGCAACTACATGATCAGCATTAGGTGCCACACAACTTCCAGGTGGGTGATAAAGTGTGGCTACATTTGGAGAAGGAGCGTCTCACTAGACCCCACCGCAAGCTTCGTCTGCTCTGATATGGACCATACACCATCACCAAGGTTATATGGGACAATGCCTTTGAGCTTAGTATTCCACCATTCCTTGGTCTGCACCTAGTGTTCAATGTGGACCACGCCCTAAATGACGTTTTTTTGGAAATTTTCTGTTAGCGTATGTGATTTTTCATCTTGATAATCATTGTGAACAATTTTAGTCTTCGGATAGATCTATCTAATGAGGTATCAGGTGCGTCAAACAGAGATCGTATGCCAAAGTTACGACCTCGGGAAATTAACGTACTAATTTACCCCAATAGGGCCCATAGTTTGGTATTTCATCTCCTGTGGTTAGGTTTTTGGATGTTTATGGTTGTCCATTATTTCTAAATAATAAATAGGCTTGTAGTTACCATATCTCTTCTCAGAGATAAGCTACAAGCGCCCTAGCTAGTTTATTTCCATTATGTCTGTAAGCATATTTCAATTATGTGATATTAATGAAATGAAGTCTTATTTATGATGCATCTCTATTTTTGTGTGTATTTATGTATTTTATTTTGTTCCTACATAATTCTAGATCACTAACCCTAGGAGATGAAGTGTGAAAATCTTGTGGGCCCTGTTGGGGTTAGTTAGAATGCAAACTTCCCAAGGTCATAACTTTGACATACAATCTTTGTTTGATGCACACTTGTTAGAAAGATCTGTCCGATAACAATAAATTTCCACTGCAAATGTCAGATCGCAAACCATATTTTCGCCTATTTCCCCATAAAACGTCGTTTGGGGCCTCAAAATGACTCTAGAAGTTCAAGACCCAAAAAGCTGCCAAAAATAGAAAACTGCTGAAATGGGAAATTGTGTTGGAAATTAGGAAACTGAAAGGAAACAGTTTTGAGGGTTCACATGG
Source organism: Pinus albicaulis (assembly GCA_034641835.2). Classification (NCBI taxonomy): domain Eukaryota; kingdom Viridiplantae; phylum Streptophyta; class Pinopsida; order Pinales; family Pinaceae; genus Pinus; species Pinus albicaulis. The sequence continues at coordinate 708,593,387 of CM076584.1, forward strand.
AATAGGAGGGTGGCCACCAATGTCCACTTGATCAATCCCCCCTTAGGAAAAAATGGTCCCCATTGTGTTGAGTGCCTCCATGGGATGGGGAAACCTCTATTGAATTTGGTCCATAGTGAGCCATTTGCCTTGATGAAGAAGTTGGCCAGCTTTAACAACCTGATATATTTGGATGCATTGTTGGTGAGTGTTTTTAATCTATTTTTTTAATTTTTCATAGGGATATATTGTTGTTTTATTTGATAATTTCATTTCTTCATTAACACATTAAGTTCACCCTATATTGTCATAACATTATTAAGATTCACATCATAATTCAGCTATATAGAAAGCAAAATATCATCATCATCAATGCAGCGGAACATAAATTAACAATAGAAGAAAAGCATGCACACATTGAGACACCAGGATTGGTCGGAGACAGGGGAAAAACCCACTATGGGGAAAACCCTTGCAAATTCTTCATCTTATATTGTCATCAAATGATTCAACAAAACAGAGTATAGTTATCCATATATTCATCTATACATCTAACCAGCAAAACAACTACAACATCCATGAAATGAGCCCAACAATGTATATACTCAGAACTCTGATTCTGAAGTATGTATTGAATTTTAACTCTATGAAGTCAACTAATGAACCCTGCGAACATTTAGCGGAATCTTCAGAATACTGAAAATTCATATTGTAGTCCCTAATCACATGGAGGATTCATATGTGTGACCATAGCTTTCTAGTCGCTCCCTTAAGCCTGGAAAGCGTTTGACTGGTGTCAAAACCAAACTGCAGAAACCCTAATCTCTTGGTCGCATTCATAGAGTGTTATACGTGTGACTAAAAGGTTCCAGTTGCACTCATGAGCGTATGTGGGAGGGACTAGGGTCAAAATATTCCTGTTATGTGCCTGTGATTGGGACCCAAAACCCTAAATTAGAGATGTGAGCTTCAAACCCTGCAATTTAACCTCAGAGTGAACTTATTACTCTACCGGCGAGCCTCAGGCCTGTGCGAGCCAAAAACCAAGAGAGAAGAGTGTCTCTTGATTGTGTCTAAATGAGGTAGAGGTCACTTATATTTATATTCTTCCAATGGGTCCACTTTGCTTTAGGTTCAACCTTATCAAATAACACATGTGTGTGAGGTTGACTTAATCCAATGTACATGAGAGGGTTCATAAATTCAAAAACCAAATTCTGCTTGTCCAAATGAGGTGATCTTTAGGTTGATTTTGGTCCTCTCAAAAAGAGGAATTCAATGCAATCATTATCTCCATCAGGTGAGCTTTCCAAAGTGTAATTTGACCATAGTTTCATTTTTTAACACTCCCTCTCAACTAGGGAGAATTCCACCTACCAATATTCGTCCATTGATCAACATGTCATCTCGGTATCTCAAGTATCATCATGTATCGTCACTCATCCTCTATTGCTTATTCCTACTTATCTCTTGATTTTCCCTGAATATATGTTGAACATTCTCAAATCTAAAAGAATATTTTTTCATCGAAGGGGAGCCTAATTTAGCACCCTCTATTCATCTGTTCATCGAAGGGGAGCCTAAGTTACCACCCTCTATTCATCGGGCTACTACCTGAAATCTTGGTAAGCAGGCTACTACCGAAATCACATAAATGGAGAATCAATCATCATCATCAAAGAGCATATAATCAGGGAGAACATATCAACCTCGAACCACATCGAGGAGCTACTACTCAACCCAAAATCTCATGGGGGAGCTGCTACTATGACCCCATATCAAGCAATAGGATATCCAAAAAAATAGGGGAGAACATCTCAACCCTGGAACCGCATCGAGGAGCTCATTCTCAACCCAAAATAACATAGGGGAGAAAAACTCAACCCAATCTTATTGCATGTTGATATTCCCTTCAATGACCCTGAATAGTCATGTGGTAGAACACCTGCATCATAATCAACTTGGGTAGTACACCCCAAGTACACTCTTAACCCATTGGCCTGACGGGGAGTGGTATTCCCAACAAACCCTACTTGTGGGTATGATATCAACTAGGGTACACTCCACATAGACCAAATAGGGGATCAGCATCTCCAACCCTATGTAAATAGGGAAGCAACATCTCAACCCTAGGTAACAGATAGGGGTGATCCCTTATTGTCAAATATCCCTCAACCCCAGGATCCCTCTATCTCAATTCCACACCATAGACCCTCAAACAGGGGAGGAAGAGTTGGCTCAATGTCCTCAATCAACGCTGCTCTCTAAAACAACATATAATCATGCTCATATCTGGTAATCATCATGTCTCAATAGTAGTTGTCTCATGTTTATACAGGGCATAAAATCAAATATCATGTTGGAGTATAAATAATCATATAAATCACAAAAAGGACAACATATGCATCCTCCCTCTCAAGGAGGTGCCAACCACACGTTTAAGCTTGTCTCATACAACTACATTGTCACAATATATGAGAGTATCTCGATCCCAAATATCTATTTGGGATATTCCAATTGAATCCCACTCTTTTTCATTGCAATGTATCCATGTCATATCTATATCATGCTTAGACAACTATCTAAGGAGTTTCTTCATCCTTCCTTACAGCTAGCCATGCTAGCAACATCATACTCAACCTCGGTCATGCTATGGACTTCTCATCCAAGATATCAAGGCAGATCTCATACTAAGGAAACATCCAAATGTGCTTATCAATAATAATCTCAAACATCATTGGTACATTCATGCAGCCACATATTGTAGGGTGAATATCCCAGATCAAAATTGATCGTCTCAAGTAAATATCTCGAAGGATGCTCGGTGGCCACTCAATGTGAATGAAGCGACTCAATCATGAATCGACTTAGTTTCTATACAACGAAACATCAATGCTCCAATCAACTATCGATTTCCATGTCAAGTTCAACAACATCTTGAACTTCAAATTAGAGTGTCCAAGGATTTTCATTTCCACTTTCCAATAATTCTTCAATAACATCGAAATATAGATTATATTTTCATAAATCCATTCATCATGCTATGATTCATCATTATAATTTGTCTCCCTCTTACTTAGATCATCAGAGGCCCATTACCTATCAATATAGACTATCAGTATATAGAACCAAAACCAAAATAAAAATCATATCTTGGGACACTTCTGAAATAGATGTTTGGATCAACATATCATCCAGGCTTCACCAAATAACTATGAATGTGGACATATCTGGATCAGGGATCTTGCTTCATGCAATGCTTGCTATAACCATAAAACTTTACCAAACCATCATCCTTAGCGTAACATAAATCAATATTGTGCAATCAAATCAACTAAAGCAGCTCATCAAAGTTTAGAATCCAGATCAGTGCTAATATCAAAGTCATTAATATCACAGTGTCAATTCCTTGGACTAGGTGATGGGTAAAGATTTCATCAAGTCATGACATCATTTATTATCATGCCAACATGTTGTCATCAACCATGAAATATCAATCCAAAACTTCATCAAGTCATTCTTATGATCATAATACAAGTCATTTCTGTCAATAGATGCAAATGCATACAACAAGGATAATTCATGCAGGTTTCATCTTCATACTGAATCACAACTATCAATACTTAAACCATTGTGCTATGAACAAGGAGGCCAATACAAAACCATTATCAAATACAAATATAATTCATTAGGAGTCATTGTGCTCATATATCATTTGTCATCAATGCAAGTCATCAGTCATCAAATCAAATCATTAGACATCATGTCAAATCCAAATTTGTTATCATAGTGAGATCTATAGTCCAAGAGATATCTCAATCATTGATTCAAAGTTCTAAGTCATTATTAGGCGTCATACAACTCATCTATAGCAATCATCCAAATCATGTAAAACTCTTGTAGAGCAAACTTCAAACATAATCTCATATCAATATGTAAGTCTTGGTCACATGCAAACATAAGTGTAGCCTTCGTGTTCATATTATAGAAAACATTCAAACTTTCCTGCTCAAAGATCTTTCTGTTATCTGCACCACATATGTAGAACCGACATCCCATTAGGGGAATTTTGAGGTCTAAAATGGGCCTCCTAAGAAAAATGTACAATCAAAATTCACTTTATGAGAACCAATCACATTTTAGGGGATGACATCATCCCTAATGGTTGAGGTGACATTTCTTGAGTTAAAGGTACTTACTTGTCACATTCTCAATGGTGGATAAAAACTCATGGTTAACCATGGTAGTGCTCTAAGTACTTTTAAAGTCAAAGTAAAGTACTCATAATAAATGTCATTTCACACTTTTTGAATAAAAATATATTATTGTCATTTCATATTTCTTGAAGGAAACAATGCATATCCCTATACATTTATTATATTATATTATATTTATATAGTATATTAATTACATGTTATTATACAATTTAAATAATATAAATTTTAATTAATAACATATAATATAATTAAGAATTTATAAATTTATATTTATATTTTATTTTAAGTTATTTAAGTACAAAGGACAAATGCATTAGTTGTTCAATGATAATGACTTTTTCTTGAAAAGTTCATTCTTATTTATAGTCACATTAATACAATTTTTTTATTAATTTTATTTTGGTACAACTTTTGAATTGAATTTAACTATGGTTACATGGATTGTGGTGAAAAAAATGAATTGCAAATTCATAAATATTATTTTATTGGTTTAGCTATTATTTTATTATTTCCTTAGGAGGCCCATTTTAGATCTCAAAATTCCCCTAATGTTCAGAAGAATATCTGATTTCATGCACAAAACTTCATTTTTGTGTCTAGAAGGCATAGTCACAACAATAGGCCTTCATCTTTGTGGTTGGGAGATTAGAGTCACACCCTTAAAGATGTTATGTGATTGACTTTTTGCCTTGGTCACACCCTTGAGCTTGCATCTCTGCGGCTGGGAGGCTACAGTCACACCTATAAGCCTACTTCCGTGCGACTGAGGCTTAGAGCAAGGGAAAACTCTCTTTCCTCATTTCAAAACTTTGTTTCAGATCATCAATGTTAGATATTTGTCTATTCATGCCCATAAATCATATTTCAACAGTACAGAATATACATATAATGCAAATTACAGTAGGAGAAGCGATATGGAGAGGTTCTCCCTCTGAATAGAAATCCACTTCAATCATATGCATTCATGCCATCAGCCTGTTTATAATGTTTTCATACATTAGCAGATCTGTTAGATCATGAATTCCTATTACACTACATATTCATTATGGCTATATCATGTTAAAATAATCTACTTCATCATGACATCAATCTGTCATCAAGGATTAGAGTCAAAGCACTAATGGAAGTAGACTTCAATAATCATGATCACATGCATTAATTCTTTGTCACATAACTCAATATATTAAGAGTTAGTATCGTATGATTGGGGAAGCTAACAGGTGTGACACCATACTTCAAATATCATGAACATAATATCCCTTCTATCAAGTCAATCCATCAAGTTAGGGCATTCAGTTTCAACATATGCCATAGTTACTAGTCGCATAAAAAACATAACCATGGTTAATAAGAGATCTAGAATATCAATATCATAGTTATACTTATATCATCATGGTTACCATAATTATCATGATCAATTGGATTAAGTCAGGTCATTCAATAAAAATTTACCAGAACAACAAGAGTGTCAACCCTTTTTCCATCATTCCCATCACAAGCATTATCAATAGTATCATGTATAAGAATAAATGAGCTAGCCTTCTCTGTGAAATCCATCATGTCTTATAATGAAATATTCATGCCAATTATCTATTGGAATCAAGGTGCTAGCCTTATTCACAGAACAAAAACAATAAATGTATAGTCAAACATCAAGTATACCAATAAAATATCAACATTAAGTAGCCCCATAGAATTCAATAAGTTCATCATGATCGAAATGTTCAATACCAGGTGAACCATTTCATCATAATAACCATGAATTCAAATCACTTTCATATGCATGCATGGACCATTTGAGAAGGTAGCATTCTCATGATACCTTAGGGCTTACCTTTCCATTCAATTTGCAGCTAAAACATAAATTTGAAACAATATGCCATGCATGCCTTGAAGTATTCAAATAATTGTGCACCTTCTCATTTGACATAGGAAACTTGTAGTACTTTGTCATCTATTCATTAGGTGCCTCTTTACCTTTTCCATCTCGAGCCATATCTCTTGCATCTAAAATGATCCTCAAGAAGGATCCTCTTATTGTATCTCGTCAAGGAGGTTAGAAGCATCCAAATACTTAAACATATATGCAAGAAGTACTGATCAAAACAATAATTATAATAATCATATCCATAATTCTAGACAATAGTAAAGACATAAAGGAGCATCATAAGTCAAGAAATGTGTATCTTCAATGAGAGGTGATCCTTTCCCTCTTGAACAAACCTTCAAGAGCCATCAATGTCCATTGTTCACATAATAGTGTTTCCTTCAATCAAATTTATCAACAACCAAGCCTACTAGAGACTATCCCATCTAGGGCTTCATCAAATCTGTCACAAGCTCTTGAAGATGTTTACTTGACAATGCTAGATATCAAATCTTGCCATAAACCAGGGTTTCTCTCAAACTCTAATGCACAAATTGCCTAGGGTTTCTATCAAATCCTAGAATTATTTTAGGTATCCACCATCCTCTCTTGTTTACATAAATGGTGTCATCATAGGGGTGATCACCATGACTTTTCTTCAGCCCAACTCTGATTCCATGTTAATTATTTCATAGGGCTATATTTTTCTTTGCTTTGATAATTTCATTTCTTCGTTAACGCATTAAGTTCACCCCATAGCATCATAACATTATTCAGATTTACATCATAATTCAACAACATATGGAACTATATAGAAAGAACAATATCATCATTGTCAATGCATTGGAACATAAAGGAACAATATAAGAAAAGCATGCACACATAGACACACTAGGATTGGTCGGAGATCAGGGAAAAAACCCATTATGGGGAAAACTCTTGCATCTTATTCTTCTTATATTGTCATCAAATTATTCGGCATAACATAATACAATGATTCATATATTCATATATGCAACTAACCAGCAAAACAACTACAACATCCATGAAATGAACCCAATAATGTATATACTCAGAAATCTAATTCTGACATTTGTATTGAACTACACTTTTTGAATTCAACTGTTGAACCCTACAGACACTGAGCAGAACCTTTGGAATATTGAAACTTCGTCTTTTAGTCCCAAGCTGCATGGAGGAGGAGTCATTTGTGCGACTATAGACTCCTAGTCACTCCTTTAAGCCTGGAAATCATGTGACTGGGATCGAAACTGGACTGTGGAAACCCTAATCTCTTGGTCGCATGCACAAAATGTTATCCTTGCAACTGGAAGGCATCAGTCGCACTCATGAGCCTATGTGGGAGCGAATAGGGTCGAAATATTTATATTGTGTGCCTGCAACTAGGGCCCAAAATGCTAAATCAGATATGCGAGCTTCGGACCCTACAATTTAACCTAAGAGCGAACCTATTCCTTCACGGGCGAGCCAAAAACCAAGAGAGAAGAGTGTATCATCATTGTTTCTAAATGAGGTAGAGGTCACTTTTATTTATAGCCCTCAAATGGGTCCAATTTTTTTTAGGGTCGACCTTATTAAATAGCACATGTGTCTGAGGTCGACCTAGTCCAATTCACTTGAGAGGGTTCATAAATTCAAAAACCAACTTCGTCTTATCCAAATGAGGTGATATTTAGGTCAATTTTGATCCTCTTGAAAAGAGGACTTCAATGAAATCATTATCTCCATCAAGTGAGATGTCCAAAGTATAATTTGACTGCAATTGCATATTTTAACATGTGTTTCCATGCTCCGATCAGTTGTGGCATGTTCAATGCAATCTAGATTGAGCTCGGTTGATGGCAGTTGCTCAGCAATGTTTGATGTGTCCAACAATGGTGGATAGTATGGCCGAAGGCAATCCACATTGAATACGGGGTGATGGCCAAGGAATAGAGGGATACTTAGCTCGGAAGAATTGTCACCCACAACCTTGGTGATGGTGTAAGGCATGTATCGAAGTGGTCGAAGCTTTCGATGCACCACATCATGGTATTCCTTTTGTAGATGTAACTACACCTTGTCACCTACTTGAAACTTATATGACATTTGTGTTTATCATGATGTTGTTTATATTTGGAATTGGATTTGTCTAGGATATCATGAACCTGCTAGAATATGTGATGGATGTGTTCAATAAACCTAATGGCTTTATCAGTTACGGATACACGTGCATATTCTTCTTGTGTAGTCGCAAGACGCATGGCAACATCAATCAGGCACAATGGTTGAAATCCCAAGTCCTCTTGAAAGGGGTTGTGGCCAGTCAAGCTATGGAGAGATATATTATAGTTGTGTTGCACATAGGAAATATTTTCATCCCATGTTCATGGATTCTTGGAGTTGTACATGCATAATATGTGCATTGTCATCCTGTTGACAAGTTTGGTCATCAGTGTAGGGATGGAATGTAGTTGAACTAGTGAGCTTGGTGTCCAACTACAACTAGAGGGTCGACCATAATGTGCTCAAGAACATGTTGTCCTAATCTGATATAATGGTCAGTAGGATCCCAAAACGACCCATGCTCATTCAAAGAAGAGTTTGGCAATGTCTTCTGCTGTGATACTCTTCTTGCAAGCAACCAATATAGCCATCCTAGAAAATCTATCAACAACCATAAATACGCAATCATTACCATGCTTGGGAAAAGGAACGCCAAACATATAATCCATGGAGATGGATTCCCAAGGTTGTCTAGGATTAAGTAGAGGAGTGTGCAGGCCTTGCTTCTTAACTGTTGGCTTGGTGATGGCACAAGAAATGTAGGATCTAAAATATTTTCTAACATCCTATTGGGGTTTTGGCCAATAAATATACTTTTGCAATACTACCATTATTTTTTCCAAACCAAAATGTCTTGCTACCCGACTGTAGTGTGCCTCCCAAATCATCTTGGCATGCTCACTTGAAGGAACACGAAGGTGCCCTAAGTAGCATAATAGTGCGTCCTAGAGGAAAAAGTCTGGTAATTTCTTGCCATCCATCAAAATGTAGTATGTGGTGGGAATTCTACATCACTTTTGTAAAAGTGTGGCCATCCAAAAGTCTTGTGCCAATAAGAATTGATAATAGTAGTCAGTGTCACCGGGTCGAATGACACACATCTACAACATTATTAGTGTTGCCCATATTGTATTTAATGTTTAAATGAAATTTTTGCAGATATGTGAACCATTTCTGATAGCAATCATTCTCCAACTTCCCTTGTGTTTGTAGAAATTTAAGAGGTTGGTGGTTTGTGTGGATGATCGTCTCCTTCCCCAGAATGTAATGTTTCCACTGTTGGCAAGCCTGCACGATGGAATATATCTCCTTATCATAGGTGGGATATTTTTTAATCGTATCAGAGAGTGTCTCACTGTGATAGTCAATCAAATGCCCTTGCTAGGTGAGAACTGCACCAATACCATAGTCGGAGGCATTTGTATCAATTTAAAATGGTTGTTGCAGGTCTAGCAATGTGAGTATTGGTGTAGATTAAAGGTAATGTTTTATCTCAATGAATTCCCTCTATTAGGACTTAGAAAAAAAACTGTGTTTTCGCTCCACCCTTAATAACTTGATTTAATGGCCAAGTGATATGAGAGAACCCCAACACGAACCTTCGATATAAATTGGCAAGGCCCAAAAGGCTATGAAGCTCTGTTAGAGTTGTCAGGGATACTTAATACCAAATGACTTTGATCTTAGACATATCCACATGCACGCCTTACTCATCAATGATGTGGCCCAATTATTGGACTTGATTCATGCCAAAGGATCATTTTTCCAATTTGTCACATAATTTGTGCTACCACGAGGTTTGAAGGACATGTTGAATATGTTGCAAGTGTGTTTCCAAACTATTTTTTGTGATGAGGATGTCATCTAGATATAAAACCATGAATGAGTTGGTGAAAGGTTGTAATATGTTATCCATCGACCTCATAAAAGTTACAGGTGAATTTTTCAACCCGAAGACATGACCAACCACTAAAAAAGTCCCTCCTTGGATTTGGTGGTATTCCATACATTTGTGGGTTCTATTGGAACTTGGTGGTAGCCAGAATTAAAATCAATCTTGTTGAAGTGCTTAGCCCCCTTGAGAGGGTCAAGAAGGTCATCAATCTGTGGGATTTAATACATGTTCCTGATAGTGATTTTATGCAGCGTCCGATAGTGAATGCAAAGTCTCTAGGTCCCATACTTCTTCTATACGAGTACAATTGGGCTCCCATAAGTTGAGGAAACTAGTCGGATGTGCCATTTTTATAGAAACTTCTAGATCTCCTGCTTGATCTCCTCATTTTCCATAAGAGAGTGGAAGTATATTGGCCCATTGGGTAGAGGTCCTTTAGGATTTTGAACGATCAAATGCTTGATCTGGCAGTGCAAAATTACCCCTATAGGTGAGGAGAATATGTCCATGTACTCTCCCACAAACTTATTAATTTTCTTATGGTATGTGGAGGAACCCTTTATGAGGGCCATGGATGTGGCCACGATCTTCCCCTTACTTCGAGAGTGAATAAAAAAGAAAACAAATTTTCCAGTCTGGGAGATGATCCTACTGCATTGCTTAGCAAATATCAGAGAAATGGAAGTAGGAAAATCTACCTCTGGTATCATGTATAGTTTTTTTCCTAAGGTAATAATAACATTGCAAGGTCTAGAATGATACACAATGTGATGCTTCCACAAGTATGGTCGGCCAAATAAAACTCACAAACTTCATGAGGAGAAAAATCACACAATACTTCGTTCATGAAAGGCGTTATGTTGTAGGGAAGGTGGCATTGTTGGCTAACGTGGAAATATCATACTTTGTGGAAAAATCCAATGGTGTATGGTTGTATTTGTCAACAATGAACTGCATCAGAGAATCCTTCACCCACATCTATGAGTGGAAGAGACGCTCCCCCTCCTCTGGTTATTTGGGCTCAATATTCTGGACCTTGATGGTGGCAACGGTGGCATTGTGTTTTGCATCAATAATATGATTCCCCTTATCCTTCCCCTTTTTGGGTTCTGGCTCAAATTCAAAACATGCATCTGACTATGAATCTTTTAGCTCAACCACGAGTGACTGCCTTGTGCAACATAATTTGTGTTGTGAGTGGGGTTCTTGTGGAACTCACACCACTTTCCTATGTCCTTCTTCATATTCATGGTGCTACTCTTTTCTTGTGGCTTTGATGGGTTGTCTTGGGTCACTCTTCCTTGGATCCATCCTTTGTTCTTCTGTTTGGAGGTTCCTTTTCCTTACTTCAAATTAGCAGATCCAAAGTCTCGCTTCTTCTGTTTAAATTTTTTCTCGATTTTGAAAACATATTAGTATGTTGCACCAAGTGAGGAAATGTCCAAGAACTTATTTTTTTCCTGGATGTATTTGGGAAAACAACCATGGTACCTAAGTACTAGATGTTTCTCAAAATCCTTGATACCCAACTTTGTACATAGGGTATAAAAAATATTCATGAACCCTTGCACGTCTCATTCCATTTCCTATCATAGTGTGGTCCATTTTATGTACTTATCTTCATAGCTCCTCACAGGGTAATATTGTTCCTTGATGGCATCTCACAAAGAAATCCAAGAGGGTGCGACTGAGAGTAGTGAGGATTCCTCCTCGACACTTTTCTCATAGTAAGTTTCCCACCAGTCCTTGACATGGGGAGCGACATTAACCAAAAAAAAATTATATATTATTAATAAAAATTATATTTTATTATTTTCCCTATCAGAAAAATTATGGACCAAAAAATATCCTTCTAGTAGGTTTAGCAATCTATTTAAAGGATTTGCATCTATCTGAACTTAAAATATAGGATTTTTAAATTTAACTTTTACCTTAAAGGGGGCATCACCTTTGAAGTGACTGCTAGATGAATAATCTTTTCCTGCTGATACTCGTCGAAGGATATAGGAGATTTAATCCATCATATCATTCCTTTATCACTTGAGGGAATCTTCAAGCTAACATTTGAAAGGATCCCTTGCTCCCCCGTCTTTCTTTTCTTCTGCCATGGGAGCTTTTCATGGTCAACGAGGTTGTTCTTGTAAGGGTTTAACCATTTCAAGTCCCAAATCATTATACCCTGACCTCATTGGGGACATGCACAAAAATAATAGAGAAAGAGCAGACCACTCTCATACCACTGATCAAGATTTATGAAGTAACAAAATGAAATAAAGATTTAAATATAACCATCAAGATATAACAAAACAGAACTTCAATTAATAAATAACAATTTTTGACTCATTTTTTACATGCAAAGAGGAAACAAACTAGCTCAAGCAATGGTAACTTATCGCTAAGAAGAGATGTGATGGCTACATACCTTATTAACTTATCTACAATGCGGATCTCAGGCCTTTTCATCATCAAGGAATAATGGAAAACCCTAAACATCCAAAAATATAACCCTAGGAGATGAAGCGCCAAAAACTTGTGGGACTTTCAGGGGCTAGTTGGAACGCCAACTTCCTGGCGTCGTAACATTGGCATGCGATCTTCATTTAGCATGCACGATATCCCGTTAGAAAGGTATATCCATGAAAAACAAATTTCAACTGCAAACACATATGGCAAGCCTTGTGTTTGCACATTTCCCCAAAATACACTATTTAGGACCTTAAAACAACTCTAGAAGTTTAGGACCCAAAAAACTGCCAAAAAAGGAAACTATTGAAATAGGAAATTGTGCTAGAAATTAGGAAACTCAAAGGAAACTGTAAATGCCTCCTCCCAACATTTACTCGCTTTTACAAGCTCCCAAGGTAAATGTGAGGTTGAGTGATACTATGACATGACATGACCTCCAATTTATAGTTAAGGAAGTGGGGCCTACAAACTAAACACTTATTGACATCTTATAGGGGTTACAGATCACTCAGGAAATGAACAACCACCCCAAGTGATCCATCCCTGAGCTGGAACCCTTTTTCATTGACCTAAAACCCCAACCCCATGCACAACAAGGCAAGAATGTGGTTTTGAGTCGCCAACCGCATGCACAAGCCTACTTCCATGTGGTTATGACCTAACTCCTCCAGTTTAGTGCCTTCGGTTCTGAGATCTTAGCAACTTTTCCAGGCTAGCCTTCAGACCACTACCCAAAACTTCTTATAACTTTTCAAAATCATAATTAACATGATGACAATGCCAAACATTCAAACTTGAATCCAAAACTTGACCTGGACTTCCTATAACATGATAGACATTTCGTCAAACATATGTTAAACATGTAAGCTATAGGTCATGAATACATATCTAATCATAAATCTCTAAACTTCATCTAAAAATAATCAAGAAGGTTTAATTCCCTCTCAAGTAGTTGCAAAAACACTTGTTATCCTATGCATTCATCAACCATTCAAATATTTATCACATCATGAACAAGAGCCATAACTAGAGCACTTAATATAACCATGCTTATAACCAGCATATAACCATATATTAACCATGACAAAAAAACCATAGAATTCACATAATAAAATGTACAAGTTGTCGTAAATAACTATAGGAAAACAACTCTTATTAAATTTATGAAAAATCCAACTAAGTTAGGTACTTCCACGTACCACCTGACCATATATTGGGTTGAACCAAATCTTTCATTCATCTAATCACCCATGTGCCATATCGTTGGAAATATGATGCAATATGTTGTCCTTGATGGCAACCTACTTGATGAAATTGTCCTTGATGGAGACCTACTTGATGAGTTGCCTTTTGATAAGCAACCTACTTGTCAAATATGTAAAAATTATGTTTCTACACGTCAGTTTAGCTGTGACAGAGAAAGGAATTCTAGTAAGTGCCAGAAAAATGAAACAAGAAATATTTCTCAATGTATATGCAGGTTTGATGAAGGAAACTCACGTATGGAGGCAATGTATACGCTAATTTTATGAAGGCAACCTGCGTATACATCCAAAATTAGTATATACGCAGCTTTTATGAAGAGAATTCGCGTATACACGCGGGTACGAAGAAGAAAAGTCGTGTATGCCTTTTGCGATCTAAAATTATGATACCAAGGGGCATTACCATGGTATTAGACCACAGTATTGTTCGATGTGTCGTCTATTTGATTTCTTCCAAGAATACCATCGTCAGTTGTGTGGTTTTGACTCATGGTATTGGTAAAGGCTAAATTTATATAAGGAGAAGAAGATCATAGTGAAAAGGTGTGCATATGTAAGAGTTGTCACTGAATACTTCACTCTAAAGTATATCTACATGGGATGAACTTTATTTTATTGGTAGATCTGAATCTATGATGCACCCTTCGATATAATGATGGAAAAGGCACATATGGAAGTCAAGGTTTTCTTAATATTATTGCAGAGATTTTTTGGTTATTGTTGTTGTATTTATGATGTCTTTCAATGAAGTCTTCATGTAGATATGGGTTGCTTATGTGTGATGATTTATTCTGTTCTTACTACACATGCTTACTGTTGACTAAACATCTGATGAATGAATGATGCACTTATCTAAGTAAATAATTACCTGCATAATAAAGATCTCTGGACATACGCAAGTTTGCTTAAAGATAGTCGTGTGTATACACTAGTTGGGCTCATTAAAGTCATGTATAGAAATCAGTAAAAAAAAATTAAAAGTTTACAGTGAGTTATAAATATTGATTCACCCTCCCCCACCCTCTCAGTATTTTTCCCAACAATTGGAATCGAAGCAAGTCCTTCAAAAGAAGCTTGATCACTTGAAGGAGATTCGTCGCAATGCGAAGTCATGAAGGAGTATTTTCTATCAAGCCACCACTGTTCAATGGGAGTAATCTATTATTATGGAACATACAAACAAGAGATTATTTGCAAATTCTTGGAGCAGACGTATGGGGAATCGTGGAAGGAGGTTATCAGTATCCAGTAAGTGTTCCTACAGATGCAGCAGAAAGGAAGAAATATGAAATCAATGCCAAATTTTTCAATGCTTTATTAGGAAGCCTGTCAGAAACAGAATTTGTCAAAGTGATGCAGCTAAATTCAGCAAAGGAAATATGGGACATGATCATTCAGAGCTATGAAGGTGATGCAAAGGTAAAAAGTGCCAAAATTCAAACTCTTAGAATCCAATATGAAAATTTCAGAATGCATGACGATGAAAGTATTGCAAGTTTATTCCTAAGATTAGATGAGATTTTGAATTCTATGAGGAATATGGGTGAAGATATAAAAGACTCAACTTTAGTAGAAAAGATATTGAGATCTCTAACTTCAAAGTTCGAGTCAAAAGTGTCAGCTTTTGAAGAAAAGCAGGATCTGCAAAATCTTATTGTTATTCAACTACATGGTATCCTGACTGCTTTTGAAATGAGAAGAGGAGGTCGTTCAAAAGTCAAAGAAGTTGCTTTTAAGGCTTGTGCAAAAGGAAAAGAAAAGGAAGTTGTCAATAAATCAAGCTATATATCAAAAGAATAAAAAGAAAATTTTGTGAGAAGACTTCAACTAGGTACTGGAAGATTCATAGGTAAGCTTCCCTTCAAGTGTTTTACTTGTGGTAGAGTTGGCCATTATGCTGCTAACTGTCCTTATAAAGCAAACATGATAAAGGGAAGTATTTTGAAAAAGGAAGCAGTTATTATACAAATGAAGATAATAATGGATTTCCAAATGAGGAAGAAGAAAATTCTGATCAAGATCTACAAGTTCTCATGGCATGTAATATGGATGATGATAATTTCCCAAAAGAAATGGATCTGGTTATTGAAGAATCGCATAGATAAAGAAATAAAGGATGCTTTCATGGATGTTGTTTCTATTGTAACTCATTTTGGCATAAGGCCACTGATTTCAGGTTAAGTATGATGAACATATTTGAGAAATTTGAGAAGTTCCAGCACACAATAAAAAAATTCAAGCAAAGCTGGAAAAAGAAGCACCGATCAAAAACATAGGGAATATTGACCCTATTGTATTCATCCACTTCTAAAGTTTACTTCTCATAATGACTGCAGGAGTGATGTGAGATACATTATAGGAATCAGTAATGTATCATCACAGGGGGAGAAATATATGGTGATTCCCATGGTTGGTTTGGTAATTCTGGTTGTGATTATTTCTAACAGTGCACCTAATATGACAACAAAGGACAGGTACAAAATGTATAAGTCCAGGAGGAGATGGAGTTGTGAAATTTTTTGCATTTCACTTTCTATACGCGAGATTCATGAACTAAATTTGCGTATACACGCGAGTTCCAATGGTGACAGTTGTGTATGTTTTTCTCTGATAAGAAAAACAATGAGGCAGACTCAAGAACAGTTTATGATATTTTTCTTACAGTAATAAATTTCTTGATCTGATGTTGATCGTTATATCTGTTGATATGATATTAAGTTTTGATTATCTACTTGATGAAGATGCTTTGATGAATTGATTGGTGAAGGTGTTCAAGATGCTCAAGCTTAGGGGGAGCATTAGCCTTGCTATTAATAATGCATTGTTGGCATTATGATGGTTCTGAAATATGATCTCTCTCTTGGGGTCTTTTGGTCTTGGTTATAAAAATTCAAATCTATAATTTTATGAAAAGGTCATGTTGAGACCTATGATGTAAAATTGTTATATTCATTCATGTAAGGACTTGTTCAAATTTTTAAACCCACTTGGCTGGGTAGTTGAGTCAAAATTTGTTAATCCACTTGGTTGGGAAGTTGAGTCAAATATGTAATATCACTTGGTTGGATCATTGATGTAAGTATGATTCCTTGATGATAGGAAAGGTCATACTCGGTTGAGTTATAGAGTGATGTACTTCATTGAAAAATATGTCTGAAGGTTCAGCATATACTCAGGGGGAGTATGGTCATTTCAGTACACATCATATCTGCAGAGCTCTTCTTTCTACAAGGAAATAGAAACCATGTTTTAGTATTGATCTGCCCTTTGCCCTTGATGTCAAAGGGGGAGAGTATTTTTGTGTTTGAATTATGGTTATGTATCTATTTCTTGTGGTAATCAAACACCATCATGGTTGCCATCAAGTCCAAAGGGGGAGATTGTTGGCAATATGATGCAATATGTTGTCCTTGATGGAAACCTACTTGATGAAATTGTCCTTGATGGAAACCTACTTGATGAGTTGCCTTTTGATAAGAAACCTACTTATTAAAGATGTAAAAATGATGTTTCTATAGGTCAGTTCAGCTGTGACAGAGAAAGGAATTCCATTAAGTGCCAGAAAAATTAAACAGGAAATATTTCTCAATGTATATGTAGGCTTGATGAAGGAAACCCGCATATGGAGGCAATGTATATGTACTTTTATGAAGGAAACCAGCGTATACATCCAGAATTAGTATATACGCAGTTTTTATGAAGATAATTCGCGTATAGACGCGGGTACGAAGAAGAAAAGTCGTGTATGCCTTTTGCGCTCTAAAATTATGATACCAAGGGCTATTACCATGGCATTAGCCCACAGTATTGAGCATTGTGTCGTCTATTTGATTCCATCCAAGAATACCATCGTCATTTGTGTGGTTTTGACTCATGGTATTGGTAAAGGATAAATCTATATAAGGAGAAGAAGATCATAGTGTAAAGGTGTTCATATGTAAGGGTTGTCACTGAATACTTCTCTCTGAAGTATATCTGCACGGGATGAACTTTGTTTTATTGTTATATCTAAATCTATGATGCACCCTTGGATACAATGATGGATCAAGTTCTCTAGACCTAAAATGACTATTTTCCTACATGATCTATTGAAGAGATGATTAGATCTGTGATATGGCGCATGTTTGCTGAAGTGAAGTGAAGAAATCTGGGTAAGTTCTATAGATTTGACACATTCTGAAAAGTTAATATTTACATATATATACGCTAGTTTGTCTTGGTAAAAGCGCGTATATACGCGGCTTTTTCTTAGAAAAGGCTCGTATGGAAGTCAGGGTTTTCTTAAGCTTATTACATAGGTTTTCTATTTATTGTTATTGTATTTATGTTGTCTGTCAATGAAGTCTTCATGTAGATCTGGATTGCTTATGTGTGATGATTTATTCTATTCTTACTACACATGCTCACTGCTTACTAAACATCTAATGAATGATTGATGCACTTATCTAAGTAAATAATTATCTTCATAATAAAGATCTATGGACATACGCAAGTTTGCTTAAAGATAGTCGCGTGTATAGGCTAGTTGGGTTCACTAGAGTTGCGTATAGAAATCAGTAAAGAAAAATTAAAATTTTATAGTGAGTTATAAATACTGATTCACCCCCCCCCCCCCTCTCAGTATTTTTCCTAACAATTAGAATCAGAGCAGGTCCTTCAGAAGATTCTTGATCGCTTGAAGGAGATTCGTCGCAATGGGAAGTCATGAAGGACTATTTTCTATCAAGCCACCATTGTTCAATGGAAGTAATCTATTATTCTGGAAGATACGAACAAGAACTTATTTGCAAATTCTTGGAGCAGACGTATGGGGAATCGTGGAAGGAGGTTATCAGTATCCAGCAAGTGTTCCTACAGATGCAACAGAAAGGAATAAATATGAAATCAATGCCAAAGTTTTCAATGCTTTATTAGGAAGCCTGTCAGAAATAGAATTTGTCAAAGTGATGCAGCTAAATTCAGCAAACGAAACATGGGACAAGATCATTCAGAGCTATGAAGGTAATGCAAAGGTAAAAAGTGCCAAACTTCAAACTCTTAGAATGCAATATGAAAATTTCAGAATGCATGATGATGAAAGTATTGCAATTTTATTCCAAAGATTATATGAGATTGTGAATTATATGAGGAATATGGGTGAAGATATAAAAGACTCAACTTTAGTAGAAAAGATATTGAGATCTCTAACTTCAAAGTTCGAGTCAAAAGTGTCAGCTATTGAAGAAAAGTAGGATCTGCAAAATCTTACTATTATTCAACTACATGGTATCCTGACTGCTTTTGAAATGAGAAGAGGAGGTCCTTCACAAGTCAAAGAAGCTGCTTTTAAGGCTTGTGCAAAAGGAAAAGAAAATGAAGTTCTCAAGGAATCAAGTTATATATCAGAAGAAGAAGAAGCAAATTTTGTGAGAATACTTCAACCAGGTACTGGAAGATTCAGAGGTAAGCTTCCCTTAAAGTGTTTTGCTTGTGGTAGAGTTGGTCATTAAGCTACTAAATGTCCTTATAAAGAAAATCATGATAAAGGGAAGCAGAATGAAAAAGGAAGGAGTTATTATAGAAATGAAGATAATAATGGATTTTCAAGTGAGGAAGAAGAAGATTCTGATCAAAATCTGCAAGTGCTCTTGGCATTTACCATGGATGAAGATAATTTCTCAAAAGAAAGGGATTCAGTTATTGAAGAATTGCATAGATTAAGAAATAAAGGGTACTCTCATGGATGTTTTTTCTATTGTATCTCATTTGGCATAAGGCCACTGATTGTAGGTTAAGTATGATGAACATATCTGAGAAATTGGATAAGTTCCAACACATAATAAGAAATTTCAAGCAAATTTGGAAAAATAAGCACCGGTCAAAAACGTAGGGAATATTGAACCTATTGTACTCATCCGCTTATAAAGTTTACTTCTCATAATGACTACAGGAGTGATGTGAGATACATTATAGGAATCAGCAATGTATCATCATAGGGGGAGCAATATATGGTGATTCCCATGGGTTGTTTGGTAATTCTGGTTGTGTTTATTTCTAACATTGCATCTAATAAGACAACAGAGGACATGTATGAATTTCGAAGTCCAGGAGGAGATGGAGTAGTGAAATTTTCTATATTTCACTTTCTATATGCATGTTTCATGAAATAAAGCCGCGTATACACACGAGTTCCAATTGTGACAGTTGCGTATGTTTTTATCTTATAAGAAAAACAATGAGGCAGACTCAAGAACAATTTCTTATATGTTGCTGACAGTAATAAATGTCTTGATCTGATGTTGATGGTTATATCTTCTGATATGATATTAAGTTTTGATTATCTACTTGATGAATATGCTTTGATAAATTGGTTGGTGAAGGTGTTCAGGATGTTTAGGCTTAGGGGGAGCATTAGCCTTGCTGTGAATAATGCATTGTTGGCATTATGATGGTTCTGAAATATGATCTCTCTCTTGAGGTCCTTTTATCTTGGTTATAGAAAGTCATATCTGTAATTTGATGAAAAGGTCGTGTTGAGACCTATGATGTAAATTTTTTATATTCATTCATGTAAGGACTTGATCAAATTTGTAAACCCACTTGGTTGGGTAGTTGAGTCAAAAAATTTTAACCCACTTGGTTGGGAAGTTGAGTCAAATATGTAATTCGACTTGGTTGGATCTATTGAGATTCAACAAGATGATGAGCTTAGTGAAAAGAGTTGCCTTCACTAAGTGGGCCCGCAGGCTATTTTTGGCGCAAGTCTATTTTTAGACATGGTGATCATATTTCAGAAGTTGCAGGATGTTATTTGTGGATGGTTGATCAAGTTGGAAAAATAGATGAAATTCTATTTTTAGAATATTGGGCAAAGTCTATTTATAGATCGTCGATCTAAAAATAGAAGTGTCGATTATTATTAGCTCTTAATAATAATCCGACAATAAACAACAACTTATTCTCTTGGAGCACTTAATTTCAGTGCACAGATTTGGCAAATCATTGGGCTAAAGGAATTAAGCAATTCCTAGGGTCTACTAGTGGTTCATGCATGGAGGACTCAATTAGAATTGAAGTGGAAAAATTATGACAGATTTGGAAGAGTAGTTCATGGAGTTGTATTCAGTTTAACTCAGTTAGATTCAGTTGAGCTAGTTGTATCTAGTGTAACTGAATGATACACTAGTGAGAGTGGAGTGAATTAATTAGTTAATTAATTCACAAATAATAACTCATTAATCAACTTAACAGTACAGCAGTTAACTACAGTGCATGGAAGTTCCAGTGGAGACCCAGTGGAGAGATAGGTGAAAGGGAAAGATGGACTATCTATTGTGACTATAGTGATGCATTGATTGCACCACGCACACATTGGAGTTGCCAATGAGGATTTCACAGTCAAGGCAAGGGTAATTCGAATTCATTCTAAGCTATTATTTAGCAGGGATTGCACAGTGGAGGTAGGCTAGCTTGAGGGCAGAGATCGGTGCATGGATTTGCAAATTTCTTCTATGCTAGTGTGACGATTGATTGTACTGAAAGCTTGATGTACTAAGCTTTTTATGAGATTGTTACATGATCTTAATGATACATAATATATGATAGTTGGGGTTTTCAGCTTCAGGCTTTCTCGTTAAGCAACTGTGTTATATGCAATTGTTTTTATTTATGCTTCACATGTGTTTGCAATTAATTTTCCGCAAAAGATTAAGAGTGGAATGATTTTGTATTTTGAAAGAAGTTAAATATTGTGAGATTAGGGGAATCTAGATGTATGCATGCTTAGTGTATTCTAATTTCTACATGGTATTGGAGCAATGTTAATTCTTGAAGATAGCAATTGTGAAGAATTGTTGAGTTTGTGCTGGTGGACAATTCGAATTTTCTTCATAACATTATTGGTGCAGAAGTTGAGTATACATTAAAATGTCTTTCAATGGGTTGTGATTGGATTATTCCCTTGATGGGAGCTCGAATTACATAGCCTAGAAGGATAGGATGGAGGCGGTGTTGGAGGATAATGGACTGAAGGAGTTAGCGATGATGCATTACTTGACGCATGGCAAAAGAAGATAACAAAGACAAGAAGAATTATGTTGGAAGGTGTGAATGACCATATTGTGTCCAGCCTTCATGGGAAATCCACTTCATTCTTAATTTGGAAGGCTTTGATAGATTTGTTCCAAAGCAGAAGTGGCCAGAGGAAGTTGGCACTTAAAGACAAGCTCAGAAAAATTACAAATGGAGAAGGGTGATAGTACTCCAAAATATCTCACGAAGTTTGTCCATTGTAGGGATGAACTGGGAAGTGTGGGGGATTAATATTGATGATGAAGACTTGGTGAGCTTGGCTCTCCTTGGGCTTCTGAATAGTTTGCATAGCTACGAAGACTCTGTCAATGGATAGGAGAAACTGCCGGGATGGGAGCGACTTTAGTCGGATCTTGTGCAGGAGGAGATAAGGCGGGGTACCAGGGAATTGCGCTTTGGCTGCCAAAGAAAGGAAAGGGAAGGGGAAGAAATTTCCTTCAAAATCCGATGCTAAAGGCAAGAAGCAGGATTTTTCCAAGGTGAAGTGTTTTCACTATCACGAACATGGGCATTTCGCCACTAACTGCCCACAGAAGAACAAGAACAAGAAGGTTGTTGGAGCTGCAATTGAAGAGGCCTTAGCCTCGCAATTTGAACTTGATTTCTCTTTGATCGCATGCTTGGTTTCAAGCTATATCGGATTGGTGTGGTATCTTGATAGTGGTGCGTCTTTCCATATGACGGGATACAAGGAATTTAGTGACTTGGAAGAGAATGACCTCCAGATGCATATAGAGATGGGCGACGACGGTCGATACAGTGCGACCGGCATTGGGACCATTACCTTTGAGAGGGAGTCCGGTAATCCATTCTTGTTGAAGGATGTTATGCATGTTACAGGTCTGAAGAAGAACTTGGTCTCAGTCGCAATGTTGGAAGACAAAGGTTATGATGTTGTTTTCAGTGAGGCAAAAGCCTTCCTTCGATATAAAACAACAGGTTAAACCAAGAAGATAGGGGTTCAAATTAATAATCTCTACAAGCTGGAGGTATATGGCTACGCTACAATGGTGGGCAAAGCAGAAGAAGTGGTGAGCCGGGATGAAGGTGAATTATGGCACAGGAGATTCGGCCATCTTCACCATGGCGCTTTGAAGATTTTGCAGCAGATTTCTACTGGACTTCCCAAGGGTACCCTTGCGCAGTCATATCAGTGCAATGGATGTACTATGGGTAATTTTGTGAAGACCACCTTTCATGAGAAGGAGAATCGTGCTTCGGTGATCCTGGAGAGAATTCACACACACGTGTGTGGACCTTTCTCGGTTGCTTCAACAGCAAAACACAGGTATTATGTTATATTTTTTGATGACTATTCTCGTAGATGCTGGATCTTATTCATGCAGAAGAAGAGCGAAACATTCTCAAAGTTCTATGAGTTTAAAGCATTGGTGGAGAAGGAGTCGGGGAAGCAAGTGAAAGCTCTACGGAGTGATAATGGTGGTAAATACATCTCGGGCTAATTCGAAGACTTCTGTAGCAAAGAAGGAATTCAAAGAGAACTCATAGCACCTCATAACCCATAGCAGAATGGGGTCGCAGAGAGGAAGAACAGAACGATCGTGCATGCTGCAAGAGCGATGCTGCATGACCAGGGCCTACCGATGCACTTATGGGCAGAAGCATGCAACACTGCAGTTTATGTGCAAAACTATTATCCTCATAGAGTACTTGGCATGAGTACACCTGAAGAAGCTTTTACTGGTAAGAAGCCTGATATTTCTCATTTGAAGATTTTTGGCTCATCTGTTTACATTCATGTGACAAAGGACAACGGAAGAAGCTGGAGCCGACTGCAGAAGTTGGGATATTTTTGGGGTACACAGAAACACCCCATAATTATTGTGTGTATTTTCCACACAGTCGGATGAAAGTGGTGCAACGGGATATAAAATTCAATGAGGTGAAAGCCATGAAGTTGTCTCTTGAGAGGGAGCTACACTTGCATGCAAAGGAGGAACTTCTTCTTCCCAAAGATGAGCCTCTATATGTGGATCAGCCAGAGGAGGAGATTCATGGAGTGGAGGAGTTAACTCATGCATAACCAAACATTAGACAAGGCAGAAAGTGTACCATAGAAGCTGAGAGACTGAAGCTTGATGTGGCACAGAATGTAGGAGTCCCTACATCTCAGCGCAGACAGAGACAGTCACCTAACCGATTTACTGGATACATGGCTCTTATGAGAAAGTGTATCATGACATAGCCATCTTCTTTTGAAGAAGTAGTGCAGGAGCCCACATGGGTAGATGCCATGGTGGAGGAGTATGACTCCATTGTCAAAAAAAGTGCTTGGGAGATTGTTCCAAGGCTAGTGGGAAAATCAGTTGTAGGATCAAGATGGATCTATAAGGTAAAGCAAGCTGCTGATGGGATCGTCGAGAAGTATAAGGCAAGATTTGTTGTCTGGGGCTTCTCACAGATCGAGGGGATTGATTATGAATAAACCTTTGCACCTGTCGCATGGTATTCTTCCATACGGACCATCCTTGCTCTCTCAGCGTAGATGGGTTGGCACATTCATCAGATGGATGTGAAGACTGAGTTCCTTAATGGGATCATTGAGGAAGAGGTGTACATTCAGCAGCCTGAATGATTTGAGATCTTCAGCAGCGAATTGCATGTGTGCGGGCTCAAAAGAGCATTGTATGGGCTGAAGCAAGCACCACGTGCTTGGTACACCTGGATCGATAGCTATTTCACTGGACTTGGCTTCACCAAAAGTGAGGCGGATGCAAACCTGTACCAAATTGTGGTGGAGGGTAAGATTTTAATCATTGTTCTTTATGTTGATGATTTAATACTAACGGGTGATGAGCAGTTGATACGCTCATGCAAGGCAAATCTTGCAAAGGAGTTTGAGATGAAGGATTTGGGCCTCCTTCATTATTTCCTTGGATTGGAAATATGGCAACGAGAAGGTGAATTGCTTGTGTCTCAAGGCAAGTATGCCCAAGAGATACTGGAGAAGTTTCACATGCAAGGCTGCAAGCCTATCGACACTCCTCTTCCAGGAAATTGGAGGAAAGAGGATGCTACATCGGCAGAGGTAGTGGATGCCATTGTTTATCAACAATGGGTGACTTCGCTCATGTATTTAGTTAATACAAGACTAGACATATTCTATGCGGTGAATCAACTTTCACAAGTGATGGTTAAGCCTACCAAGCTCTTTTGGAAGGCAGGAAACAATGTCCTGAGGTATCTCAGGGGCACATTTGAGTATGGCTTATGGTACAGACAGGCAGATGAGGTGAAGTTGCATGGCTTCACGGATGCAGATTGGGCAGGTAGACCAATAGATAGAAAGAGCACATCAGGAGGGATTTTCAGTGTCGGATCTATGGCAGTTTCTTGGTACAACAGGAAACAGATATCCGTGGCACTTAGTTCAGCGGAAGCAGAATACATGGCAGCAATTCAAGCTGCATGTGAGGCTATCTTGATGAGGAAGATCCTGATCGGTTTGTTCAGTTCACATTTAGATCCTACATTTATACATTGTGATAATCAGAGTTGCATTAAACTCTTGATTAATCATGTGTTTCATGATATATCTAAACATATTGATATCTGATATCATCATATCAGAGATTGTGTGCAGCGGAAGATCATGTTGCTTCAGTACCTTCCTACGGAGGATCAGGATGCAGATATTCTGAAGAAGGCGCTCACCAGGAGCAAATTCGAATACCATAGAGGCAAGATCGGGGTGAAGGATAATCCCTATCTTGTTGAGAGGGAGTGTTGAGATTCAACAAGATGATGATCTTAGTGAAAAGAGTTGCCTTCACTAAGTCGGCCTGCAGGATATTTTTGGCACAAGTCTATTTTTGGACTATGTCTATTTTTAGACATGGTAATCATATTTCAGAAGTTGCAGGATGCTATTTGTGGATGGTTGATCAAGTTGGAAAATAGATGAAATTCTATTTTTAGAATATTGGGCGAAGTTTATTTATAGATCGTTGATCTAAAAATAGAAGTGTCGATTATTATTAGCTCGTAATAGTAATCCGATAATAAACAACAACTCATTCTCTTGGAGCACTTAATTTCAGTGCATAGATTTGGAAAATCAGTGGGCTAAAGGAATTACGCAATTCCTAGGGTTTACTAGTGGTTCATGCATGGAGAACTCAGTTAGAATTGAAGTGGAAAAGTTATGACATAGTTGGAAGAGTAGTTCATGGAGTTTTATTCAGTTTAACTTAGTTAGACTCAGTCGAGCTATTTGTATCTAGTCTAACTGAATGATACACTAGTGAGGGTGAAGTGAATTAATTAGATAATTAATTCACAAATAATAACTCATTAATCAACTGAACAATACAGCAGTTAACTATAGTGCATGGCAGTTCCAGTGGAGACCCAGTGGAGAGATAGGTGAAAGGGAAAGATGGACTATCTGTTGTGACTATAGTGATGCATTGATTGCACCACACACACATTGGAGTTGCCAATGCGGATTGTGCAGTCAAGGCAAGGGTAATTCGAATTCATTCTGAGCTATTCTTCACCAAGGATTGCACAGTGGAGGCAAGCTAGTAGGACGGCAGAGATCAGTGCATGGATTTGCAGATTTCTTCTATGTTAGTGTGTGATGATTGATTGTACTAAGAGCTTGATGTACTAAGATTTGTATGAGATTGTTACATGATCTCCATGATACATAATATATGATAGTTGGGGTTTTCAGCTTCAGGCTTTCCCGTTACACAACTGTGTTATGTGCGATTGTTTTTATTTATGCTTCACATGTGTTTGCAATTAATTTTCCGCAAAATATTAACAGTGGAATGATTCTGTATTTTGCAAGAAGTTAAATATTGTGAGAATAGGGGAATCTATATGTATGCATGCTTAGTGTATACTAATTTCTACGTGTTGAGATTCAACAAGATGATGATCTTAGTGAAAAGAGTCGCCTTCACTAAGTGGGCTCGTAGGTTATTTTTTGGCGCAAGTCTATTTTTAGACTATGTCTATTTTTAGACATGGTGATCATATTTCAAAAGTTGTAGGATGTTATTTGTGGATGTTTGATCAAGTTTGAAATATAGATGAAATTATATTTTTATAATATTGGGCGAAGTCTATTTATAGATTTTCGACCTAAAAATAGAAGTGTTGATTATTATTAGCTCTTAATAATAATTCGATAATAAACATCAACTTATTCTCTTAGAGAACTTAATTTCAGTGCACGGATTTGGTAAATCAGTGGGCTGAAGGAATTATGCAATTCCTAGGGTTTATTGGTGGTTCATGCATGGAGGACTCAGTTAGAACTGAAGTGGAAAATTTATGACAGATTTGGAAGAGTAGTTCATGGAATTGTATTCAGTTTAACTCAGTTAAAGTGAGTTAGACTCAGTTGAGCTAGTTGTATCTAGTCTAACTGAATGATACACTAGTGAGAGTGGAGTGAATTAATTAGTTAATTAATTCACAAATAATAACTCATTAATCAAATGAACAATACAGCAGTTAACTACAGTGCATGGCAGTTCCAGTGGAGACCCAGTGGAGAGATAGGTGAAAGGGAAAATTGGACTATATGTTGTGACTATAGTGATGCATTGATTGCACCACACATTGGAGTTTCCAATGAGGTTTGCGTAGTCAAGGCAAGGGTAATTTGAAATCATTCTGAGCTATTCTTCAGCAGGGATTACGCAGTGGAGGCAGGCTAGTAGGAGGGCAGAGATCGGCGCATGGATTTGTAGATTTCTTCTATGTTAGTGTGTGACGATTGATTGTATTGAGAGCTTGATGTACTAAGATTTGTATGAGATTGTTACATGATCTCCATGATACATAATATATGATAGTTGGGTTTTTCAGCTTCAGGCTTTCCTGTTAAACAATTGTGTTATGTGCGATTGTTTTTATTTATGCTTCACATGTGTTTGCAATTAATTTTCCCCAAGAGATTAACAGTGGAATGATTATGTATTTTGCAAGTTAAATATTGTGAGAACAGGGAAATCTGGATGTATGCATACTTAGTGTATACTAATTTCTACATGTTGAGATTCAACAAGATGATGAGCTTAGTGAAAAGAGTCGCCTTCACTAAGTGGGCCCGCAGGCTATTTTTGGCGCAAGTCTATTTTTAGACATGGTGATCATATTTCAGAAGTTGCAGGATGCTATTTGTGGATGGTTGATCAAGTTGGAAAAATAGATGAAATTGTGTTTTAAGAATATTTGGAGAAGTTTATTTATAGATTGTCGATCTAAAAATAAAGTGTTGATTATTATTAGCTCTTATTAGTAATCCGACAATAAACAGAAACTTATTCTCTTGGAGCTCTTAATTTCAGTGCATAGATTTGGAAAATCAGTGGGCTGAAGGAATTACACAATTCCTAGGGTTTACTGGTGGTCTGCGTGATGTAGGAGTGGGCTCCGCTAGAACCGAAGTGTGTTACCGCAGCTGGAAGAGGCTCATGGAGTTGTATTCGCTCACCGCTGAAGGAGTTAGACTCAGTTGAGCTAGTTTTATCTAGTCTAAATGAATGATACATTAGTGAGAGTGGAGTGAATTAATTAGTTAATTAATTCACAAATAATAACTCATTAATCAACTGAACAATACAGCAGTTAACTACAGTGCATGGCAGTTCTAGTGGAGACCCAGTGGAGAGATAGGTGAAAGGGAAAGATGGACTATGTGTTGTGACTATAGTGATACATTGATTGCACCACACACACATTGGAGTTGCCAATGAGGATTTCGCAGTCAAGGCAAGGGTAATTCGAATTCATTCTAAGCTATTCTTCAGCAGGGATTGCGCAGTAGAGGCAGGCTAGCAGGAGGGTAGAGATCGGTGCATGGATTTGCAGATTTATTCTATGTTAGTGTGTGACGATTGATTGTACTGAGAGCTTGATGTACTAAGCTTTGTATGAGATTGTTACATGATCTCCATGATACATAATATATGACAGATGGGGTTTTCAGCTTCAGGCTTTCCCATTAAACAATTGTGTTATGTGCGATTATTTTTATTTATGCTTCACATGTGTTTGCAATTAATTTTCTGCAAAAGATTAACAGTGGAATGATTATGTATTTTGCAAGAAGTTAAATATTGTGAGATCAGGGGAATATGGATGTATGCATGCTTAGTGTATACTAATTTCTACCTGGTATGAGAGCAGTGTTAATTCTTGAAGATTGCAATTGTGAAGAATTGTTGAGTTTGTTCTGGTGGACAATTCGAATTTGCTACAGAAAATTATTGGTGCAGAAGTTGAGTATACATTGAAATGTCTTTCAATGGGTTGTGATTGGAGTATGCCCTTAATGGGAGCTCGAATTACATAGTCTGGAAGGATAGGATGGAGGCGGTGCTGGAGGATAATGGTCTGAAGGAGTTCATCGATTAGTGATGTTCCTAAGACGAGATCTAGCTATGCTACATTACTTGACTCATGGCAAAGAAGATAGCAAAGACAAGAAGAATTCTTTTGGAAGGTGTGAAGGACCATATTGTGTCCAGCCTTCATGGGAAAGCCACTCAATTCTTAATGTGGAAGGCTTTGACAGATTTTTTCCAAAGCAGAAGCGACCAAAGGAAGTTGGCGCTTAAAGTGTTAGGTCCCTATATTACTAGTATAGTCCCTTATTGTTGTTAGTGTAACCCCCTTATTTTTATTATTGTACCCTTGTAACCCCAATATTGTTATTATTGTGCCCTTAAAATATTATTGTTAGGTCAGCTAGGATTACATTTTGGTCCCACTAGGATTACATTGTGGCCCCATGGACTCCTATATATAGAAAGGAGGTTTTGTAATTTGTATCATCCAAGAATTTTTCATTCATGTAATGTATTGGAGGTTTCCCCCTCGAAGTGGCTTATTTGTAAGGCGTTGATATCTCTTTCTTCTATTTTTGGAGCTGGTTTCACAACATTTTATATCATAGCTTGCATTCAGGTTTTTGTCCGCTTCAAAACCAACAATATGGGAATTTTCGTTATAACTTTGTTTCTATGAAGGTTCAGAAGCTGAAATTTTTTGAGTGAGAAGCCAAATTCTTGAGGAACATCTTCAAAAAAATTTAGAACTTGGTTTGCAACATTTTAGGAGATATGATTTGTGGAAATTAGGGCTTTTTGCAGGCTCTTGAATTTAACCTAAACAGGTCACCGCGGAATTTGCGCTATAATTTTTTTTCTACGAAGTTTTAGAATATGAAATTTTTAGAGAGCAAAGCTGAAATCCTAAGGAAAATCGTTGCAAAATTTCAAAGCTTGGTTCACAATATTTTCAGAGATATGATCTGTGGAAGTTAGCTCTTTTTCAGGCTCCCGAATTTCATCTCAAAGAGGTTATCATGGGAAAATCTTCATAACTCTCTCTCTGAGCATCGTATTGGAATGTTGTAAAATGTGGCCACAAGTAAACGGACTGTATTTTCTTGTCTATAAATTTCAGAGCCAAAGGAGGAAAAAGTGACACATGGCAAGTCATACAAGTTTGCTCTACTGAACCAGTCCATAATTGGGTCATTGTGGGAGATTGGACATAACTTAGCCTTGAAGAATCCAAATCATGTCAGACCTATGACATTTGAAAGAAGCTTCAGAGGGATACTACAAGGCCGAATTTCAGATATTGAGGATCTACAATTATAGAGATAATTCAATTTCAATATAGAGCTCCTCAAAATCAAGTAAAAGGTGTGTATATTTTTTTTTCTCGAATTGCATAAGTCTTGTTTGAAGAATAAAGTTGAATTGATTCCAAGGGCATATTGTAGAATATATATCAGTATTAGATTCTAAAATGGCCCCTAAAAATAATTTAACACCCATTAAGCCTTTATAAGGCTCTACTATGACTCGTGAAGATGAAGAATGGCAACATGACATATCAAATTTACAAGAGCAAGTGCAACAAATTTCGCTCTCGCAAAGAGCAACAAAAAATGACATGGAAGTTTTGAAGAAAGGCATGGAAACTAAGATGGATGGTTTGAAGAAAGGCGTGGAATCTAAGATGGATGGTTTGAAGAATGGCATGGAATATAAGATAGATGGCATGGAAGTTGGCATGGAATCTAAGATGGATGACATGGAAGCTAAGATCGATGAAAAAATGGAAAACATGAAGAATGATCTAAAAGTAGACATGGAAGGTTTGACAAAGTTGATACAACAAATTTTTCCTAATGGTGAAAAGATAGTAGAGGAAACTCATGATGAGAACAAAATAAATGCTAATCATGATTTCATAAACTCTAATGTTGGCGAGAAGAACCACCATATTCCAAAAACGGATATGAGGAAGTTTGATGGAAAGGATCCTGTAACATGGATACTACAGATGGAGCAATATTTTGATCTCAATAATGTGCAAAACACACAAAAGGTACGCATTGCAACATTACATTTAGAACAAAATACATTTGTATGGTATCGATGGCTTTGCTCCCGTAAAAAAATTGTCACTTGGTCAATTTTTACGGAGGAAATGATAGCACATTATGAGGATACAAAGAGCAACACCTTCTTTAGCCAATTGATAAATCTCAAACAAAAGGGTTTAATGGGGGAGCACATCGAGGACTTCCAAAAATTGAATATAAGGGTAACTGATATTCCAGAGGAACACAGGATTGATCTCTTCATAGGTACTTTAAAGGATAACATCCAACATGAAGTTCGCGTTTTGGAACCTGATTCATTGGAGAAGGCATTTAGGTTGGCAAAAAAAATTGAATGTAAAATTATGGCGACAAGGAAGCCTACCACTCACTTCTATAAAGAAGGAAGTGTTGCTACGCCTAGATTTCCACAACTTACAAGGTTGACACCACAACAATTGGAAGAAAAAAGAGCAAAAGGGCTTTGCTACAGTTGTGATAGCAAATATAATAAAGGTCATAAGTGTGCTGAGAAGAAATTATTTTACATAGATTGTGAAGAGGAAGAAGAAAATGAACAAGAAGAGGATATACACCAGGAACCAACCCAAGAAGAGGAAGAAATGAGTCCTACCATATCGTGTAATGCATTGGCAGGAATTACCACTCCTCAAACTCTCAAGATAGAAGGACATATCAAGAAGAAAAAGGTAATAGTGTTAATTGATTCAGGTAGCACCCATAATTTTATTCATTGTAAGGTAGCCAAGGAATTGAATTGTTTCCTATACCCAGCACCAGAATGTCAAGTGATGGTTGCAAATGGAGGAACCATAAATTGCTCTGGAAAATGCCATAATATCAAGCTAACCATGGGGGAATATGTATTGAATAGTCCAATGCTTTCCATTCCTATGGGAGGTGCTGATGTTGTACTAGGAGTACAATGGTTAAAATCTTTGGGGACGGTAGCTTTTAATTTTCAAGAACTTTTCTTGAAATTTTTTTCAGAAGGAAAGGAAGTCGAATTACGGGGTATTGAAGGGAAGCCAGGAAGGATAATAAGCTCTAATGTCATGACAAAGCTTCTAAAGAAAGAATAACGAGGCGTAATTGCACAATTATGCTCACTAGAAGTTCCGACATCAAAATCATCTATTTCTGCAGATCTCCAACAAGTCTTGGACAATCATTCCAAGGTGTTTGAAACTCCCAAAGGACTCCCACCTATTCGTGATCATGATCTTGCTATTCATTTGATTCCAGGAAGTGTTCCTCCAAACATCAGGCCTTATAGATATCCTTACTTCCAAAAGAGCGAAATTGAACGTATGATTGCAGAAATGTTAGAGGAGGGTATAATTCAACCTAGTCAAAGTTCTTTCTCTGCTCCTGTAGTATTGGTACACAAGAAGGATGGATCATGGCGAATGTGTCCAGATTATAGGGAGCTCAATAAGCTCACCATTAAAGATAAATTTCCCATTCCTGTGATTCATGAATTATTGGATGAATTACATGGAGCAATTTATTTTACCAAGTTGGATCTTCGTTCAGGATATCATCAAATTAGAATGAAGACCGAAGATATTCCGAAAACAGCATTTCGAACTCATGAGGGTCATTATGAATTTTTGGTCATGCCTTTTGGCCTTACCAATGCACCTTCTACATTTCAAGGGTTGATGAATTCCATTTTCAAACCCTTCCTTAGAAAGTTTGTGCTAGTATTTTTTGATGATATACTAATCTACAACAGGTCTTGGAAGGATCATGTTGAACATGTTGACAGGGTGCTCAAACTATTGCAGGATAAAAAATTATATGTAAAAACATCAGAAAAAGAGGTGGAATATCTGGGTCATATAGTATCTCACAAGGGTGTTAAGGTAGACCCTAACAAAATTAAATCCATTAAGGAATGGAAAGTCCCACAACCATAAAGCAGTTGCGAGGATTTCTCGAGTTAACAGGGTATTATCGGAAGTTTGTTAATAATTATGGGAGAATAGCAGCACCTCTAACAACATTATTGAAGAAAGATGCATTTTCATGGACTCCTGAAGCAACTAAGGCCTTTGAACATCTTATAGAGGCAATGTGCCTAGCACCGGTCTTAGCTACGCCAGACTTCACAAAAACCTTTATTGTGGAATGTGATGCCTCAGGAAATGGAATTGGTGCAGTTTTAATGCAGGAAGGAAGACCCATTGCTTTTGAAAGTCGTCCAATCAAAGAAAAGTATTTACAGAAACCTATTTATGAGAAAGAAATGTTAGCAATACTGCATGCACTAAAGAAATGGCGAACTTACCTAATGGGAAGACACTTCAAGGTAAAAACTGATCATGATAGTCTTAAACACTTTTTGGAACAAATACTATCTTCATAAGAGCAGCAAAAATGGGTCACAAAGATGTTGGGTTATGACTTTGAAATAATCTACAAAAAAGGAAAGCTTAATGTTGTTGCAGATGCACTCTCAAGAAAGAATGAAGAGGTGGAAGCATTGCTGTGTGCCATTTCTATTATCCAACCAGATTGGATAACTGAAGCAAGAGATGAATGGAAGAAGGACAAAGATGTATGGATACTCATTCAAAAGTTGCAGCAAGATCCTAGTACATCTGATACATTTAGTTGGAAAAATGATTCCTTATGATACAAAGATCGCTTATATCTTTGTAAGAATTCCCAACTAAAACAAAAGATTCTTTTGGAATTGCACACTTCTCCTTTAGGAGGACACTCAGGATTTTTAAAAACTTACCACGGGGTGAAGAAAGAATTTTTTTGGGATGGCCTTAAATCTGATATTCAAAAGTTTGTGGCGGAATGTTTGGTTTGCCAGCAGAATAAAGTGGAAACAATTAAGACCCCAGGACTTCTACAACCTTTATCCATTCCAAGTCAACGTTGGGAGGAGATTTCAATGGATTTTATCACAGGTTTACCTAAGTCAGAAGGAAAGAGTGTCATCATGGTGGTAGTTGATAGACTTACCAAGTATGCACACTTTTGTGCATTATCTCATCCATTTAAAGCAAGAATAGTTGCTACTACATTTATGGACAGAATTCAAAAGCTACATGGAAGCCCAAGGGTTATTGTGAGCGATAGAGATCCCATTTTTACTGGAAATTTTTGGACGGAGTTATTTTCTTGTTTGGGTACTCAATTGGCTCATAGCTCATCTTATCATCCTCAATCTGATGGTCAAACTGAGATAGTAAATAAATGTTTGGAAGGATATCTTCGTTGTTTTGTATCTGATAAACAAACACAATGGGTCAAGTGGTTACCTCTCGCTTAATGGTGGTATAACACTTCCTTCCATACTGCAGCAAAAATGACCCCATTTATGGCACTTTATGGATATCATCCACCATCCATCACATCATCTTTAAGAGAAAATTTGAAGCTTCAAGCAGTGGAAGATCACATCGAGCATCAACAAGAAGTTCTCCAACTCTTAAAGGACAACCTAAATTTGGCACAAAATCGAATGAAACAACAGGCAGATCAACATCGCAGTGAGAGAAGTTTTGATGTAGGAGATTGGGTATTTTTACGGCTACAACCATACAAACAAATGTACCTCAAGCAAGCTAAGAAGGATAATAAATTATCACCAAAGTACTATGGTCCTTACAAGGTGTTGCAAAACATTGGTACTATGGCATACAAATTGGAGCTTCCTGATTCTTCACGAGTGCATCCAATTTTCCATGTTTCATGCTTAAAGAAGGTTATAGGTGAAAATATTCTAGTTCAAACAATATTACCAAAACTTGATGAGGAAGGAAAAATCATATTGGAACCTAAAGCGGTCAGGGAAACCAGAACTCGAGAGTATCTCATCAAGTGGAAGAACTTACCCACTGAAGCTTCTACATGGGAGGATGAGAATTTTATACAGAAGCACAGAGAGCTACTCAAGCGTTGAGGACAACACTTTTTTGAAGGAGAGGGGCATGTTAGATCCCTATATTACTAGTATAGTCCCTTATTGTTGTTAGTGTAACCCCCTTATTGTTATTATTATACCCTTGTAACCCCCATATTATTATTAGTGTGCCCTTTAATTATTGTTTTTAGGTCAGCTAGGATTACATTGTGGCCCCATGGACTCCTATATATAGAAAGGAGGTTTTGTAATTTGTATCATCCAAGAATTGTTCATTCATGTAATGTATTGGAGGTTTCCCCCACGAAGTGGCTTATTTATAAGGCGTTGATATCTCTTTTCTTCTATTTTTGGAGTTGGTTTCACAACATAATGACAAGCTCAGAAAAATAAAAATGGAGAAGGGCGACAGTATTCCAAATTATCTCACGAAGTTTGTCCACTGTAGGGATGAACTGGGAAGTGTGGGGATTAATGTTGATGATGAAGACTTGGTGAGCTTGGCTCTCCTTGGGCTTCTGAAAAGTTGGCATAGCTACGAAGACTATTTCAATGGACGGGAGAAACTGCCAGGATGGGAGCGACTTTGGTCGGATCTTGTGCAGGAGGAGATAAGGCGGGGTACCAGGGATGGCTCTTCATTGAAGAATGAAGATGAAGAGAATTTCTCTTTGGTTGCCAAAGCAAGGAAAGGAAAGGGGAAGAAATTTCCTTCAAAATCTGATGTTAAAGGCAAGAAGCAGGATTTGTCCAAGGTGAAGTGTTTTCACTGTCACGAACATGGGCATTTCACCACTAACTGCCCACAGAAGAAGAAGAACAAGAAGGTTGTTGTAGTTGCAACTAGAGAGGCCTTAGCCTCCCAATTTGAACTTGATTTCTCTTTGATCGCATGCTTGGTTTCAAGCTATATGGGATCGGTGTGGTATCTTGATAGTGGTGTGTCTTTCCATATGATGGGAGACAAGGAGTTATTTAGTGACTTGGAGGAGAAAAACCTCCAAATACATATAGAGATGGGCGAAGATGGTCGGCACAGTGCGACTCGAATTGGGACCATTACCTTTGAGAGGGAGTCCGGTAATCCATTCTTGTTGAAGTATGTTATGCATGTTCCAGGTCTGAAGAAGAACTTGGTCTCGGTCACAATGTTGGAAGACAAAGGTTATGATGTTGTTTTCATGATAAGTTGTTATTTATTAATTATTAGTTAAGATATAGTTATATTAGGTTTTATTAACTGAAAGGGCATGATCAAAGATCATGCCTCTTCGCCAAGGGACACCTTGAGGCTATATTTAAAGCCTAGGCGATCCCTCATTGTAATCATCTCATCTTTTCATCATTAATAATATATATTTATCAAGTTTACCAGAGTTTTTACACTCCATTGGTATCGGAGCCATCGCTCTTTGGATCTGTGTGATCACCCAGGAATTGCAATTCCAGAATTGCAGATTTTTTAAATCAGATTTTTTCAAGATCGTGTACTGAAGAAAACCGAGGAGGACTTGATATCTCTGTTTTTTGGGCAAATTCTATTAAATCTTTGAGGACAGTCATCTTATAAGAACTCGAATCTTACACTCCATTGGTTAGATTTGCCAACGTCTGAACAGAACCACCATCTTGGCCTTTACAGTGCACCTGACCGAGCACTGTCTACACCCGTTTCGAACCACCACTATTGTTGCCACCTTCAGTTCACGCCAACACGCAGCTGCACTGCTCTGCCACCGCTCGACTGACCCAGCCTCCAACACTGCTGCCTTTCTGCCTGATCCCACTCATTCTCTGTATGCATCCACTACCATAGAAATTTCCAACCACCAGCATTTTCCACAATCGTTGCACAATATCACAGCATTTTCGTTGATCCACCGTGCCACAGTGCCCCGTTCCACCTTCCGCAGAACCCTGCAATCAGTCCAACAGTCTTCCCTAGCTGCCCATTGAACGTTGCCATTGCTGTTAAAAAAAAAAACCACAGGTTTCTTGTACACAGCACGTACCATAGTCATCTCTCTGTCTACTATTGTTTTACAATTCTAAATAAATTAGGAAAGTGATACTAAGTCGTAGTTCTAGTTACTTGTGGTACCTACTGTGGTTGATTCTGGGTACACAGAAGTTAAATTTTGAAATTTTAGGCTATTACAGAGATTGTTTATCTCTAAAGTTTAAAAACAATCTGTCCATACAAATCAGGCGTGACCTTTGAAAGAACCTATTGGTGTACCCACCGATTCATAAATTAAAAGCAGCTTGATTACATAAAGAGACCTTTTAAATAGTATTAGCTTTTAAAGAGATCGAATAGCAGGCCTGTGTGGCGGACCTACAGGGACCAAATTAGCGTGTTAATCACTGCGTGGTGGCATCCCAAAGAAATTAAATAACTCGTGGAGGTTGATAGAGTCCGACCCGTGTTAAAAGTTAAAATGGCAGCAATTAAACGACAGCAATTAAACGGCAACGTGTAATCGGTTTTAAACAGCAGCAATTAAAGTTAAAACACGTATGGTATAACAGGGCAACGTGTGATATAATCAATTGGTAACGTTATATGAAACAGGGCAACGTTTAAAACAGAACGGGTATCGTTTTAAAAAATATATATATACGATTTTTTTTTTATTATATAACATATATAATATATAATTCAATTGATAATTATATATATATATATATATATATATATTATAATTATATAATTTATTTATATATATATTATAATTTTCATATAATAATTATATATATAATAATTATATAATTAAATTATATATATTATATAATTTTTAATTAAAAATTATATATATATAATAATTATATATATATATATATATATATAAAAAAAAATTAATTAATTAATTCAAAAAAAAATTTAATTAATTAAATATTAATTAATTAATTTTAAAGAAAGGAGAAAAGAAAAACTGGCAAAAGAGTATTTCTCACCTCATATCTGTTCAGTATGTCTTTATCTACGATGACAATTGATCAGATCAAAAGCTTAGCAAAGCTAAAACGAAGGGAGGCCACAGAAAATCTTAACAAAGCAATGAACAGGATGTCAGAACTCTGCAATAAGCTAAATGATAAAATAGATAAGTTAAGTCAGACACAATTCCCGATATCTCCTGACAGGGAACAAACTCAACAAAACAATGCCACAGATTCAGGGAACTCAGAAGAGCATCAGGAAAAAGCTGATTCCCCACATCACCATGAAGATACAGATGTTTGTAAACAACAAAATGTTCCATTCCCAGACTTGAACGAAACATGTGAAGCAACAAACACATCCGAAGCCGCTGATATAACGACAGAGGTTGTTGAGGCCTTCGGTGATGAAGCAGATATGGTTGTTAAGAATGAAACATTTAATGATGAGGAGAAGTTACATTAGACAATAATTGTTGGTAACTTACCTCTAAGTCTAAAAAGGAATCACAAAAAATCACTAGAAGAACAAGGGATAGTTGGAAAACATGAAAAAGTATTCCAAGATCTACCCATAAAAGTGCCTTCCGATAGGGAAATCAAACATCCAATAGAAGTCAAGACAGTATCCAGCTTTGTCGATATCAGATCTTTTCAATATCCACATCACCAACAGATGGAGCTCGAGAAGATACTTCACGATCTTTTTAAAGTGTGGGACGCAAGAGCTCATCGCTTGAGAAAACCAGACATTCGTCAACATTTTCCATCATTACGTATGCTTTGAGGACAAAGCATCTTTAAGAGAGGGGCAATGTTATGAATATTTTATTAATTATTAGTTAGATTAGTTATCTTAGGTTATTAACTGAAAAGGCATGATCAAAGATCATGCCTCTTCGCCAAGGGACACCTTGAGGCTATATTTAAAGCCCAGGCGATCCCTCATTGTAATCATCTCTTATCTCATCTTTTCATCATTTCGACATAAAAAAACGGGTCAAACCAAGAAGTTAGGGGTTCGAATTAAGAATCTCTACAATCCGGAGGTAGATAGTTGCGCTGCAATCATGGGCAAAGTAGAAGAAGTGGTGAGTCGGGATGAAGGCGAATTATGGCACAGGAGATTGGGCCATCTTCAACATGGTGCTTTGAAGATTTTGCAGCAGATTTCTACTGGACTTCCCAAGGGTACTCTTGCGCAATCCGATCAGTGCAAGGGATGTAATATGGGTAATTTTGTGAAGACCACCTTTCATGATAAGGAGAATCATGCTTCAGTGATCCTGGAGAGAATTCACACAAATGTGTGTGGACCTTTCTCGGTTGCTTCAACAGCAAAACATAGGTATTATGTTATATTTGTTGATGAATCTTCTCATAGATGCTAGATCTTCTTCATGCAGAAGAAGAGCGAAACATTCTCAAAGTTCTATGAGTTTAAAGCATTGGTGGAGAAGGAGTCGAGGAAGCAAGTGAAATCTCTACGGAGCAATAATGGTGGTGAATACATCTCGAGTGAATTCAAAGACTTCTGTAGCAAAGAAGGAATTCAAAGAGAACTCATAGCGCCTCATAACCCACAGTAGAATGGGGTCGTGGAGAGGAAGAATAGAAAAATCGTGGGTGTTGCACGAGCGATGTTGCATGACCAAGGCCTACCAATGCACTTGTGGGTGGAAGCATGCAACACTGCAATTTATGTGAAAAATCGTTGTCCTCATAGAGTACTTGGCATGAGTACACCTGAAGAAGCTTTTACTGGTAAGAAGCCTGGTATTTCTCATTTGAATATTTTTGGCTCATCTGTTTACATTCATGTGACAAGGACGCCAGGAAGAAGATGGAACCGACTGCAGAAGTTGGGATATTTGTGGGGTACACAGAAACACCCCATAATTATCGTGTGTATTTTCCAGACAGTCGAATGACTGTGGTGCGACTAAAAGCCATGAAGTTGTCGCTTGAGAGGGAGCTACACTTGCATGCAGAGGAGGAACTTATTATTTCTAAAGATGAGCCTCTAGATGTGGATTAGCCATAATAGGAGATTCATGGAGTGGAGGAGTCCACTCATGCAGAACCAAGTATCAGACAAGGTAGAAAGTGGACCACAGAAGCTGAGAGACTGAAGCTTGATGTGGCACAAAATGTAGGAGTCCCTACATCTCAACGCAGACAAAGATAGTCACCTGATTGATTTACTGGATACATGGCTCTTATGAGCAAGTTTATCATGACAGAGCCATCTTTTTTTGAAGAAGCAGTGCAAGAGCCCACATGGGTAGATGCCATGGTGGAGGAGTATAACTCCATTGTCAGAAACAGTGCTTAGGAGATTTTTCCAAGGCCGGTGGGAAAATCAATTGTAGGAACAAGATGGATCTACAAGGTAAAGCAAGTTTTTGATGGGAGCGTCGAGAAGTATAAGGCAAGATATTTTGCCCGGGGCTTCTCACAGATCGAGCGGATTGATTATGAAGAAACCTTTGCACCTGTCACACTGTATTCTTCCATACGGACCATCCTTGCTCTCTCAGTGCAGATGGGTTGGCACATACATCAGATGGATGTGAAGACTGTGTTCCTTAATGGGATCATTGAGGAAGAGGTGTACATTGAGCATCCTGAAGGATTTGAGCTCTTCAAAAATGAGTCGCATGTGTTTAGTCTCAAAAGAGCGTTGTATGGGCTGAAGCAAGCACCACGTGCTTGTTACACTCATATCGATAGCTATTTCACTAGACTTGGCTTCACCAAGTGTGAGGCGAATGAAAACATGTACCAAATTGTGGTGGAGGGTAAGCTTTTAATCATTGTTCTTTATGTTGATGATTTACTACTAACGGGTGATGAGCAGTTGATACACTCATGCAAGGCAGATCTTGCAAAGGAGTTTGAGATGAAGGATTTGGGCCTCCTTCATTATTTCCTTAGATTGGAAATAGCAAGCCCTGCGTGAGGAAGGAGTGGTATTTGTGTCTCGAGGCAAGTATGCCCGGGAGATCTTGGAGAAGTTCAACATGAATGGCTACAAGCCTATAGACACTCCTCTTCCTGGTGGTTGGAGGAAAGAGGATGCTACATCGGAAGAGGTAGTGGATGCCACTATTTACCGACAGTTGGTGGGGTCGCTTATGTATCTAGTCAATACACGACCCGACATATGCTACGCAGTTAACCAGCTTTCACAAGCCATGGTTAAGCCTACCAAGCTCTTTTGGAAGGGGGGGAAGCATGTATTGAGATATCTCAGAGGCACATCAAGATATGGATTATGGTACAGACAGTCGGATGAGGTGAAGCTGTGTGGCTTCACGGATGCAGATTGGGCAGGGAGCCCAACGGACAGAAAGAGCACATCTGGAGAAGTTTTTGATTATAAGATCTATGGCATACTCTAGTACAACGGGGAAACAAAGACTGTGGCACTCCATTTCGATGGGCAGGAATACATGGCGAAGGTCAAAGTGCATGCAGAAATATACGGATGAGGGAAGATCCTGGTTGGTTTGTTGGGTTCACATTTAGATGTAGTGATACCTTGTGATAATAAAAAGTTAGATTAAAATCTGGATTAATCACAGCATTATGATTGATCTAAACATATTATTGATATCCGTTATCATCCTCAAAGATTGTGTGCAGTAGATATCTTGCTTTAGTACATTCCCACGAAAGATCGGGATGCGGATATTCGACAAGGCGCTCACCCAGGAGAAAATTCGAATGCCATAGAGATAGGATCGGGGTGGTAGATAATCCCTATCTTGTTGAGAGGGAGTGTTGAGATTCAACAAGATGATGAGCTTAGTGAAAAGAGTCGCCTTCACTAAGTGGGCCCGCAGGCTATTTTGGCGCAAGTCTATTTTTAGACATGTCGATCATATTCTATGAGTTGC
This sequence comes from Pinus albicaulis, assembly GCA_034641835.2. Classification (NCBI taxonomy): domain Eukaryota; kingdom Viridiplantae; phylum Streptophyta; class Pinopsida; order Pinales; family Pinaceae; genus Pinus; species Pinus albicaulis. The sequence goes on from CM076584.1 coordinate 708,635,346, forward strand.
AGGATGCTATTTGTGGATGGTTCGTCAAGTTGGAAAAATAGATGGACTTCTATTTTTTAGAATATTGAAAATCTTATTTATAAATCATCATTCTTTGGAAAATTTCTAAGGAAGGAAGTATCTATCTCATCTATACATATAGTGTAGCATTGTGTGCTTTGCATGATAATCATTAATGTATGAAAGTCATATATTTAAAAAGTGTGAGATATTATTATGCTTACATTGTGTCATCTCAAGTAGTCAGCAGTGTAATTCCTAGGGTTCTGATAGTTCATGTGGAGGACTCGATTAGAAGTGAGTGTCAAAGTTATGACGAGTTGAAGAGGTAGTTCATGGAGTTGTATTAGGTTTAAATCAGTTAGAGTAGTTTCAACTCAGTTAGTGCTAGTTGTTGCTAGTCTAACTAAATGATACACTACATTAGAGTGGAGTGAATTAATTAGTTAATTAATTCACAAATAATAACTCATTAATCAACTGAACAATACAGCATTTAACTACAGTGCATGGCAGTTCCAGTGGAGGCCCAGTGGAGAGATAGGTGAAAGGGCAAGATGGACTATCATTGTGACTATAGTTATGCATTGATTGCACCACACGCACATTGGAGTTTCCAATGATGATTGCGTAGTCAAGGCAAGGGTAATTCGAATTCATTCAGAGCTATTCTTCAGTCGGGATTGCGCAGTGGAGGCAGGCTAGCAGGAGGGCACAGATCGGTGCATGGACTTGCAGATTTCTTCTATGTTAGTGTGTGATGATTGATTATACTGAGAGCTTGATTTACTACGCTTTGTAGGAGATTGTTACATGATCTCCATGATACATAATATATGATATTTTGGGTTTTCAGCTTCAGGATTTCCCGTTAAACAGCTGTGTTATGTGCGATTGTTTTTATTTATGCTTCACATGTGTTTGCAATTAATTTTCTGCAAAATATTAACAGTGGAATGATTCTGTATTTTGCAAGAAGTTAATTATTGTGAGATCAGGGGAATCTGGACGTATGCATGCTTAGTGTATATTAATTTCTACATGGTAACAGAGCAGTGTTAATTCTTGAAAATTGCAATTGTGAAGAATTTTTGAGTTTGTGCTGCTGGACAATTCGAATTTGCTACAGAAAATTCTTGGTGCAGAAGTTGAGCATACATTGAAATGTCTTTCAATGGGTTTCGATTGGAGTATGCCCTTGATGGGAGCTCAAATTACATAGCCTAGAAGGATAGGATGGAGGCAGTGCTGGAGGATAATGGTCTGAAGGAGTTCACCGATAGCGATGTTCCTAAGCCGAGATCTAGCGATGTTCATATTATGATGGTTCTCAAATATGATCTCTCCCTTGAGGTCCTTTTGTCTTTGTTATAAAAATTCGTATATGTAATTTGATGAAAAGGTCATGTTGAGACCTACGATGTAAATTTTTTATATTCATTCATGTAAAGACTTGTTCAATTTTGTAAACCCACTTGGTTGGGTAGTTGAGTCAAAATTTGTTAACCGACTTGGTTGGGAATTTGAGTCAAATATGTAATTCCACTTAGTTGGATCATTGATGTAAATATGAGTCCTTGGTGATAGGAAAGGTCATACTTGGTTGAGTTATAGAGTGATGTATTTCATTGAAAAATATGTCTGAAGATTCAGGATAAACTCAGGGGGAGCATGGTAATTTCAGTACGCATCATATCTACAAAGATTTTCTTTCTACAAGGAAAGTGAAACCTTGTTTTAGTATTGATCCACCCTTTGCCCTTGATGTCAAAGGGGGAGAGTATTTTGGTGTTTGAATTATTTTTATGTAATATTTGCTGTGGTAATCAAACACCATCATGGCTGCCATCAATTCCAAAGGGGGAGATTGTTGGAAATATGATGCAATATGTTTTCCTTTATGGCAACCTACTTGATGAAATTTTCCTTGATGGAAACCTACTTGATGAGTTGCTTTTTGATAAGCAACCTACTTGTTAAAGATGTAAAAATGATGTTTCTACGGGTCAGTTCAGCTGTGACAGAGAAAGGAATTCACGTAAGTGCTAGAAAAATGAAACAGGAAATATTTCTCAATGTATACGCAGGTTTGATGGAGTGTATATGCGGTTTTGAGAATAATTTGTGCCACTGCGTACGAAGAAGCAAATTCATGTATCCATTTTGCGCTCTAAAATTATGATACTAAGGGGCATTACCATGGTATTAGCCCACAGTATTGAGCAATGTTTCGTCTATTTGATTCCATCCAAGAATACCATCGTGAGTTGTGTGGTTTTGAATCATGGTATTGGTAAAGGCTAAATATATATAAGGAGAAGAAGATCATAGTGCAAAGGTGTGCATATATAAGGGCTGTCACTGAATACTTATATCTGAAGTATATCTGCATGGGATGAACTTTGTTTTATTAGTAGATCTGAATATATTATGCACCTTTGGATACAATGATGGATCAGGTTCTCTAGACCTAAAATTACTATCTTCTTGCATGATCTATTGAAGAGATGATTAGATCTGTGATCTGACGCATGTTTGCTGAAGTGAAGTGAAGAAATCTGGGTAAGTTCTATAGATCTGATACATTCTGCAAATTTAATATTTACAGATCTATACGCTAGTTCGTCTTGGTAAAAGCACGTATATACGTGGTTTGTCTCAGAAAAGGCGCGTATGGAAGTCAGGGATTTCTGAAGCATATTGCAAAGGTTTTCTGTTTATTGTTGTTGTATTTCTCTTGTTTGTCAATGAAGTCTTCATGTAGATATGGGTTGCTTATGTGTGATGATTTATTATGTTTTTACTGCACATGCTTACTTCTTACTAAACATCTAATGAATGAATGATGCACTTATCTAAGTAAATAATTATCTGCATAATAAAGATCTATGGACATACGCAAGTTTTCTTAAAGATAGTCGCATGTATATACTAGTTGGGTTCATTAAAGTCACGTATAGAAATCAGTGAAGAAAAAGTAAAAGTTTACAGTGAGTAATAAATACTGATTCATCCCGCCCCCTTCCTTCAGAAGAAGCTTGATCACTTGAAGGAGATCCGTCGCAATGGGAAGTCGTGAAGGAGTATTTTCTATCAAGCCACCACTGTTCAATGGAAGTAATCTATTATTCTAGAAGATACGAACAAGAGCTTATTTGCAAAGTCTTGGATCAGACGTATGGGGAATTGTCGAAGGAGGTTATCAGTATCCAGCAAGTGTTCCTACAGCTGCAATAGAAAGGAAGAAATATGAAATCAATGCCAAAGCTGTCAACGCTTTGTTAGGAATCCTGTCAAAAACAGAATTTTTCAAAGTGATGCAGCAAAATTAAACAAAGGAAATATGGGACAATATCATTTAGAGATATGAAGGTGATGCAAAAGTAAAAACTGCCAAACTTCAAACTCTTAGAATGCAATATGAAAATTTCATAATGCATGATGATAAAATTATTTCAAGTTTATTCCTAAGATTAGATGAGATTGTGAATTCTATGAGGAATATGGGTGAAGATATAAAAGACTCGACTTTAGTAGAAAAGATATTGAGATCTCTAACTTCAAAGTTCGAGTAAAAAGTGTTAGCTATTGAAGAAAAGCAGGATCTGCAAAATCTTACAATTATTCAACTACATGGTATCCTGACTGCTTTTGATATTATAAGAGGAGGTCCTTCACAAGTCAAATAAGCTGATTTTAAGGCTTGTGAAAAAGGAAAATAAAAGGAAGTTCTCAAGGAATCAAGTTATATATTAGAAGAATAAGAAGAAAATTTTGTAAGAAGACTTCAACTAGGTACTGGAAGATTCAGAGGTAAGCTTCCCTTCAAGTGTTTTTCTTGTGGTAGAGTTGGTAATTATGCTGCTAAATGTCCTTGTAAATAAAATCATGATAAAGGGAAGTAGTTTGAAAAAGGAAGAAGTAATTATACAAAATAAGATAATAATGGATTGTCAAATGAGGAAGAAGAAGATTCTCATCAAGATCTGCAAGTGTTAATGGCATGTACCATGGACGATAATAATTTCCCAAAAGAAAGGGATCTGGTTATTGAAGAATTGCATAGATCAAGAAAGAAAGGATGATTTCATGGATGTTGTTTCTATTGTAACTGATTTTGGCATAAGGCCACTGATTGCAAGCTAAGTATGATGAACTGATCTGAGAAATTGGAGAAGTTCCAGCACACAATAAGAAATTTCAAGCAAAGCTGGAAAAAGAAGCATTGGTCAAAAACATAGGGAATATTGACCCTACTGCAGTCATCCGCTTCTAAAGCTTACTTCTCATAATAACTGCAGGAGTGATGTGAGATACATTATAGGAATCAGTAATTTATCATCACAGGGGGAGCAATATATGGTGATTCCCATGGTTGGTTTGGTAATGTTGGTTGTGTTTATTTCTAATAGTGCATCTAATATGACAACAGAGGACAGGTACAGAATGTATAAGTCCAGGAGGAGATGGATTGTGAAATTTTCTGTATTTCACTTTCTATATGCGGGTTTCATGAACTAAAGCCACGTATACATGAGAGTTCCAATGGTGACCGTTGTGTATGTTTTCCTCTGATAAGAAAAACAGTGAGGCAGACTCAAGAATAGTTTCTGATATGCTGGTGACAGTGATAAATTTCTTGATCTGATTTTGATGGTTATATTTGCTGATATGATATTAATTTTTGATTATCTACTTGATGAATATGCTTTGATGAATTGGTTGGTGAAGGTGTTCAGGATGCTCAAGCTTAGGGGGAGCATTAGCCTTGTTGTGAATAATGCATTGTTGGCATTATGGTGAATAATGCATTGTTGGCATTATGATGGTTCTGAAATATGATCTCTCTCTTAAAAGTCTAACTCTGCACTTTTCCTAGCTCTTTCCTGTGAATCCTCAAATATTTGTTCTATAGCCTGTAGCACATCCTGCACGTTCTGCTTATAAAACCTGCGGACTCCCGTAAATAGTCAAATAAAGGAAAAAGTAAGCTCTAGAAGCCTAGTTGGACGAATATTCTCCAAACTGGAAGCTTCTAGAGGCGCGATCAGTTCGAGTTTTATGCCTCCACTCATGGAGCTCTATCCCTTCACTCATGGAGTTTATCCCTTGGTATATGGAGCTCAAATCCCTTCATGAGAGGAATCCATCCCCCTCTTCATATAACTGAAACTACCTCCATTTCCCTATAAATTGAGCTCATGTTTCAGTCTTAAGGGTAGATTGCAGCTTGCAAAAGACATACATATTGGTTGCTGAAGAAATTCTCAAGAGAGCATACTCTCTACACTAGTCATTATTGGTATGAGAATGATCACACACTCATGTCCATAACTTCATGCTAGTTCAGAGAGAGGAAGGCTTATCAATTTTGAAGGAGGAACGATTGTTCAGGACCTCGGGAGGAACTTGTACAACATCAAGGCTTCATATTGTAAAGTTACTCTTTTCATTCAAGATAATACATATTGATCTCCTTCTCTCATTGAGATGTTATTGTGCTTATGAATAATTCAATAATTAGATTCCTTGATCACTAATTTAGATTAGATGTTCTCAATTATTATATTTTACAGGTGCATTTATTTCTTTTGTCTATCTTTGATTGCAGGTTCAACTCACTGAAGAAGCCTCTTTGGAGCGACTGGATAAAAGACTGCATCGAACGTCAGATTTCAAGTTAGGGGTTTGTCCTCTTTCTTTGTTTATAATAATTCTGAATCACATATAATCTAGAGAAAACGATTTACAAATGGATGTTTGTTTCTAGCTATCCATAGGATACTAGGGAGATCACTCTTGTCCGTAAAAGGGATTAATCCACATAACAAAATGGCGACTTCGCTAGGGAATAGAACTTAGTTTTCCTTTTTTATTTTCAATTTGAATTTTAAGAGTTTTCTAATTTTGATTTTTTTGAGACTGGGTTGGGTAGATAACTTTTAAGAATCCTTGAAAATAAAAGTTGAATGTTTGTTTTTTATGGATTTTTCCTTGCCTCTGCGGTTTTCATTTCAAAACAGTGCGGTAGCCTTCGCAGCTTTTAGTTCAAAACAGTGTGGTACCACTCTGTTCACCAATAGAAACTGCGGACCCTTGGAAAAATTTTGAAAAGTTTAGATTCTCTTTTTAGGAGCCAGATCACGTGATTCTTTGTGTTTTCCCCAGTCTATCTTAGTTGTCAAATCTTATGTGTGAATTTATTTACAGTCTCAACAGTCTCTGTTAAGTTAATTGGGTGTTTTGAGTTTCTTTTTTAAGAAATTCTTAATTTGGTTTCTTTTGGTCATTACTTAGAGGTGTATCTCTGTCTCTTAACAATTTTGCATCTTTTTTCTTTTGTTTTTGCAAAAAAAAATTCCCCTCATTCGCCCAGGGGGGGGGGGCTAAATTGTGTCTGAGTGTTAATCACCTTTAAGTGTTTTTACTTTTGACCTTTGGAATTCTCACCCAATTTTCTTTACTTACACTTGATTGGTTCTTTAGATTACATTATAATCATCTTGTGTCTAAGAATTCTCTTGCATAGATCACATTTGCATAGTTAGAATTCTCATTTTCAGAATATGAATGAAAAATGTGCATAGATTACATTTATATACTTTTCAAGTGAATTGTGCATAGATTACAACTGCATAGTTTACATTCTGGAAAAATCAATCGTAGATTTAGATCAGTTTCTTTGATTTGAATTTACATGTTTTTATGCTTATTTTAAAAACATAAAAATAAAAAATTGGAATTGATTAGCATTTGTTATATTTTCTCTTATTTATCAATTTTTTCATTGTTGGAAGTGAATGGAACCTCTCTGCTTACTTTAGTTAGGATTCATTGAATTGAAAGGATTACATTATCATATTCGATTGCATTCAGTTTTGGGTCAGGTCATAACACCACTAGTTTCATATTCAGTTACTCTTTGAGTAATGAAAGCCAAATAACACAGCGCTTAATAAAATTCATTTAGAAATTTTTACATTTTCTAGGGCTCTTTCCACCAATCTAGCTTAGGCTAGCGCTTTGGAATATGTTTTAGTTAACGTTCCAAAGCAACTAAACAAACAATAGTATCTTTCGATAAGGAAAATTTCCAATTTTTGCAATTGTGCTCTAGGAAACTCTTCTTAAAAGAGTCAAGCACGAGATCATGTCAGAACCAGTGAGGTAATCGTACCTATCTCATTGGAAAAGATAGAAGATGTGCATGTAATACAAATGGTAAACCTCAAATTAACCATTGTCGAGGAGCCTAGGGTCACTTATTGGAAAACCTCGGATTAACCAATGTTGAAGAGCTTTTAAGGGGATTGAGCTTTGATACTCTGCCCTTGTGTGTATATTGAATCGTAGACTGTTCCCCCAGGTGCATTTGTCTTAGTTGGTGACCTTAGTGGCCATAATCTTTAGGATTTTTCCCAAGGGGACGGTGGAGGGAAGGTCCCACTGTACCTGGAGCAGACGTTGACTAGACTCACTTGGACTTTCCGGAGGGTGCACTTCACTTCGAGATGGCATAATGGAAGTACTTGCACCGGACTATTTCATTAAGAAGGTTGTCAGGGTAAATGTTCTGACCGCTATTTTTTCACATTGATCTCTGCGACGTTGGATTTCATCACCAACTAGTGATTTCGTTGTGAAAACAAAATGTTTGTGTGTGGTTTGAATCCTATGTTTGATAGTACATGTTCATTTGTTTGTTTTTAATTTTTAGAGACCTTAGGTGTGGATTGTGAATTTGAATTGTTAATAAAATTCACTGAAGTTGAATCTAATGGAAAATGTTCTGGAATTTACCAACCAAGGAACCCCTCTTAACAATAATCCTAGTACTTTTCTTTACTTTGGAAGTGTTGGTCCTCCTTATATGGTACATTGTCATTACCTGAATTTACCATAGCTTTACTGATATGGTTATTTTCAACTTCGTTGGCCTCGAATACTCCAATTGTTCCACCTCAACCGGATGCTTCACCTCAACAGAGTTCACCATCTCAACATCACCAACCTCATGTTGACCCTTTACCTTCTTTGCCCAACATGTCTTCCTCCTTTTCTTCCTCTTCGCTTGGTAAAAGCCTTGATGCTAGTAACCAGGTGGCTAAGAAGAAGAAGAAAGGGAAGAAGAAGAAGAAGCAAGATAAGAAAGAAGTCAACCAACCAACCATGGTTGCAAGTGTTAGTAGTGTTGAGGAAACTTCCAACATGCATCGTAAACCCAAATACCCTTGCAAAATTTGTAAGGGTGACCACTTCCTTATCAAATATCCTGCTATTCCAAAGGTCTTGGAAGTATGGTCGGAAAAATCCCATCAACTTACTATTGATCCATCAACCAGTGATTGTCGGGTTCCTGGGAAAAAGGGTAAAATTAGGTTTCCTTGTAGGTTATGCAAAGGGAGTCATCAAAATCACATTTTCCCTCACATGGATGAAGCCTAAAAATTGTTGGAAAACCTTACTATTCCGCAGCAAAAACTTCAACTGGTTACCATAAACTTTCTCCCAACCTACCGTCAATTGATGGAGTGATTGATCTAATTCCAATTACAAGTCAATCCCACTCTTCCATTGGAGAGTGAAACTCATATCACTCAGGTTGATGATCCATTAGTTAATCAAGTGGTCGAGTCGATCTCACATTCAGTCGATCCCACTCTCCCTGTAGAGATTTAAATTCATACCGCTCAGGTTCTTCTTGTTACATCAGATTCTTCTATGCCGGGGGGCATTTCACTTGTTTGTTCAAAACCCCTCCATGTATTGAGGTCTTTTCCTTTGACTGGAATAGACTGACAGAACCTCGTCTTCCTTCCTTCCTCCCTTTCCACATCATTGTGAAGGCTTGTGGTAAGAATGTGCGTTGGACAAACATAGATGAAGGTGCTTCTATTATTATTTTATCCTCAACTACTTGGCAAGCTTTGGGTTCCCCTCGGCTTGTGCCTATTACACAGAATCTATCAGCTTTTAACAGAACCATTAGTGAACCTTTAGGGATCCTTCCAAAGTTTCCTATTACCTTGGAAGGTAAAACTTTCTGTATTGATCTTATGGTAGTCTGAGGCCCCTTGGATTTCAATTTTCTCCTTGGGCAAGACTATGTCTATGCAATGAAAGTTTTCATATCGACACTCTTTCACGTGATGTCTTTCCCTCACAATGGAAACATTGTGAATGTTGACCAGCTTTCATTCGTTAGTCTTGATTCGACTACCAATAATTTGACATCCCTGAATTTTCCTTATATGGAAGTGGTATCTACCCCGCTACAAGTTAATTATATGGCAACCAGTCCCATGTTTTCAGTTATTGTTGCAAGCGAGCCTCTCACTTTTTGCTTGACTTCCTTTGACTTTGACCCAGTAATTGACATGGAAAACCCTATGGGATTATTTGAACGTGATGTTCTTATCCCTATTGAGTCCCTTGACATGTGTTCCTTCCATAGAACTGTTCTTCCATCTAATGAAGACCTCTTGGAAGTCATGATCGAGGAGTGTCCCTTGACATGTGTTTCTTCCAATTGAAAGCCATGACAAGGTTTCCATGAGGATAGTTCTTTTACTGTGTCAACCTCTTTAAAAAATGAAACAGATCCTCATGAGGAGAGTTCCTTTTCCTGTGTCAACCTCGTTAAAAAATGAATCAGGTCATGAGGAGAGTTCCTTTTACTATGTCAACCTCATTAAAAAGTGAAACAGGTTCCCATGAGGATAATTCCTGTTACTGTGTCAACCTCATTAAAAAATGAAACATGTCCTTGAGGATAGTTCTTTTTCTGTGCCAACCTCGTTAAAAAATGAAACAAGTCCCCATGAGGAGAGTTCCTTTTACTGTGTCAACCTCGTTAAAAAATGAAACAAGTTTCCTTGAGGATAGTTCTTTTACTGTGTCAACCTTGTTAAAAAATGAAACGGGTCCCCATGAGGAGAGTTTGTTTTACTATGTCAACCTCGTTAAAAAATGAAACAAGTTTCCTTGAGCATAGTTCCTTTTCTTGTGTCAATCTCATTAAAAAATGAAACAAGTTTCCATGAGCATAGTTCTTTTCCTATGTCAAGCTCATTAAAAAGTGAAACAAATCCTCTCCTAATTGAGTCGAGTCTTTGATTAGATCTTGTAAGTGTTAAGTCGAGTCTTTCATCTGATATCGTAAATGAACCTTCATTCCATCCACCTATAGGTAACCAGTAGTCCAGTTAGGTGAATGAAATGAAGCTTGGGGTGCATGTGCCATGCTAAGTTACATAAGGATTCCAAGCATGTAGTTTACTTTGTTTCAGAAACTTATTAAAAATGATAAACCACTCTCCTTACTGATTTTCGTTCAAAGCTTGTGTAAAAATGAAACCACTCTCAAGCATAATTTTTCCTATGTTTCAAGCTTGTATAAAAATGAAACCTATCTTGAGTCCATTTTGGTTATTATTTTCAAGACTCATTAAATTCATGAAAATCCTTAGATTATTTTGCTATCTTTCATTCTCGTAAAACACACGAAAATACTGAGTTCTTTTTGTCTTTTCCTTATCGTAAATTAAATTGAAAGTCAGCCACACTGAGTATACTTTTATCACTTTTTCGGGCTCTTGAAAACTACGAAAAAGCGAAACCCTGGAGTTCTCTTTTAAGCCCTTTTTAGACTCTCTAAATATGAAAAGATTGCCAAGTACTTGACTATTCGAACTCGTTAAAGAAAATGAACAGTCCTCCTTTCAGTATAAGTTTACCCCTTTTCTGAACTGGAATGGACTATTTATGAAAAAGGAATACATTGACTAATCATGGTCAATAGAGTTCTCTCTTTTATTATTTTATCCTTTTTCGGGCTTGAGAGACTAAATTTACAAAAAATTACAACCATTGAGTTTACTTATGTTTTTCTTCTGACTCCCTAAAACTAAAAAACACCGAGTTTGTCCTATATTGGACTCGTTAAAATTTAACAGTAAAGGACCTGTCGATTACAAACAGGAACGAACCACTCCTTCTTAGGGTTCGATTTTAATACTAAGTTGGACTCATCCAAAGGATGAGCTTAAACAACAAGCAAATGTTATCCTCCTAAAGCTTGTCAAAAATAAAGAGGTACTTGCCAGTAATGGTGGGGGAAAAAGGAGAAAAGGAATCCAGTTGTCAATATTGTTTTAAAAGCAGTATACCACTCTTGAACATGACACTTTTTGTCACACTTGTACCTAGGTTGGGAAAATCTTTTGTCTAACAGATAATAAAACCACATTGAAATTCTTTAGCCAGTTTCTGGGTATTAGCTTTACGTCAATTGTTACCAAGCCATCTGCAATGTCGTTATGTGTTCAAGAGACAATTCAAATAAACCATTCATTGAAAACATTTGTCTCCATTCGCGTTGACCATCCTTGAGTCAGGACTTGCAAAATATTTCTTCAAAACTTGATCTAATGATTTCATGTCGTGGGCTTTCCTATGACATATCACTTTCTATCGACGACAGCTCATCATCTATAAATTTGATCTGGAATCCTATCAGTACCTTGGGATATGCATGCCCTAATGGCAGGTTTCTCGCCTTCAACGACAGGTTGCATCATTGAATTTCGATTGAATGATTCTGTGAAGTGTTCGACTACAAATAATTCATTCACACTTTGTGGATTGTACAGAGTACTTTGAGAGCCATTTTCATTATTGGTGGTTTCTCTCACACTTGTTAACAGTTCACATCATTGACTGGTAATCAAGTGGTTTCTACCATGTTCAACTTCAACACAATCAATCGAATGGATAGAATCGTACTAGTTTGGGAAGAAGAAATCAAGACCCTAGATCTAGTTTCCACCATGCAGCAGAAATTTATAGAGGAGTTTATTATTATAATCAGTGACTACTTGTATTGTGGCTATTATCATCTACTATTTATGTAATTTAAATCATTTTTGTGCAGAACATTTCGTTGGTTTTGATGTTTGAGTATTGAGATACCTACCTAGAGATGATATATATATATATATATATATATATATATATATATATATATATATATATATATATATATATATATGCTTGCATTGAATTTTTTTACAGGTTTTCAACCGGTGTGTCCATAATCCAATCCTCGAAATGATAAAGCACTTCACTCTTTAGAACAACCTCAGACTTCGCACTTTAGGGGGAAATCTGTTACACGTTATTTTGTTACCATGACATTTGGGTGTCCATATAGGTTTATCACTACCTATATTATGCTCCCTTAGAAGTCAAAAACCCTAATGTTCCTAAACCAAGTCTTGGAATTGGAGAAAATCTCATTAAAACCCTTAAAATTCTAACTCCACACTTTTCCTATCTCTTTCCTGCGGATCCGCAGATATTTGTTCTATAGCCTGCGGCACATCCCGCACATTCTTCTTATAAAACCTGTGGACCCCCGTAAACAGCCAAATAAAGGAAAAAGTAAGTTCTAGAAGCCCAGCTAGACGAATATTCTCCCAACTGGAAGCTTCTAGAGGCGTGATCAGTTCGAGCTTTATCCCTCCACTCATGGAGCTCTATCCCTTCACTCATGGAGTTTATCCCTTGGTATATGGAGCTCAAATCCCTTCATGAGAGGAATCCATCCCCCTCTTCATGGAACTGAAACTACCTCCATTTCCCTATAAATTGAGCTCATGTTTTAGTCTCAAGGGTAGACTGTAGCTTGCAGAAGACATACATATTGGTTGCTGAAGAAATTCTCAAGAGAGAATACTCTCTACACTAGTCATTATTGGTATGAGAATGATCACACACTCTTTTCCATAACTTCATGCTAGTTCAAAGAGAGGAAGGCTTGTCAATTTGAAGGAGGAACGATTGTTCAGGACCCCGGGAGGAACTTGTATGACATCAAGGCATCAGGTTGTAAAGTTACTCTTTTCATTCAAGATAATACATATGGATCTACTTTTCTCATTGAGTTGTTCTTGTGCTTATGAATAATTCAATACTTATATTCCTTGATCACTAAGTTAGATTAGTTGTTCTTAGTTATTATATGTTGCAAGTGCTTTTAATTATTTTGTTTGTCTTTGATTGCAGGTTCTACTTACTGAAGAATCCTCTTTGGAGCGACTAGATAAAAGACTGCACCAAACGTCAGATTTCAAGGTAGGGGCTTGTCCTCTTTCTTTGTTTATAATAATTATGAATCGCATATAATCTAAAGAAAACGATTTACAAATGGATGTTTGTTTCTAGCTATCCATAGGATACTAGGGACATCGCTCTTGTCCGCAAGAGGGATTAGTCCGCATAACAGATCTATACACTAGTTCGTCTTGGTAAAAGCGCGTATATATGTGGCTTTGTCTCAGAAAAGGCGCGTATCGAAGTCAGGGTTTTTTGAAGCTTATTGCAGAGGTTTTCTATTTCTTGTTGTTTTATTTCTGATGTCTGTCAATGAAGTCTTCATGTAGATCTGGGTTGCTTATGTGTGATGATTTATTATGTTCTTACTGCACATGCTTACTGCTTACTAAACATCTGATGAATGAATGATGCACTTATCTAAGTAAAAAATTATCAGCATAATAAAGATCTTTGGACATATGCAAGTTTGCTTAAGGATAGTCGCATGTATACGCTAATTGGATTCATTAACGTCACTTATACAAATCAGTAAATAAAAAGTAAAAATTTATAGTGAGTTATAAATACTGATTCACCCCCCCCCCCTCCCCTCTCAGTATTTGTCCCAACAATTGGAATCGGAGCAGGTCCTTTAGAAGAAGCTTGATCGCTTGAAGGAGATCCATCACGATGGGAAGTCATGAAGGAGTATTTTCTATCAAGCCACCACTGTTAAATGGAAGTAATCTATTAATCTGGAAGATACAAACAAGAGCTTATTTGCAAAGTCTTGGAGCAGAAGTATGGGGAATCGTGAAAGGAGGTTATCAGTATCCAATAAGTGTTCCTACAGATGTAGTAGAAAGGAAGAAATATGAAATCAATGCCAAAGTTGTCAATGCTTTATTAGGAAGCCTATGAGAAACAGAATTTTTCAAAGTGACGCAGCTAAGCAAAGGAAATATGGGACAAAATCAATTCAGAGCTATGAAGGTGATGCAAAGGTAAAAAGTGCCAAACTTCAAACTCTTAGAATGCAATATGAAAATTTCAGAATGCATGATGATGAAAGTATTGCAAGTTTATTCCTAAGATTAGATGAGATTCTGAATTCTATAAGGAATATGGGTAATGATATAAAAGACTCAACTTTAGTAGAAAATATATTGAGATCCCTAACTTCAAAGTTCAAGTCAAAAGTGTCAGTTATTGAAGAAAAGCAGGATCTGAAAAATCTTATTGTTATTCAACTACATGGTATCCTGACTACTTTTGAAATGAGCAAAGCAGGTCCTTCACAAGTCAAAGAAGTTTCTTTTAAGGCTTGTGCAAAAGGAAAAGAAAAGGAAGTTCTCAAGGAATCAAGTTATGTATCAAAAGAAGAAGAAGAAAATTTTGGGAGAAGACTTCAACCAGGTACTGGAACATTCAGAGGTAAGTTTCCCTTCAAGTGTTTTGCTTGTGGTAGAGTTGGTCATTATGCTGCTAAATGTCCTTATAAAGAAAATCATGATAAAGGGAAGCAGTTTGAAAAAGGAAGGAGTTATTATACAAATGAAGATAATAATGGATTTTCAAATGAGGAAGAAGAAGATTATGATCAAGATCTGCAAGTGCTCATGGCATGTACCATGGATGACGATAATTTCCCAAAAGAACGGGATTTGGCTATCGAATAATTGCATAGATCAAGAAAGAAAGGATGCTTTCATGAATTTTGTTTCTATTGTAACTCATTTGGGCATAAGGCCACTGATTTCAGGTTAATTATGATGAACAGATCTGAGAAATTGGAGAAGTTCCAGCACACAATAAAAAAATTTCAAGTAAAGTCGGAAAAAGAAGCACCGGTCAAAAACTTAGGGAATATTGACCCTACTACAGTCATCCGCTTCTAAAGTTTACTTGTCATAATGACTGCAGGAGTGATATGAGATATATTATAGGAATTAGTAATGTATCATCATAGGGTGAGCAATATATGGTGATTCCCATGGTTGGTTTGGTAATTCTGGATGTGTTTATTTCTAACAGTGCATCTACTATGACAACAGAGGACAGGTATAGAATGTATAAGTCCAAGAGGAGATGGAGTTGTGAAATTTTATATATTTCACTTTCTATATGTGAGTTTCATGAATTAAAGCCGCGTATACACGTGAGTTCCAATGGTGACAGTTGCGTATGTTTTTCTCTGATAAGAAAAATAGTGAGGCAGACTCAAGAACAGTTCCTGATATGCTGCTGACAGTAATAAATTCCGTTATCTGATGTTGATGGTTATATCTGTTGATATGATATTAAGTTTTTATTATCTACTTGATGAATATTATTTTATGAATTGGTTGGTGAAAAGTTCAGGATGCTCACGCTTAAGGGGATCGTTAGCCTTGTTGTGAATAATGCATTGTTGGCATTATGATGATTCTGAAATATGATCTCTCCCTTGAGGTCTTTTGGCCTTGGTTATAAAAATTCATATCTGTAATTTGATGAAAAGGTCATGTTAAGACCTATGATGTAAAATTTTTATATTCATTCATGTAAGGACTTGTTCAAATTTGTAAACCCACTTGGTTGGCTAGTTGAGTCTAAATTTGTTAACCCACTTGGTTGGGAAGTTGAGTCAAATATGTAATTCCAGGAGCATGGTAATTTAAGTACACATCATATCTACAGAGCTCTTCTTTCTACAAGGAAAGAGAAACCTTGTTTTAGTATTGATATCACCTTTTCCCTTGATGTCAAAGGGGGAGAGTATTTTGGTGTTTCAATTATGGTTATGTGTCTATTAGTTGTGGTAATCAAATGCCATCATGGTTGTCATCAATTCCAAAGGGGGATATTGTTGGCAATATGATGCAATATGTTGTACTTGATGGCAACCTACTTGATGAAATTTTCCTTGATGGAAACCTACTTGATGAGTTACCTTTTGACAAGCACCCTACTTGTTAAAGATGTAAAAATGATGTTTCTACAGGTCAGTTCAGCTGTGACAAAGAAAGGAATTCCAGTAAGTGCCTAAAAAATGAAACATGAAATATTTCTCAATGTATATGCAGGTTTGATGAAGGCAACCTGCATATGGAGGCAATGTATACGCTACTTTTATGAAGGCAACCCACGCATACATCCAGAATTAGTATATACGTAGTTTTTATGAAGATAATTCATGTATACACGCGGATACGAAGAAGAAAAGTTGTGTATGCCTTTTGCGCTCTAAAACTATGATACCAATGGGCATTACCATGGTATTAGCCCACAGTTTTGAGCGTTGTGTCATATTACATCCAGGAATACCATCGTCAATTGTGTGGTTTTGACTCATGGTATTGGTAAAGGCTAAATCTATATAAGGAGAAGAATATCATAGTGCAAAGGTGTGCATATGTAAGGGCTGTCATTGAATACTTCTCTCTGAAGTATATCTGCATGGGATGAACTTCGTTTAATTGGTAGATCTGAATCGATGATGCACCCTTGGATACAATGATGGATCAGGTTCTCTAGACCTAAAATGACTATGTTCCTGCATGATCTATTGAAGAGATGATTAGATCTATGATCTAGTGCATGTTTGTTGAAGTGAAGTGAAGAAATATGGGTAAGTTCTATAGATTTGATACATTCTGCAAAGTTAATATTTACAGATCTATACACTTGTTCGTCTTGGTAAAATCACGTATATACGCAGCTTTGTCTCAGAAAAGGCGCGTATGGAAGTCAAGGTTTTCTGAAGCTTATTGCAGAAGTTTTTTGTTTATTGTTGTTGTATTTATGTCAATGAAGTCTTCATGTAGATCTGGGTTGCTTATGTGTGATGATTTATTTTGTTCTCACTGCACATGCTTACTGCTTACTAAACATCTGATGAATGAATGATTCACTTATCTAAGTAAATAATTATATGCATAATAAATATCTCTAGACATATGCAAGTTAGATTTTAGATAGTCGTGTGTATACGCTAGTTGGGTTCATTAAAGTTGCGTATAGAAATCAATAAAGAAAAAGTAAAAGTTTACAGTGAGTTATAAATACTGATTCACCCCCCCCCCCTCAGTATTTTTCCCAACAATTGGAATCGGAGCAGGTCCTTCAGAAGAAGCTTGATTGCTTGAAGTAGATTCGTCGCAATGCGAAGTCATGAAGGAGTATTTTCTATCAAGCCACCATTGTTCAATGGAAGTAATCTATTATTCTGGAAGATACGAACAAGTGCTTATTTGCAAAGTCTTGGAGCAGACGTATGGGTAATCGTGGAAGGAGGTTATCAGTATCCAGCAAGTGTTCCTACATATGTAGCAGAAAGGAAGAAATATGAAATCAATGCTAAAGTTGTCAATGATTTATTAGGAAGCCTGTCAGAAACATAATTTTTCAAAGTGATGAAGCCAAATTCAGCAAAGGAAACATGGGACAATATCATTCAGAGCTATGAAGGTGATGCAAAGGTAAAAAGTGACAAACTTCAAACTCTTAGAATGCAATATGAAAATTTCAGAATGCATGATGATAAAAGTATTGAAAGTTTATTCCCAATATTAGATGAGATTCTGAATTCTATGAGGAATATGGGTGAAGATATAAAAGACTCAACTTTAGTAGAAAATATATTGAGATCTCTGACTTCAAAGTTTGAGTCAAAAGTGTCAGCAATTGAAGAAAAGCAGGATCTGAAAAATCTTACTGTTATTAAACTACATGGTATCCTGACTGCTTTTTAAATGAGAGGAGGAGGTCCTTCACAAGTCAAAGAAGTCGCTTTTAAGGTTGTGCACTAAGAAAAGGAAATGAAGTTATCAAGGAAACAAGTTATATATCAGAAGAAGAAGAAGAAAATTTTGTGAGAAGATTTCAACCAGGTACTGGAAGATTCAGATGTAAGCTTCCCTTAAAGTGTTTTGCTTGTGGTATAGTTGCTCATTATGCTACTAAATGTCCTTATAAAGAAAATCATGATAAAGGGAAGCAGTTTGAAAAAGGAAGGAGTTATTATACAAATGAAGATAATAATGGATTTTCAAATGAGGAAGAAGAAGATTCTGATCAAGATCTGCAAGTGCTCATGGCATGTACCATGGATGATGATAATTTCCCAAAAGAAAGGGATCTGGTTATTGAATAATTGCATAGATCAAGAAAGAAGGGATGCTTTCATAGATGTTGTTTCTATTGTAACTCATTTGGGGATAAGGCCGCTGATTGCAGGTTAAGTATGATGAATAGTTCTGAGAAATTAGAGAAGTTCTAGCACACAATAAGAAATTTCAAGCAAAGCTGGAAAAAGAAGCACTAGTAAAAAATGTAGGGAATATTGACCCTACTGCAGTCATCCTCTTTTAAAGTTTACTTCTCATAATGACTGCAGGAGTGATGTGAGATACATTATAGGAATCAGTAATGTATCATCATAGGGGGGAGCAATATATGGTGATTCCCATGGTTGGTTTGGTAAATCTAGTTGTGTTTATGTTAAGTCCCTATATTAATAGTATAGCCCCTTATTATGTTAGTGTAACCCCCTTATTGTCATTATTGTACCCTTGTAAGCCCCATATTGTTATTATTGTGCCCTTAAATTATTATTGTTAGGTTGGCTAGGATTACATTGTGGCCCAGTAGGATTATATTATGTCCCCATGGACTCCTATATATAGAAAGGAGGTTTTGTAAATTGTATCATCAAAGAATTGTTCATTTATGTAATGTATTGGAGGTTTGCCCCTCGAAGTGGCTTATTTCTAAGGTGTTGATATCTCCTTTCTTCTATTTTTGGAGCTAGTTACACAACATTTGGTATCGAGCTTGGGATTCTAGGGTTTCGCTGCTCCCAAACAGGTCATCGTGGCATTTTCGCTATAACTTTTTTTCTACGAAGTTTCAGAAGCTGAAATTTTCAGGGTGCGAAGCTGAAATCCTGAGGAAGATTGTCTAAAAATTTCAGAGCTTGGTTCGCAATATTTTCGGAGATATCATCTGTGGAAGTTAGGTTTTTTTTCAAGCTCCTAAACAGGTCATCGTGGAATTTTCGCTATAATTGTTTTTCTACGAAGGTTCAGAATCTGAAATTCATATGGTACGAAGCTGAAATCCTGAGGAAAGTCGTCAAAAAATTTCAGATCTTGGTTCGCAATATTTTTGGAGATATGATCTGTGGAAGGTAGTGCTTTTTCAGGCTCCTGAATTTCATCTCAAAGAGGTGATCGTGGAAAAAGTTCAATAACTCTCTCTCTGGGCATCAGATTGGAGTGACGTAAAAATTGGTCACAAGTACACGGACTATAGTTTCTTGGCTATCAATTTTAGAGACAAAGGAAGAAACAGTGACACGTGGCAAGTCCTACAAGTTTTCTCTACTGAAATAGTCCAAAATTAGGTCATTTTGGGAGAGTGGACACAACTTTGTCTTGGAGAATCCAAATCAGGTCAGACCAGTGGCATTCGAAAGATAATTTAGAGGGCTACGTTGGTACTGAAATTCAAATATTGAAGTGCTACAATCGCAGAGATAATCCAATTTCAATGTCGAGATCCTCAAAAGCAAGAAAAAGGTGTGTATTTTTCCGAATTGCATAAGTCTTGTTTGAAGAATCAATTTGAATTGATTCCAAGGGTATATTTTAGAATTTTTATCAGTATTGGGTTCTATAATGCCTCCAAAAAATAATTCCATACCCATTAATCCCTCAAAAAGCTATACTATGACGCATGAAGAGGAAGAGTTGCAGTATGAGATATCAAAATTATGGTACCAAGTGCAACAAGTTTCAATCTTACGAAGAGCAATTGAAGATGAAATAGATGGTTTAAAAGTAGAAATGGAGGCTAAGTTGGATGGTTTGAAGGATCAAATAATAGCAAATATGGATCATAAATTAATGGAAGATCACATCGAGCATCAACAACAAGTTCTCCAACTCTCAAAGGATAACCCAACTTTGGTGCAGAATCTAATGAAACAACAGGAAGATCAACATCACATCGAAAGAATTTATGAAGCAGTCATAGAAACAAGAAATCGACAAGTACGATCAATTTCAGAGTATCTCAGCAAGCGGAAGAAATTTCCTGTAAAATACTTCACATGGGAGGATGAGAATTTTATACAGAAGCATCAAGAAATAATCAAGCGTTGAGGACAACACTTGTTTGAAGGAGAGGGGCATGTTAAGTCCCTATATTAATAGTGTAGCCCCTTATTATGTTAGTGTATCCCCCCTTATTGTTATTATTGTACCCCTGTAACCCCCATATTGTTATTATTGTGCCCTTAAATTATTATTGTTAGGTCAGCTAGGATTACATTGTGGCCCACTAGGATTATATTATGGCCCCATGGACTCCTATATATAAAAATGAGGTTTTTTAAATTGTATCATCCAAGAATTGTTCATTTATGTAATGTATTGGAGGTTTCCCCCTCGAAGTGGCTTATTTCTACGGCGTTCATATCTCTTTTCTTCTATTTTTGGAGCTGGTTACACAACAGTTTATTTCTAACAGTGCATCCAATATGACAACAGAGGACACGTACAGAATGTATAAGTCCAAGAGGAGATGGAATTGTGAAATTTTTTGTATTTCACTTTCTATACGTGGGCTTCATGAATTAAATCCGCATATACACGCGAGTTCCAATGGTGACAGTTGCGTATGTTTTTCTTTTATAAGAAAAACAGTGAGGCAGACTCATGAACAGTTTTTGATATGCCGCTAACAATAATAAATTTCTTGATCTGATGTTGATGGTTATATCTATTGTTATGATATTAAGTTTTTATTAATTTACTTGGTGAAGGTGTTCAGGATGCTCAGCCTTAGGGGGAGCATTAGCCTTGTTGTGAATAATGCATTGTTGGCATTATGATGGTTCTGAAATATGATCTCTCCCTTGAGATGTTTTGGCCTTGGATATAAAAATTCATATATGTAATTTGATGAAAAGGTCATGTTGAGACCTATGATGTAAAATTGTTATATTCATTCATGTAAGGACTTGTTTAAATTTGTAAACCCACTTGGTTGGGTAGTTGAGTCAAAACTTGTTAACACACTTGGTCGGGTAGTTGAGTCAAATATGTAATTCCACTTGGTTGGATCATTGATGTAAGTATGAGTCCTTGGTGATAGGAAAGGTCATGCTCGATTGAGTTATAGGGTGTTGTACTTCATTGAAAAATATGTCTGAATATTCAGCATAAACTCAAGGGGAGCATGGTAATTTCAGTATGCATCATATCTACAAAGCTCTTCTTTCTACAATGAAAGAGAAACCTTTTTTTAGTATTGATCCGCCCTTTTCCCTTGATGTCAAAGGGGGAGAGTATTTTGGTGTTTGAATTATGGTTATGTATCTATTTTTTGTGGTAATCAAACACCATCATGATTTCCATCAAGTCCAAAGGGGGAGATTGTTGGCAATATGATGCAATATGTTGTCCTTGATGGCAACCTACTTGATGAAATTATCCTTGATGGAAACCTACTTGATGAGTTGCCTTTTGATAAGAAACCTACTTGTTAAATATGTAAAAATGATGTTTCTACAGGTTAGTTCACCTATGACAAAGAGGAATTTCAATAAGTGCGAGAAAAATGAAACAAGAAATATTTCTCAATTTATACACAGGTTTGATGAAGGCAACCCGCGTATGGAGGCAATATATACTCTACTTTTATGAAGGAAACCCACGTATACATCCAGAATTAGTATATACACAATTTTTATGAAGAGAAATTGTGTATACATGCGGGTACGAAGAAGCAAAGTCATGTATGCCTTTTGCGCTCTAAAATTATGATACCAAGGGGCATTAGCATGGCATTAGCCCACAGTATTGAGCGTTTTTTCGTCTATTTGATTCCATCCAAGAATATTATCGTCAGTTGTGTGGTTTTGACTCATGGTATTAGTAAAGGCTAAATCTATATAAGGAGAAGAAGATCATAGTGCAAAGGTGTGCATATGTAAGGGTTGTCACTGAATACTTCTCTCTGAAGTATATCTGCATGGGATGAACTTTGTTTTATTGGTATATCTGAATCTATGATGCACCCTTGGATACAATGATGGATCAGTTTCTCTAGACCTAAAATGACTATGTTCCTGCATGATCTATTGAAGAGATGATTAGATCTGTGATCTGGCGCA
The DNA here is from genome assembly GCA_034641835.2 of Pinus albicaulis. NCBI lineage: Eukaryota > Viridiplantae > Streptophyta > Pinopsida > Pinales > Pinaceae > Pinus > Pinus albicaulis. The sequence goes on from CM076584.1 coordinate 708,657,601, forward strand.
TGTTTGTTGAAGTGAAGTGAAGAAATCTGGGTAAGTTATATAGATCTGATACATTCTGCAAATTTAATATTTATAGATCCATACGCTAGGTCGTCTTGGTAAATGTGTGTATATATGCAGCTTTGTCTCAAAAAAGGCGCATATGGAAGTCAAGGTTTTCTGAAGCTTATTGCAGAGGTTTTTTGTTTAGTGTTGTTGTATTTCTACTATCTGTCAATGAAGTCTTCATGTAGATCTGGGTTGCTTATGTGTGATGATTTATTATATTCTTACTGCACATGCTTACTGCTTACTAATCATCTGATGAATGAATGATGCACTTATCTAAGTAAATAATTATCTACATAATAAAGATCTATAGACATACACAATTTTGCTTAAAGATAGTCATGTATATACGCTAGTTGGGTTCATTAAAGTCGTGTATAGAAATCAGTAAAGAAAAAGTAAAAGTTTACAGTGATTTATAAATACTGATTCACCCCCCTCCCCTCTTAGTATTTTTCCCAACAATTGGAATCGGATCAGGTCCTTCAGAAGAAGCTTGATCGCTTGAAGGAGATCCGTCTTAATGGGAAGTCATGAAGGAGTATTTTCTAGCAAGCCACCTCTGTTCAATGGAAGTAATCTATTATTCTGGAAGATACGAACAAGAGCTGTCTTGGAGCAGAATTATGGGGAGTTGTGGAGGGAGGATATCAATATACAGCAAGTGTTCCTACAAATGCAGCAGAAAAGAAGAAATATGAAAACAATGCCAAAGTTGTCAATGCTTTATTAGGAAGCCTATCAGAAACAAAATTTGTCAAAGTGATGCAGCTAAATTCAGCAAAGGAAACATGAGACAAGATCATTCAGAGCTATGAAGGTGATGCAAAGGTAAAAAGTGCCAAACTTCAAACTCTTAAAATGCAATATGAAAATTTCAGATTGCATGATGATGAAAGTATTGCATGTTTATTCCTAAGATTAGATGAGATTGTGAATTCTATGAGGAATATGGTGAAGATATAAAAGACTCAACTTTAGTAGAAAAGATATTGAGATCTCTAAGTTCGAGTCAAAAGTGTCAGCTATTGAAGAAAAGCAGGATCGGAAAATATTACTATTATTCAACTACATGGTATCCTGACTGCTTTTGAAATGAGAAGAGGAGGCCCTTCACAAGTAAAATAAGTTGATTTTAAGGAAAAGAAAAGTAAGCTCTCAAGGAATCAAGTTATTTATCAGAAGAAGAAGAAGAAGCAAATTTTGTGAGAAGACTTCAACTAGGTACTGGAAGATTCAGAGGTAAGCTTCCCTTCAAGTGTTTTGCTTGTGGTAGAGTTGGTCATTATGCTACCAAATGTCCTTATAGAGAAAATCATGATAAAGGGAAGCAATTTGAAAAAGGAAGGATTTATTATAAAAATGAAGATAATAATGGATTGTCAAATGAGGAAGGAGAAGATTATGATCAAGATCTACAAGTGCTCATGGCATGCACCATGGATGATGATAATTTCACAAAAGAAAGGGATCTGATTATTGAATAATTTCATAATAAAGAAAGAAAGGATGCTTTCATGGATGTTGTTTCTATTGTAACTCATTTGGGCATGAGGCCACTTATTGCAGGTTAAGTATGATGAACAGATCTAAGAAATTGGAGAAGTTCCAGCACACAATAAGAAATTTCAAGCAAAGCTAGAAAAAGAAGCATCGGTAAAAAATGTAGGGAATATTGACCCTACTGCAGTCATTCGCTTTTAAAGTTTACTTCTCTTAATGACTGCAGGAGTGATGTGAGATACATTATAGGAATCATTAAAGTATCATCACAGGGGGAGAAATATATCGTGATTCCCATGGTTGGTTTGGTAATTCTAGTTGTGTTTATTTCTAACAGTGCATCTAATATGACAACAGAGGACAGGTACAGAATGTATAAGTCCAGGACGAGATGGAGTTGTGAAATTTTCTGTATTTCACATTCTATACGCGGGTTTCATGAACTAAAGTCGCGTATACACGCAAGTTCTAATGGTGACAGTTGCATATGTTTTTCTCTGATAATAAAAACAGTGAGGCGGACTCAAGAACAGTTTTTGATATGCTGCCGACAGTAATAAATTTCTTGACCTAATGTTGATGGTTATATCTGTTGATATGATATTAAGTTTTGATTATCTACTTGATGAAGATGCTTTGATGAATTGGTTGGTGAAGGTGTTCAGGATGCTCAGCCTTAAGGGGGGCATTAGCCTTGCTGTGAATAATGCATTTTTGGCATTATGATGGTTCTGAAATATGATCTCTCGCTTGAGGTATTTTGGTCTTTGTTATAAAAAGTCATAGATGTAATTTGATGAAAAGGTCATGTTGAGACCTATGATGTAAAATTGTTATATTCATCCATGTAGGGACTTGTTCAAATTTTTAAACCCACTTGTTTGGGTAGTTGAGTTAAAAAATTTTAACCCACTTAGTTGGGAAGTTGAGTCAAATATGTAATTCCACTTGGTTGGATCAATGATGTAAGTATGAGTCCTTGGTGATAGGAAAGGTCATACTCCATTGAGTTATAGAGTGATGTACTTCATTGTAAAATATGTCTGAAGATTCAGCATAAACTCAAGGAGAGCATGGTAATTTCAGTACACACCCTATCTACAAAGCTCTTCTTTCTACAAGGAAATAGAAACCTATTTTAAGTATTGATCTTCCCTTTTTCCTTGATGTCAAAGGGGGAGAGTATTTTGGTGTTTAAATTATGGTTATGTATCTATTTTTTGTGGTAATCAAACACCATCATGGTTTCCATCAAGTCCAAAGGGGGATATTGTTGGCAATATGATGCAATATGTTGTCCTTGATGGCAACCTACTTGATGAAATTGTCCTTGATGGAAACCTACTCAATGAGTTTCCTTTTGATAAGCAACCTAATTGTTAAATATGTAAAAATGATGTTTCTATAGGTTAGTTCAGCTGTGACAGAGAAAGGAATTCCAGTAAGTGCCAAAAAAATGAAACAGGAAATATTTCTCAGTGTATACGTAAGTTTGATGAAGGCAACCCACCTATGAAGGCAATTTATACGCTACTTTTATGAAGGAGACCCACGTATACATCCAGAATTAGTATATACGCAGTTTTTATGAAGAGAATTCGTGTATACACGCGGGTATGAAGAAGCAAAGTCACGTATGCCTTTTGCGCTCTAAAATTATGATACCAACGGGCATTACCATGGTATTAGCCCACTGTGTCATCTATTTGATTTCGTCCAAGAATACCATCGTGATTTGTGTGGTTTTGACTCATGGTATTGGTAAAGGCTAAATCTATATAAGGAGAAGAAGATCATACTGCAAAGGTGTGCATATGTAAGGGATGTCACTGAATAATTCTCTCTAAAGTATATCTACATGGGATGAAATTTGTTTTATTGGTAGATCTGAATCTATGATGCACCCTTGGATACAATGATGGATCAGGTTCTTTAGACCTAAAATGACTATCTTCATGCATGATCTATTGAAGAGATGATTAGATCTGTGATCTGGCGCATGTTTGCTGAAGTGAAGTGAAGAAATATGGGTAAGTTCTATAGATCTAATACATTCTGCAAAGTTAATATTTACATATCTATATGCTAGTTCGTCTTGGTAAAAGCACGTATATACGCAGCTTTGTCTTAGAAAAGGCGTGTATGGAAGTCAAGGTTTTCTGAAGCTTATTACAGATGTTTCTTGTTTATTGTTTTTGTATTTATGTTTTCTTTCAATGAAGTCTTCATTTAGATCTGGGTTGCTTATGTGTGATGATTTATTTTTTTCTTACTGCACATGCTTACTGCTTACTAAACATCTGATGAATGAATGATGCACTTATATAAGTAAATAATTATCTTCATAATAAATATCTTTGGACATATGCAAGTTTTCTTAAATATATTCATGTGTATACAGTAGTTGGGTTCATTAAAGTCACGTATAGAAATCAGTAAAGAAAAAGTAAAAGTTTACAGTGAGTTATAAATACTGATTCACTCCCCGCTCTCAGTATTTTTCCCAACACATATTCCAAGAATGAATGTGGGATCTCATGGGATAAACTAGGACCTAAAAAACTAGGGAATTGAGAGGTTAAACCGCCTCCACCCTTAAACTATCGTGATCTCACCTAAACTAGTCTCAAGATCACAAAACTAAAAGAAGCATTGTTGCCTGATAATTTCTTCACCATACCTTGAGGAATTTTCCCGTCTCCACCCACCTGTCAAGGTATTATAATAGAAAATTGTCTCCAACCCAAAACCTTGGAAATTTTCCTGATACCACCTCACCTAGTTCCAAAACCTTCCAGAAATCCTCTAAGGACTCCTTGGTTTCCCAAGGCTGAGAAAGGAAACCAAAGAGGTAACCACAGACAAATCTTTAGATTTGGTATCTAGACCTACCAAATCAGAGAGGAATATCTCTATATCAAGCTCAAATTCGATGGAAATGACTGAAGAATAATTATTTTAGGCTATTTATAAGTTCAGTAGGGTTTGATTAGGGTTTTTCGGACAAAGAAGCACCAGGTTTAGAAACTAGGCAAGGTATCTCAGAAGGTCAGTTGCAAACATAGTATGAGGCAAGGTAGGTTTGATCAGTGAAACAATTGGTTTGTCATTGTAGTGTGGTAAGGAGAAAAGTATATAAGAAGTTAAGTGAGCATAATTAATTCACTTGTTCATAGGATGAAACACTTAGATGCTTATCTTAAACAAAAACATAGCATAAAAGAATGATTTATGTTTCAAAACTTAAAAGATAAAGCATAGGAAGAAAGTAGATGTTTTCTTGAACAACTTGATCATCATATTCATAAGAAAAATGGAGAAAAAAATTGTCAATAACCACAACACAAGAATCCCATAAAAATAGTTGCAACTGCCTGTAAATTACTTCTGCAAATATTCAAGTACACTAGTGCCAATAGAGTGTGAACTTCAAATATCCAACCCTCTTAATGAATTGATTCTGAGTAAATATAAAAAAATAACAATATTCCACCTCTAGGGGTCAAATCCTGATCGATAGAAACTAATTAATGAGCCTAATGACTCATTTCCTAATCCTAGGGAAGTTAGAAACAACTTTCCCCCTTTTTAGCTAACTAATTGAGATTTTCTCTTTGGGCACTAATCTTAAGATTATTTACAAAGATGACCATTAATAAGGTCATTAATCATCAACCAACTCATTATCAATCTTTTACATTGACTAAGTTGACCTTTGACCTCCACGTGTAGTGAAATTTTTCCAACACATAAACGCAACAAGTTTTTCCCATAAACGCAACAAGTCCAGCAGACGCGCAACAAGTTTTTTGGAAGATGATTTGGAGGCCATTCCGAATTTTTTTTTCCTGAAAAAAGGTATGACTGGAAAGCTAAAGATGTATACTACACAATGGAGTCATCAAGCACTATAAAAAACTGCTTTAAACCCTAAAAACTTGGCTTGAAGTCCAATTTTCCAAAAACGCATCAAGTGCCCTGAAAAAGTGGCTGAAAGGTGAAAAATGGGCATTGTTTGACCATTTTATAAAAATTTATGAATCTCCAAGTGTCCCCATGTACTTTTCTGACATCCTTATTCCACAATCTATCTCTACATTCTTGAAATTATGCATTTAGACCTCCTGAGAAAAAGCGCAGCAACTACTTGTTGCGTTTCTGGGTAGTCAATTTTTTGTGCTTTTTGTTAAAAAAAGGGGTCAAAGATGGACTAATATCTATTTAACCATAAAAAAATTTACAAAAATGGGAGAGGAATTTTTAGATAAGTTTTTTGTGAAGAAAAACGCTCTCATTTTTATGAAATTCATTCCCATATTCTTGGAATCCATGCCACAAAAGAATGACTAAAACAGGAAATTAAATTGGAGAATTTGATTTTCTGAAATAGGCCTCGAAGAAAGCTGAATATCTACCAATTATGAAACCTGTGTAGAAACTAAAGGAGGTTTTTTTCTTTGGTCTATTATTGACAAAATTTTCTTTCACTTTTGTAAAATTCATCTCCATTTGGTCAGAAACTTATTTTGAAGCAAAATTGTCCCTATGTGCAGCAAATGACCTCAAAACCCTAAATATCATGCCAATCACCTCCTTCTTTTTTAATTATTTTTTGTCTTTGATGTTTCCATAGTGTAGGAGATGTAGACTTACCCTTTGAATTGACAAGGAATTAAAACAAAGTTATGAGGAATTGTTGCTCACGGGAAAGGGGTTGTCAAGGGGAGGCAAAGGATTTGATTTGCAAAATAGGGCTACAAGCACAACAACTAGCTAAGGTTGTGCGGGTAAATGATAAAATGAGTGAGTATGAGTATGGGGAATGGTGGGAAGTGATTGATTAGGGTATTTAGGGATGTGAATGCTTAAGAAACAAGGGGAATTTCCTGTCAATTGAAGCAAAGCCCATGAAAATGCAAAAAGCACAGTGAAACCCTAGGCAAGGATTTTAAACACTTTTCTGAGGAAATTGAATGCATCAAGGGTTTGTGAAGGCTCCACTTACTTGTTTAGAGATGAATTGAAACAATGAGATGACAAATAAACATGTTCTTTCCTCCTTTTTTCCTCCAAATAAAAAACACAACAACCCTTCAGAAGCACAGTAGACTAATGAAACTAGAAATCGATGATGAATTTCAAAGTTTTGATGGTTGTGGCATGTCTCTCAATGGAAGAGAGGAGCTCCTGGAGCTTTGGAAGGATTGAATTAAGTTTCAAAATGCTTTATTTCTACAAAAGGAAATGTTACTTTGATTTCTTCTTTTCCTTAATTGCTAAATCTCGTGATGGTGACCAAAACGGATGACATGACTCCCTTGTTTACTTTTGATGATTGATATGATGATGACCATCAAATGTGCATCCTAGACCATGACCTAGATGATGACCCACTAACTCTTTTGATGACCTAGGACAGGGGAAAAATGACATGACCATGATGTATGATGGTGACCTTGAACAAGTAAAGGGAGTAGCAATGACCTAGACAATGACTTGACAATTTTGAAAATCAAGAGATGCCAAAGTTTATTTTACAATATAAAAATTTGACCAAAGACATATAACAACACAAAAAAGAGTAAATTTGATCACTGATACTATTTGACACTAACATTGGCTCCAATGGGGATGGCGTCTCCCTAGGAGGTGTCAAGAACACCATATACCAAGTATCCTTATCCACTGGGCAATGGAGTCATTGTAGTTGCAATCCTCAAAATGACTCAAATCAAACTGAAAATTGAACTATAAATTGTCAACTGCAAACTCTACTAGAAACTGACACTGAAAAATATGCTCAGAATGTTGATTTTATTCATCACACCTTACCTACTCTAATCGATCCATAAGCGATCTAATCAAGTGAATTCGAAGATCCAATGCAGCCATGAAAGGAAATGTATATTTGATTTATTAATCCTCCTACTTTAATCAAAGGAAAAGTGTTGTGGTAATGAAAACCCCAACTGAAAATTGAACCCAATCTCTATGTTGGCGAAGAAGAAAAAACCTGATATCCACTAATGATTTCAATATATTTGCAAATGGATCTTCCAAAACATAGAGGACCTCTTCTTGTTGTTCAATACCTTCATGCCATTCACTAGAAACTTCATAAATAATTGAAAATGAAAAACCATCAATCTGGTCATTCAAATCTTCATTCCTCTCATCCAAAAGACAAGGTTTTGGATGCTCGTGGAAAAATTTAAATGTAGCAACCACTTCAAGTATATTCGATTCCTCATGTGCTTCCAGTGTTTTTGGTTCCTCATGTGCTTCAACGGGAAGAATATCAATATGAATGTCACAAGGATCAAGGAAAAAAACTTCGTGTTCATTATTTCCTTGCAAAATTAGATGATCATTGCCATAAGATGGTTCACTGCTTAAGTTTTTTGTACATGCAATTTCAAAATTATGACCAAATTTCTTCCTGATACAAAATCTCATAAAATGAATAAGATAAAAAACAACTTGAATGATTATCCTCATACTTTTGACTGCATAAAGACTGATAAGGCTGCATATCTTTTTTAACTTCATGGGATATAATTTGACTGTTAGGATGCAAATCTATTTCATCTTCAAGCAAAGAAGGATTTGATGTGTGCTGTGAATGATCCTTTGTATCAAGGCAACTAATATCTGTTATTTTCTGTTGGGAAGAAAAATCATAAAGGACTTCTATGATCTCATAATCCATACACTCTTCATCACCGAAATCCTCTTCAAGCTATTTAATGAAATCTTCACATTATTCACATCAATCTTCGAAAAACAAGAATGAATGATGATATTTTCCATAAAAATCAAAGAACGTTGTGTGGAAATATTTAAGAGAGAATAAGCTACATGGATTCAACCCTTCATACCATGATCTTTCTTTCCCTTCCAAGGTAGCCATAACATTTTCATCAAACAATCCTCATGAAACCTAATCCGAAGCTTACGTATATGCCAATGAAATTTAATTAGATGCAGAATGGTCTCGTCCTTATTTCCATCTATGAATTTGGGTAAATAATGTTGTCAATCTATGCGTGCCATTTGATTTGGAAAACCAGGAATGTGAGCATGATTCATAGGATCATACCTTCTAGCAATTGAATCTATCTTGAGAAAAATATATGAACTAAGGTATCTTTTAGGCTATTGATTCTTCTCCCAGTGGAATCACCAATAAAACCCTGATTTTTGGATCCTGCTTCTAGTGGAGTATTTGAATCAGGTCGGAGTCGCCAGGTGAATGATTTCAACCTTCATGGGTCTGATCATTGTCCACCTTTAGTAATCAGATCTAATCCTTGTTGTTCACACCTTGGAAAAATGTGCCCTCTCGCTCCCCGGCAACGGCACCAAGCTTAGAAAGGAAACCAAAGAGGTAACCACAGACCAATCTTTAGATTTGGTATCTATCCCTACCAAATCAGAGAGGGATCTCTCTATATCAAGCTCACAGTCGATGGAAATGACTGGAGAATAAGGATTTTAGTCTAGTTATAAGCTCAGTAGTGTTTGTTATGGTTTTCTGGACAAAGAAGCACCAGGTTTAGAAACTAGGAAAGGTATCCCAAACGATCAATTGCAGACATAGTATGAGGCAAGGTAGGTGTGATTAGTGACATAATTGGTTTGAAATTATAGTGTAGTAAGGAGGGAAGTATATAAGAAGTTAAGTGAGCAAAATGAATTCACTTATTCAGAAGTTGAAACACTTAGATGCTTATCTTAAACAAAAACAGAGCATAAAAGAATCATTTATGTTTCAAAACTTAAAAGATAAAGCATAAGGAGAAAGTAGATGGATTCTTGAACAAATTGTTCATTAGATGCATAAGAAAATTGGAGAAAAGCATTGTCACTAACCACATCACAAGAATCCCATAAAAATAGTTGCAACTGCCTATAAATTACTTCTGCAAATAGTCAAGTACACTAGTGTCAAAAGAGTGTGAACTTCCAATATTCAAACCCTCTCAATGACTTGATTATGAGTAAATGTAGAAAACAAACAAGATTCAACCTCTAGGGGTCGAATCCTAATCCATAGCAACTAATTAATGAACCTAATGACTCATTTCCTAATCCTAGGGAAGTTAGAAACAACTTTCCCCCTTTTTAGCTAACTAATTGAGCTTTTCTCTCTAGGCATTATCATAAGATTATTTAAAAAGATGACCATTAATAAGACTATTAATAATCAAAAAACTCATGAGCCAAATGTTACATTGACCAAGTCAGCCTTTGACCTCCACATGTAGTGAAAATTTTCCAACATAAAAACGCAACAATTTTTTCCTAGAAACGCAGCATGTCAAGCATAAGCGCAGCAAGGTTTTTTAAAGATGATTTGGAGGCCTTCCCAAATAAGTTTTTCTTTTCTTCTGAAAAAGGTACGGCTGGAAAGATGAAGATGTCTAATACACAATGGAGTCATCAAGAACTTTAAAAACCTGCTTGAAACCCCTAAAAACGTGGCTTGAAGTCAAACTATCCAAAAACGCAGCAAGTGCCCTGAAAAAGTGGCAGAAAGGTGAAAAATAGGAACTGTTTGACCATTTTCTGAAAATTTATGAATCTCCAAGTGTCCCCATGTACTTTTCTAAAATCCTTATGTCATAATATATCTCCACATGCTTGAAATTATGCATTTATACCTCTTGATAAAAAGTGTAACAACTACTTGTTGTGCTTCTAGGTAGTCAATTTTTTGCGTTTTTTGTAAAAATAAGGGTCAAATATGGACTAATATCTCTTTAACCATAAAAAAATTTACAAAACTGGGAGGGGTTTTTGTATATAAGGTTTTCTTGAAGAAAAATGTCTCTCATTTTTGTGAAATTCATTCCCATTTTCTTGGAATCCATGCCACAAAAGAATGGCTAAAACAGGCAATTAAATTGGAGAATTTGATTTTATGGAATATGCCTCCAATAAAGTTGAATATCTCCCTATATATGAAACGTGTGTAGAAAATGAAGGAGGTTTTGGTTATTTGGTCTATTTTTGACAAAATTTTCTTTTAATTTTGTAAAATTCATCTCCATTTGGTCATAAGCTTATTTTACAGCAAAACTATCCCTATGTGCAACAAATGACCTCAAAACCCTAAAAATCATGCCAAGCACCTCCTTTTTTTCTTCTTTTTGGTCTCTAATGTTTCTATGGTGCATAATATGTAGACTTACTCTTTTAATTGACATGGAATTCAAACAAAGTTATGAGGAAGTGTTGCTCATGGGGAAGGGGTTGTGAAGAGGAGGCAAAGGATGATTTGCAAAACAGGGCTAAAAGTGCAACAACTAGCTACGGTTGTGAGGGTAAATGATAAAATGAGTGAGTTTGAGTGTGGGTAATGGTGGGAAGTTATTGATGAGGGTAATTAGGGATGTGAATGCTTAAGAAATAAGAGGAATTTCCTGTCAAGTGAAGCAAAGCCCATGAAAATGCAAAAACGCAGCAAAAGCGCAGTGAAACCCTAGGCAAGGAATTTAATCACTTTTATGAGGAAATTGACCACGTCAAGGGTTTTTGAAGGCTCCACTTACTTTTTTATAGATGCTTTGAAACATTGAGATGAAAACTAAACCTTTTATTTCCTACTTTTGGCCTCCAAATAAAAAACGCAACTACCCTCCATAAGCACAACAGATTGATGAAACTAGAAATTGGTGATGAATTTCGAAGTTCTAATGGTGGTGGAAAGTCTCTCAATGGCAGAGAGGAGCTCTTGGATCTTTTGAAGGATAGAATGAAGTTTCAAAATGCTTTATTTATTCAAATGGAAATGTTACTTTGATTTATTTTGTTCCCTAATTGCTAACCCCTGTGATGGTGACCAAAATGGATGACATGACTCCCTTGTTTGCTTTTGATGACTAGTATGATTATGACCATCAAATGTGAATCCTAGACCATGACCTAGATGATGAACCATTGACTCTTTTGATGACCTAGGACAGGGGAAAAATTACATGACCATGATGGATGAATAGAAATGACCTAGACAATGACTTGACCATTTTGACAATCAAGAGATGCCAAATTTTATTTGACAATATAAAAATTTGACCAAAGACATATAAAACACTAAAAAGAGTAAATTTGATCACCGAGACTATTAGCCACTAACAAATCCAAAGCTCAACCAAGAATGAATCCCATCATACCATGGCTACCAAAGAAATGGCAAGGCAAGGTTGAAACCACTGCCATTCTAGGAAAAACCCATGTGAATGACAATAAATGAACCAAATAAACAAATGTGTGTACCATGCATTCACACCTCAACTAGGAAATCACACATGCAACCTGTTACCTACAAATTCCTCTTGTTGAAGTTGTTGATGCATCCTTCTCCTTGCTTTCATTTGCTTTCTTTTACTTGCTTTCTTGCTTTCTGCTCTTGGAGCTCTTTCTCTCTCTAACTGATCCAAGTCAAAACTGAAATTTAAAAATTAAAAAAATAAAAATAAAAATTAAAAATAAATAAAATAAAAAAATTGAACTGTTGCTCTAGTGACTTTTTATTATTGATGTCTCCTTTTTATTCATTTTCCTTCATTTTCCCTTTAATTTCATGCAAAGTTGTGTCTCCTCACCTTCATTTTCTCCAATATTCCTTTATTTATTATAATTAAATGCCAATTATTGCCTCTTTTCCAATTTCCAGAGCTATAATAAACCAAAAGTAATGCCCATTATAATGTTTGCCACAACATTTAGCTTGGAATATGTGTCCCATGACCTTGGTCTTATTTTTCCTTTATTATACTTTATTATCCTTTATTAAATGAAACTTTAAAATAAGGTTGTTACAAACCCCTCTCCCTTAAGGGAACACCGTCCTTAGTGTTCTGTGACACCTATGACTAACAAACCACTGAAAACAAAAAACATATTTCCTATGGAGCTTTATAACATAGCTCGATGCAGTATTTACAATAACATCCTACTGAAATCAAAACAAACACACTTCTTATTGGAGCTTTATAACACAACTCATTGTGGTATTTACAACCATACATATATATACATAGACAAAAAAACTTATTTTCTTGACCCAATAAATAATGAGGTATGCAAATCCCGCATTTGATCAGCCATCTCCCATGTAGCTTCATCTGGCCCAAAGTGCTTCCATTACACTTTAACTTGCTTGATTGCTCGATTCTAGAGCATGTGATGTTTCTCCTGCAAATATGCAATGAGATTCTAGCTGAAATTATCCATTTGGTTCCACTTGCAGACAGACCAATCAATCACATTATTAACGTCCTGCACATATCTCTTAAGCAATTAAACATGGAAAACATTATGTACTTTCATTGTTGGTGGCAGTGAAAGTCAGTAGGCCACTAGTCAAATCCTCTCAAGGATCCCAAAACTCCCACAATATCGAGGTGCCAACTTTGCACATGATCCAATCCTTAAGGAGCTCCTCTTGAGCTTGATGCACAAGTACACATGCTCCCCAACCTGAAACTCCTTAAATTCCCTATGTTGATATACATAGCTCTTTTTCCTGTCATGTGTTGCCTTTAAATTCCTTTTAACGACTTTCCATTTCAGGTTCCATCTCTTCCAACACTGGTCACTCCATTTTATAGGAGTATTAAACTTTCACCCATAAAAAGCCTCAAATGGACTCATCCTCAAGGAATCTTGATACCAATTATTATAATCAAAATATACCAGTGGAAGATACCCCTACCACTTCCTTTGTCTATGTACTACACAAATCCTAAACATGTCCTTAAGAATCCTGTTCACCCTCTCTATTTCTCCATCTGTTTGTGGATGAGAAGTTGTACTAAAATCCAACTCTGTCCCCAATCTTGCAAACAACTTCTTCCAAAACATGAAAGTGAACTTGACATCTTTGTCTGATATGATCTTCTTAAGAACACCATGCAATATCACTATCTCTCCTATCAAGATCTGAGCTACCTCACTTGTTGAATTAGTAGACTTGACTGTAATGAAGTGAGATACCTTACTTAACCTATCAACCACAACCATTATGGAATCATGTTGCTTCAATGTCCTCAAAAAACCTATAATGAAGTCCTTGGAAATTACCTCCCATTTCCACTATGGAATCAGAATCAGTTGCAATAGACCAGCTGGATGCTTACATTATGCTTTTACCTGCTAACATTCCATACATCTAGCAACAGACTTAGCCACCTCTTTCTTCAAGTTCAGCCAATGATATAACTTCTTAACTATTGTTAATGTATTTTTATATCCCGGTTGACTTGAATATAGCTTGACATGAAACTCCCTCACGATAAGATTCTTGAGCTCACTGATATCTAGCGAATAAATCATGTTCCTGAATTTGACCAAGCCATCTCCTGTGAGATGATATTCCTCATCCTTATCACCTTCACCCTTTTGTTGTAACTCATGCCTCCACTAGTGGTACGTGTCATCATGTTGTCTGTCCTAAAAGATTCGCTCCTGTAAATATGTCGCATAAGAACTCATTGTTGCAATATGATTCACTTGAATTCTCCTACAAAGAGCATCTGCAACTCGATTCTCCTTTCCCTTGATGTATATGATCTTGAAGTTAAACTCATTGAGAGTAGCCAACCATCTAGCCTGTCTGGCATTCAGATTAGGGGTGTCAAAAAATTACCTTAGTCAAGTGTGGTCGCTGATAAGAATGAACCTCCTACCAAGAAGATAGTGACTCCACATCTTCAAGGCATGAATGATAATTGGCAACTCAAGATCATGAGTCATATAGTTATCCTCGTGCTCATTCAACTTCCTTGACTCATCATACCACCTGTCCTTCTCGCATCAAGACTCCACCAAGTCCTTTCTTTCAAACATTTGTACATACCACGAATAGTTTATGAGGATTTTCGATCTTTAGGACTGGAGCATTTCTAAGCAAATGCTTCAACTACTCAAAACTAGTTGCACACTCCTCATTCCATTCAAACTTATTTCCTTTCCTCTATAAAGATGTCATAGGATATTAAATACGTGAGAGGTTCTTGATGCACCTCCAGTAATAACCTCGTAATCCCATGAATGATATGACCTCATCTATATTCATAGGAGTTAGCCACTCCATGACAACTCTAATTTTTTTCAAGTCCGTTTCTATACCTTCCTTGGAAACAACATGTCCCAAGTAATTAAATTCAGTCTGAAATAAACTGCACTTGCTAAGCTTGGCATACAACTGATGTTCTCTCAACAATCTTAAATTTTTTTCTAGGTGCTTTGTATGTTCTTCCTCAATCTTAGAATATATCAATATCTCATCAATGAACACTATCACAAACTTGTCCAGATAAGGACACAACGGATTGTTCAAAAAACACATGAAAGTAGTTGCAGCATTAGTAGGACCAAATTGAACCACCACAAACTCATAATGCTCGTACTTGGTATGAAATGCAGCCTTGTAGATATATTCTTATTTAATGCGTACCTAATGACATCCTGATCCCATATCAACCTTTGAAAATATTGTTTCTCCCTTCAAGTGATCAAACAAGTCATCAATCCTCGACAAAGGATACATGTTTTTGATGGTCACCTTGTTCAACTGCCTATAATCAATGCAAAACCTGAGAGTACCATCATTCTTCTTCACAAACAACACGGGTGCACCCCAAGGTGATACAATTGGCCTTATGTATCCTTTATAAAGCATTTCCTGAAGTTGCAACTTGAATTCCACCAACTCCAGAGTGCTCATCCTGTACGATGCCTTTGATGTTGGTGTTGCTCCCGGTACCAACTCAATAGAGAAATCCACATCCCTTTTTGGTGGTAACACTGAGAACTCTATAGGAAACACATCATGAAACTAGCAAAAAAAGATACCTTTTTTTTTTAGATTTGATGCTTCTGCGATTTTTAAATTGTTTGAGTTGGTTTTCCAGATCCATCGCATTAGTGTAGGATACCTCTTCAAGACTTCATCATATTCGACATCCTTCCCCTTATCATTGGAAACATGCACTTCAAACAATACATACCCTTTTCTGCAATTGTGCTTATCTTTCAATATAGTTGTAACCATTCTCACTTATGTACGCTTCTTCTTTCCCTACAAAATTCTCTTCTCTATATCATCATCCAAGCACTCAATAGCCTTCTCATAACATTTTACCTTGGTCATGTGAGTAAAAAACCAATCCATACCCAAAAGCATGCTATATGAACCCAAAACAAGCACATTTAGATGTGTTTATGTAGGCATACCATTGAAATCAAATGCACAAGCTCTCACCCAATTATTAACTCTTTTCTTGGTCATTATAGCCAATTACACCAACCAAGACTCTACATGCACTTCTTTATTCAAGCTATTAATTTTTTAAAATAGAGTCAAATTCCACATTGGACAACTCAAATGGTTGAGATTATAATTTCATTATATTCCTCTTTTTTATAGGACCAAAATCGACCTATAGACCACCCCAATCGGTTAAGCAGAAGTTGAGTTATGAATCATTTTATTATTTCATGGGTCGGCCTAATCACATATGGATTCGGTCAAAGCCCCAAGCATTCCCTCACAAAGTTATAAATAGAAGCGACCCCGAGATCATTTGCATCCATTCTCTCATTATATATTTTTCATGCTCTCTTGGTATTGGTTCATATTTTTCTATCTTTGCTCGCACAGGTGCGTCAAGAGAAGCTCGCTCAAAGGATCAAGATCATAGGCAACAGTTCACATTTGATCTGGGTAATTTGGGCCAAAACCGCGGGCAGGTTGTGGTGAGGTAGCGACTGAGCTAGGCCAGAGCCATGGGCAAACCTTGTCAAGGTCGCAACTGAGCTGGTATAACCACGTGCAAACTGTCTTCAGGGCACGACTAGGGTTCCGGGCTGATCAAGACAAATATGTTATCTCTTATGATTGTGTTGTTGTCTTCTTTGTCTCTACATGCATTGTTCTATCTTCAGTTATTGTTTATGGTTATTTACACTGCTAATATTTGGATGCACTATTAATGAAGATTAAATTGGGCTAAAGTAATTGATTCAACATAGAACAATATGAAAAATTAACATGGTATCAAGGCTAAGGTGAAGGACAAGCCCTAGAAAAGACAAGATATTCAATCCAAGGTCGAGATGTCTTCTTCTACCTTCAAGGAACACGAGAAAATGGGTGATGCATCAAACTTTGCTGCATGGAAAGTCAGATTGGAGATCATAGTTGACAATAACGATGTGTTGGAATACATTCAAGGAAGGATGCCCAAGCCTCCAAAATATGCCTCCACCGCCGTCAAGGACAAATATAAGAAAGGTGAGTCCAAAGCAAAGAAAATCATAGTTGGTGGTTTACAAGATCATTTGCATATTTTGGGAATTTAATAAATTTTAAATACATGTATGACAAGATATCTAGCATGTATGAAGTCAACAATCTAAATGATATCATCACCTTGAAAGATCAACTCAAGGAAGTAAAGATGAACAAAGGTGAAATTGTTAAATCTTACATTATGCAGATATCTCGTATTAGAGATAGACTTTAGAGGGTGTGAGAGAATTTTCCTGACAGAGAGTTGCTTGTCGTGACTCTTAGAGGTCTCCCTTCTATTTTGGAAACATTCAATACTACAATCGTCAACAACAACTTTCTTTTGTCATCTGATGAGATTTTTGGAAATATTACTCAAGATGAACCGAGAATGATAGCAAGAGGTAGGATTCAGAAGCATGAAGAAGAAGAGTTTGTTGCATATGTCGCCCACAATGAAAGGAAAATGTAAAAAGGAGGTCCTTCAAGAATACCTCCTCCTTAGAGCTCAAAAGGAAGGAATTACATGTCACTGGCCCATATTGAATGCTACAACGGCCACAAGAAAGGTTGTTATGCATGTGATTGTCTCAAAAAGGGAAAGATGTCATAATACAACACTAGAAGCATCTACAATTATAAAATAAGAAGAGACAATAAAAGGTACAACCGCGACATAAAATATGAAAGGAGAAGAGATTCTTCAAGCAATCGTGAAGAAGAACATCATTCTCAAAAGAATTCAAGGGCTCCCAGGTATGAAAGTAACATTGTGAATAAAACTGAATATATTCCCATTTCTGCACTTACTAGTTCTTCTCCATCAAATTCGTGCAATAGTTGGTTGGTTGACAGCGAGGCCACTCATCACTTCTCTGGATACAAAGAAGTCCTCTCTAATCTAGTAGAGAGGGAGACTAGGTTGAAAATTATTCTTAGAGATAACTCCACTCATCTCGTAAAAGGATTTGGATCTATCAAGTTTCAGTTGAACTCTGGGAAATCAGTATTGCTACATTTTGTTATGTATGTGCCAGGTCTAATGAAGAATTTGATTTCTATATCTGCATTAGAATATAAAGTGATGAGTTTTTCCTTCATCAATGAAAAGGTCTTAACTTGGCCTTCATGATTCACATATTAAATATGCACTCACATTAGGTCTAATATCTTGGGGAATCTACAAAGTCACAGGAAGGCCACTTCTATCATTTGTTCATAACACCATTCATCTCAGTGAATTATGGCACCACAGGCTGGCTCATCTACACTACGATGCTCTTTCAAAATTGAAGAGAATGGTATCGGGTATTCTCGATTTTCAATATCAACATGATGTCGTTTGTCAAGGTTGCACAAGTGGAAAGAATACAAGGGGACCATTCCCCTAAAGTAAGAACAAAACAACGGACATCCTCCATCTCATTCATTAAGATATATGTGGTCTGGTGCCTGTGCTCTCTATTGGTGGCCATCTCTATTACATCACCTTCATTGATGATTTCTCAAGAAATACATGGTTGTACTGCCTCACGCACAAGGATGAAGCCTTCGAAAGATTCCATGAATTCAAAGCTTTGGTCAAAAAATCAATCAGGGAAAAGAATCAAATATTTTAGGTCTGACAATAGAGCAGAATACATGTCAAAAGAATTCATAGCATTCTTTAATAAAGAAGAGATCAAGAAGGAAACTATTGTACCTTACACTTCTGAAGAGGATGGCTTAGTTGAAAGGAAGAACCAGTCGATATTGGAAGTTTCTCGTGCCATGCTTCATGATCAGAAGCTACCAAATTTTTTGTGGCCTGAAGCCACGCATGTTGTTGTGTATGCTCAAAACTGAGTGCCTCATCAAGCATTGAGAAACAAGACTCCCTAAGAAATTTTTATAGGTAACAAACCCGACATCAGTCATATTCGCATATTTGGATGTCCAATATTTTTTCATGTGCCGAAAAACAAAAGAAACAAGCTAGAAGCTACAGGTAGAAAATGTATGTTTATGGGTTATTCTGAAAACTCTAAGGCATACAGAATATACATTCCTGGTCAAAGGAAGGTTAAAATTAGTAGGGACGTAACCTTTGATGAAAATGTTGTACTTAGTAAAGCAAGAGACCTTCCTCCGCCTCCCAAGGAAGATGATGATGACAAGGACATTCTATATGGTCCTTTTATGCCAGAGTTGGATGATATTGATACTCCCATGGAGCCTATGGATCCTCTAGATCCACCTTCCAATGATCCTCCTACAAGGAAAATATTGCTTTGGCTTTGTGACACTCTACAGGATAGTGAAAGAAGTATTCCCATTCATCTATCATTCAGAGAAAGGAAGGAAACCCGCAGGTATCATGGACATGTTGTTGCTATGAGCACCATGATCCAAGTTGAACCATCCTCATTCGAAGAAGTAGTCAAAGAACAAGTTTGGAAGGATGTTATGGTCGACGAATACGAATCTATTGCGAAAAATGATGTATGGGATGTTGTGTCGAGACCGCATGGGAAGTTTGTTGTGACTTCGAAATGGATATTTAAGATCAAGCATGGAGTCGATGGCAGCATTGAGAAATACAAAGCGAGGTTTGTAGCTCGAGGTTTCTCTCAGAAAGAGGGAGAAGATTACGATGACATATTTGCACCTGTGGCCCGATATACAACTATCTGTTCGATAGTTTCCATTGCTACTAGTCAAGGATAGACCCTTCATCAAATGGATGTAAAGATCGATTTCCTCCATGGTATGTTACAGGAAGAAGTGTATGTTGAACAACCACAGGGATTTGAAATGGAAGATCGCATAACGCATGTTTGCAAGTTGAAGAAAGCATTATATGGATTGAAGCAAGCTCCCCAAGCTTGGTATGCTCGCACTGAAATATATCTAATGAAATTGTGTTTCACAAGAATAAATGTTGATCCCAACCTCTATTTTAAGGTTTTCAAAGGTATGCCATTGATTTCGGTTCTATATGTTGATGATCTATTCTTAACAGGAAGTGAATCGTTGATGATTGAATACAAGATGAAGCTAGCCTCTGAATTCGAGATGAAGGACCTCGGTCTCATGCACTAATTTTTGGGCCTTAAGGTGTGGCAAAGGCCTGGTGATATCTTTATCTCACAAGGAAAGTATGTAGTGAAGCTTCTGGAAAGGTTTGTATGACCGAGTGCAAATCCATGACTACTCTGATGGATATTAATTCCAAGAAGCTCTATGGAAAAGTAGCTAGACCTGATATGGAAAATCCATCTGAGTACAAATAGCTAATTGGGGCTCTGAAGTTCCTCATGAACACCCATCCAGATATATGTTATGCAATTAACACATCGGGTCAGTTCATGACTGAGCCCCTTCATGCACATTGGATTGAAGCCAAACATATATTGAGATACTTACAGGGATCGATCACACTTGGTCTGAGATATTCTGCTGGAGATATCCAACTTCATGGATACACTGATGTTGACTGGGCAGGTAATGTCACCGATAGAAAGAGTACATGTGGATGTTGTTTCAGTCTTGTTTCTGCCATGATATCCTGGATGAGTAGGAAGAAAAATTTGGTGGCTTTGAGCACCGCATAAGAAGAATACATTGATGCTAGCACAACTAGTTGTGAAGTTGTGTGGTTAAGGAAGCTCTTTGGTGAGCTCTTTAGTCAAGTCTTAGATACCGCAATGATATATTTTGATAACAAGAGTGAGAAATTTTTGGCATATAACTTTGTATTTCATGACAAGTCCAAGCATATCAAGATTCGATATCACTTTGTCTGTGACATGGTGCAAAGAAGAGTTGTTAGACTCCACCAAATATCAACTGACGAACAGATAGCAGATAATCTCACAAAAGCACTATCGAAAGGAAATTTCTTCATCTTCAGAGAGTAGCTTGGACTGATGGATGTAGCCCCTTTGGTTAAGGGGAAACACTGATCAAGGAAACTGAGCAAGATCTTACTACCCAGCTTGAGCTCTTGGGGTGAGGAATTGAGATGAAGGGCTCCTGTGATTGAGGGATCTCTGGAAAATATGGCATTTGCATATATGTTACCTAGGGTTGAGATGATGCTCTCCTGTATTCATAGGGTTAGAGATGTTGCTCCCCTATTTGTTCTATGTATATTATACCCCAGTTGGCAGCATACCCTTAAGCAAGGCTTGATGGGAATACTTCTCCAATGAGTTGAGACTGTACTTGGGGTGTACAACCCAAGTCAATTATGATGCAAGTGTTCTACCACCTGACTGATGGGAGTTATATATGGGAAGATCGATAGACAACAGGATTGGGTTGATATTTGATCCCCTTTCCTGATTCTGGGAGTAGACTGAGCTCCTCGATGAGATCCTAGTGTCGAAGATGTGCTCCCTTGTGTGTTGGATTATCCTATTGCTAGCCACGGGTGGAAACTATTTTTCCCTTATTCTTCTTCTTCTAGATTCGAAAAATTTTCAGCAGATGGAGTTGAGCCGTGATGACACCTTGATGCAAAGATCTATAAGCAGAGATTACCAAGTGGAATTCTTCTTAGTTTTGAGGGAGTGTTAATTTTTGCAACCAGAGTCAAAGTCCAAATTGGATAACTCAAGTGGTTGAGATTATAATTTCATTATATTCTTCTTTTCAAGAGGACCAAAATCGACCTATAGATCACCCCAATCGGTTAAGCAGAAGTTAAGTTATGAATTATTTTATTATTTTATGGGTTGGCCTAATCACATGTGAATTCGTTCAAAGCCCCAAGCGGTCCCTCATAAAGTTATAAATAGAAGCGACCCTGAGATCATTTGCACACATTTTCTCATAAGATCTTCTTCATTCTCTCTTGGTATTGGTTCGTATTTTTCTGTCTTGGCTCACACAGGTACGTCAAGAGAATCTCGTGCAAAGGATCGGGATCACAGGCAGGGGCTCACATTTGATCTGGGTATTCTAGGCCAAAATCACTGGAAGGTTGTGGTGAGGTAGCAACCGATCTAGGCCAGAGACGTGGGAAGACCTTCTCAAGGTTACAACAAAGCTGGTATAGCCATGTGTAGATCATCTTTAAGGCACGGCTAGGGTTCCGGGTTGATCAGGACCTCAGTCGCGGGCACAAAGTGATCAGGTCGTATTTAAGGGGGCTTCAACCATGGCCTAAGAGTTTTAATGCCATGGTTAAGAGATTTTCTAGGAAGATTTCACTTGGGTCACAATCAATCATTTTCGGAACGTCATCTATCACTTAGTTACATTCACTTCATAACAGTCTTCGAAAACATCCTAGATTCAAATCTAAAACTTGATAATTAAGATCACTTGGTGATCCATCATATTTGTGCTCTTGATGTTGTAGATCCACATATCTATAGATATGATATATTTGTTTCCACTGCACATATATGTATTGGGCTCATTGTACTCTCTACTGAAAAAAATTATGACGATCTATTGAAGAAGAAGATTTGAAAGGGTTTCCCCCACGGTGGGGTTTTTCCTTGATCTTGGACCAATCTGTTGTCTCTTATGGCTATGTTGTTGTCTTCTTTGTCTTTGCATGCATTTTTCTATCTTCGGTTATTGTTTATGGTTATTTACACTGCTAATATTTGGATGCACTATTAATTAAAAGTAAATTGGGCTAAAGTAATTGATCCAACATAAAACAATATGAAAAATTAACACAAGCCACGCTTATCCACTAGGTGATGAATAACCTAACTATAATTAGATTCAGGATCAATCAACATGGAAAGAAATCGATCACAAAGCTTACCTTCCATCTCAATAATAGATGCTTGATGATCTGACTCCATTTTATCAAGTGTTGCATAAATCGAAGGAACGCTACGACTAACATCCCCAATTGTTTGCACCTCCTAAGCACTTTAGATCTAAGTTCTGTCACCCTGGTACAACGGACAATCCTTATTATGATTATCTTTGCCAAAAATCCAACATTGCAATGGTTCTCTGCCACTGCCTTTATTTTGTTTCTCTCTAGGTTGAGATCCATGTCCCTTCGCAATTGCATTAAACTTCTTGTAAGGAGCCACATTTTCTTTCTCACCTACATCCTGAGGTCATTCCTACTTTAGAGGCCATTTTACTTTAGCCTTATCACTCCCTTTTCAATCATGCTTTTTTTTAGG
The DNA here is from genome assembly GCA_034641835.2 of Pinus albicaulis. Taxonomy (NCBI): domain Eukaryota; kingdom Viridiplantae; phylum Streptophyta; class Pinopsida; order Pinales; family Pinaceae; genus Pinus; species Pinus albicaulis. The sequence goes on from CM076584.1 coordinate 708,680,593, forward strand.
CTTATGCTTCGACTGATCATAACAATTATTCAATTTTTCGAGTACTTCCTCCAGTGGTTTATCATACTCAATATAATCCTTGAATGCTAATGAAAGTCCACTAATGAATCTTTGAACCTTCATCTTCTCATCCTTGAGGTAAGGCATGTGCCTCACCAACTCCAAAAATTTATTCATGTACTCTTCATTTGTCATAGATCCCATCTTCAACTCATAGAACTCCTTAACCTTTCCATCATAGTATCTCTAGGACAAGTACATATTTCTGCAGAGTCTTTTAAACTCATGCAAACTCAACACTTCTACCTTGACACCTCTAAGATGATGCACATCTTCCCACCAGATATATGTTTTTCCTTTGGGACTGAAATTAAATATCTTGGCTTTCATATTCTCTGTCCAGTCATGCATTTTAAAGAAATTCTTCATCCCAGGCAACCAACCTTTTGAATCTTTCAGTTTCTTCATCTCCCCATCAAATGTAGGAGGCTTAGCTTTCTTGAACTCATATGGCAAGTACTTATTCTCACTCCTCCTGTAAGGGTGGTGGTGATGATGACAATGATGTCACTCTGAACCAGAACTAAAATAGAACCCATGATCACTACCTCTCATGTCAGGTGTATCCAACCATCTACCACCTTTGACCAGGTCATCCCTATCCAACTTGTTTCTTAAACGAGACTTGCTACCATAGGCCCCCTTATTCCTTTCCTCATTTCCATGACTGATCCTTGGCTGCCCTCATCTCTACAAATTTGATAAGCTGTAAAGGATCACTGTATTAATCTCTGCTTACTTTTCTTGAGCTCTAGCAAGTATTTCCTATGATTGAATTATCCTGTCATTATCTCCCTTGCAACTTATGATTTCTATCTTCAAGCTTCTTAGTATATATGTTATATCAAGAGAGTACTTATCTCCTTGCTGCTCAACTGATCTGAGAGGGGAGTCACGTGAACTGTAATCCACTATTTTTCTCATTATATGTAATCCTCTATCTCCTGCAAACATGCCATGTTAGATAAACCAAATATAGAGATAATCAAAATCATACCTTAGTGAAGTTTGGGGAGGCTCTCTTGGTCGCACAAATCAGTCTAGATTATATATATATATATATATATATATATATATATATATATAGCTACTACAATGCACACATATGACTGACATGCATGCATAACAATCACATCTACCTCGAGGTCCACTGTTGCTACCTCGCTCTGATACCAATCCGTAAACGCCTCCTCCCAAAATTTATCCGCTTTTACAAACTCCCAAGGTAAATGTGAGGCCGAGTTATAATATGACATTACCCAACCTCTAAGTTCCTATTACGGAAGTGGGGCCTACAAATTGTACACTTATAGACATCCTACAGGGACTACAGATCACTCATGAACTAAACAACCACCCCAAGTGATCAATCACTGAGTCGAAACCCTTTTTCACTGACCTAACACCCCAACCGCATGAAAAACAAGGAAAAAGTGTGGTATGAGGCCCCAACTACACACACAAGCCTTATTCCATGTAATTATAGCCTAAATCCTCCAATTTAGTGCCTGGGGTTCCAAGATCTGAGCCATTTTTTCAAGATAGCCTCCCGACCACTACTCAAAACTACCTGTAACTTTCCATAATCATAATTGACATGAAAACAATGCCAAACATTCAAACTTTAATCCAAAACTTGACTTAGACTTCCTAGAACATAATAGACATTTTTTCAAACATATGGTAAACATGTAAGCTACAGGTCGTGAATTCATATATGATATTGTGGATCAAGAAAATGCTCAAAATTCAGAGTACTCAAATTGGCTCGAAACGAGTGCTAAAGCGTATATATCCTCGCCCTGAATCCAATGCAACTCGTTTCAATTAAATCCAACATCGAATGCTCCGGATATCACTTTCTTTTCATTTTCAAAAACAACTAAAAAAAATGAAAATTGGGTTGCAAGGATGTCCAGTCAGCGGTCTGTATTTTGATTGGGCCATGACTTGGCAGGTTGACTAGTCCTCCATTGACCAATGAATGGTCGACACTTGGCACAACGTGGTTGGTTCCATTTGTTTTCTATTGGTTGATGGATTGGTGTGGTGGCCCAATGAAGGAGAGCCACATGGGCCAACCAATGGCTGCCATGTGGCCTCCTCATGGGAAACCAAAAGTTTTTTATGGAGGTTGAGCATCCCACGGGGTTCAAACATGAGACCTCGTATAAGCCAACAAAGACATCCACAAACTCTGCTATTTTGGTTCTTAACATATGTAATGGTTAGGTCCTATTTGAAGTTTACATGTTGTAGGTTCGGAGGTGGGGGCATGGGTTAACCCCTGACACCGGTCCACTAACCAGGGTCAAGGGATAACCCCGACCCGAAACATTATAATATGCGTTAACCATATTCCAATGCAAAGGTTTTAATACCGGAAGACCATACCATATCAACCACCAAATAAAACATATGACAAAACCTTTATCCAAAGTTCACAGCGAAGCATGATGTGAGAACCTTGGAGGTCACAATTAGGTTAGAGACAGTTCACATGTTAACAATTATTGCCATCGTAAACATTATGCTAGTGTTTGGGAGCGAAGGATTAATGTTTGGAACAGACGGTTATGTCGGCGGTGATCATATGTGCAACGGTCAACGTTTAATGCCAAAGTTAAATTGAAAAAGCATGGAGCGGAACCTGCCTTGAGCAGGGTTCCGCTAATCCCAACCCACATCCCATCGACACTCAACCCACAGTTTAACTGAAGTCATAAATCGACGAGAAACACAACCAATCTTTGAATTTGATGGTCCAGAAATGGAAACTTGGCGACATTTTTTCCTATTCATGGTCGATCGAGCTCGATTAACTAAGCGAAAATTTGAACCCAGTGTGGTGGGAATCTTGTCGACGCAGGGTGAATTTGTCGCTGCACGTGGCCACAAAATGTGGAAAATGTAGTACATGTAGCAGTGAAGTGCGAATTGTAGGACAATTAGTAGAAAAAATCAATGGAGCATAACTCAATAAATCTTTGACCTTTTTAGCAGCAGAAAAAGCCCAACTAGTGGTTTTTTACTGCTATGTAGCCATTGGGGACATTGTTTTAGAATTCTGAGCATTTTTCACTTGTAAATTTCACCATAAACTCTCAAGCTTTCAGATACAGATCAGTTTGGTATTAAAGCTTTGGTTCTTTGTTTCTTTGAGGTTTAATTTTTTTGCAAGTGTTTCTAATGCTTGCAAGGTTGAAGCTCAAGATAGGAGAAACAAAGCTTGTGGTTTCAAGTCCTCAATTTAGGTCAAGGACAAGGAGAGAAAAATTGCCACAATCTCCAAGAAAAATTTCACCTCAAGTTGCACCTGAAGCTTCAACAGTCATGGCACATGAAGGAGAGCGTGATAATATGTCAAAGGATGAAAATGCTTTCAGAAAATAATTCTTTGACATGACATAAATGGTGAAAGTTCTCTATGAAGAGAGAAACACAAGGTTGCAAGGTGAGAGATCCAATCCTCAAAAGGGAGATAAGTCTTCAAGAGGAGATGGAGGAGGTGGTCACAAGACTCCAAAAGGAATGGAGGGAATGGTGACAAACCACCTTTGACACCACCATTCTCTTCACCTTCATCCTCACCACCATCTTCACCATCTCATCTTATACATCAACCCCTTCACAATCACCTCCACATTCCTCAAAGGGACATGGTAAAACTCCGTTATTAAATATTGACATAAAACCTGAATTTCCTATGTATAATGGAGAGATAATGCTTAGAGATTAGATAATTGGGTTCGTCCGCTTGAAGTATATTGCAGGATACAAAGGATCAAGGATGATGAGACACATATTCAACTTGCTACATTAAGGTTGGAAATGCAACACTTATTTGGTGGGAAGCCAAAACTCAAGAGGATAAGAAAAAACATGGTAAGGTATTATCTTCTTGGAATGATTTTGTTCCTGCATTGAGAAGATAAATTTATCCATTAGCATACATGCAAAAATCTATCATGGATTGGATGTAAAATTTTAGGCAAGGAAAGGGTCAAAGTGTGCAAAGCTTTACTCAAGAGTTTAGAAGAAGAACATTGATATTAGGGGTAGATTTGTCATCTCAAGATACTTTGTTGAAATACATTAGAGGTTTGCATAGCTATTTAAGACATGCTAACCCTACATGTTTTGTTGAAGTTTGTGTACAGGCCACACATCTAGAAGCAAGAGGGAAACATGTTTTTGATGAAACAAGTGAGAAAACCTTTGAGTCTGGAGAAAAAGGAAAGGGTAAGTTCAAGGGAAAAGTAAATAAGAATGCTTCCATCAAGATGAAGAAATAAAAATCACATGAAAACATTGTTCCAAGGATGGTCATGATGAAGGTCATTGTTGGAAACTTCATCCAGACATGAGACCCCAAAATTTTAAGAACAAGGAGAAGGAGAAGACAACTGCAACCACACAACATGATTTAGCTTTTGATTCAGGAGATGAAACAAAGATCACAACGATAGGTTTTAAAGTTGAGTACATTGCAAGTACTAGTTCTTCGAGTAGTCTGAATGATACTCAAGATGAAAAAACAAGAATTGAGCTTTTCCATATTAGAGTTATTTCAAAGCATACCAAGATAGACACACTTTTTGATAGTGGTTCACAAGCAAATATTATCTCTGAAGAAATTGTGAAGAAGTTGAATTCAGATACCATTCCTCATCCTAAACCATATCCTTTAGGCTGGGTATGTGAGAATGCAAAATTGCAGGTGACAAAGAAGTGCATACTTGGATTTGCAATCACTGAAAAATTTCTTGATGAAGTTGAACTTGATGTAGTTCTGCTTGATATATGTAGTATAGTTTTGGGAAGCCCGTATCTTTATGATAAGAGAGAAATATTTCATCACCATAAGAATAAGTATCACTTATTCGAGAATGAGATTGAGTACATTGTCAGATTGCATAGTAAGTAAATGAGTTTGTCTCTTATGAATGCTGGACAAATGAAGAGAATTGTTAATGCTAGTCATAATTTTGCATTGTTAATGTTCAAGCATAAAGATTGAGAATGAGGCCTTTCAAGGATATGGTTGAAATTTTAAATATGATTTCATTAAGCTTGCTAATGAATATGATAAGATGTTTCAAGAGTCTAACTTGTTGCCTCCTAAAAGAGGTAAACAAGATGAAGTGAATTTGCAGCAACATACATCATTGTTGAACATTGGTGTGAACACGATGCCAATGTTAAAGAGTGAAAAGGTCAAAGAGAAAATGCAAAAGAAATTTGACAAAGAGGACATTGGTTCCAAAACATCTTCTTGTGGGTTTCATAATGTGTGGCTTTGAAAATGTATGGTGCATGGTGATGGCAATCACATTTGATCAAGAGTCGAGCCAAGTGCAAGGCTAGACATGTTAAGCATCATCATGATGACAATGTTCAAGGTGAGACGAATTTGAGATTGTTTAAGTTTCCTTTGATTGAAGACCAAGGAGGAAATGTGTTTATTCCTTCAAAGGCATTTTTTTTGTTTAGCATATTTTGGTAAATTGTAGCAAGATGTCATCTATGACAACAAGAAAAGGACTCCAAAATCAGGGAAAATGATGTATTTTCATGAAAAGCTCAAAGTGTTGAATTCAAGAAAATTTCAGTGGATTGAGACTGGAAGGGTGAGGGATTTGTAGCCTCGTATATTTGTTGACAGATAAAGAGATTTTGGAGGTCTAAAAGCTTCCAATGGGGAGGAATGATCCGGTGGATCAAGAAAATTCTCAAAATTCAAAGTGCTCGTATTGGCTCGAAACTCACGCCAAAGCGTAGATCTCATCGCCCTGAATCCAACGCAACTCGTTTCACTCAAATTAGACATCGGATGCTCCCGATATTGCATTTTGTTCGTTTTGGGAAACAAATAAAAGAATTGAAAAATGGGTTGCAGGGATTCCCAATCAATGGTCCGTACACTAACTGGGCCATGACTTGGCAGGTTGAATGGTCCTATATTGGCCAATGAATGGTCGACACTTTGCACAGCATGGTTGATTCCATTTTGTGAATTTTTATTAGTTGTGACATGGTGGGTTTCTATTGGTTGATGGTTTGGTGTGGTGGCCCAATGAGGGAGAGCCACATGGCCTCCTCATGGCCTACCAATTTTTTGTTATGGAGGCCAAGAAGCCCACGGGGTTTGAACACGAGAGCTCATACAAGCCAACAAATACCTCCACCAACTCTGTTATTTTGGTTCTTAACCTATATAGTGGTTAGGTCCTATTTGAAGTTTACATGTTGCAGGTTCAAAGGTGGGGACCGGGGTTAACCCCCGACCCCAATCCACCAACCAAGGTCAAGGGCTAACCCTAACCTAAAACATTATAACATGTGTTAACCAAAGTCCAATGTAAAGGTTTTAAGACCGACGGACCATACCATATAAACCACCAAATAAACCATATGATAAACCTTTATCCAAAATTCGCAACGGAGCATGGTGTGAGAACCTCAACTGTCACGGTTAGGTTAGATCCAGTCAACATGATAAAAATTATTGCCATGGTAAATTTTATGCCAAAGTCTTGGAGCGGAGGATTAATGTTTGGAACCAATGGTTATGTCGGCGGCGATCACATGTGTAGTGACCAATGTTTAATGCCAGAGTTAAATCAAATAAGCAGGGATAGGAACCTATCTTGGAAAGGGTTCCGCTAATCCCAACCCGCAGTCAATCAATGCTCAACCCACAATTTAACCGAAGTTAGAAACTGGTGGGAAACACAACCAACCTCTGAATCCAACAATCCAGAAATTGACACATGGCACCATTTTGTCTAGTTCATGGCCGACCGAGCGCGATTAACTAAGCAAAAATTTGCACCTGATGTGGTGGGAATCTCGTCGGCGCGGGGCAAATTTGTCGCTCCACGTGGTTTCAAAAGGCAGAAAATGTAGGACATATAGCAAGGAAGTGCGAATTGTAGGACAGTTAGCAGAAAACTTCATTGGAGCATAACTCAGTCAGATTTTGACCTTTTTGGGAGCATAAAGAGCCCAGCTAGGGGTTTTTGACTGTTTTGGAGACATTGGAAACATTCTTTTAGCATTATGAGCATTGTAAATTAATGTAAACCCATTTTTTTTAGCATAATGAAAGAAGCCCAACCGTTGGAAGTTGGACCAGGAGATGTAGCCCAAAAGGGGTGAACTCCTTCAACATTTGTTGTTTTTTGTATATTGTTATGGTACTGATGTCTTCTTTATTTTCTGAAAATTTGAGTTTTAAATCATGTTAATGTGTTAATGAAATTTACATAAGTGTTTAAAAGCCCTAATCTTTTCACTTGAAAATCCACCATAAACTCTCAAGATTTCAAATACAAATCAATATATGATCATAAATCTCTGAACTTCATATGATAATCACCAAGAAGGTATAATTCCCTCTCTCAAGTAACTGCAACAACACTTATTATCCCATGCATTAATCAACCATTCAAATACTTATCAGGTCATGAACAAGAACCATAACTAGAGCACATCATAGAACCATACTTATAACCAACATATAACAATAATCTTAACCATGGAAAAACAACCATATAATCCACATAATAACAAGTACAAGTGCCCATAAATAAAAATAGGAAATTGAATATTATTAAATTTGTGCAAAAGCCAACCAAGTTAAGGACTTCCATGTACCACCCAACCATAGATTAGGTTGAACCAAATCTTTCTTTCATCCAATCACCCTCATGACATATTCCAAGCATGAATGTGGGATTTCATGGGATAAACCAGAGCATAAACAACTAGAAAATCCAGAGGTTAAACCACCTCCACCCTCAAACTACTGTGATCTTACCTAAATCGGTTTCGAGCTCACAAAACCAAACCAAGCTTGGATGCCTCAGAATTTATTCACCATACCCTAGCGAATTTTCCTGTCTCCACCCACCTGTCGAGGGCTTCCCAAAGAAAACCATCTCCACCTCCAACCCTTAGGAATTTTTCAGAGACCACCTCACCCAGTTCCAAAACCTTCCAGCAATCTAAAGCTTAACCAAGAATGAATCCCATCACACCATGGCTATCCAAGAAATAACAAGGCAAGGCTAAAACCACTGCCAATCCAAGAAAAACCCATGCCAATGACAACAAATGAACCAAATAAACAAATGCATGTACCATGCATTCACACCTCAGCTAGGAAATCACACATGCAACATATTACCTGCAAAATCCTCCTACTGAAGTTATTGATTCAACCTTCTCCATGCTTTCCTTTATTTTACTTTGCTTGTATTTGCTTGCTTGCTTTCCCCTCTTGGAGCTCTCTTCTCTCTCTATAACTGATCCAACCCAAAACTGACAAAAGTTGTGAACTATTTTTTTGATGCCTTTTTATTATTGATGTCTCCTTTTTCTTCATTTTCCTCTAATTTCCTTAGTATGCAAATTTGTGTCTCTTCTCCTTCCTTTTCTCCTATTTTCCTTTATTTTTTACAATTATTGCTTCTTTTCCTTTGCCAATTTCCATTGCCATAATAAACCAAAGGTGATGCCCATTATGATTTTTTCCCAACATTCAACTCAGAATACATGTCCCATCACCTTGGTGTTATTTTTCCTTTATTATCCTTTATTACATGAAAATTTAACCCGAGGTTGTTATAGAAACAATTTTGGGGGTCCATGTGGAATAGGCAGGTGGCCGCCGATTTCCACTTGGATCAAAGAGGGATCTTGTAGCTAAGATCAAGTTGAAGGATTTGGGGCTCATGCACTATTTTCTAGACATGGAGGTATTGTTATATGGAATTATAATCTACGAATAAACTAGATTCCCTGAGTCTAGTGTTCCTTCACTCATAACAACAGAAGAAAGACAAAGATTCTTTTCTCTAATACAAATAGATAGACATAAAGGAAAGAAACATACTTGTAATCCTTTCGCTCTCTTTCTCCTTCTTTCATTGTTGTCGTCACTCTCAATCCAACTAAAGCTGCTAGATCGATACCTGAAATAAAAGAAAGAGAATAGAAAACAACATACAAATATACAAGTATCTATCTATCTTAACCAAATAGAACGAATTATATCTGAGAATACATACACAATTGAGAATGCAATTCACAAGATATAAGCATAGATATGAGAAAATGAACAGATATCTTTATTAAGAAAGTAGGAGGAGAAGATTACAACCAATAGATCGATCCATCGTCAACCTACTCCAACTTCATTCCATCCTCATCACATCAAGCATCATCTCAGCAGCATAACAATACTCCATTTCTCATCAATTAAGAATCCAGTAGCATAACACTACACAAATTTCTCCCTCCCTAACACTTAGATGAGTGCTCAGTTATAAGGAAATTGAAGGTAGTTTCTCAATAAATGGAATTGAATAGCTTTCTAATAATAGGTGAGACAAGATAGAACTTTACAAAAAACCCTAGCGGAGCTCTGCACCTGGCCGACCTCCATGACCTAGCTAGTTCTAACATTGGCTGCCCTCGATAGTCCTTCTCCCTTAGTCAGATCTACACCAACCCGCTACCTGGACAACTTCAGGCTTTCTGATGATCGACCCTAGTGGGGGGGTGGCTGATCCCCCCCCTACAGGCCAATCTCCAACAAGGATGGTGGCAGAGGCTGAAAATTTTAATTAGCACAAATCTAGCCTGTCTCAAGAAAATGTAGGGGCGACACCCACAGCGCAGACGAATAATACACAAGCAGCAGCAACCGCGAACATGAAATTTTCCACATGCATACCAAAGGACACCAAGAAAACAGTGATTGAACTCCTTGCGCATCGCATCAATGGTAGAATTCAATTCATGAAAGATCATGCATTGATAGGCAAGTTCATGGGCTTCTAGCCCACGGAAAAATAATTGAGAGGATGGATAGCCTCGAATTGGAAACCCAAAGGACACATAGAACTGCAACTGTGCACTAAGGGCTTCTTTAACATTCTCTTCACCTGCTTTGAAGACAAGGACAGGATTCTGGATGGAGGACCGTACTTATTCAACACTGCAGGCCTTTACCTCTAACCATGGACTGAGCACTTCAACCCAGACAAACAGGATCTAACTTGGGCACCGGTCTTGATCCGGCTCTATTCTCTCCCCAGAGACTATTGGGACGAGCTCACCCTCCGAGACATTGGCAACACCCTAGGGGAGTTCGTCAAGATTGCAGAAGAAACCAAAATCAACCGCTATGTAGCCTACGCTCACATCTATGTGTACATGAATCTATATGAACAGTTCCCAAGCGAGGTAAGTGTTTTGCATGAAGAATTTAAATGGACTCAAACTGTTGATTATGAACATATTCCTTTTAGGTGTAGAAAATTCCACCAACATGGGCATCTCTTTAGAGACTGTCCCCTAAACAGGAAAGCTACAGCTGAAAATGATACCAGCGAACAGGGAGCAGAAGGATTCACGAAGGTAGAAAGTAAAAAAAGACACAACAAGAGAGCTACCCCGCAGTAGAACAAAAAAGGACCTACAACCAGCAACAGCTTTGCAGCTTTAAATCAGTTAAGCGAAAATTAAACTGTACCTATCAATGAAGCAGGGAGCACCTCCACAACGCAGGTCCAACTCTCTAAGGCTCAGCAACACAAGCCTCCACTGGAAACTTTCTTAAAATCTCTCAATGCCAATACTGAAGAGGAAAATAGTCTGACAAAGGGAAAATAACCGATCATGGAAACGATTCCAAATGCGATGGAGGAGGAACTAGAAAGCATAGATCTGGAAGGATTGGATCTCGTTGGGCTAGAAGAAGCCTGCACCAATAAGGACTACACATCAATCCCAGAGCAACAAATACAAAAAATGGAGGAAATTCTAGCTAGGGCACAACAGCTTCCCTCACTGGGTATACAGGGAGGTACGCTAATCAACACTCGGTACTTCGCGAAAGAGTCCCGAAAAAGAGGAAGAAAAACATCTCTGCAAAGAACCATAGAAGTCGGGAAAGAAATGGTGGATTCTGGACGCTTCCCCAAGTTGATGAGATTATATGCCCTCACCTTCAAATATATCCCATGAAGTTAATCTCATGGAACATCAGAGGGCTCAACAGCCCCATGAAGCACATGATCTTTAAAAAAATGATCTTGGAGGAACATCCTACAATTTTCTATATTCCAGAAACCAAATGTACCAACTCCACTCTAGAAACCATCTTCAAAAATATATGGAAAGGTATTAACACTATAGCGGTTGATGCAAATGGGGCGTCTCGAGGACAAGCTATCATTTGGAACCCCCAAATCATCACCTTAGATAACCTCCATGCCAACAAAAACTTCATTTACAATAATTTTCACCTGAGTGGCACGAACATCCATGGACTACTCACTAATGTCTACATGCATCAAAATGTGCAACAAAAATTGATGCTCCTAAACAATCTAGAGGAAATCAATATACAACAATCCCATCCCCTCTAGCTACTGGGAGGAGATTTCAACATGATAACCAACCTCCAGGAAAAGAAAGGGGGAAGGTTGCATCTTGAATCTGACAGTAATGGATTCAAAAAATTCATCCAAAGCAACAACCTCATTGATCTTTAGACCTCTAATGGAATATTTACATGGAACAACAAAAGAGGGGGTGCCCAACATATTGCCTCTCAGCTGGATAGATTCCTCATCACCGATGATCTTGTCCGCCTCGGGGCAACTTGGATGCCACCATCATCCCTGCTACGGGATCTAATCACTAGCCAATACAACTCCAATGGCTCCAACCAGGTAAGCACGCTCCCAAACCTTTCCGCTTTGAAAATTGTTGGTTCAGGCACCCGGGGTTCAAGGAATTGGTGTCCAACTGGTGGTCCCCCATAGAACCCCCCCAAGACACCAAAATGCTCCAGTTCCAAACAAAACTGAAACTTATCAAAAGAAAAATGAAAGTTTGGAACAAATCAACCTTTGGAAATATATTCGTAGAGCAGAAAGACCTAGAGGAGAAAATGAAGAATCTGCAACAGAACATCATCCATAATGGATGCACAGATGAGACAACTCACCAGGAGAAACTCTTAACAACTCAGCTGGAGGAAAGAAGGAACCAAGAACAAGCCCTTTGGAGACAAAAGTATATAATCAACTGGCTCAAAGAAGGAGAAAGAAACACCAAATTATTCCACCACTCCACCATACAACATAGGATGCACAACAGAATCACTGTCATCAAGAACCAAATGGGGGAAAGGATGGAAATGCAAGAGGCCATCACTAAGGAGCTGCGTAATCACTTCAAGGACATCCTCCAGGAACCCAACCACTAGAGGCAGGAAACCATTGGGAAAATCACCCAACATATCCCCAAGTTGATAACAAAAGATCACAACAAGATGTTGCTTGCTGCGATCACTTTAGCGGAGATGGAACAGGCAGTCTTCCAACTGAAAGCAGGAAAAGCTCCAGCGCCAGATGGATTCACCACCAACTTCTTCCACTTATTATGGGACATCATCCAAAACGAATTCTGGGACGTTGTGGAGGAATCTCGGTCCACTCACTAGCTACTACCAGCGCTAAATGCCATCTTTGTCACTTTGGTTCCAAAATAAGACAGATTCGCCTCTCCTAGTAAGTATATACCTATAGCTCTTTGCGATGTCATTTATAAAATCATCTCCAAAGTTATAGCTAACCAGTTGAAGAAGCTCCTACCCCTCATCATCTCCTCGGAGAAAACTGGGTACGTGGAAGGGAGACAGATCCTTGATGGCATCATCTTAACCCATGAGGTCATTCATTCCCTCAAAACCACCAAAAAACTTGGCATGCTTCTCAAAATTGACCTATCTAAAGCTTCTAATAAACTCAGCTGGGACTACATCAAAAATATTCTAACAACTTTTGGCTTCAGCCACACCTGGGTAAGATGGATTATGAGCCTCATCACCTCTCCCTTTCATTCCATCCTGGTTAATGGCATCCCTTCTGCCACCTTCAACCCCTCTAGAGTAATAAGACAAGGGGTTCCTCTTTCTCCCTTCATCTTCACCATCATGGGTGAAGGCTTGGGCCACCTTATCAAAAACTTTATCCAGACGGGTGCTTTTCTTGGTTTACCTCTCCATAATCTCCCCCCCCCCTCTCACCAGCAATTTGCGGATGACAACTTGATCATGGGCTACCCCTTAGTCCAGGAAGCCCGTACCCTCAAAGCCGTACTGGACTCCTTTTTTGAAGCCTCCGGTACAGAGATCAACCAGGACAAATCTGAGGTTTTTTTCTTCCATACCCCCCCCTCAAACCCAATGCAATATAACATGCATCCTCGGCTTCTCCATTGCTACTCTTCCCTCCAAATACCTTGGAGCTCCGTTAACTAGCTTTGCCATCAATCACTCCTCCTGGAGAGCTCTGCTTGAAAAAATGGAAACCTATCTCTCCCACTGGACTCACCAAACCCTTAACATTGCCATCCGTCTAGTCCCATCAATTTCGTCTTGCAATCTCTCCCGATCTACCTCTTCTCTGTCCTTGCTACTCCCAAATGGGTTCTTAAATCTATGCGCACTCTGCAACGAAATTTCCTATGGGGAGGGACAAAAATTAAGAAAAAATGGGCCTTAGTCAATTGGAAGGATTTTTGTACCCCTAAATATCAGGGAGGTCTGGGTCTTTGTGATCCTAAACACAACAATACCATAATGGGAGCCAACATCTGGTGGAAATGGGTCTCCAACCCCAACACCCCCTGGGCCAACCTATGGGTGGCTAAGTATGCGCAGTATTGGCCAAAGGAAGATCTCATTAGATACAACTTAAATCTTCCAGGCTCCCAAATCTGGAAAGCAGCTAGCTAGCAAAAAAGTATAATCCAAAATCACAGCTTCTGGGAGCTGTGAGAGGGTAACCAAGCTAGATTCTGGAAGGATTCCTGGCAACAGATGCCAAGCCTCTCCTCCATCTTCTGCAGACCTCTGTGGAATGTTGTGCTCCGAGGTAGGCAACGACAGAAGGCTCAAGACTTCTGGACGGACGACACCTCACAAGGATACAGGAAATGGATTCACACAAGCAGATGGCAAGAAAACTGGAACAATGAAAACCACACTAAAATCTGGGATGAGCTCAGCATAAAAAGAAAAATCCAGCTCAAATCAGGTCCTGATATCCTTCGCTGGGGGCACATGCCCAACGAAACTCACTCAACCAGGGAAGCATATAACATCCTCCATCAGCAGAATCCTGGCCCACCCGACAACATCTGGAAAAAGATTTGGACGGCCAATCTTTAGCCCAAAATAGCCTCTTTCTTGTGGCTGCTCAGTAAACGATGCATCCTTACATTTCAGAATCTCTTGAAGCGAGGGTTTGCAGGGCCCTCCAGATGTCCTTTTTGTCAGGTCAACTCGGAAACTATCGACCACCTCTTAGACCAATGTCCTACTACCACCCCCCTATGGGATAGAATCGTTGTCTTATACCATCGGTCCAACTGCGCTAGAGGTAACATCATTCAAACCATCAAAAACTAGTAGGACAATCCTTACACCAGTAACCTACTGAATAGACTATGGAAAATCACTCTAGGTATCCTCATTTGGAATATTTGGAAGGAACAAAACAATCGCATATTCAAGGATGAGGCCTCTACTCCTTAACAACTTTGGGGCAAGATTCACAACAACCTCACTGAAACTCTAGCTTTAGATGCTTGGAGTAAGGAGGACTTACCCATTGGGGCAGCTGAATGTAAAATTTGTAACAACTGGAAAATGAGTCTCAATACTCCCATGGACATCACTCCCAAAAGTGTGGGCAAATATCCTGCTTCATAAACTTGGTCCCCTCCCTCCATGGGCTTCTTCAAATGAAATTTTTATGGGGCGTCCAAAGGAAACCCAGACACAACAGGTTTCAAAGGTGTTATCAGAAAAAATTGTAGATATCCTCTCAAAATTTACTATGGGAACATCGGATGGGATAGCAACAACTCTGCTAAGCTAGAAGGAATGATACAGGGTATTCAAATCGCCATATAATTCCATTACTTCCCCCTGGAGGTGGAAGGAGACTCGCAAATCATAACTATGGTTGCCACCTGAATCCTTCAAGGCACGACATCCTCGAAAGTTTCCAACAGTTGGAGACTCGCCCACAAGCTCAAGATGCTAGAACTTCTGCTTCACAATCACAGAGCCATCACTTTCAGTCATGTGCGCAGGAAAGCCAACATTGTTGCAGACCTTTTTGTAAACAAAGGGGTGGAAAGAAACTGTGCTCTGCATCATTCCACTCTTGAGCGGGAGGAAGAGGACAGAGATGTCTCATTCTCATACAGAAAAAATCATCTCCCCCTGGATGCGGGTGACATGTCTGACATGAGTGGATATCACATCTCACCCTACCCGGACTACGGAAATCTCCAACGCAATTCTTCACCTGTGGCAGATCCAATTACCATTAACTCCTCGCACGTTCCTCGCAAAACTAGAGATGAGGCCGTGTGGACAGGCATTGCATCACCGGACCCTGAACATCACCTCACCCATACCCACCATTAATGTCCATAATGCATAATCAACATCACATCCACACCTCCTCCCCTGCGCCTGCTCAGCTGCTCGAGCTCCACACGCAGTTCCATGCGAAGATCACTCATTTCCAACCTCACAGATCTCATCCTCACCCCTATATAACCCCTATGGTCACCTTTTCCTTTCGCTCTCCTCCTTCTGATCTGGCTTCTCACTGATTCCAATTAGTTGCGAAGCCTCAGTCCCAGAGTGGAGCTACGCAGACTCCCTCTACTTTTCACTCTTCATCCTACGAACCTGCCCCCAAGTCTTTGCAGCCCCTTCAACCCCAGTGTCACTCATGCCTCCCCTCCCAGGTGCGCTATGGCTCCCAGACTACGCCAACGCACTATTCGTGGTGGTCAGAGAGGGGCCCTCCCGGGTCGTTACCATCGCGGCGAGGATAATCGCCTTGAATCAATTGATGACTCCTCGTCCAACACCTCAACGAGACATAAAGTTGATCTCGATCAGTGAGCATATTCCTCCTGGTAATCGGCGTAAAGAGGCAGTCAAGGCGCGAGGAGGTCTACCTCCTCTGCCATAACTCACTCTCCACATCGCACGCCGGCTCCTGCGACCATTCTGACACAGGATGCTGAGGATACGAACAACTAGATCATGGACTCCGACGGCGTTTGGACGAAGGTTCCTGATGGGGTAGACCTGGACTCCACCATCCTCTACACTCCTATAAGTTTCCCCAAGTGAACTTTTGCTGACGTGGAAGATGTTGTGGAAACTATTGTTGCGCAATCTCCTACCTATCCCATTGATGAGGAGAATCCCAACAGTAATGATGATGATGATAAATAACGTTTGCGCAATTGTTAAGTTTTACTCTGTTTTTTGTCTTATGTGCCCACAGGGATTTTTTGTAATTATCTACACTCTAGCTTTTAGATGTACCAGCGCTACTGCGCACAATGTAAGGCTCGCTCTCAAGTTTTGTCTAGGCTCTCCTCCTCCCCCGAGGCAGCCGAAAAAACAGTGTTACAAAGGCAGGGATTGGTTAAGCGCAGCTTACCAACCCTACCTATAGCATATGTAATATTATGTTTTTGAAATTGATAGATTAGCTCAACTTACCAAAAAATAATAATAGGTGAGACATGTTTCCAAGTTCAGTGGTGATGGATGAACACATGTATTCAAAGTATGACACCTATGAGCTCTTCTAGAAGGCACTGGACATGTGGAGATTCCTGGAACAATGATCATTTCACTCCCAGGAGACCAACACACCTTTAAGTGTCGGGAAGTGCTCTACAAAGCACCCTTGCATGGGGGTAAGTGCTCTGCAAAGCAGTTAGGCCCACTCAGGGGTGTGTTGATGAGTAAATGTGTCATATAATCTATACTTCAAACATTGGAAATCTCACAATTAAATGCATCAATGGAATGACTTCTCTTAGGCATATAGCAATTGAATTAGGGGATGATAGACCCTGTTAGTATTTAATTATGGGATGATAGACCCTGTTCATACTGGTCCTGGGAGATGATGACCAATTTGACCTGGTCTTGGGGGATGATGTCCAAATTGACCTATAAAAGGTATGGTAGATAGATAGTGATATCTTCCTTAAACGAGGGAAATATTGCATTGAGATCCTAAGGAGATTCAGGATGGAGGATTGTAGAGCCATGTATACACCCATGATCACTGATTGGAGGAAGATAGATGCATCCAGGGAGAAGGATGTGGACCCTGCCTTGTACAGACAATTGATAGTCTCTCTCATGTATTTGGTCAACACCAGGCCATATATATCCTATGCAGTAAACTCTCTTAGTTTGTTAATGGTGGAGCCGAAGAGGGTGCATTAGACAACAACAAACACGTGTTGAGATATTTCCATGACATTATCGAGTACATGATCAAATATGCTTGAAGTGATGGTGTCAAGTTAGTTCACTATATTGATGTAGACGGGTAGGTAACATAACGAATCAAAAAAATACTTTAGGGTGTTGCTTCAACATGGTATCAAGAATTGTTTCTTGGTACAATAGAATGCAAAGGTATCTGATATTGAGTTCTGCTGAGGAAAAATACATAGCAACGAGCATGGCTACGTGTGAGGCTATATGGCTTTGGAAGCTACTAGTATCCTTGTTTGGTCAGAGGGTTGAGACGCCAATGATACACTGTGACAATTAGAGTTGTATCAGGTTGTCAAAGAATCAATGTTTCATGACAGGTCCAAGGATATAAACATCATATACCAGTTCATCAGGGATTGTCCGCAACTTAGGATTGTTCAACTACAATATATACCCACATATGATCAAGTAGTGGATTCACTGGCGAAGGCTTCGGGGAAGACAAGATTCATCTTCTTCATAGACAAGTTGGGTGTTGTGCATAATGTTGAAATTTGCAACAAGAAACAGTGAAATTGGCATCCAGAAAAAACATGACAACACACACACTAGTGTGGGATCACAGGTCACATAGTGATGGGTCCTAGTAATACATTAGTGTGCAAGCCAATTTATTAAATAAATTGGAAATGTGTCTAATTTAATTTTCCCTTAATTAAATTGTAATTTTATCTCATAAACACTTGTACTAATTAACTGAGTGTGATAGACTCAGTTAGCTCATGAATATCGAGTTGAGGGTGGTTGTTGAGGCATGCAGAGTGATTCTATTAGTTTTTTATTCCAAGTTGTAGTTAGTGTATTAGTTTAATTAATGAGAAATAAATTAACTCAATTAAGTGAGTTAAAGTCAGTCTAACTAGTTGTAACTAATTGTTGCACTAGTGAGGGGTCAAGTGAATTAAATCATATTTAATTCACATGGAGTGATCTGTCAAATGACTGATGATTTACTATTAATAGCTTCATGCATGTCAATTCTAATGAAGACCCAGTTGAGAGAGGTTAAAGGGAAGCTTTGACGTGGTACAACTCTTTACTAAAATCCCTCTGGATGAAGCCGTTCAAGTGGTTAAAGAAGTCGCGGACCCCCATACTGCAAAACTCACTGAAATATGTCTATGTTCCACCTTCTTCACCTTCCAAGGAGACATATTTGAACAAACATCTGGAGTTGCTATGGGATCTCCGTTTTCCCCCATAGTGGCCAATCTCTTCATGGAGAAATTTGAGAAGAAAGCTCTTGACTCTTACCCATTGAAACCTAAATTTTGGATCAGGTTCGTGGATGACACCAATGTCAATTGGCCACATGGTGATGAGGAATTAAAAAGCTTCCTAGACCACCTTAATAGCATTTCCAAAGATATACAATTTACAATGGAAGGTGAGGAAAACAACCGTATCCCATTCGTTGACATTCTCCTCTCAAGATATGAAGACGGATCCCTTGGACACAAAATGTTCAGTAAGAAATCACACACTGACAATTACCTTCACGTTGATTCACACCACTATCCCACCCTGAAGATGGGGGTTATGTTGACTCTTTTTACACGAGCTTTCAGAATATCGGACGATACTCATGTTGAAGAAGAAATAGAATATCTGAGAAGATCGTTCATAAACCTGGGATACAGTAATAAAGACATTAACAGAGCTATTCAAAGAGTTAGATCCAGAAATAAAAGGATTACAATTGATAATTCCTCAATAGAAAAAGCATATCTCCCCTATATCCAAGGGGTCACGAACAAGATGGCCAAAGTTCTAGCTAAGAAAGACATTAGAGCATCCTTCAAACCTCTAATAACCATCATACAGAGGATGAAATCTGTCAAAGATGACCCCGACCACCTCCAACAAAAAGGGGTTTACAAAATTAATTGTTCATGCGGAGAATGCTATATTGGGGAAACAGGTAGGACCTTTAAAATAACGTTTAAAGAACATGGTGTTGACATCAGACTTGGAAGAACTAAAACCTCAGCTTCGGTAAAACACTCCTATAAGACATGTCACCACATATGCCTTGAAGAGGTAGTGGTCACTACCAAGGAGAAGCATCATTTTAAGCATAAAGTGCGGGAAGCCCTGGAAATCATTAAGCACCCTCACAACCTTAATATAGATGGAGGCTTAGAAGTTAGCAGGAATTAGATCCACGTTCTTTCCTGCAATTAGGCTTGACACCCTGAACTGTTTGTCGTATCACTCTCACAATAATGCTCCTTCCCTCACCATCCCCCTACCCTCTATCCTCCTTTTCTCTCTTAAAATCCGTTCCTTGTACCCTTCCCTCCCATTAACCTACTTCCTTTCTAAATCCTCCTCTAAAATATTAAAACATACCAAAATCACATCCTAAACCACCTTTCTTTTCTTAAAAACTAAAAAAAATCATAAAATAAAAATACTCTTCTTTATAGATAACCCCTTCTTTTATTAATATTAACAAACTCCACATTATTACATTATTTAGAATTATAGTTTCCCATTATAATATAGGTTATTACCTTCTTAAAATATATCTATTAAATAACCAAAACATTTCTTAGATCCCTAGTTTTATTTTCAAATATTTATAAAGACCACTAATATTTAGTATTGATTAAAAAAAAAAACTAAATTAATTTAATAAAATAATAATAACAAATAGGGCATAATAACAAATAGGAAAATTCAATAAACAATAATATTAAAGTTTTAAAGGTGGCATAATTAAAATTAGAATGAAAATTTGAGGAAAAACCAAAATAAATAACTAATTAATTAAATAAATTAAAAATTAAAATTAAGAACTGGTCGGCTCTTTCATCCCTTTCTTTCCTCTGTTTATTTACCCTAATCTATTCCCTTCTTAGCAGGTTTGTCTTGAAGATGAGTCTTGATTTAGACTCGAAACATAGACTAAAAATGAAGATTGTGGATATTCCGAGTTTTTCATATGAAAATCTACACCACAGAAACCTCCAATCTATCAAGGTTAAAGGGAAGTTAACTATCAGTTGTATTTTTAGAAAATTGCCCAAATGAAGTTAAAACACCATAGGATTGCCCATGATGTTTGCGCAGTCAAGGAAGGTTGAAATTCCTAAATAATAGGGATTGCATTCCACATGAATTATGTGAGCAAGGCAGGTTGAGAATTAGCTAAGTGTTAGACCAAGTTTGTCTGGATCAGTGTGAGACAGTCAGGATAGTGTAGCAGACTCTCGTGAGAAGAGTGCATTGTATTGTTTCATGATTCCTTGGTTCACTATACAATGGAGATAGAGGGGTTTTGAGTAGCAAGCTTTCCCCAAGAAAAATATTTGTGTTGTGGATTGATTTGCTTCTTTCCCTTACTTGGTGTGATTGTGCGATCGTGTTTATTTTTTCACAATTAATTGTAAAAGGATTCAATATTTTTATCTAGCATATTGCATGATCAGAATAAATCCATTGGTATACATATTGTTTTTATAATTTCTACATGGTATAAGAGAGCCATAAATCACAATAATGGAGAATAAATTGAGCTTGTGTTGAACAATATTCAAACTTGCAAATACTTTCGTTGGTGCGACAAGCGGATCAATATGGTTTTTAATGGCTTAAGATTGGAATATTCAGGCAAGGGAAGTTCTAATTATATTACATGTAAATGCGGAATGGAGGCAATTCTGGAGGACAAAGGGTTGAAATAATTCATTGATAATGATATTCTCAAGCCCGCAGCAGCAGACACAACTCTTCTTGATTCTTGGAAAAATAAGGTAGCAAGGGTGAGGAGGATATTATTAGATGGAGTTTGAGATCACATTATCTTGAGTCTCCATGGAAAGGTGACTCCACATGGAATGTGGAAGGCCTTGACAGTTCTGTTTCAAAACAGCAGTGACCAAAGGAAGTTGGCACTGAAGGACAAGCTCGGGAAAATCAAGAAGGAGGAGGGAGAGACGATGCCAACATACTTGGAAAAATTCACTCAATGTCGTGATGAGCTTGGAAGTGTTGGTGTGACCATAGCAGATGATGAATTGGTGAGCCTAGAACTTCTAGGCCTTCCCAAGAGCTGGCATAGTTATCAGGACTCTGTCAATGGGAGGGAGAAGTTATTAGATTGGGAGTGACTTTGGTCGGATTTGGTACAAGAAGAATTCATGCGGAATACTAGGGATGGATCCTCGTCTAAGACTAATGACGAGGAATATTTTGCCTTGGCTAGTAAGCAAAAGAAGGCCAAGGGAAAGAAATCCCAAGGCAAAGAGGGCAATATATACTTGTCCAAGATCAGATGTTTTCACTGTCACGAGCATGAGCACTATGCTACAAATTTTCCACAGAAGAAAAGCAAGAAGGAGCCTACAGTTGCAACAGGTGAAGCATTGGCTTCACAGTTCGAGCTTGATTTTACTCTCATTGCATGCATGGCCAACACTGTAATGGGATGCATGTGGTATCTAGACAGCGGTACCTCGTTCCATATGGCAAGGAATAGAGACCTCTTTAGTGACTTGGATGAGAAGGACCTCCAGCAAAGCATAGAGTCTGGAGATGACAAGAGGTATAGCGCTACCAGAATTGGTACAATTACCTTTCAGAGGGAGAATGGCTCCCATCTCAGACTAGCATAATTTTTGCACGTTCCAGGCCTAAGGATCTTGTCTTCGTAGTAGTATTGGAAGAACGTGGTTATGAAGTAATGTTTAGAAAAGGAAAATTTTTCCTTAAACACATAGCCACGGGACAAGTGAAGAAGATCGATGTCAGAGTCAAGAACCTATATGATGTCGAGGTTGAGGATGCATGCAAGGATTTGAGAAGCAAAGTAGTGGTTAATGACTTGGTGGTTGAGAGGGGGCAATTATCTCTCAACATGCAGCCTCAGAAGTAGTCTCAGAAGGTTGTGGAGCAGCCACAATTGGAAAATAAGAGAGGAGACCGAGTGGAAGAGTGCACTCAAGCGGAGACCTCCACGAGGGGGGAATTTTGAGCCAGATGGGTAGAGGGAGTACATGCAGCTATACCTCCAGGTGTGAGGTGGGGTGATGTGAATAATTAATCCCAAGAAGAAATTAGGCAATATTCATCGAGATGGTGTGTCTCATGGATCGAATATGGCTACGAGGAGCCCACAGTACAGTCGTAGTAGGAAGGATCAGTTAGATTGATGCAGTCAAATGTCAGGAAGACAAAAATCAGAGTGACGGGTGTCAGATACTAGAGCACAGATCAGAGTTGGCAACAGTGCAGAGTGCATGGATGCAGATGTCAGTAGCATAGACAGTCCAGTAGACATGTGCAATAGCTAGCAGTAGTCAGAAGACTCTGATGACATATGCATTATATTGATTCAGTTTTTGGAGGCTATTCAGTTTCAGAAGTGTTGCATGCAAGAGTTGCATGTACGAACAACACTAGATAAGTGTTGCATGTGTGAACAACACTAGAGAAGTGTTGCATTCAAGAACATTCCAAAGTTACCAGATCGGGATAGATTGATTCCTTTCTTGTTGAGAGGGAGTGTTGAAATTTGCAGCAAGAAACAGTGAAATTGGCATCCAGAAACAACATGGCAGCACACACACACTAGTGTGGGATCACAGGCCACACAATGATGGGTCCTAGAGATACATTAGTGTGCAAGACAAATTATTAAATAAATTGGAAATGTGTCTAATTTAATTTTCCCTTAATTAAATTGGAAAATAAATTGTAATCTTATCTCATAAACACTTGTAATAGTTAACTGACTGTGATAGACTCATTTAGCTCATGAATTTCGAGTTGAGGGTGGTTGGTGAGGCATGCAGAGTGATTCCATTAGTTTTTGAGTCCAAGTTGCAGTTACTGTATTAGTTTAATGCATGAGAAATCAATTAACTCAATTAAGTGAGTTAAAGTCAGTCTAACTAGTTGTAATTGATTGTTGCACTAGTGAGAGGTCAAGTGAATTAAATAAGATTTAATTCACATGCAATGATCTATCAAGTGACTGATGATTTACTATTAATAGTTGAATGCATGTCAGTTCTGATGAAGACCTAGTTGAGATAGAGGTTAAAGGGAAGTTAACTGTCAGTTGTATTTTTAGAAAACTGCCCAGATGCAGTTAAAACACCATAGGATTTCCCACGATGTTTGCGCAGTCAAGGAAGGCTTAAATTCCTAAAGAATAGTGATTTCATTCCACGTGAATTGCATGAGCAAGGCAGGCTGAATACAGGCTAAGAATTGGCTAAGTGTTGGACCAATTTCGTTTGGATCAGTGTGAGACAGTCAGGATAGTGCAATAGACTCTTGTGAGAAGAGTGCATTGTATTCTTTCACGATTCCTTGGTTCATTATACAATAGAGATAGAGGGGTTTTGAGCAGCAAGCTTTTCCCGAGAAAAATATATGTGTTGTGGATTGATTTTCTTCTTTCTCTTACTTGGTGTGATCATGCAATCATGTTTAGTTTTCTGCAATTAATTGTAGAAGGATTCAATATTTTTCTCTAGTATATTGCATGATCAGATTGAATCCATTGGTATACATATTGTTTGTATAATTTCTACACATAACACCTTCCTCACTAAGAGGGAGTGCTAGTTTATGTAGCTCATACAAATGTTATAGTCTTAGATTGTGTCTATGAGGCTAAGGAACACATTTTATCCAATACCCATAAAAGGTTTCTAAGGAAAAGACCTTGATTAGAATTAAAAAGCCAAGCAATTAATTTTTCTAAGTCTAACTTATGGAAATTGATTAATTAATCAGAATTAATTGGGGTAAATCAGTTTTCTGTTGGTGACTTCGCCATTGATTTAGGTTAGATCATGGCCATTGATTCATCAACGAAAGATTATAAGAGGAAATCGATGAGCATTTGGAGAACAAATCAGTGAGAGATCAAGACACATTATTTTAATGACAATAAGGGCACAAAGACAACACAAGAGCATCAAAAAAGTGAATTCAACAGTGTTTTAAGACAATATTATCAGAGAGATTTATCATAGTGATTTCCATAGTATTTTGGAGACCAATTTTTCTACAGAGAGAGACTATTTTTCCAGTGGTGTGAATTTCTCGAGAGGGGGATGTGAATTACCCTAGTTGACAATGCAAATTTCTCCAAGAGGACGAGTCACATGAGCAAGGAGGGATTGTAGGAGAGATAAATTGGCATAGGAAAGTCGATATTTGCCAGTAGAGGTTGAAATCAAGAGGGACGCTGAATTATTTCCTTAGAAGTGTGAGTTTTTCGAAGCCAGGGTTGCATGTGTGAGAAAAACAGGAGCCAGAGGGAGGGATAATTGCTTAGAGGAGGATGAATTACTTCCAAGAGGATAGATCAACTTGAAAAAGTGGTAGAAATAATTTTCTAGAGGTTTTTTATTTTATAGCAAAAGTTGTAATTCTCCATCACAGATTTTGATGAAGAATTAATAAAATAACTCATCTACAGAACTAGTTTTCCCCACATTGGGGTTTTGCCAGGGACATTTGTCCAAAAATATTGGTGTCCATTATTTTGTGTGTGTGTCCAATCATTTTCTAATTTCCTCTAATTTATTTATTTTCTATGAAGTTGCAGTTGTGTTTTATTTAGTATTTGTCGTCACAAGTAAAGTGAAAAAGACAATAATCAATTGATAGAAGTATAATAACCATATAGCTACAACAATATTTAAAATTTTCACATCCTTTAAGCACACAAGGATGTTGTAGGATGGCTTTGCATTGAAATGTCTGTAGAGATTTATTAATACTGATGTATTACCGAATCCTCCTGATCTCACAATATTTATCTTCTTGCAAAATACAGAATCCTTCCATTGTTAAACTTGCAGAAATTTAAAACTCAATTGCAAACACATGTGAATAAAATCAATCGCACACAACACAGTTGTTTAACGGGAAAGCTTAAAGCTAAAAACCCCAACTATCATATATTATGTATATCAATGGAATCATGTAATAATCTCATACAAAGCTTACTACATCAAGCTCTCAGTACAATGTAGATTCATTACACACTGTCATGCAGAAATTTGCATCTCCAGCCACTAATTTCTTGCATCTGGCAGCTTTACCCTCCCATTGGCAATCACATTGAAGAAGACCCACTGAATGAATTCGAATCCTCCTTGCCTTGGTACACAATCTAATCCTCATTGGCAACTCCAATGTGTGTCAGATGCATTGAATGCATCACTATAGTCACAACGGATAGTCCATCTCACCCTTTCACCTATCTCTCCACTGGGTCTCCACTAGAACTGACATGCACTGTAGTTAGTTGTTGTTTCTGTTTAGTTGTTAGTGAGTTATTAGTTGTGAATTAATTAATTCACTAGTGTACCTTTCAGTTAGACTAGATACAACTAGCTCAACTGAGTTTAACTCACTTAACTGAGTTAAACTAAATAACAACTCCATAAACTACTCTTCCAACTTTGTCATAACTTTGCCACTTCAGTTCTAACTGAGTCCTCATGCATGAGCCATCAATAAACCCTAGGAATTGTGTAATTCCTTCAGCTCACTGATTTTCCAAATTTGTTCACTGAAATAAAGTGCTCCAAGAGAATAAGTTGATGTTTATTGTCAGATTATTATTAAGAGCTAATAATAATCAACATGCATCTATTTTTAGATCGACGAACTATAAATAGACTTTGCCCAATATTCTAAAAATAGAATTTCATCTATTTTCCACATTTGACCAACCATCTACAAATAACATCCTACAACTTATAGAATATGCTCACCGTGTCTAAAAATAGACATACACTTAAAAATAGCCTACGGGCCCCACTTAGTGAAGGTGCTTACTTTTCACTAAGCTCATCATCTTGTTGAATCTCAACACTCCCTCTCAACAAGATAGGGATTATCCTTCACCCCAATCCTACCTCTATGGTATTCGAATTTTCTCCTCCCCAGTGCCTTCATCAGAATGTTTGTATCATGATCTTCCGTAGGAATGTACTGAAGCAACATGATCTTCCGCTACACACAATCTCTGATATGATGATACCAGATATCAATATGTTTAGATCTATCATGAAATGCATGATTAATCGAGAGTTTAATGCAACTCTGATTATCACAATGTATCACTGTAGGATCTAAATGTGAACCGAACAAACCGACCAATATCTTCCACATCCAGGTAGCCTCACATGCAGCTTGACTTGCTGCCATGTATTCTGCTTCTGTTGAACTAAGTGCCACGGATCTTTGTTTCCTATTGTACTAAGAAATTGTTGTAGATCCAATACTGAAAACCCCTCCTGATGTGCTTTTTCTGTCTGTTGGGCTGCCTGCCCAATCTGCATCCTTGAAGCCATGCAACTTCACCTCATCCGTATCTATGTACCATAAGCCATACTCAGATGTGCCCCTGAGATACCTCAGGACATGCTTAGCTGCCTTCCAAACGAGATTGGTAGGCTTAACCATCACTTGTGAAAGCTGGTTCACCGCATAGCATATGTTCGATCTTGTATTAACTAAATACATGAGCGAACCCATGAAATGTTGATAAACAATGTCATCCACTACCTCTGCTGATGTGGCATCCTCTTTTCTCCAATTTCCTTGAAGAGGAGTATTCACGGGCTTGCAGTCCTCCATGTGAAACTTATCAAGTATCTCCCGAGCATACTTGCCTTGAGACACAAATAGTTCACCTTCTCGCTACCATATTTCCAATCTAAGGAAATAATGAAGGAGGCACAAATCCTTCATCTCGAACTCCTTTGCAAGATCTACCTTGCATGAGTGTATCAATTGCTCATCACCTGTTAGTATTAAATCATCAACATAAATAACAATGATTAAAATATTACCCTCCACCACAATTTGGTACAAGTTTGCATCTGCCTCACTCTTGGTGAAGCCAAGTCCAGTGAAATAATTGTCGATCAGTGTGGACCAAGCACGTGGTGCTTGCTTCAGCCCATACAATGCTCTTTTGAGTCTGCACACATGCGACTCACTGCTGAGGATCTCAAATCCTTCAATTTGCTCAATGTACACCTCTTCCTTAATGATCCCATTAAGGAACGCAGTCTTCACATCCATCTGATGAATGTGCCAACCCATATGCGCTGAGAGAGCAAGGATGGTCCTTATGGAAGAATACCGTGCGATAGGTGCAAAGGTTTCTTCATAATCAATCCCCTTAATCTGTGAGAAGCCTCTAGAAACAAATCTTGCCTTATACTTCTCGACGCTCCCATCAGTAGCTTGCTTTACCTTGTAGATCCATTTTGAATCTACCACTGATTTACCCACCGGCCTTGGAACAATCTCATAAACACTGTTTCTGACAATGGAGTCATACTCCTCCACCATGGCATCTACCCATGTGGGCTCCTGCACTGCTTCTTCAAAAGAAGATGGCTCTGTCATGATACACTTGCTCATAAGAGCCATGTATTCAATAAATCAGTCAGCTGACTATCTATGTCTACGCTTTGATGTAGGGACTCCAACATTTGGTGCCGCATCAAGCTTCAGTCTCTCAGCTTATGTGGTATGCTTTCTACCCGTTCTGATGTTTGGTTCTACATGAGTGGACTCCTCCACTCCATGAATCTCCTCCTGTGGCTGATCCACATCTAGAGGCTCACCTTTGGGAATAAGAAGTTCCTCCTCTGCATGCAAGTGTAGCTCCCTCTCAAGCGACAACTTCATGGCTTTCACCTCATTGAATTTTATATCCCGTCGCACCACAGTCATTCGACTGTTTGGTAAATACACACGATAATTATGGGGTGTTTCTGTGTACCCCACAAATATCCCAACTTTTATATTCGGCTCCATCTTCTTCCTGGCGTCCTTTGTCACGTGAACGTAAACAGATGAGCCAAAAATCTTCAAACGAGAAATATCAGGCTTCTTACTAGTAAAATATTCTTCAGGTGTACTCATGCCAAGTACTCTATGAGGACAACGGTTTTGCACATAGACCACAGTGTTGCATGCTTCTGCCCACAATTGCATCGGTAGGCCCTGGGCATGCAACATAGCTCCTACAGCACCCACGATCATTTTTTTCTTCCTCTCCCAAACCCCATTCTACTTTGGGTTATGAGGCGCTATTAGTTCTCTTCGAATTCCTTCTTTTCTACAGAAGTCTTTGAATTCGTTCGAGATATATTCACCACCATTATCGCTCCGTAGAGGCTTCACTTACTTCCCCGACTCCTTATCCACCAATGCTTTAAACTCACAGAAATTTGAGAATGTTTCGCTCTTATTTTGCATGAATAAGATCCAACATCTACGAGAATAGTCATCAAAAAATATAACATAATACCTGTGTTTTTCTATTGAAGCAACCGAGAAAGGTCCACACACGTCTGTGTGAATTCTCTCTAGGATCACCGAAGCAGGTTCTCCTTCTCATGAAAGGTGGTCTTCACAAACTTACCCATAGTACATCCCTTGCATTGATATGAATGCGCAAGAGTACCCTTGGGAAGTCCAGTAGAAATCTGCTGCAAAATCTTCAAAGCGCCATGGTGAAGATGGCCCAATCTCCTATGCCATAATTCGCCCTCATCCTGGCTCATCACTTCTTCTGCTTTGCCCATCATTGCAGTGTAGCCATCTACCTCAAGCTTGTAGAGATTCTTAACTCGAATCCATATCCTCTTGGTTTGACCCGTTGTTTTATGTCAAAGGAAAGCTTTTCCCTCACTGAAAACTACGTCATAACCTCTATCTTCCAACATTGCGACCGAGACCAAGTTCTTCTTCAAACCTGGAACATGCATAACATCTTTTAACATAAATGGTTTACCTGAATCCCTCTCAAAGGTAATGGTTCCAATGTCGGTCACACTGTATCTTCCATCGTCGCCCATCTCTATATACATTTGGAGATCCTTCTCCTCCAATTCACTAAGCAACTCCTTGTCTCTCGTCATATGGAAAGACGCACCACTATCAAGATACTACACCGATCCCATTGAGCTTGAAACCAAGCATGCGATCAAAGAGAAATCAAGTTAAAATTGGGAGGTTAAGGCCTCTCCAGCTGCAGCTCCAACAACCTTCTTGTTCTTCTTTTTCTGTGGGCAGTTAGTGGCGAGATGCCCATGTTCGTGACAGTGAAAACACTTCACTTTGGACAAATCCAGCTTCTTGCCTTTAGCCTCAGATTTTGGATGGGATTTATTCCCCTTCCCTTTCCTTGCTTTGGAAGTCAAAATGCAATTCTCTTCATCATCATTCTTCAATGAAGAGTCATCCCTGGTACTTCACCTTATCTCCTCCTGCACAAGATCCAACCAAAGTCGCTCCTAACCCGGCAGTTTCTCCTGTCCATTGACAGAGTCTTCGTAGCTATGCCAACTCTTCGGAAGCCCAAGGAGAGCCCAGCTCACCAAGACGTCATCATAAACAGTAATCCCCACACTTCCCAGTTCATCCCTACAGTGGACAAACTTCGTGAGATATTTTGGAATATTGTCACCCTTCTCCATTTTTATTTTTCTAAGCTTATATTTCAGCGCCAAATTCCTCTGGTCGCTGCTGCTTTGGAAAAGATCTGTCAAAGCCTTCCACATTGCAAATGGAGTGGCTTTCCAGTGAAGGCTTGACACAATATGGTCCTTCACACCTTCCAACAAAATTCTTTTTGTCTTTGCTACCTTCTTTTGCCATGCGTCAAGTCCTGCAGCATCGCTAGAAGCCGACTTAGGAACATCGCCATCGATGAACTCCTTCGGTCCATTATCTTCAAGCACTGCCTCCATCCTATCCTTCCAGGCTATGTAATTCGAGCTACCCTCAAAGGCATACTCCAATCGCAACCCATTGAAAGACATTTCAATGCATACTCAACTGTTGCACCAAGAAATTTATGCAGCAAATTCGAATTGTCCGCCAGCACAAAACTCAACGATTATTCACAATTGCAATGTCTAGTAATAAATACTGCTCCGATACCATGTAGAAATCTATTAATATTGATGTATTACCGGATCCTCCTGATCTCACAATATTTATCTTCTTGCAAAATACATAATCCTTCCATTGTTAAACTTGCGGAAATTTAAAACTCAATTGCAAACACATGTGAATAAAATCAATCGCACATAACACAGTTGTTTAACGGGAAAACTTAAAGCTAAAAATCCCAACTATCATATATTATGTATATTAATGGAATTATGTAATAATATCATACAAAACTTAGTACATCAATCTCTCAATACAATGTAGATTCATTACACACTATCATGTAGAAATTTGCATCTCCATGCACAAATTTCTTGCCTCCTGACAGCCTGCCTTCACTGCGCAATCCCTGCTGAAGAATGCCCTTGAATGAATTTGAATTGGCCTTGCCTTGACTGCGCAATCCTCATTGGAAACTCCAATGTGTGTCAGATGCATTGAATGCATCACTATAGTCACAACGGATAGTCCATCTCACCCTTTCACCTATCTCTCCACAGGGTCTCCATTGGAACTGACATGCACTGTAGTTAACTGTTGTTTTTGTTCAACTATTAGTGCGTTATTAGTTGTGAATTAATTCACTTAACTCTCACTAGTGTATCTTTCAGTTAGAATAGATACAACTAGCTCAAATGAGTTTAACTCACTTAACTGAATTAAACTGAATAACAACTCCATAAACTACTCTTCCAACTTTGTCATAACTTTGCCACTTCAGTTCTAACTGAGTCCTCATGCATGAGCCATCAATAAACCCTAGTAATTGTGTAATTCCTTCAGCCCACTGATTTTCCAAATCTGTTCATTGAAATAAAGTGCTCCAAGAGAATAAGTTGATGTTTATTGTTAGATTATTATTAAGAGCTAATAATAATTGACATGCATCTATTTTTAGATCGACAATCTATAAATAGACTTCACCCAATATTCTAAAAATATAATTTCATCTATTTTCCACATTTGACCAACCATCTACAAATAGCATCCTGCAACTTATAGAATATGCTCACCATGTCTAAAAATAGACATGCACCTAAAAATAACATGCGGGCCCCACTTAGTGAAGGTGCTTACTTTTCACTGAGCTCATCATCTTGTTGAATCTCAACAATATGCACCTTTATTCACATAGGGACGTTGCAGGATGGATCTGCGGTGAAAATAACCACCTTTACCTACTTCCTACAATCTTTTTTTTTACGCTATTGCACCAGGAAACTTATTTGGCTTGGATTCGACCCCTCTCAAGCTTAATTGCCCACCGATATTTGCTTCAACAGATCGAAATTGTTCCCTAAGTGGAGATTTCTTCCTTTTTCTCGGCTTTTTGTGTGATTAATGAAACCACCAATCAATGCAAGTTTGGCACATCATGAAGGATTTTTGATATTATGTCTCTCCAACATGCTTGAATTGCATGATCAATCCCCCTGAGATGCGATAGGCACCTTCGAGCATTGTTATGAATTGGTACTTCTCTGTGTGTGAAGTTCAATGCTATTATTCTCGCCTTATGTGAATGCGACTATCATTCCTATTAATTATAACAATTATGATTTAATTAATAAATAATTTCCAAGATAAGGCTGACACTGAGGGGAGCCTTGTACTACGCTAAGTTTTCATGATTGGAACCATGTATGTTGGTTGATGAGTTTTTTTTCAAGTGTGATGTGGAATTAATATTCTTATACTTTCTTGGATATTTCTGCTTGAGGAGGTCTCAAAACTTTGGCTTTGCATCAATTTTTTTACAAAATTAACACTTTACTCCTTATACAAAGAATCCAAGGGTGAAGCATTGGATCTTGAGGAATTCATAAGAAATTCAAGGGATTTTGGAAAATCAAATTTGTCCATTAAATATTAAGATACCCTTATCCAAAAGGAAACCTTCATTAGCACATTTTTCACCCTTCTTATTATGATCTCAGAGCAGATGGAAAAACAAGACAAAGTCCATTCTTTTGATTGTCTCCTTTATTATTTTCATGTGATGACCCAACACCTTTTCTTTTGGAGCTATGTTTTTCATCAAATATTGAATGCAGAGAATAGAATCCCTTATTAAAGTGGGGGAGGAGACTCAATACTCTTTCGCTATTTGTATTCCTTGAAAGAGATCTATCGCTTTTGCAAGGTTTTTTTTCATGTTACCAAGGCCCCATGAATAATCTGCTACCTTGGTTTCCTCAGGGTCATATAGTACCCCTGTCTTGTATACCTGTTGTATAGGTAAATCCTCTCAGGGGACATAGACGACCCCTCTAGCCCTAGAGTGGGTCTAGAAACAAGGGAAACAAGCTAACACTTATTTTCCTAGATCATAAATGAAACATAGATCGAGAGAGACGGCCTACCTCGATTTGATGTTGCAATGTTGCTCTTCGTTGAAGCTCCTTGATCCTTCTCTTTTCCAGAACTTGATCTCCGCTACTACCAACGTTCAATTACCTACACAAGTGACCAAGAAACAACAAGAAGCATACAAATACAACATGCATATATAGATATAACCTATCCAACTGATCAGGGAATGTCAAAAATATTAATCACAACCATTAACAAGAATGGAAATAAATATCAGTTGTGTCATATTATAAATAGAAGAGGAGTTACAACTTGTGCCTTGATGTCGAAACTCTTCTTCAGCGAGTCCCAATCCAGGAACGTTTCCAAAGCACTTGTTTTCAACTCAGCGTGAGAAGTCTAAGGGCTCAACTCTCTCCTTCAAAGCTTGTGGCAATCTTCAAACCTCTCTCTGCTATGCTCTATTCTGTTCTAACTAGCAGAGGCATTGGAGGATGATGAATTTATAGTCATGGAGGAGGGGACATGGATCCACTTACGATGGGAAAATGTCTTATCTCTTTGGGAGGTTCCTCTTTTGTAGCAACAAGGGAGGAAGCTCGGCCATATCCTGACCAACAAACATCCATCTCTCTGCCCTCGAAGCTTCTAGGCCATGAAGCTTCGTTTCCTTTTTTAAAAATCTTCCAGAAGTGGATCGGCATGGGTGTGATGTCCATACTAACGCTGATCGACACTGCTCACAAGATTAGGATGGGTCATCGACACTAGTGAGACTCAGAGAGGTCGCCCTGCTCCAAAAATGTAGGTTTAAGGAGCTACTTCAGGAGTGATCAACAGGGAGTTTGGTCTGCATATTGTAAGGGATGTCATGGCATATTTTCATGATGCAAAAGGGATACAGAGGTCATTTTTTAGGGTCCTCCAGGATTTGAGAACAGGGATTTCAAGGACAATGACAAAATGTTGTGTAAAAGATTCCCCCTAAAGCATGAAGGCAAAACGAGAGTGAGGAGTGAAATGCTTTACGAGAACGTGCCAAGACCAAGATGCTGTCGTCAGAAAACCTGCGAATCAAGTATATATATACAACTGAAATCTCTGATATAAATACATGAGTATGAGGTATGGACGCAAAATACGTAAAATAAATCATGTAAATAGGATCCATGATATGGATGCATCCATTCAACAATAAGAATGATCACAAATATGGACTCAGGTATGGTCGCAACCATCTGTCAAAAGAGTCATGTATATAGTCATGAATAACTCATATCGCCTCGCAGCCTAGACTTTATCAGAAAAAGCCCAGGGTCTTGCGCTCCATCATGACTCGATCAAGTACAATTTCAGGCATGTGAATGAGTGAGCTAAAGTTGAACATGCAAAAAAATCGCCTGATTACCAGCCAATGATGTAAACCGTTAATGGGCACGAGAGAGACCGCCAATAATGTCGATGGTCCTCATGGTACTAGCAGTACAATCCATGAGATGTGAATAAGGGACTGAAGTTTAACACTCGTGAAATAATACGATCAAAGGCCAATGAGGTGAACCTGTCGTCGAATGCGAAAAAACTGACATTAAGGCATGCAAGTTCTAAGGTACTAAAAGGAGTCTCTAGATCAACTTACCGGATAGTGAGTTGAATTCGACAGGAAGCGATCAGTCGAAGGAGTCCCATGATGTATCCCACGTCATCGACATGAGAGAGAGGAACAAGATGGTTGTGAATCAAGACTGAATAAAGAATCAGGGGATGAAAAACTGCAGAGGGAACTGCTCTTGAACATATCAGCTACACAACTTGAGATTTTGGCAGTATTTGACTCAAATGGAATCAGAGGACATGGTGATAAATGGTAATGAAATGAGAGACAAACAGATTTCCCAAATCCATGGAAAAAAAGTGACAAATGTAGGATGTCCCCAACCCGACACGAACTGCAGATAAGTGTCATGTTAAAGAGTGAAATACTGCCGACACAACTGATAAATAATTCCATTTTCCCCCCACCATTTCTGGCGAGTACCCCTATTGTTTTTTAAAACAATTTTGAATGGGATACCATATTCTTGTCATATAAGCTTTTCCTTCAAACAAATCCATCCTAGTATATTTTACGAGCCCTAGGAAGAAGGAACTTGGTAGTGTCATAGTGACGATTCCAATATCGTTAAATTTAACAATTCTGACAAAGGTGAAACTCAACACCTTTTCATGTTTATAGAGTTTGAAAAGGGGCGAAAAAGAAAACTTTGCAGGGACCTTTTCGTAGATAGTCTCTTGAATCCGAAAAGGTAGAAAACAAAGGTCGATAGAACCTCTTAGTCATGATTGACTAAGGTATTAATTTTTCGTAAATAGTTTATTCCAGCTTGAAAAAGGGGTAAACGTATACTGAGTAAATAACATTTTGTTTACTTTAATGAGTTCAAAACAAAAAATACTCGGTAATCTTTTCATCTTTAGATAGTCAGAAAAGAGCTTAAAGATGACTCCGGGGGGGTGACTTTTTCATTTATTTTTACCGAGTCTGAAAAAGTAATAAAATAGAACTCGTTTTATATCATCCATCAAAATTTAAACCCTATTGTTGCACAAGAATGAACCCATTATTTGTGCTCAAGGAAAAAATAATTAAATATATGGAAAAAACCCTAAAAGTGACTTTAACATTTATAAAAATGAGAAAAGTAAAAACATTTTCACTTTTAACCTTCACAAGTCTTGGAAGAGGTTTTTTACCTTTTCACCTTGATTCTTCAGGAGCAGATTGTGGGCGATCCAGGAGGCCAATCGATGAACTGCTGGTACCAGGCAAGAGCCATGCTCATAATCTATGTTTTCATACCTATCTCAAAAAAAATTATGATGTGTGGTGATTTTTGGGGAAGGATTTTGAACTCTTTCTCGTGGTGGATCGACGTGGGAATGCCCTTTCTGGATCATGTTGATCTGTCGTTTTTTACACAAACCACGTGCCGATCAGCACAGATGTTTTTGAAACAGCCGTGTCGATTGTAGAGAGTGGAAAAACACGACATTTTATCCAAAATCTCAATTTAAACTTGATTTTCATGCTCAGATTTTTGACCAAATATTGTTTAACTGTTGTTACAGGGAGAAAACATCAAACAACATGGTGATCAAATGGAGAGAAAGGAAACATGAAGATGTGGATAGGGAAGCCATGGAGGACCAAGATTGTCTCGATGCTTTGAGGAATTGCAGGCTTCTCAAATTATTTTTAACTCCCGGCTTGAGATCTCAGTCGGAATTGCTATAGTACTTAGTAAGCATTTGGGACACAGGAAGGAAGAGATTTATTATCGACAATTAAGAGTTGGAGGTCGAGGTTGCTGACATTTACTTCATCATTGGCCTATCACGAAGAGGGGAATGAGCTCATCTGGCAGGGACACGAATCATGGGTGAGACCATGGATATGCTCATAGGGAGGCAGTGTCTAGAGGCAGTCAAATCTTCCAGTGGGAAGATAGATATAAGAAGTGTCAACAATTTTCCTTTAAAAGTAGTCCTATACACCATAAAACGTGTCGCTAGGGCACAAGCACCACATGAGGCTACGAAGGCTCAACTCCAAAAAACCATTGGCTGTATGGCACCCACTTTCTTTAACTAGGCAGAAGCAGTGTTGGAAAATATGAAGAAACAACTGTCCAAATGCAAAAATGGTTGTCTTAAGCAATTTGGGTATGGTTAAATCTTAGCAACATTCTTTCTAGAACAAATGTTTTTGTTCCAAATTCAGTGGGTGGAAGTGGTCGTGCCCACACCACGGGATCCATGCATGAATAGATGGAGAGAGTTGATGCCTCGCACATGAGGTGGACAACACATGTCATACAAGCCTGCTTTCTTTGTGTGGCTGAGGCGTCAACTCATTGTCGTGGAGGACTGGCCGTACTCTAGGAATGATTTTGGAGGTGACCTAGACCTTCCACTTCCAAAGGGTGAGCATTGGGATGACAGAGGTAAAACATGATTTTGTTAACTTTTTGCATGTTTATACTTTTTTTGGTATATGTGTTCTGATGTTTAAACTTGTGTGTT
This sequence comes from Pinus albicaulis, assembly GCA_034641835.2. NCBI lineage: Eukaryota > Viridiplantae > Streptophyta > Pinopsida > Pinales > Pinaceae > Pinus > Pinus albicaulis. The sequence goes on from CM076584.1 coordinate 708,717,425, forward strand.
GCAGATGTTGGACTAGAGAGACCTGCTGGAAAGTCCCCTATCGCCATAAGAGTGGCGAGGGAATTCGAGGTTGCCCCGTATGAGGAGGGAGTAGATGTTGAAGAGGAGATTGTCCGGAACCTAGATGCTTTGATTGCTAGGATTCCAGAATATGCTCGTGTTCATGACATTCCCCACTGCTACCAGAGGCACACTATAGGGGTGTCAGATCGCATTCATCGATTACTGACTCAAGTTATTCGAGTCATGAAGTACTACCATGAGAACCATGCTGATTAGTTCAGTCTAGTTTTGATTTCTGCAGTTGTAGTTTTTGGGACCTGTGAGTCTCTTTATGTACCAAAACCGATATATTTTTGGATTATGATGTACCAAACTTTTTGCAAACAACACCGACACACACACACACACACACATATATGATATATTTTCATGTTTAATGCATGATGTAATGATCATGGTTTTACAGATTCTGCAAATTTCTATCTAAAACATAATTAACCAATGCATATGTTAATGTATTAATGTGCCTTGGAATAGGTTGATATGTAATGTAATCAAATTTCCTTTCTAAAAGACGAACATGCAAATACATTCTCAAAATATGAGGGTGTCTGATGGAATATTTCCCATTAAGTTGCAGGACAACAAGCTGTGAATCGAGGTTTATAACCAGTTCTCTAATGCCAAGATAAATTGCTTCTGACAAAAGTTCAATAACTACACTGTATTAAGAAATATTGTTGGTTGTATGACCTAAACCAATACCTTGTAGATTTACTAAATCACTATTAGGGTCATAGATAACCCATGACGTAGAGGATAAGTTTCGAGTACTACGGCAGGCACCATTAGAGAAACTGACATAAGGAGTTACAGACATCACAAATCAATTAAAACAAGGTAAGAAAGAAAAAATCTCATAAAAATCACACCAAAACCAAACTGTACAAATATGAAAGCACACTAATGTACAAAAGTAATTATACGAAGAAATGACGCATAATACTTCTTAAGATAAAGCCCATTTCGGGGCTTATCCAGAGGGTTTCCTTCATAATCAATCAACTCGTAGGCCCATTTTTGCAAAATGCGTTTAACAATATATGGACCATGCCACATCGGTTTGAATTTCCCTACCCCCAGCTTATCGTGAGCTTGGTCATACAAAAGGACCAAGTCTCCTTCAGAGAAGGCACACGGAGAAACAGTCTGATCAAAATGGGGTTTGACTTGTTTCTTCTGAGCTTCAGTAACTAAAGTGGCGAAGCGAGGAGTTTTTTCAAGCCTTTCTAGATATAGGAGACGTTCCTCTTCTAGTGAGGCATTGGGGAGTAATTCGATAGCTAATTTGAGTGAAGGGATCTTACATTCAATCGACAGAGTTGCTTCCAGACCATATAATAGCTGAAAGGGACTAAATTCAATTGCACTCTTCGTCGAGTTTCGGTAAGCCCGAGAGCTGAAAAGAGCATGAGATGCCAGTTTGACTTGTGCATCCCAATGGTGCGTTGAAGCATGGTAACCAAGACTTTGTTGACTGCTTCAACTTGGCCGTTGGCCTGAGGGTAATACAAAGTCGAGTTGTCGTGTCGCAGACCCAACTGAGTAGCAATATCAACCATCGTGTAATGGTGAAAATGAGAGCCATGGTTGGTGACAATGGATTGAGGAACACCAAACCGAGTGATAACATGATTGAATAGGAATTGATAAGCAATTTTACCGCCAACAGCATATGTAGGAATCGCCTAAGCCCATTTGGTAAAATAGTCGACGGCAACGATAATATAAGCATGCCCCCTAACCGAGCGAGGGTTACATGTCATGAAATCAATGCCCCATTTAGCGAAAGGGCCGATGGTAATAACTAGGTGTAAGGGTGCGGGTGGGGCACACAATTTCCGTTGATAAATATGGTAAGCGTGACATTTTCGAACTGCAAGAATGCAATCCTTGAAGATGGAAGGCCAGAAATATCCAGCGCGAATAATCTTCTGAGCAGTGGCATATCTAGACATATGACTGCCACATGCCCCAGGGTGGAAATCATTGAGTGCTCTCTTAGCCTCTTCGGATGTTAAACACTGATGAAGAATTGAATCAATATCGACACAGTATAAAGTATCTCCTATGATGCGATAAATTTGAGAGTGATGTCGAATGCATCGACGATCATCTTTGGTTAACTTAGATCAGAAAGTTTGGGTTTGGAGATACACGATGATATCACCATACCAAGGGTCAATAGTGCTGATAAGAAAGAGAGTATCATCCAAAATATTCTCATCAAATCTGGAAGAGACAGATGTAGATGGAAGGGAGCCGATTGATTCGGCAAAGACCAATGTTGTTGTTGTTGCTTCTTCTTCTTCTTCTTCTTCTTCTTCTTTTTTGATTCGAGATTTGGCAGTAGTAAATTCCAAATTGAATTCATGTAGGATGAATATCCATTTATAATACTTGCCTTTAGTAACTGACGTGTCAAAATATAGGTCATGGGGTTGCAATCAGATATCAGTGTAGTTGTGCGGAGTAGAATGTAATGCCGAAAAAAGTTGAACAACCTGAACCGCAACTAAAGCTAATTTCTCGACATGGGAATATCGAGTCTCAGCATCCTTGAGATTACGACTGAGGTGGTAAACAACGTGTTCATTGCTATCATCGTCATCTTAGACTAGAACCATACCAACAGTACTGGAAGTAACTGCTAGATAAAGGAAATAATCATGATGGCAATTCGAGGGATGCAGTAAAAGAGCGTTGATAAGAACGACCTTTAAAGCATCGAAAGACAATTTGAGAAATTTCATCCCATATAAATGGGATGCACTTTTTAAGAAATCATGTAAAACCTTTAGCTAGCTCAACGTAATTAGGCACAAAACGACGAAGGAAATTGAATTTCCCTTGTAAGCTCTACAGCTGATGTAAAGATGAAGGAGGGGGGTAAGTTAACAATAGCCTCGAATCTCAGAGGATCGAAACTGATGCCTTATTTGGAGATGAGAAACCCAAGGATTTTGCCATATTCAATGCAAAAATACACATTTATGCAGATTAAGGTGAATATTATAGTGTCTACAACAAAGAAAAATCTCTCGAAGGTGAGCAGGGTGGTCGCAACGCTTAGCTAAATGAGCGGGTAAGTCATCCAGATAAGGTTGAACGATGTGCTTAATATCATGAAAGACATATGATATCACTCGTTGAAAAGTAGCGCTGACATTTTTCAGATTGAAGGGGAGCTTCTTGTAAGCAAAATTTCACCAGGGACAAATGAAAGCAGTCTTGTGTTGATCGGCTGGCAAGATGTAAATCTGGTTATAAGGAGAAAAACTATCCATAAAAGAAATATTTCGCTCCTAGCACACTCATCAATCATTTAGTCAATGAAAGGAGTGGGATAGTTATCTTTCGGGCAAGCACGATTGATGTCGCGATAATCAACACAGACGTAGATAATACCCTGCTTTTTATCGACAGGGATGATATTAGAAACCCAATATGTCAAAGGGATTGGATATATGAACCCAGCTTTGAGAAGCTTTTCAACTTCTCCCTTTACAATGACTGCCTTTCTAGGATGCATGGGATGAAATCATTGATGAATAGGCTTCGCATTAGGATAAGTCGGTATCTCATGCACCACTATACTAGGATCGATGCCAGGAATCTCCTCTTACGAACATGCAAAGACATCCTGAAACTCTTGAAAAAAATGGTGTAAAGATTGATCTCATCTGGAGAGAAAGTTACCCCGATGTGGATGTTCTCGACGATTCTTGGTTTGACAGAAATGTCGATATGCATCGTAGCAGTAATGTTTCCCATGTTTCCTTCATAAAATACCTCATGTGTCGACATGGGTATCTGAAGTGGAAAATTCAGAGCATGGGAAGCAAAATTTTCAAGACACGACGTAATACCCCAGGGCTTGGAAGAAATGAATAACGATGATGGGTATCATCCCAGGGTGTTTCCTCAAGAGACACGGTTTCCACGATAATTTCGTCGGAAGGAAAAGTTTCATTCAAGGGATGAGAATAATCTGAAGAACCAAGCCAGGGAGATTGCAAGTATGCGTCGAAATACATACTAGGAGTAGTATGATTAGGATCAGGAGCTGAAGCCGAAATGATTTCACAATAATTGACTTCAACCGAGCTTAACGACATAACATCGACGAAAGAGTCAATCTAATCAAGGGAAGGGATGATCCAAGGATCAGATGAAGTAGAGATCATATTGACCTGAGAAGTGTTCGACGGTGGAAGAGAAAAGAAACCCATTAAGGTATAATATTTAAAAAGTCTTGCACCCATACTTTCATATGGTGTGGTGGTATGCTCCACTTATGGCACATTGCTTTCCGAGGAAGTTGAAGCAAAAAAGGACAAATGGTCGACAATTATGATCTTCCCCTGATGTGGGAAACGAAGGACATGAAATAGAGTGGACGACACACAAAGCATAGTGTGAGTCCAACTACGACCGAGTAGAGGATTGTAATTGAGCTTGGCGTCAACAACTTATAATTCGACATTGACCATTTTTCCTTCCAAAGTGATAGGCAAGTTAGGGAGAATACCAAAAGGATGAGAATCCATTCCATCAAAAGCCTCCAAAGTGTTCGGAGACTGGCTAAGAGTCGGAGAGCCAATGGCTTTCCAACAAGACACAGACATGATGCAAATGGATGCACCCTCATCCACGACTCACCGATGGATTGTCTTTCCATTAATAATGACTTGAATAAGAAAAGCAAGCTGATGGGGGAGATGTGGAATGTGATTTTCCAAATCGAAAGTAATGAGACTCGAATAAGTCTGATCAATTCCTCCAATTGCGGATAATAGCGATTTTTGATGTGAAGGATAGCTTTGAAGAACCTCTAATGCAGACATAATAGAAGGTGCTTGAGCCAAATCCTCGACAAATATTGTAATGTTGAGCAGCTCGAGCATTTAGGTTATGCGAGGATTTTCGAAGCACACCTTTAGGGGGTGGTCGGATGACATGAGCGGGACTAGGCCTTTCAATATGAAGAGAGTCGGAAGCGGGCGGGGTAGAAGGAGTAGGAGCATCGGCAATATATTTCCCCGCCGACTGACATGAATTCGAATAATCTTTAGATCTGGTAGCTACGAAGATAGGTACATCAAAATTCATCATAAAAACTTGGGAACCAAACGAGACAAAATATTGGGGTTGTTCTACCATTTGAGTTTGTTGAGATGGAAATGGTTCTTTGAGTACAACCGGAGTCCCTTGAGTACCTTTCAGTAAATGACTAACTTCAACCCGTCGTCGACAATATTTAGTGTAGTGTTCATCGTCACAGATTAGGCAAGGGTACTTAGGCTTTCGCTTAGTTCCATCATCAGTACGAGGTTTAGGAGAATCCTGTTTCAGGGCATCAGACTTGGATTTGCCTTTACCCTTCTTTTTACCTTTGGAGGATTTGTCTACCGCGGTAGACTGAACGAATTTAACCTCCATAGTTTTACCAGGATTCGAAGGGATTCTGTAGAATAGAATCAGAGGAGGAAGAATATTTCTGCTTATAAGCAGAGGAAGACTTCTAAGAAGTTTGGGAAACATAACCAATGACACAATCAATAGGTGGTGTTGTCGGAGCTTTTGAAGTTTCAGGCTTGGTGTCTGGGCGTGGAGCATCATGTAAGAGATCATATAGTATGCCAGATTGGGAATAAACCAGATCAAGATACTATGCACGCGCAATGGCTTGCTCTTCTGTGACAACTGCCCACGTAGCGATGTCCTTGGTGATCTCATTGACAAATGATTTGGTAAACTATTCATTCAAGAGTTGATCAGGAATTTCAAACTTGATCAAATGATGACGTTGTCTCCATTCATGGATATGATCGAAGATGTGCGTAGCCATATCTTGTTTCAAGGATGTGAGGAGGTGGGTTACCATTTCATAGTGAACTGGTAACTGAAAGCGTGTGAGAAAATCCATAGCGAGAGAGTTGAAATCTTGGAAGGTCCCACAAGGAAGCTTGATGTACCACTTGGAAGCGACACCAGTCAATGTTATATGGAAAAGACACAAGCGAACGAAGTCATCAACCTAGAAGTTAGAAGAATGCCATAGATGGTAGGTCATGATGTGCGCCTCGGGGTCTTTGCTAGACTTGCCTTTAAGCTTGGGGAAATCTCTTGGGATTTTGGTAGGAACCGAAATCCAATATGGATTAAGAGGATCATATCATTATTTAATCTCGACACATCGGGCAGTTCCAACATTGCAAGAAAAGGCAATTGCAGATTAAAAGGCATGATCAACCTTTGATAAAGACCCATTTGAGGATTCCAACCAGGTTGGGAGAAATTCTTCCCCCATGGGTTTTTTCCGGAAGGATTTTTCCCATAAGGATTGAAACCTTGCTGATTTTGACCATATCCCGGTTGTTGACCAAAAAAATGATTTTGACCTACAACAAACCATTGAGGTCCAGCTTGAGCATAATTCGCAGCATATGGATTTTGTTGTTGCTGAAAGTTTTGGAATGCAGTACCCCATGGTTGACCTTGTGAACCCAAAAGGCAACCTTGGGAACCCAATGGTCAACCTTGACCTTGAGGATTTGACATCATGATACCTTGCGGTTGTTGAGGTTGGCCAGGTTGCCCCTGAGACCCAGGTTGAACTGATTGAACAAAGATATGACTTTGTTGAGACGAGGGTTGTCCTTGTTGGACAAAAGGTTAGCCTTGCTGAAAATAAGGTTGGCCTTGTTGACCAGAAGGTTTTCTATGTTGAGAGTAGGAAAATTGACTCTGATGGGAAAAAGGTTGGCTAGATTGTATATAAGGAAAAGCTTGTTGCACATACGGTTAACCTTGTTGCCCGTAGGGTCATTGTTGACCAAACATAGGCCCCTGCTGATACACATAAGCCCCTGAATGAATTCCAGACTGACCTTGAAATCCTTGTGGATTCACGAATGGAGTCTGCAACTGTTGAGAACCAAACGAGACATAAGGTTGTTGGTTGAGTATCTGGTTCTGCAAAGCTTTTTGATATTGATCATATGTTAACCCTGCTAGACCAGATGATCTGGAAGGCATAGGGATAATACCAATAGGTCAAGAAGATCCCGGGATGTGAATTCATAAGCTAATCACAGATGGCCCAACTAAGGAATGAGAGACATTCAACGGGGATGGTCCTCCACCAGCAATTCATGGAATCAATGGAATCGATATGGGAACACTGATGGGAGGTGCTGAAACACTGATGCAAACAGTTGGATGTGTGGGAACAAATGTAAGTGTTGTTTGAGCAGGGATGGTAGCAGATGCACCACAGATAAACAGACCAAATATAGGTATCGTGGTGGTTTTCCATATAGTGTTGTGATACAAAGACATGGCACTTGAAACACCTGAAACTAGATGTCCCAAGGATGTGTAACCTTGTGGAATTTACGACTGGGTAGAAGGTTGAGAGGCTTGTCCCCCAAATGGAAATTTCTCAGGAGGGAACTGATGCCTATCATATAAAGACTTATCCATATCATTAATGGTGCCAGAAACTTCAAGAGGGGATGAAACCTCTCCTTCAGAAGCCATTGGTGGAAATAGCTGACAAGCGACAAAATGATGCGTGGATGGTGACGGTGGTAAAGGTACACCAAGTGTATCAAACAGACTATACTGCCGTTCAGGGGAGACTTCTATGGAATCGAATAATGGATTATGAGGAAACGCGATATATCTGATTGGCTTAGCAGGAGGAGAGCGAGTAGCAAGAGGTTGAATGCTCGGAAGGATGGCAATCTCAACACTTTGGGCTCCAGCCAATGGTCAAACGTCAGAAGGGACTGGTGATGATGTCCCTTCGGAAGAGGATGAGGAAGGGGAAGCCAAACTTGATGGTCAACTTGAAGTCAGACTTTGACTCAAAAAGCAAAAGAGGAAAAGAGGTGATTAATTCAAGGCTTCAAAATATATTCATAAGGAGTTACTGATGATGTGGCCGAGAAATATCTTAACGGGTAAGCCATGTGATCGTGGCCGATTGATTTTAGAACTTAAAAAACAAACAAATCAAAAAGGGTGAACTAGGCATAAATGATTACCAGGTATCCGTGAACTGCAATATACACCTTAGAAAATAAATTTACCAAGGACTTAACATACGAAAACCGATCTCCCCGAATGCTGTGTTCAGTGTATCACGTCTACAAGGTGGCCGACTCAGTTACCTATGGCAGGTTTGCGGCCTAATGGTATCTCCAAAAATATACTTGACGGTATGTGGGAGTCCAAGTCCATAGTAGTGTTGTCTGATGCGCAACGTTCGATGAGAGCGTCCCAAATATACTTATCATATGTCAACATACTTATGTACATGGGACGAGTTATCACCCCAGATTGTAATGTAGACTGTTAGCGACAACTCCTACATTTTACGACGTCGGAACATGTCTCTAGCCTAGACCTCTAAATGTGTTTCATTAGGTTCCAAATGCTCCTTAGGTTGATTGAATATTTTTTAGAGTTTATCTTAAATTAGGTCTCGATTTCAAAGCCCTATTGATGTCACCTGAATTCCTAGGATGCAGATATATGAGAAAAAGTAACCATTCATTTCAATGAAAGCTATGCTAATTAGGAAGAAGAGGTTCACTCAATCAATGCATCAATCAAGCAAACACATTAAATGAGAATTCACTATTTCTTCAAGTGCATGATCTAAAGCAAAATGAAAAATTCTTCCATTCTCCTTGTTTTCACCGAATGCACTGAAAGCAATCAAAATGAAGTTTTTCCCTTAAGATGCAAAATAAAATGCAAATTTTTTATGTTCTTTTCAATGTAAACACAATGCAAAAAGATGCACTAATCAATTCGAATGTAATCAAATGCTTTGAGTATTTATATAATGAAATTCCTCGCAATGTTACAAAATGCAATAATCAACATATTAAAGAGAAATCTCATAACATGTTCTCAAAACAAGACATTCTTCACACTTTTCACACTGATCAATCACATAAAAAAGATGTTTCAGTTGAAGACAAGCAATGTATTATATGCTTGTTAATTGAAAAGAGAGACAAATACACACAATATGGACACTTGAAAGCCCTAATCACTGAAATCAACTGATTAAAAAAAAAGAAAAAAAAGGATCAAACCAACGGTTCAAAAGAGATAGCAAAATTAACCCAACAGTGGTTCTGGAACCTAATGAAGCATGCAACCAAACAAATGACTCGAAACACCTAGAAACCCTGGGATGTAAGGGATGCACAGTTTGAATGAAAGGAGACAAAAAACAAACCGAATGAGGCAATAAAGTTGTAGAACAAAAAACAACAAGGGCAATTTAAGTAGAGAAAATAATTTGGAAGGGTAAGACACACTAGGACTCAAAGAAGAGAAACCCTACAAGAAAACACACAGGAATCGATGCGTCTGTGAGGCTGCACCTCGTGCTGGAAGGAAAAAAGCGTGACTGTGTTAAAGCATTTAGCGCTAATCAACGCATCTGTCAGAGAAAGAACAATGCCGATCAAGGGAAATGATAAAAAACAAAAGGTTTTGTCTGAATCAAGCCAGACTTATCACTTTTGAATAAGGATTGATGACTGGAAGCAGTCACAACAACTAGAAACAAAGGAGAGGTGGGTATTCAACAAAAGATGGATGAAAAACCAAAAAACTCAAACGAGTGAAAAGAGAACATAGGCAATGACTTCCCAATAGAGTCACCAACTTGTTGTATAGGTAAATCCTCTTTACGGAAAGAGACGACCCCTCTAGCCCTAGAGTGGGTCTAGAAATAAGGGAAACACGCTAACACTTATTTTCCTAGATCATAAATGAAACATAGATCGAGAGAGATGGCCTACATCGATATGATGCTCCGATGTTGCTCTTCGTTGAAGCTCCTTGATCCTTCGCTTTTCCAGATCTTGATCTCTGTTGCTACTAACGTTCAATTACCTGCAGAAGTGACCAAGAAACAACAAGAAGCATACAAATACAACATGCATATACAGATATAACCTATCCAACTAATCAAGGAATGTAAGAAACCTTAATCACAAACATGAACAAGAATGGAAATAAATATCAAGCGTGTCATATTATAAATAGAAGAGGAGTTACAACCTGCGCCTTGATGTCGAAGCTCTCCTTCAACGGGTCCGAATCTGGGCACGTCTCCAATGCACATGTTTTCAACTCAGCGTGAGAAGGCTAAGGGCTCGACTCCCTCCTTCAAAGCTTATGGCAATCTTCAAACCTCTCTCTACTATGCTCTATTCTGTTCTAACTAGCAGAGGCATTGGAGGATGATGAATTTATAGAGATGGAGGAGGGGACATGGATCCACTTATGATGGGAAAATGACTTATCTCTTTGGGAGGTTCCTCTTTTGTAGCAACAAGAGTCCCAAGGAAGGAAGCTCAGCCATATCCTAACCAACAAACATCCAACTCTCTGCCCTCGAAGCTTCTAGGCCATGAAGCTTCGTTTCCTTTTTAAAAAATCTTCCAGAAGTGGATAGGCACGGGTGCGATGTCCATCCTAGCACTGATCAATGCTGCTTACACGCTTAGGATGGGTCATCAGCGTTGGTGAGACTCAGAGAGGTCACGCTACTCCAAAAAGATAGGTTTTTAAGGAGCTACTCTAGGAATGATCAATAGGGAGTTTGGTCTGCAGATTGCAAGGGATGCAATGGCATATTTTCATGATGGAAAAGGGACATAAAGGTCACTGTTTAGGGTCCTCCAGTGTTCAAGAACAAGGAGTTTAGGGATAGTGACAAAATTTTGTGTAACAATACCACCCTTGGATTTCCTTTTGAAGCTCCATCAAAGTAGAGGGTCCAACTCTCTTGTTGGCATTTCCATTTTCTTAGATCCTTTTATGCTAATCTTAGCCTCCAATCTACTTGAGGAGGATTATTTTTTATCCCTTCAACAAAATAGAGCCTTTTTTTTGTTCTCATTTTGGAGTACCAAAGCTTTTCTAGATCATCAAGCTCCTACTATGAGGAGGTCTAAGAGCACTTTAATGCCTCAATTTTAGAGAATAGGGTAGTGGAATTCAATGCTGTAACATGTGGTTGTTCCTCTATGTTGTTGAAAATAACATTATGGCGAGCGAGCCACACCTTCCAGTAAATAAATTTGGGAAGTGCTTTCAATAAGAATTCGAAAGAGGCATTCAATGGAAACGTACTTGCATATTGGTTTTTCCATGAAGAGAAATACTCATGCAACGTCACATGGCTTATTAGCCTCGTTGAAATCGGATTGGCAACATCCACCCAAACATCTTGAGTGAATGCACATTCTAGAAACATATGTTGTATGGATTCCTCATTTTGCTTGCATGGAGGGCATCCAAAAGGGCCTTGAATGCCCCTCTTCCTCAAATTATATTGTAGTAAGGATTTTCCTATGCACAAACAAAGCATAAGGAGTTGACTTTTGGATTTGCATTGGATTTCGATATCTTTGCCTGCATTCCAGATTTTAATGATGCTCAAAGTGAAGAGCAACATATCCTTCTTTCACTCCATATTTGGAGTGCTTAGAAGCCAACCTATTAGCCTTGTCCCTTCTTGAAGGTGTGCAATTTGTTAGGCCGACTCAAAGCCTATCTGCCAAGTGCTGCAAATTGCTTGGAATACCCCATAAATTATATTTGATCCATTGGCCTTCTTCATTCCAGTTAGAGATATCTCCTAAGGAATTCATTCTTATGGCATAGAGAATGTCCCTAAAAGGGAGCAAGTCATGATTTGTTTATAAAGTTTGCTTTCCTATAATTTATTATATCTCTCCACTAGTTTATTTCCTTCCTGTTGCCTAGTTCCCAACATAAGTGCGATTTGATCAAAGCGACAGCTGTAGTGAGGAGTTTCCAAATTGTTGAAACTCCTTTTCATGCTTGTAATAAGTTGATGCTCCTTGACCAATATATTCTAAGATATCTCTTTTAATACTATTTTTCATCAATGTTCAATTTAATTATTATTATTATTTTTTATGCAATTAAGTACTTTTTTTGCATTTTTTTGTTCATCATGGTGAATCGATAACTAGTTGGAACAATTTGGGCAAGGTCCAGGACATTTGTACAACCCAATAATGCACACTTCTAATAATTTCACATAAAAACTCAATGTCAACAAAGACCGAAACCGTTAAAACAATATATTTTACATGACTTCAGAATGTCATTAGTGGAAATTGACCATGCAAAAATAAACCTGACTAGACTAACATATTGAAAATGAATTTAAAAGGAGTGGGAGGAGGGGGAGGCATACTCTATGACCTCGAGGAGGACAAAGTGTTTAGGTACTCATGGGGTCTTGGTCATATGACAAATAATATGGTCTCTACTAGGGACTTTTGTTAGCCAAAAACATGAGGTGAACACGCTTATGGTTATGGAAAATTCTCTCCTAATCCTGCATCATTCGGTCAAAGGCTCCCTCCCAAAGAATAAATCTATAGAAATTATCATGAAAAGAATGAGGAAAATTGTAGAAGATATTCCATCTAAAACATATTTCCATGTCCTAAGAGAATTCAACAAAGAATCAGACAAGTAAGTATTCTAACGACTGGAGTAAATTGAATCTAATTTAATTAAACATTAATGATCAAATTGGGCCTACTATAAGTCCCTAATGGTGGATGAAGTCTATTTAAAAAATCCCTAGTAACATTATGTGTTGCAAATTTTGTGTTTTGTTGGGGCAATTTTGTAAGGTATTTACCTATAAAACTCCTCTTTTTGTTGCTTAGATATATTCTCTTCAGGAAAATCATGTATTCTTATTAGATAGAAGAAAGCAATTAAAAATATTGATGAATTTGCTCTGTAATACTTAAGGGAAACCTATCATAATTCAATTGACAAACTAATATTGGGGACAACCATCATTGGCTTCTAGAATGCAAGTTAGCTCATCATTGTTATTCAAAGAAAATCATGTCACTTGGAACTACTTGTTGGTAGTCCATAAAGGAACAGACTTTCACTCCTTCTTGCTAAATACCTCTATGACTAATCTGTAAAATTCTTTGTATCCTACGAAGAAAACAAACTCTTAACCAAACAAAAACAATGTTTCGAAATTACATAATACAAATACTCTAGTCTCAAAGTTACATAATACAAATACCCTTTTCATAATTAATTTTATTTTCGAAAATATAATCACACCAATAATCAATTATATTGAGAATGAAAAGAGTCTTCAATAGTTGTGTTTTCCGGAATCGGGTGAAACAGGGAAACATCTGTTTTACCAGAGTTTGACAAAGAGATGACCCGTTGCTATCATGGATAAGTGTAACAAGGGGTGAAAATCGGACTCGCCTCTCATGGGATTTCCATCCCAATCATAAATTAGCGGTCGTTTGCAAGCGTCCTACGCCAGCCACAATGTACAAATATCCACGGACTTACCCACCTGTTATTCCCGGTTCTCTGAAATCTGGCCAAGCAAGTAATATAACAATAATTGGGGCCTTCTGTGCCATTAAGCACCGTTCCTCAGCTGCTCCAAGGTAAAACAAAAAAAAAAACAAAAAGAAACACCACCCACAGGTGCATTCTCAATAAACTGTCATTCAGCTGAATAATTTACAGAAGCATATACTTAATGTATATATGTTTCCCTGTATAACCTGCAGATGGCAATGGTGGGTCTGTCGATTGGCGTGGGCGAAGGGCCGCCGAAGGTTTCTATCTGCGGTTGGGGAGCGGAGCCGGGCGATGCTCGTTGGGGGGGTCAGAAACGGTGTGGAATAGTGGTTTGTGGAGGAGGGTATTCAAGAAAGCCAGGGCCGAGCTGGAGAAGCGTTAGGAAGGAGAATTATTGGGGACAGAGTGGTAAAAGGGCTTTGCAGATACATGCTAATTCGAAGGCAGATGATTCTGTGCCGTCTGAGATGTCTTTTGAGAATGCGTTGAACCTTCTGGGTGTTGCAGAGGGGGCGTCTTTTGAAGAAATCCTTAAGGCGAAGAATTCGCTTTTGGATAGGAACAGAGAGGACCAGGAGCTCGCTGCCCAGGTAAAATTGTTAATTTTGAGTATATTGGTTTTATTTCTGGGGCCACTTCACACTGGTAGATAACAGTTCAGGGCCTTTTCTATTTGGCAGGTGAATTGAAAGGAGATAATCCTCAGTTTTGTTTTGGTGTTTATATTACTCGGAATATTAAATTTGAGGTTTACTTCAATTTGTTTTCATTTTTATTATTACAAGTCTGTTGCAAATTCGTCTTAAGTCGTTCTGGAAGTATTACGATGGAATGTAGTTGCCTTATAACATTCTATGAAGATTTCTTCTGCTAAGAGTCACGGGTGGGTGTTTACTTGTCGAATCCTCCCAGGACTTGTACTTTGTCGAACTGCGTAGAATGGCATGTTTGCATTGCCAGACAGTTTACTTGTCGAATCCTCCCAGGACTTGTACTTTGTCGAACTGCGTAGAATGGCATGTTTGCATTGCCAGACAGCCCATGCTAGGCAAAAGTATGCAGCATAATGTATTCTATAGCTGATGTTAATATATTAAATACTACATTTATGCAGATTAAGTTCAGATATCAGCCTTTGCCTTTGCCGCTATACAGAGTGGATATCTGATAATTTAGATATTTTGCAATTTGTATCAATTGCCGTGCTGTGCTGGATTTGATGGACGATCTTATTAAGGGCAGCCTAATAGTGGATGAAGTTTCCAATGCGACACTCAGTCCTGTAGTCCTGTACTGAGTGTTTATATTTTGATTTCTGAGTTGGTGAAGTTATATTAGGCACTTGCCTTCTCACTTATCTGTAACTTTGTGATTATTAAGTACCCGTGTTTTCAAGTAAACTCAACTCCGTTCTTATCAGGGTTCCACTTCCTCACCCAAACCGTGTTTTCAAGTAAACTTAACTCCGTTCTTATTAGGGATCCACTTCCTCACCCAAATGCCTTCACCATGACTTTGGAGGTCTGCACCAGCCACTGACAGACTTTCATTGAGCACAGTTTATCCAGTTACAATTTTGCTTATAGCGTTGGCCAAGGTGTAGAGAAGTTTGGAACGGCCTTGGCCAAAATTTGTAAATGTGAAACTGTTACCTGTATAGATTCAGGCACGGAAGGAGCGGCAATGGTCCGGATGAAGTGGTAAACATGAAGGATAATATTACACGTGAGGAATATACAAGGTATGGAAGTTGGTAATGACCCCGGCAAAAAGTGGTAAAATAAAAGTATATGTACAGAGTTTATTGGCACAAATGTAATGGCACTGACCCAACTCAAGCATTGCAAGAATAAAAATTGCTTTTACATCTATTTGACTAAGCACATCACGGAGATGATGGAAATGTCCCTTGCCAACAGTGTTATCAGAACCGAACTGGTTCTGAAAAACCGGCCGGTCCGACCGGTTTGGAGGCAAAACCGGTCCGAACCGGCCCCACGAACCGGAAATGACCAGTTCGGTACCAAACAGGCCGGTTCCGTCACTGGACCAGCCGGTTCTGTACAGGTCCGGTTCGGACCGATTCAGAGACCGGTTCCACCGGTTCACAAGGCTGGGCACTAAATTTTTTTTTTTTTTTTTTTATTAATTTTTTTTTTTAAATTATTATTTTTACTAGTTAGTAATTCTACCCTAGACCCCCCCTAAAGCTACTTAAACACCCCCACCCCCTCTATTTCACTCACGCTATTCATTCGAGTCTCTTGCAATTCTTGAGCTGAGTTCGATGAGGAGAATTCAGAGAGTTTTTTGTAGGGTTGTTCTAAGGGAGTTTTTTTTGCAGATTTTAAGCATTGATTTGAGTCTTGCAGAGTTGTTGGGTTGGCAGATTTTTGAGATACTTCAAAGAATTTTTTTTCCCAAAGATCTTTGGGTTTTCTTCAGTGGTTTTTGCAATTGGTGGAAGATTTTTTTTATTTTGTTGGGGTTGTTACATAGTTGATTTCAAAAGATTTTGGAGTTGATTTTCTAGAAAATTTCAGAGGGTAATCAAGGGCCATGGGAATCAAGCCATAATCCCATTGTAGACTTGGATGCTACTCATTCTTCAGATGAGGATAAGGAGGACAATCAGGATGACGATTGACGATTGATGATTTGATCATTGATTTGTTGTAGCTGTAGCTTGTAGTATAATAATATGATCTATGATGTTATTTTGGACTATAAAGGCCTTTTAGAGCCTGCTTCTTGATGTTTGTAACATTTTAAGTTCAACAATGTTTTGCACCAAGTGCTATTTTGGTTGTATGCACTATTACTTGCTATATAAATGAGAACTTTTGCATATTTGTGTATAAATGGTTTGGATTCATATGGATGCACATGAATATATTTGTTTTTTCTTTAAAATATGAATATTTTATGTGTTTTTGGTAAACCGGTTTTTTTTTCCGGTTCCGGTCCGGTTCCGACCGGTTCCCGGTCCACAAGGTTTTCTGGTTTGATGACCGGTTCGGTTCCGATAACATTGCTTGCCAATAGTGCTAGAGATATTATCATGCAAACCTTGGAGCTCGGAACCTCATTCACTGGAATTTTGTGTCATGTCCGTCTTTGATATAAGTGATTAATACACATTTTCGGTTTTGGTAAATGTTTATTCCATCTTATCAAGAATTTATTGGTAAAAAATTGCACAGCATGGATACCGTTTCATGTTAGAAATCCAGTTTCTTTGTTCCTGGGTTCCTCTCCAGAGTAGCAAAACATGGTGAAATTTTAACCTTGTATTTCATTCCTTAAGTCAAGCCGTATACTGTGCCGTGCAACTTATGGAATTTAATTTTCTGACTTCTGTTCCTTTCCTGGAGAGGATCAGTGATGTACTTTTAGTGAATTCTTGAATCCGACTTTTTAACATATGCCTCTGTTTAGGAGCAAGAATGACTTTCTGTCTACTCTCATGGTTTGATCTCGATGTTTTTGCAGTCCTGTGTAAACTCCAACAGAATTACCCAGATTGTGGTCCGCCTGTAACCACTGCCACAAAATTATGGTCTGCTTGTAGTAAGTCATACGTGCCTACTTCAGTGTATGATGTTGCTATAGTTTCAACTTTCTACCCTATTTTCCCTAAGTTTTAAACCTTGGAGACAATCTGCATAAATTCATTGATGTCAACAATTTGTTCTCGTTGCCTGTCTACACCAGTATCGAGTATCCACACTGCCTTTTTGGATGTTTGCTTATGCTTCCCCATCTTCTTGTCACATTCTTGTCTGCCTCAGATGCAAGTTTCCCACGTGCGTTTTTGTTTGCCTGGAGATAACACTGACCCTCCTAGTGCTCCCTGATATGATTCTTTTAGAACAGTTATCAGGTGTCATGGATAGATCACCCACAATAATGTCACAATTATGTTACCTGATGAAATTCATAGCTGGGCTGATAATCTTCCTCCGTGTTTATATTTGCTGGTATATAGTCACTATCTCTGCGATTTTGCTTTCTGGCAAGGAATGTTTGTATCTGTCGCCATGCTCAGTGCTGTGACTCGCTGTTGAATGTGGAGGAGCCTAGACATATTCATTTACCTTTGTGGTCTTTCAAAACCAAATAAAAAATTAACCTTCAAATTTTGACATCTTTTAAATTTTTTAAAGCTTAAAAAATTTAATTAATTAAAACTTGCCTCGATTTCAATTGTCTTCCACTTTTCAATAGTGTCTTCTCCTTCCTGAGAGGTCTACCTTTAAACAGAGATTCGAGGGCAAACCCTTTCTTCTTCGCTAACTTTGACAATCTCCTATATGCCTAAAAGTTAAAACTTAGGCTTTGATACTGTATCAGACTTTACCTATGTACACACATATTGAGCACAAGAAATGGAGAGAATAATAAACAGTAAACACCACATATTATTAATAATGCTGCATCACTTACAACACAGGGTTAGCCCAAAGTATGATACCCATGTACCGAATACTTTTACCGTTCTTTCATCTATCTCATCTCACATTACATCATTTATAATTTTGTGGTAGAGGAGGAAAAGGAAAAGGAATTTGTGGCCTTTGTTGCTTTCCAAACAGAAGGCAAGTCCTGTGCTTCAAAGTACGGGTAGCAGATCTGATCGGTTTGTTGATGAGAAATCAAGATCAGCTATGACCATTATGGGTTATGACAAAACATAGTATGTGGAAGGAAGAAGCAATCTTCAGTTTGAAACAGGAAGTAAGACATTCATGTTCAAGACAATCCTTTATATTCCAAGTTTGAAAAATAATATTCTTCCAATAAGTGAAATAACCAGTCAATGTCATAATTTGGATGTAATGTTTAAGGGAGGAGATAATTTTTTGTTGTTGAGAAGAAGACCACAAAAGTATTTGCATCAGGTGTAATGGAACATGGCCTTTACAAATTTGTGGCAGGTGAGTTAAAATTGTTTGGCACATGGTAATAATTCTAGTCTGATTTCTAACCTACCTAGTTAGTGTTACCCCTCAGATAGCACAGGGATTACATGTGATTTTCATTACACATTACAGAGATTTGCAGGATGATAGCTTTATGAGGATGGTACTTCAATTGGGGTGCTTGAGTACATTGGACGAGGAGACTCATTTTTTCATTACCATGATTATCATGGCTTGGTTCTCTCTTCATGGTTGCACATCTTTTTTTTGACAAATAAACATGCTAGTGGATAGTTGATGGTGATGCTTGCTACTTATATGACTTATCTTAGTATCATGGTATTACTCCTTGCACATATGTATGATGGTTCTAGTTCCCCAAGGGGTTGGGTGATGCTAATGTGGGATGTTATGGTTCTTATTGATGTAACACCCTAGTAATTATTGATGGATCCATGTTCATCATGGTGATATGGCATGTTGTTAGTGGTTGGAGGTTCAAATCTAGTATATGAGGGGTATTGGAGGGTTTTGCTTAGCATTTGCTCACATTTTTAATTAAACCTAGGTGCATTTCGGGATAAGGAATCCATCATGCAAAGGTTTCCCTAAGCTTTGATGATTAATTATTGCTCCATGTGTTGGCGTTTCCATGTCCTTCAATATTTTTATTTGGCATGGTTGAGCTTGTGTGGAGCCTATGTTGTGAGCACTGTAGCCTAGTTGGGGGTTATTAACACTTGGACAACTTTATTTTGACATGGAGCATTGACCTTCGTGGAGTGTTCCCCTTATTGACACACATTTGAAGGCATATTCATATTTTGTTGTATTTTATTGCTTGATGATGGGGTGTTAATTTTAGATACCCATGGTATATTCTATGCTTAATGCAGTTTTACTTCAATCTTTCTTATAGGCCCAATTCAATTAAGCAATCACATAAACATGAAAGTAAAATGCTGATAGAACATAATAATAGATTAACAGAAGACAAGCCAAATAATGTAGATCAGATTTTACAATTCTTCTTGTCCAACAAAGATAGAGAGTGATGTGCGTTACAACAATCAACAGGATGCATCAGCCAGCAAGGTCTTTCTCAACATCAGATCAGCCAACCTTCCAAGTATCACACACACTGTTAAAATTGGACAACTAGGTCCAAACTCCATGTTTTGATGCTCAAATGAAGACACCAATATTTTTATTGGGTTCCTCTTTCGAAGAGGTGCAAGATCGATCTAAAGATCATCTTGATCTGATGAGAAGAACATTTATTTTGAATCTATTTTTAATAATTTCAAAATATGTGCAGGTCGGCCTTAAGGTTTTACACCCCCAACGAATGTGTCACACACCCTCAGTGATTGATATAAATAGAGTCAACGTTGGAGGACATTTCAATCATCTCATCACACACATCCTCATGATCTAAATATGGATGCCGTAAATGGATGCCATGAATCTGGATGATGCCGTAAATATGGATGATGCCGGAAATGGATGTCGTAAATCTGGATGCCGTAAATATGGATGATGCCGTAAATCTGGATGATGCCGGAAATGGATACCGTAAATCTTGATGCCATAAATATGGATGATGCCGTAAATCTGGACGATGTCGGAAATGGATGCCGTAAATATGGATGATGCTGTAAGTCTGGATGATGCCGTAAGTCTGGATGTGGGATTCCTTTGTTGAATTATGTTGATTTTTGATGGGTTGTCTTTAAGGGCTGTGTGTATGACACTTCTGGTTGGCTGACCATATTGAGACTTTGCCAGTTGAAGCATCCTGTTGACCACTGTAACGCACCAACACACTTATATTTTTCTGGCTTGTCTTCTGTCGATCTATTGGTATGTTCTATCAGCACTTTACTTTCTTGTTTATGTGATTGCTGACTAACATTGGGGATAAAAGTAAAGTTGCATCAAGCATAAAACATCTTCAAAAATTTACATGGTATCAGAGCTGAGGTGAAGACAAAGCCCTAGTTTGTAGCAATCACCTAAGAAGAGGATGGGTTCCTCAAACTACAATGGCTTTAAGGCTGATGAAAAATTGACTGGGAAGGATGACTTCCATGCTTGGAAGATGACATTGGATCTTAATTTGGAAGACCAAGATGTCATGGACTATGTGCAGGGTAAAATCCAAGAGCTTCCATCCACTGCAACTGCTGCTGCCAAATCAAAGTACAAGAAGGGGGAAATCAAAGCAAAGCTGATGATCAGCGACTCAATTCATAAGAGTATGGTTGCCTACATCTCTGAGCTAGGTCACTATGCTAGAGAATGCCCTTTCAAGAAGGTCAGGAAATTCTAGGTATGAGGAATCAAATGTTTTTGATGATAAAAGAAATGAATTCATTCTTATATCAGCTGCATCTCCACCCGACACTATGGATGTTTAGTTGATAGATAGTGGTGCCTCAAGGCACATCATTGGGTTCAAGGAAGTACTTACTGATATGGTTGAGAAGGATACTAATCTACAAATTATCCTTGGAGATAATGCCACACATCCCGTGAAAGGGACAGGGACTGTGACCCTCCACTTATCTCAAGGTCAAGTCCTCCGCTTGCAAGATGTACTATATGTACTTAATTTGAAGAAGAAATTTGTGTCTGTTTTGGCCATGGAAGACAAAGGTTTCAATGTGGCATTCATTGATGGAAGGTGCGCATGTGGAAGAAGAGTTTCAAGGAAGCTATCATGATTGGTTTTAGAGTTGGTACACTCTACCAGGTTGGAGGAAGTCCACTGGGAGCGATGACATGTGATACTATCCGACAGACTGAACTATGGCACCGGAGGTTTGAACAACTTCACTACAAGGCCCTTCCCGAAGCAAGGAAGGTGGCGACGGGGATCCCCGAGTTCTCAAAAAATCATGAAGGTGTATGTCAGGGTTGTGCCAAAGGAAAGTATACAAGGGGACCTTTCCCCTCAAGTGTCACAAAGACATCTCATGTCTTGCAATTAGTACATTTTGATCTCTCTGGTATGCTGCCCGTGACATCCTTGGGAGGATGTTCTTATTACATGAGACGAACGAGTTCAAGAACTTTTGCAGAGGAACTAGCATCAAGAGGGAGACCACAATGTTTGTGGGCTATAGCGAAACTTCGAAGGCCTATAAAGTATATGTGCCTGGTCAAAGGGAAGTGGAGATATGCCACGATGTTACCTTTGACAAAGATGCTTCCCGGAGGAAAGTAGTCAATCTTCCGAGATCTAAGGAAGATCATGAAGCAAGGCCTGGAAATCAAGAAGAACCGAAGGATGAGACGATGCCCGATGATGAAGGACCAATTGACCCGATTGATCCACCTCCTTCAATAGGGAAGAGACCATCATGGCTCAGGGACACTCTCGAGGATGCTGAGGGACATATGGCCCCAAAGGGGGACATTCGTGAAAGCAAGAAGCTAAGTAGATACCAAGGGTATCTAGCAGCCATGAGTACTATTGTACAATCTGAGCTTGGATCTTTTGAGGAAGCCGTAAAGCATCAAGTCTGGAAGGATGCTATGCACGAAGAGTATGAGTCCATAATGAAGAATGATGTCTGGGATGTGGTTCCAAGACCGAAGGACAAAGCAATTGTCACCTCGAAATGGCTCTACAAGATCAAGCATGGATATGATGGAAGTGCTGAAAAGTTCAAAGCAAGATTCGTTACTCGTGGCTTCTCTCAAAAGGAAGGCATAGACTATGACGATATATTTGCACTTGTGGCCCGATATACCACCATCCGATCTATCACAGCCCTTGCTGCTACGCAAGGATGGAGTCTTCATCAGATGGATGTGAAGACCGCATTTCTGCATGGTGCGATAAAGGAAGAGGTGTATGTGGAGCAACCTCTGGGGTTCGAAGTCCAGGATTGGGACACCCATGTTTGCAGGTTGAAGAAAGCCCTCTATGGGTTGAAGCAAGCACCCAGAGCTTGGTATGAGAGGATAGATAGCTACCTGATGAAGCTGGGCTTCACTCGTAGTAATGCTGATCCGAACCTTTACTTCAAGGTTGACAGGGAGAAGCCTCTCATTCTGGTGTTGTATGTGGATGACCTCTTCCTGACAGGTGCTGACCCTCTCATTCATTAGTGCAAGAGGGAGCTCGCTGCTGAGTTCGAGATGAAGGACCTAGGACTGATGTCTAGGCCTGAAGGTCTAGCAGAGACCTGGCGAGATTTTCCTTTTCTCAAGGAAAATACATCGTGTGTTGCGAAAGATCAGTATGATGGATTGTAAGTCCGTCGAACCCAATGGAGTTCACCCTCTTTAAGAAGGTGGAGAAGCGGTTACCGAGAGCCCGTGCTAGAAATCCGTATCGGTGCACCCCGAACTCGTAGGCCCCGATGTTCCCTAGGGGAACACCCTCCCAGACGTATTTCAGGCAGCGTGAACACTTTGAGTCAAATGCGGCTGATCATAACATTTCCGATCGGGTTGGTGCCAAGAACCCTGAGATATCTTCCGTGCAACACAGACTATAGGCCGAGACACATCGGCCGTGAGCATGAGACCATGATGGCCCGGGCGCGATTGGCCGGGCAGCAGGTGACCAAGAGAACATTCAGATGCCGCCTGCCACCCATCTGCCCGGCATGAAACCCAAGCCTGGGAGTTTTGAGCACCGTTGAGGCCAAATACATTGCAGCATGTATGGTGAAGTCACTTGGTTGCGAAAGCTCTTCAGTGAGTTGTTCGAGCATGTGCTAGATGCCACCGTTATTCTTTGTGTTCACCAGAGGGGGATTCGTTTGTCAAATAATCTTGTGTTCCACGATCGATCCAAGCATGTTGATGGCTGGTACCACTTTTTATTCGGATATGGCATGTTGAGGTTTCTGTAAGCGTCTTAATTACTAAAAGAACCAAGGAGCAGGGAGCCAAGGATATTCTCACAATGCCCTCAGAAGGCTGCAGCCCCAACTCGTGAGACCTTGGTGTCGTGGGTACTTATCGCTGGCTCCAGGGTCCATGCGGACGGCGATGAGTCAGAGCCACGGCTTTGGGGATAGTTTTCGGAGCTATACAACCACAAGAGCAGGTTTACGAACCTTGCTGGTGTGCTTGGGCCCCCCATGAGATGATTGAGTTACCGCCTTCCCGCGCATCTCGTGCCTCATATGCATCCCACCCCCTGAGTTTTACCCGATGGAAGTACCTCTCATTTGGCCAATGAGGTGGGAAAAGCTAGAGACTAGTAGCAAAGATTGATGCACGCATCAGAGATTGCCGTACTCTCTATCTAGGATGACACGTGTCCAACCACTTGATCTGGGATCAAGTCCATGTGAGGTTTCGGACCTCCTACTGACTTCGGGTCAGATAAACCAACTTCGGGTTGGTATGTGACTCTTTGAGTCCATGTGAGGTTTTGGACCTCCTATTGACTTCGGGTCAGATAAACCAACTTCGGGTTGGTATGTGACTCTTTGAGTCCATGTGAGGTTTTGGACCTCCAACTAACTTTAGGTTAGTGAGACTAACTTCGGGTTAGTATATATGACTCTCTTGAGTCCAAGTGAGGTTTTAGACCTCCTACTGACTTTGGGTCGAGATGGGACTCCCAAGTTGGTATGAGACTCTTTGTGAGTCCTATAGAGGTTTCGGACCTCTGGGTTGAATATGTCAGCCGAGAATGATGTCTTTGTGACTGACCCACTTCTGTTCTAAAATAAAGAGGCCAGCAAAGCAAGTTACGGCGTGATGATGCACGATGTTTGATTGCACAGGTGGATGGAGTTCTCCCTAGTTGAGAGGGAGTGTTAAAATTGGACAACTAGGTCCAAACTCCATGTTGTGATGCTCAAATGAAGACACCAATATTTTTATTGGGTTCCTCTTTCGGAGAGGTGCAAGATTGATCTAAAGATCATCTTGATCTGATGAGCAAGACATTTATTTTGAATTTATTTTTAATAATTTCAAAATATGCAGTGTTTGCTCTTTAAGGTTTTACACTTAACAAATGGCCGCTACACCCTCGTGATTGACATAAACAGAGTCAACGCGTCCATATTTTTAATCATTCTATCACACATCTCTACGATCTAAATATGGATGCCGAAAGGATGCCATGAATCGGATGATGTCGAATATGGATGAGTGCTGTTAATAGTTGTGTTTATGTCAGAATCGATGATGCCGGAATGGATGTCAGAATCGATGATGCTCAAAATGGACGTTAAAGCGTCAGAATATGGATGCCATAAAAGGATGATGTCAACGGATGACGTTTAAATGGATGTCGTAACCGATGTCAGAATATGGATGATGCTGTAAATCTGGATGATGCCGGAAATCTGGATGTGGGATTCTTTTGTTGAATTATGTTGATTTTTGATGGCCTGTCTTTAAGGGCTGTGTGTATGAAACTTTTGGTTGGCTTACCATATTGAGACTTTGCTGGTTGAAGCATCCTGTTGACCACTGTAACGCACCAACACACTTATATTTTTCTGGCTTGTCTTCTATCGATCTACTGGTATGTTCTATCAGCACTTTACTTTCTTGTTTATGTGATTGCTGACTAACATTGGGGATAAAAGTAAAGTTGCATCAAGCATAGAACATCTTCAAAAATTTACACCCCTCAAAGACAGCTCTAAAAGTCAACGCAAGTCAACAAAAGAATCCCTCATCCAGATTTCCGGCATCATCCATATTTCCGACATCCAGATTTCTGGCATCCATATCCACACGTGGGAGAGAGAGAAGCCTCTTTTAGGCTGTATGAACCAATCAAATTAGGAGGAATGTGTGTGATGATATGATGATGAAATGGACATCATCTCTCTCCAATTTATATCAGTCAACGAGGGTGTGTGACACATCTATTAGGCTTGTGAGCTTACATTACAAATCTGGCCAACCTTGCACATGTGTGGAAAATAAAATCAAAATATATGTTCTGCTCATCCAAACAAGATGATCTTTAGATCAATATTGCACCTCTCCGAAAGAGGAATTCAAAAAAAATGTAATTATCATCATATGAGCAGTGCAACCTGGAGTTTGGACCTAGTTGCCCAAAATTAACACTCCCTCTCAACTAGGGAGAACTCCATTTGTCCACTTGAGCCATCCAAAGATCAGTACCATCATGTACTATCATATATCATCGTGTGTCATCCTGCTGTAACTTGCTTTGCTGGCTCTTCTTCGCAAATAGAACAAAAGGTGAGTCACAAAGACATCATGCTCTGTTGACTTGAAGTCAGCTTAGAGGTTAAAACCCCTCTTGGACTCAAAAAAAGTCTCATACTAACCCAAAGTTAGTTTACTGACCCGAAGTCAGTTTAGAGGTAAGAACCTAATGAGACTTGATCCCAGATCAAGGTGTTGGACACGTGCCATCCTAGACATAGAGAGTACGACTATCTTCGATGCGTTCATCGGTCTTGTTATTGGTCTCTATCCACATTTCCCACATCTTCGATGCGTCCATCGGTCTTGTTTTTGGTCTCTATCCACATTTCCCACCTCATTGGCCAAATGAGAGGTACTTCCCATGAGTTCGAAACTCCATAGGTAGGATGCGTGTGGGGCATAGATCAAAGAGAGGTGAACCAACTCAATATCATAACGGTGGGGCAAAAGCACAACAAGGTTTGGCAAGCCTAGCCCCGTGTGCTCTTATAGCTCCAAGAAGCTATCGCCAAGCCCCCTGGAGCTCCTAGAGCTCATAGTCCAACTCAAGCAGGACCCTCACAATAGGGTCTTTCCACAATTCCAAGCTTCTCATGGAAGGTTAGGAACTTGACCTTCCCCACGGGCTTTGTGAGAATATCCGTGACCTATGTAGAAATTTCTAAATCTTAATTCTTATGCAAAAACTATTTCTGTTAATCCAGTTAAATTTCTCCTACTTATACAAGTTATCAACTGAATAAATTCAAGTTAACATCAAAGCAAAATACATAACATCTCTAGAATAAGCACATGCACACATAGACAAAGTGCCACAGTTATTTTTGGACAAACTGTCCCCGGAAAAACCCAATGTGGGAAAACAGGTCTTTGGCTGCTGGAGGGCTCTATTATTTAGAATATTTCTGAATATACAACTCTGGGTTCCAAATCTAGAAAACCCTACAAAGAAAACTCTAGATCTGCAGCGCCTGGCTGATCTAAGACCACAATATTGACTGATCCACACTCTCAAACAGGATTTATAGAACTCAGCCAGATCTAGGCCTAGAAACCCCAGATCTGCCCCTGAAAGACACTGCGTCAGCCTCTGAAGGCCTCCAAATGCTCAGCGTTGTTACTGGAAGGGACTGCGTTACCCCAGACTGGGTGATGCGATCACTACGCTGCCCCTAAGGGTCTCTGCGTAACCCCTGAAGGGTTTCCTGAAAATCACGCTTGTTGTTGTGGAGCGCTGGCCGCTTGCTCGGCTTTATTACGCCGCTCATGTCGCATCTTCCTCCCGCTACTGCCTTCTTCCCTGATCTCTTCCTCTTACTTGTGTATTGTAGACCTCCGGGATCAAATCATCCCCTGTCTAGCCCTCAGAATCGAAACACTTGAGAATTCTTAGCAACCCTGCCCTAGAATCTCAGCTTAGCTTCAGTGCTCTGCCTCTGTGTGTCTTACAAATGACCCCAAGCCTTTCCTTTATACTTTTCTAGTTGACAAATCAACGACCAAGATTAAATCTTTAATTAATGGCTAAGATTAAAAGAAAGCTTGATCCGTGTGACTTAAGACAATTTCATCACATGTTTAATTAAATTCACTTTAATTATTTTATTTTCCTAAGTTTTAACTTAGGAAATACATTAAAATAATTAATGAATTTAATATCTCCTAAACCAGATGAAATTTCCCAAATCCATTTTTGGGTCTTGTAGATCAGGTGAACTCTAGTCCTTCCTCATAAGTTGGGACCTAGAGCACAACTGATGCTACCCCAAATACACAAAATCTCAACAACCTGCTCATCAGTTCCTATATGATCGAGTCTTACGATGCCTCGCTGTACCATATCTTGGATAAAGTGGTACTTGATATCAATATGATTGGATCGATCGTGGAACACGAGATTCTCAGAAAGACGAATCCCACTCTAGTTATCACAAAGGATAACGGTGGTATCTAGCACATGCCCAAACAACTCACTGAAGAGCTTTCTCAACCAAACAGCTTCACAACATGCCATACTCGCTGCAATGTATTCGGCCTCAGCGGTGCTCAAAGCCACCGAATTTTGCTTCCTGCTCATCCAAGATATCGAAGCAGAACCCAAGGTGAAGCAACATCCAGATGTGCTCTTGCGATCCACCACATTGCCAGCCCAATCAGGATCAGTATATCCATGGAGTCTCAAACTCCCAATAGTGTATCTCAGCCCATGGTTGATTGTGCCCCGAAGACACCTCAATAGATTCTTGGCACCAATCCAGTGAATGTGATGAGGCTCAACCATATGTTGACTCAAAGTGCTCACTGCAAAAAATACGTCCGGACGGGAGTTCACTAGGAACATCAAGGCCCCCACGAGTTGTCGATATTCGGTGGGATTTCCCAGCTCGGGCTCAGCGACGTTTCCACACAACTTCTTAAAGTTGAGTTCCTTCGGTGTCGACACAGGCTTATAGTCCACCATAACAAATCTCTCTAGCAGTTTCACGACATGTTTTCCTTGAGAAAGGAAAATCTTGCCTGGCCTCTGCCAGACCCCCAAGCATAGGAAGTAATGCATTAGTCCTAGGTCTTTCATCTCAGACTCGAAAGCTAGCTCCCTCTTACACTAATGAATGAGAGGGTCAGCACCTGTAAGGAAGAGATCGTCCACATAGAGAATTAAATGAGAGGCCTTTCTCTATCAACCTTAAAATAAAGGTTTGGATCAACATTACTTCGAGTGAAGCCCAGCTTCATTAAGTAGCTATCTATCCTCTCATACCAAGCCCTGGGGGCTTGCTTCAACCCATAACGGGATTTCTTCAACCTGCACACATAGGTGTCTCTATCTTGGACTTCGAACTGCAGAGGTTGCTCCACAGAAACCTCTTCCTTTATTGAACCATGCAGAAAGGCAGTATTCACATCCATCTGATGGAGACTCCATCCTTGCATTGCAGCAAGGGCAATGATAGATCAAATGGTGGTATAGTGGGTGACAGGTGCAAATATATCATCATAATTTATGCCTTATTTTTGAGAGAAGCCTTAGGCAACAAATCTTGCCTTGTACTTTTTAGCACTACCATCAGATCCATGCTTGATCTTATAGAGCCATTTCGAGATGACAACAGATTTGTCCTCCGGTCTCAGGACCACTTCCCAGACATCATTTTTTCACAATGGACTCATATTGTTCATGCATAGCGTCCTTCCAAACTTGATGCTTGATGACTTCTTCAAATGATCCAGGCTCAGATTGTACAATTGTACTCATGGCTGCTAGATACCCTTGGTATCTATTCGACTTCTTGCTTTCACGGAATGTCCCCCTTGGGGAAATATGTCTCTCGGCATCTTAGAGAGTATCCGTAAGCCATGAGGGTCTTCTCATTTTGAAGGAGGTGGATCAATAGGATCCATAGGTCCTTCAACATTGGGCATTGGTTCATCCTTCAATTCTTCTTGCTTCCCTGCTTCTTCATCTTCTTTATCTTCCTTTGAGCTAGGAAGATTTCTTATTTTCTTGAGGGCAACATCTTCATCGAAGGTGACATCGTGGCATATCTCCACTTCTCTTTGACCAGGCACATAGATTCTATATGCCTTCGAAGTTTCACTATAGCCCTTAAACATTCCCTTCTTTCTAGAAGCATCCTGCCCGCTTCTCTTTTCTTTCAGCACATGAAAGTAAATAGGACAACCAAAAACTCTAAAACGAGAAACATTAGGTTTCTTACCCGAGAAGACTTCTTCGGGAGTCTTGGAGTCCAAAGTGGAATGTGGGCATCTATTTTGAACGTACACAACAGTGTTCACAACTTCTCCCCATAGAAACTTCGAAAGACCTTGGTCACATAGCACGGCGCAGGCAGCTTCCACAATGGTCCTGTTCTTTCTTTCAGCAACATCATTTTGCTCAGGAGTATACACAGTTGTGGTCTCCCTCTTAATGCCAGCTTCACTGCAAAAGTCATTGAATTCATTTGACTCATACTCAGACCTATTGTCGATCCTCAAAACTTTGATTCTCTTCTTGTTTTGATTTTCCACCAAGGCCTTGAAGGTACGAAACCATTTGAATGCTTCGTCCTTCTTTTTCAAGAAATATATCCAGGTCTTGCGGGAGAAGTCATTTGTAAAAGTCATGTAATAGGAACATCCTCCCAAGGATGTCACGGGCAGCATACCAGATAAATCAGAATGTATCAACTGCAAGATATCAGTTGTCTTTGTGACACTTGAGGGGAATGGTCCCCTTGTATGCTTCCCTTCGGCACAACGTTGACATATACCTTCATGACCATCTTTAAATTCGGGCATCCCTGTCACCACCTTCCTTGCTTTGGGAAGGGCTTTGTAATCAAGGTGTGCAAACCTTCGGTGCCATAACTATGTTTGAAGAGTTGTATCACATGACATAGCCCCCAATGGACTTCCTCCAACCTGGTAGATTGATTCAACTCTAAAACCAATAGTTAGAGCTTCTTTGAATTTCTTCTTCCAGATGCGTACCTTTCCATCAACAAATGCCACCTTGAACCCTTTGTCTTCCATTGCCGAAATAGACACAAGGTTCTTCTTCAAATCAGGTACGTACAACACATCTTGTAAATGGAGGACTTGACCTTGAGATAGATGAGGGGTCACAGTCCCTGCCCCTTTCACGGGATATGTGGCATTATCTCCAAGAATAATTTCTAAATTAGTATCCTTCTCAATCAAATCAGAGAGGGCTTCTTTATAACCAGTGAGGTGCCTTGAAGCACCACTATCAATCAACCAGACATCCAGGGTGTCAGGAGGAGATGCAGCAGAGACGGCAGATACAAGAATGTATTCATTTTTCTTAATATCAACAACATTAGACTCATCGTACCTGGAATTTCTTGAGCTCTTGAAAGGTTGTCCATTTCCACTACGATCAGAGGGAGCCTTCCTTTTTCCTTTGAAGCTGTTGTTCCTTTGATTTCCATTCCCCTTGAAGTTGTTGTTGTCATCATCCCTGGGAGAGTCCCTTTTATTGGGGCACTCTCTTGCATAGTGACCAGACTTGTTACAAGTGTAACATCTTCCCTTTCTTCCTTTGGGCCTCGCTCTACCATGGTTTTGATTTTTCGGGCCACCATGGTTCTTCTTCTTTGCATTAGCGGTGAAGGCAGTAGGGTCACCTCTATTTCCATTAGAGGGATGATCTCTCTCCATCATTCTTGTCTCCTCTTGAGTGCATCTAGTCAACAATTCATCAAAATCGGGAATCATATTATTATTCAAAATCATAGTATTAAATACATACCAGTCTTGGGGAAGTCCTCCAAGAGCAATGAGGATGAGCTCTCGATCAACTAGTTCTTCTCCTATGGCAAGGAGATCATTCCTGATTTCTGTGGGCCTCATAAAATATGATGGAGGCTCATGAATCTTCTTCTGCACATAGTCAATGACATCTTGATCTTCTAATGCCAAATCCAAGGACATCTTCCATGCACAATAATCAGACTTATCAGTTAATTTATCATTAGACTTGAAACCCTTATAGGTTGAGGAGGTCATTGGTCCTTGATAGAATTTCTTCTTCGGTGATTGCTTTTCACACTAGCTTGGGCTTTGTCTTCACCTCATCTCTGATACCATGTTAATTTTAGATAACCATGGTATGTTCTATGCTTAATGCAATTTTGCTTCAATCTTTCTTATAGGCCCAATGCAATTTAGCAATCACATCAACATGAAAGTAAAATGCTGATAGATCATCATAATAGATCAACAAAAGACAAGCCAAATAATGTAGATCAAATTTTACAATTCTTCTTATCCAGCAAAGATAGAGAGTGATGTGCGTTACGACAGTCAACAGGTTGCATCAACCAACAAAGTCTTTCTCAACACCAGATCAACCAACCTTCCAAGTGTCACACGCACCCCTCAAAGATAGCTCCAAAAATCAACGCAAGTCAACAAAAGAATCCCTCATCCAGATTTCCGGCATCCAGATTTCCAACATACATTTACGTAATCATTTCCGGCATCCATATTTCTGGCATCCAGATTTCCGACATCTAGATTTTCGACATCCATATCCACACGCGGGAGAGAGAGAAACCTTTTCTAGGCTGTACAAACCAATCAGATCATGAGGAATGTGTGTGATGAGATGATGATGATGAAATGGACATCATCTCTCTCCAATTTATATCAATCAGTGAGGGTGTGTGACACATCTATTAGGCTTGTGAGCCTACATTACAAATCTGGTCGACGTTGCACATGTGTGGAAAATAAAATCAAAATATATGTTTTGCTCATCCAAACGAGATGACCTTTAGATCAATCTTACAACTTTCCGAAAGAGGAATCCAACAAAAATATAATCATCATCATATGAGCAGTGCAACCTGGAGTTTGGACCTAGTTGCCCAAAATTAACATGGGGCCATCCCCCCTTCCATTGAGCTAGTTGGCATGTATCTAGTCCTTGCACATGGATTGTTGAATGGTGTTGTCATTGATGCCAACAACAGTTAATGAAGGCTCTTAGTATTTGTCTAAATTACATCAAGTTGGAAGTTCCATTGAAGGATGGCTAGAAACCCTAGCTCTAGGGTTTGTGTTCTCTGGACTAAGGACGTAATCCACAGTTATTAAGGGTTTTTGAAGAAGCAAATCCCAGATTTTGCCCTGGAAATCCTCGCCATTGGATTCTCCTCACTGAGCTGGTTCCAGTGGCATGTGGCATGCCTCAGGCCTCTCAATTTTGGAGTTATACGTGTTTAAAGTTGAAGACTCTAGTTAGCAGGTAAAAACCCAAAGGGGTGGTGACATAGCACTTCATCATTAGTTAGTTTGCTATGAAAATCATCTCAAGGGTTTTTCATCATGATTCATTGAACAATCTTTTGTGGAAGGCTTCAAACTTGTCTTGCACTTACAAAGGGTGTCCTACATCAAATTAAAAACCAATCCTTACACCAAAAAGCCAAGCGGCCTCCTTGCTTGGGCTTTAAGACATATAAGATTCAAATTTTATATTTGAATATTTCCTCCTCCAAATGTGCAAATCGGTTGCACTTAGAAGCCCCTTCTCAAGTCAAAAGAAATTAAATCCTGAAAGCCCCATCTTTGAATTTCATTCTAACTAAAGGTCAAAAGTTTAAGCCAACCACGCCCCTAAAACTCCTCCAATGACTCACTCTTAGAAGCCTCTCCATAAACTATAAAAAGAGCATTCGATCTATCCTTAGGTTTGGATTTTTAATGAAATATTCTTGTGATACTGTGTAATTTCCTTTGGCTCTGTGAAAGAAAAATAACTTATTGGAACTTGGAAGTGAAATACTGATCCACCCCCCTCTTAGTGTTTTCAACAATTGGAATCAAATCAGGGCCCTATAAAATCAGTCTAACCGTTGAAGGGAGATCATGGAGTACACCAAGAATGGAGTTCATCTGTTTGATGGGCAAAATTATGCATTATGGAATGGAAGGATGCAAGTATATATACTTTCACAATCAGTCTAACTGCTGAAAGGAGATCATGGAGTACACCAAGAATGGAGTTCCTCTTTTGATGGGAAAAACTATGCACTATGGAATGCAAGGATGAAGGTATATATATACTTGCACAAGGATATGATATTTGGGAAATAGTGGAACAAGGTTGTGATGCAAAAGCCTCTCCTCCAATAGATGAAAAAGGTAGGAAACTTGCCGAATATGATGCCTAAGCCAAGAATTTCTAAACCCTCAGCTGCTGCCCTAGTTTTCCGCATTGGGTTTTTCCGGGGACATTAGTCCAGAAATAACTGTGTCAGATGTGTCTATGATTTACTCTTGTTCAATTTTTGTTTCCGCACTTGTATTTTTCTGCAGTTTATTTAGTGAAGGTTGCAGTGTGTTTAATTCGATGTTGTCGTAGCAATAAAATGAATAATTAATTTATCAGTTAGAAGAATTAATACCGATTGCTGCAATAAGATTCCAGGATTAGGAATTTTCACATGGTATCAAAGCTTGTATAGCTGAGTGCAGGAGGAATAGAAGAACAGATCCATAGATCCAACGTTGGTGAAGCTAGGATCAAAGAGCTGCGTAAGCAGCAGATCGATCTCTCAAGTGAATGCATAGTCCAAGCTAGGAGGGCTAGTCCCTGCAAGGAAATCTCTCTTTGAGTGAGTCGACAAAGAGGTACGATTTTCCAGTTTGCAGAGGTAGAGGGAGCAACGCAACAGATCAACAGCCGGAGGGACGCAGTTTTCTATGCAATAGTAATTGTGGGTGCAGAAGCATCAGGAAGAGTAGCTAGAGACACTTTGAGGGAATTTTCTTCCTTAGGGAATTCCTAGCCGGGGAATTTTAATTTTCGAGACCTGAGCAACAGTATTGGGCGACAAATCTACCATCTCTAGCAGGGAGTGCGTAGGCCAGGCCAGAGTTGGGCAGTGGAGAGAGAGGGAGCTAGTTCGACATATTTTTTAAGTCGGCATAGATGGCAACAAGCGGGCTGAATCCTCGACGGAGTGAGGGATCATGTCGTGTGTCACATAGCTAGAAAAGCAGCTGTTAGAGAAATGCGGCCTTGGAGAAGCTATATCAAGGATCTTCTGAGCAGCGGAAGATGTATCTGGAGGAGAAGATGCAGATTACTAGGATGCAGAAAGGTGAGCGCATTGATCTGTTCCTGGTTAGACTTCAAGAGAATCGAGATCAGCTCCTTAAGCCTCAAAGATGGTCAAATTGGCCCTCAACTCAGTGTCCGAAGACTATCAAGTCTTTGTCTAGAGCATCCTGGGCAGAGAGAATTTGCCGGATTGGGAGTCAGTGTGGGCAGCTCTTCAACAAGAAGAGATGAGGAGGGACTTACTCAAGTGTCAACTTGAGGGCAGCAACAACATTGGGAAGAAGCAGAAGGAGGAGGAGGATAGTGTGGCCCTTGCATCAAAGGGGCAGCAAGAGCAGCATAGGAGGAAGAAGGACCTTTCCAAGATCAAATGCTTCTAATGTGGCGAGATGGGTCATTTTGCCATACAATGTCCTCTCAAGAAGAGAGACAAAGATGAGAAGCATGATCTGCAAGTAGCACCTACCAGGATCAATGAGAAGGAGTTCGCCATGATAGTCCATATACCTCCAGGAGGGAGGTGGGGTGATTTGGAGCTGTAGACCCAAAGATCTACAGAATGGGCAGGATCCTTGAGGAGTCCACATCTAGGATCAATTCCTTGCTACGGGATCCCAAATCAGATGTAGCAGGATGGACGAGTGCTAGTTGGTGCAAAGGAGTGCAAAAGTGACAACGTAGTGGTTAGCAGCGCCAGAGTCTGAGTAGTGCAAAGTAGAGTTAGCAGTAGTGCAGTGAGGCAAAGCGTAGAGTCAGCAGTTGCGCATTAGCTTCAGAGGGTCAACGCAGAGGCTAGAAGCAGTCAGATCTTCAATACCGAGATGCATCATGCTGAACACTTTTTTAGTTTTGGATGTTTTTCTATTGCAATAAGCAACAATATTGCAGTGCAATAGCAGTTGGCAGTGGCAACATTAGCAGCAGCACGAATTCCAAATTTGAGAGGGAGTTGCAGTACGGATGCAGTGTTGACAGTGGTAGTGTCAGCAGCAATACAGATGCAACGTTTGCACAGAGTTGGTGGGCAACAGTGTCAGACATCAACAACACAGAGGGAGATGTTGCAGAATCACAGTAGTACTCAGCAGGGGATATTGCTAGAGCACATTCCTCGCTAAGAGGGAGTGTTGATTTGTGGTAGCATCAGATGTGCTCTAAGTCTCAAAATTTGCTTAGACACATGTATTCCAGAGAACTCAGAATCGTTTTGGGAAATTCCACACGGATTGTATTTTATTAAAAGAATTAATTATTTTAAAAGGACCCTAAGTCTAAACTTAGGACAATAAAATAATTAAAGTGAATTAATAGAATATGGGTGTGAATGTTCTAGAAAAAGCGGATCGAGTCAAAAGTTAATCTTAGTCGTTGAAGTTTCAAAGAGAAGGTTATAAGAAGGGCTTGAAGGGTCATTTGGAAAACATACATTAAGGATCAAGACGTCGAATTTCTGAAGTGAGCAGTGCTCAGAGGAAATATTGATTAAGAGATTCTTTGGAGAGGGCAAAAGTAATTCCGGTTGGAAATTCTATTCCTGAGTCGAAGAATACACAACAGAGAAGACAGAAAGTAGCACCAGCAGAGGCAGCGTAGCAGCTACGCAGAGCCAACGCAGAGGCAATGTTGTAGCCTTGAGGAGGGCCGTTATTCAGCTGAGGATCAGTCAGATCCAGTGCCAGAGAATCGGGGTTTGAGACTGGAAGGGGCCAGAGGGTCAGATCCAGCCAGCAAAAGAGCCAGAACGCAGTCCCCAGGCAAAGTGACGCAGAGGCTGCGCAGTGATTGCAGAGGGTGTGGAGGGCTTGCCATCCGGGGTTTTGGCTAGTTGGACTTCCAGTGTCAGTGTGTGAGGTAATCTCACCATCTTTCCTACCAGTCAGATTCTATGTGAGGATAGCAAAAAAGGCATCCAGATTGTATTCATAAAAATTACTGCATAATATATAAACCCTTAGCTGCGGCACTGGTTTTTCCCGCATTTGGTTTTTTCCAAGGGCATTAGTCCAAAAATAACTGTGTCAGATGTGTATGATTTACTCTTGTTCAATTTTTGTTTCCGCACTTTTATTTTTCTGCAATTTATTTAGTGAAGGTTGCAATGTGTTTAATTTGATGCTGCCGTAGTAATAAACAAAATACTTAATTTATCAGTTAGAAGAATTAATACCAGTTGCTGCAATATTCCAGGATTAGGAATTTTCACATTTTGTGGCATTTTGGGGTAGCTTCAGCTACACAAAATTAATTTGGGTAAGAAGCATTCATTTTTTTAGTTTTTTCCCATTGTTTCTTCTATTTTTCGAGGGTTTATGCTACCAAAATTATGAAAAACGTTTTTTCTTTACAGATCTGAGATTTGTTTTTTTAATTATTTTTTGCAGCAATGGCTTCCAACCAAGGTGCTAGTTCAAGCTCCAAGTCCAACCCAAGGGCTAAATATTATCCTCTTTGGAAGCATGTTCAAAAGCTTCTAAAAATTGGAGGTGGTGGCTCATGGGAATGTCGATGTAATCTTTGCAGTAATTCATACAAGGGCTCCTACCCAAGAGTGAAGGCACATCTTTTGCATGTAGGAGGACAGGGGATTGTAGGTTGCACAAAAACAACAGACCCATTGGTGAGGAGGGCATATCAAAGATAGCAAGGGCAGGTGGATGGAATTAAAAGAAGGCATGAAGAGCTTGGTCAAGCTACTCCTCAAGCTCCAACAAACATTGAGCCAAGGATTGTAGTTGAAACAAGGAAGAGGAGAGCCACTTAACAACAAGAACAACCACCATCCAAAGGGGCATCCGCTACAGTTTAAGATAGCAGAATTGCTAAATTAGTGAATGTGCAAGCAAGAGAAGAAGCTGATTCCAGAGTGGCTAGGTGCATCTATGCATGTGGTATCCTATTTATTGTTGATCGCTCTCCTTACTGGCAAGATATGATAAGTGCAGTTAACAAAGCTCCTCAAGGGTACAAGGGGCCTAACTATGAGAAAGTTATACCAAAACTTTTCAAAAATGAGAAGGAGCTTGTGGAGGATATCTTATCACCAATTCGTTTTTCCTGGAGTAGCTCTGGGGTTACCATAGTCTCAGATGGATGGACAGATACAAGGCGTAGACCATTGATAAATATCATTGCCACTTCACCAAAGGGAGCAATGTTTTTAAAGGTGGAAGACTGCTCAGGAGAGGTAAAAGATGCACAATTCATTGCTGATGTTATTATAAAATTTATTGAACAAATAGGTCCTAATAGGGTGGTGCAAGTTATCATAGACAATGTGCCAGTGTGCAAAGCTGTAGGTTTAATTATTGAGGGGAGGTATGACCACATCTTTTGGACACCCTGCATTTTCCATAATTTGAATCTGATCTTAAGAGGAGATCGACAATAAAGTTCCATGGATAAAGGAAATCACAGGGGAATCAAGGGAGATTATTAAATTCATCACCAACCACCACCAATCTCAAGCAATATTTCGAGAGTACTCCAAATTGGAGTTGTTAGAAGTTGCTGAGACAAGATGTCTCAAACTTCATAATGTTGTGCCACCTTGTTGAGGTTAAGTAATCATTAGTTTCTATGGTGGTGAGTCAAGTTTGGGTTGAGTGGAGATAGACAGATTCAGAGTGGGGATATATGGTGCGTAAATTGCGCCTTGATGAGGATTGGTGGAGCAAGATATATTTCTTGCTAAAGTTCACAACCCTTGCATTTTAGTTTCTTCGGAATGCTAACACTGACCAACCTTTCTTAGGAGTGGTATATGATGGCATGAATTCCATGGTTGAGAAAACTAAGGAAATCATTTCACAAGAGGCTCCACAACTTTTGCTTGTAGATGATCATTTTGCTGATTTAGTCAAGAAAATCATTGTTGATAGGTGGATCAATTTCAACACTCCATTGCACATTAGCACATGCCTTGAACCCCAAATTTTATGATGAGGAGCTTATTGCTCAAAGCAATGGAAAGAGGAAGGCACCCCCACAAGGATAGGGAGGTGGCTAATGGGGTGAAAAAAGCCCTTATGAGAATGTTTCTAGTTCATCTACACAGGGAGGTGAAGGAAGAATTTGCCAGTTTTGCTGCAGAAATAGATGATTATTCAGATATGTCATCTTTGGAGGAGAGAAGCACCTTGAATCCAATTAGGTGGTGGATTTGTCATGGAGCAAATGGTGTACATTTGCAAAACCTTGCCATTCGTTTCCTTTCACAAGTGGCAAGCTCTTCATCAGCAGAAAGGAATTGGAGCACCTATGGTTTTATTCATTCTGTGAAGCGCTACAGGTTGGGCTCACAGAAGGCAGAGGATCTTGTTTATGTGCACTCCAACCTTCGACTTGCATCTCGTAGGTGTCCAAAATATAGCAATGGTCCTTCTAAAGAATGGGATGCGGATCTAGAAAGTTTTGATTTGGAGCTCTTTCTTGCTGCCATGAATATTGAGGACCAGGTGCATAGAAGTGGAATTGGCCAATTATCTTCTTCAACTCCACCATCCACTGTTGAGCATGCTTCTACTACTATTTTTGATGAGGATTATGATGATGAGTATTAGTATTTTGTCTTTATAGTACTTGCAGCCTCATAGTCTTTATTGTACTTGCAACCTCATATATATAATAAAGGCTGATTTTGGATATTCCGATATTGCTATTTTCATTGTGTCTGTGATCATTCATGAGTAAGTGTGATGTAAATTTAGAGACTTATAGTTTATGCATTGACATTAGACAATATAATCATAATGTTTAAACTTTATATGTAATAGATTTAATTTATCTTGTATGCTTTATGATTGCACATAACATTTCTTAAATATCCTAAATTCTAACTCTCACACACACACACACACACACACACACACACATATCACGTTTCCCCATTTTAAAAATTTAGGGGGGCCACGTTTCGTACTCGCGCCCATTTCTGAAACTCGTACCTGTTTCCCCGTTTCATGCAACTTAGATCAGGGGAGATGTACTAATAGGAGTATGTGTTGCCATCAATGACAAATGGGGAGATTGTTGAATGGTGTTTTCATTGATGGCAACAATAGTTAATGAACACTCTTAATACTTGTCTAAATTACATCAATTTGGAAGCTCCACTAAAGGATGGCTAGAAACCCTAGCTTTAGGGTTAGGGTTCTCTGGACTAAGGATGTACTCCACTTCTGTTGAGGGTTTTGAAGAAGCATATCACAAAGTTTTCCTTGGAAACCCTCGCTATTGGATTCTCCTCGTCAAGCTGGTTTCAGTGGTATGTGGGATGCCCCAAGAGGCCTCACGGTTTGAGAGTTACGTGTGTTTAAAGTTGAAGACCCTAGTTAGCGGGTAAAAACCCCAAGGGGTGGTGACATGGCACTTCATCATTCGTCAGTTTTGCTGTTAAAATCATCTCAAGGGTTTTTCATCACGATTCATTGAGCAATATTTTGTGGAAGGCTTCAAAATTGTCTTGCACTTACAAAGGGTGTCCTACATCAAATTAAAACTCAATCCTTACACCAAAAAGCCAAGCGGCCTCCTTGCTTGGGCTTTAAGACATATAAGATTCAAATTTTATATTTGAATATTTCCTCCAAACGTGCAAATCGATTTCCCTTATAAGCCCCTTCTCAAGTCCAAAGATATTAAATCAAGTCAAAAGAAATTAAATCCTAACATCCCTGTCTTTGGATTTAATTCTAACTAAAGGTCAAAAGTTCAAGGCAACCATGCCCCTAAAACTCCTCCATTGGCTCACCTTTAGAAGCCCCTCCATAAACTATAAAAAGGAGCATTCAATCTATCCTTAGATATGGATTTATAATGAAATATAATTGTGATACTCTGTAATTTCCTTTGGCTCTGTGAAAGAAAAATAACTAATTGTAATTGAAAAACTTATTCACCTCCCTCTCAGTATTTCCAACATGGATTGAGGGTTATTATTTGATATGTTGATATCTTCCTCCTTTTACTCAGCCATTTGCACACTTATTGAGCAAAATGGTTTCACCTTGGAGTTTATTTTGGAATCGTGTGAGAGAATGTGCCTATTTATAGCATGCATGCACACATGTGGGATTCTTATTCATCTTCCTTGTGGGTGAGCAGTCATTGGATATCTTTGGCACATTCATTAATGCTCTTTGACGATGTATTTTGTGTTGATTTTCTAGAGCAATCAAGACTAGACCACTTTTTCAAACCGATAACTACTTCTAATGATACAATATCACTTCTTAAGAGTATTTCAATTATCAAGCAGTTACACATGAAAAATTTCAACCATTCACTTCTACAACAGAGCAATAGAGATCACAGTAAACAATGAGACAAGAGACAAGAGACACCAAATATTAGGCTAGCAGCCAGGGCAAAACCCACAAGGGGAAAACCCATCAATCTTTCCTTATGATAGAGAGTTTAATTCATCAATTGTACATCAACTAAAATAACGTATCATATGGACAAAACTTCATCCTCTTTTTCAGTCATAGAGTCACTGAACTTTGCTTTACAATAGAGATAAGAAGCCACAAAGAAGCTCATAGATAATAGTGCCATAGAGAAGCTTGCATACCATATAGAGAAGCTTGCATACCATAGGAGAACAATGCCATAAATAAGCTCACATGAACCACATAAAATACATCCACAGAGAGGCTCGCATGAACAGAGAATAGTGCCACATATAAGCTCGCATGAACCACAAAAAGTACATCCTCAGAGAGGCTCACATACCACAAAAGAATGTGCCACAGGTCCGCACTGTTCCACTATAGATAAGTGCCACAGGTCTGTGAGGTTTGATAGTAGATAAGTGCCACAGGTCCGCAAGGTTCCACAGTAGATAAGTGCCATAGGTCTGCGAGGTTCCACAGTAGATAAGTGGCACAAATCCGCAATGTTTCACAAGAGATAATGAGGCTCATATTTGCAATGTTCCTCAGAGATATTAGCGCACCAAAACAGACATAGATAAGATGATCCAAATTTGCCTTTGAAGGAGAGCGAATAGGCTCAATATATAGTTGTTCGTCCATGCGAAAAGACGTGTCTCTTACGCAGGCCGACATGATTTAGGAGGGGCCGAATTGAACAAATTTAGGATGACTTGAACAAATTGAAAATACATAATTTCTCCTTTGATTTAGCCAATGAAAATACCGACCATGGCTACTAAATTTCCAACATTTTGGCTTGGAGCACTGCCACTTGTACTAGCTTATCGCTTGGTGTTTTTACTATTTTTGGATGACACATGGGAGGATACTTTTGGTGCTAGCTTATGACAATGCCCTGATTACTAGTTCAACTCCATTAGATGCTAAGTGGGCGTGACATTTTCGAAAATTGGTTAATAAAAATTCCCGATAAATACTAAGGTAGTGATGTAATTTCAAATACATTGTTTTAAATCCCTTGCCACATTTTGGCCACGCGTACCATTGGGAATTGGTTATTGTTCATTTATGGAGGTTGTTAGAGGAGCAACCTACCTTGGAGGAGTTGGAGAGCACCCATTGGTGCTTCTTGTCATGGTCAACCACCTTGGAGAAGACAGTTGGCATAACCAATATTAGTTTATTATTGTTGTCTTGCTTCATGGAGTTGGTTACATGAGAATGTTATTGTATTGTTTTCCTTAGATATTTTATTATTTCTTCTTGGAGAAGAAAGGGGATCTCAACAAGTCAGTGCTATTTTTAGTAAGAAGTTGTTGAGAAGATTTTTTTTTGGTTATTCCTGGGAGAACTAATGGACTTAGGAAAACAAATACTTCTTTATTGTTGAGGATATAGAGTTCAAACTTTATATAAGGGTTTACTCTCTCCATTTGATGTATGGTGGATTTTGGAAGAAATCCCTTGGAGCTTAGTAGAATATATCTAGATGCTCTTGGAGGATTAATGAACTGTTTTGTGGATGAGGATGTCTTATAGATCTCAATGCTCTCTCTTATTGTTGGAATTGTCTTGATGTATGTTTAAGGAGCACTGAATTGGATGACGCTATTCTTTAATCATTTATGTTGTCCTTGGGGTGTTGTTTATGTTGATGTTTGTAGCTCAGACAGGTACTTTCTCATAGGTTTGTGTCTAGACGTGTGGAAGTGTCTAATTGATTCTTAACCATAGCAATTACATTAATTGTTAAAGTAATTTATTTTTATGAGAAAAGTGAGTTTAATCTAATGAAATGCAAAGGTTATATGCATTACTGAATTAGACAAATATCAACCGTTGATCTCAAGCGCAATTGAGCTTTAATCTCAACAATCAATCACTTTGGAGATTAGAGTTGTGGATTTAGTTATAACTCAAACTTATAAAAAGAGGGATAGGTTAAGGGAGAAGACACATTACAAGACATAATGAGACAGTGAGATCTTAGTGATTGGGTGAAGAATGACATTCATCCAAGTTTGCAACAGCCAAAAGAATACAAGAGCAGTGTGTGGTGGCAAGGGAAATCATCCAAGTGTGGAGGTTGCGACTGTACAGAGGTAGATTGAGTAGGTTGAGGCGCAGATCAAGCCATACTATTGTCGTACAACAGACTAGGACACATGTTTGATTAGCAGTGTGGCCGTACAACAACATAGAGAGGTCATACAGGCCATACGAGATGCATCGACATTTAGCAAGAGGTTTGTGGGTGATTCAG
This sequence comes from Pinus albicaulis, assembly GCA_034641835.2. Lineage (NCBI taxonomy): Eukaryota > Viridiplantae > Streptophyta > Pinopsida > Pinales > Pinaceae > Pinus > Pinus albicaulis. Next base: position 708,760,274 of record CM076584.1, read on the forward strand.
AAACTTTGGGAAGGTTGTATAACTTGTACAGGTGCCCCGTTTATCCCTAGAAATTTACTGTAGCTAATATTGTTTTTTGAGTGGTTTATTTTCCTAGTAAAGCAGCCCTTGTATGTTTGGATATTTATTGAATGAAAGACAGAGTTTGAAGGGAAAATATTTCTGTATATTTTGTGAAAATTGGCTATTTTTCTTTTGCTGAAAATTATTTTTATTTTCCAGTTAAAGTCCCAGTGGTACTTTTTATTTAGTAAAGCTGAAATTTAATTTAAATTAGCAAGGAAAATTTACTAGTAAATAATTACTAATTAGTCATTTACTGGGGTTAGAAAATGAACATGATATCAGAGCATCTTTGAATGGGGGTGACTGATTTCCTAGTTTGCATGGTAGAAAACCAGTGGTAAATTCTTGTGAGTACTAGAAGGAATTGACAGACGACAGCTTATTTGTTTAGACCTAGAAATGGCAACAACCAGTCTCAAGTTTGATGACAGGTCGGATTGGGTTTCTAACTTCCTTCCCTGAAAGGCAATGGTTACCTTGTTGCTGAAACAAAATGACCTTTGGGAGATTGTTGATAAGGAGATTAGGCCACCAACAAATGCAACATTGTTGGTAGCCCCTGAAAAGGAGGACATTAAAGCTCAACGAGTCATTATGGTGAAGGATCACTTGATTCCTCACTCGACGGGAAAGAAGACAACTAGGGGGGTTTTCAAGGCTCTAGTGGATTTATTCCAGAGCGATAATGTGAACCAAAAGATGATCTTAAAGAACAAGTTAAGATCCATCCAGATGTCAAGATCGAACAATGTGACCTACTACCTCATGAAGATCACCCATATACGTGATCAACTTGCAACTATTGGGAGAGAATAGAGGGCACATGATTGGTTAATGTGGCACTGAATGGGTTCACCAAATCTTGAGAACCATTTGTCAAGGGGATTAGTGCTCGAGAGCATCTTCCCAATTGGGAGAAGCTTTTGGATGATTGCATCTAGGAACAGGCTCGGGAGGAGTCTAAGGCCAACAGGCAAAGAGATGGAGAGGAGAACTTGGCCTTGATCAACCGCGACAAGAAATGTAAAGGAAAGGGTTCCGACATGAAGGGTAAGGGTGAGGGGTAAACCTCACAGTCGAGCAAGGACTTAAGTAAAATCAAGTGCTTCATTTGCCACAAGAATGGGCATTATGCATCATAGTGTTCGGAGAAGAAGAAGGGGAAGTCAAAACAGAGATTAGCATTAGCACAGGTACAACTTAATGAGTTTGCAACAACGTTTGAGAAGGATTTCTTGTTGGTCTCCTAGCTATCTACTAGCACCGCCAGTAGGAGTGCTTGGTTACTTGGATAGTACATGCCACATGAAAGTAGCGCGAGAGATCTTCAACAATTTGATAGAGAAAGACCCATATTTACATGTGGAGTTTGGCAATGATGCTAGGTATGTAGTAAGGGGTGTTGGAACCATAATGTTCTAACTCGCGTTTAGAGGGTCACTGGAGGCTAAGGAGATGCTTTATGTGCTAGGGTTGAGGAAAAACTTGCTCTTGGTCTCAGTTATGGAGGATGGAGGATTTGTTGTGATGTTTCAAAAGGGACAGGTACTCATATGTCTAGAGGAAGCTAGTCTTGACACAACAGGGGTCATTGGAATTAGAGAGGGTAATCTTTACAGGCTGGAGGGGAAGCCAATTTAGGTCTTGGTACATAACAATGACAAATTCTGTGAGCTACAACACATGAGGATGGGACACTTGCACTATAGGTGTTGTTGATACTAAGGGAGATTTCCAGTGGTCTCCTAGAGTTCAGTATCGAGCGGTAAGGCATGTGTAGAGGGTGTGCACATAGTAATGATGCTAAGGTTTCTTTTCTAAGCAGTGAGAGCAGGTCCAAGGGAAACTTGGATCTTGTTTATTTGGATGTGTGTGGACAAATGCTAGTGGCATTAGTATAGGGGTTACTATATTATGTCATAATTATCAATGACTATTCCAGGAAAACCTTGATCTTCTTCATGAAGACCAAGGATGAGGTCTTTAGTTGGTATCAAGAGTTCAAGGCCCAAGTGGATAACCAGGTAGAGAGGAGGATCAAGGTCTTCAGGTCAGATAATGGGGGAATGTACACCTCGAACGACTTAAAGGATTTTTGCAAGGGGGTGGGGATTAAGAGGGAGACAACAGTCTCATACAACCCTCATCAAAATGGGGTTGCAGAGAGAAAGAATTGGTCCATCATCAATTTTGCAAAGGCCATGGTACATGACTAGGATTTGCCTATGTTTCTTTGGGTAGAGGCATGTAACACGATACTATATGTGTAGAACATGAGTCCTCATAGGATATTTTGGAGGACAAGATTCTTGAGGAGTCATTTATAGGGGTGAAGCCAGAGATAGGAAACTTGAGGATTTTTGGTTGTCTAGAATAGATCCATGTTCCCATGGAGAAGAGGACGAAACTATAGCCCTAAGGGAGAAGGGCATATTTGTGGGGTATGGTGAAACTTTGAGGTCATACATGATCTTTCATTTCGGTGAGGAGGAAGACAATGGTTAGTAGGGATGTTCAGTTTGAGGACCTAGCATTTGGGAAGTCTCATGAGCCACTTCTAGTGATAGAGGATGAGGAGCAAGAGGCTTCAAAGGATGAGCAACGTTCATCAACTACTTTCAGTTTAGAGAGTTAAGACTTTAGGTGAGGAGTTAGCGACACCTCCTACCAATTTTGTTAGGAGATCTCAATGGTTTGAGAGGACATTGGGGGATGCAGTGGAGTAAGTCGAGGGTCCTAGGAGCACATTCAACGTAAGTAGACCTCCAAGGAAATTTTCGTTTTACATGACACTTATGAGCAACATTGTTGATTCTAATGTTAGCTTTTGTCGCATCATATGTGTTCTAGACACACAATTTTGTGGAGAGGCTAGAATACATGAGATCTCCAAAACCTAGAAACGTTTGTGGAAATTCCACCTAGAGATGACTTAATTAGATTATTAGCCGATTTTTAAATATTTCTTAAGTTTAAACTTTTAGGGAATATTGTTAATTAAGCAGAATTAATTAAGTCAAGGTGAAAATAGTCTAGAAACTCACATGGATCGACTTCAAGATGATCCTAACCCTTGATTAATATTTAATCTTGGTCGTTGGAGTTCCGACAAAGGATTATAAGAAGAAGTCGATGGGCACTTGGAGAAGACACACCAGAAGTTCGATTTCCTTGGCAGATCGATTTCCAGAGAGTAGCAACAACTGTTGGAGAGCCAGAAATTGAAGCAAAGTTAGTGAGGGGCAGAGACAATGATCTGGAGAGGCTGCAACAAGGGGCTGAGTCATTCCCAGTGAGGCAACGCGGAGGACTGCGCAATTTCTTTAGAAGAGCAATTTGATTTATTTGGAGGAAAATTCGTTTTCAGTTCCAAAGGCTAGGTAGAGGGTCCAAAGTGCTGGAGAGGCGATTTCCTCAGCAGAGACAGGGATAACGACTTCATCAGAGGCTGTTCAGAGGTTAGACGTCATAGGGTCTTCATAGAGCCAGCGCAGAGGTTGACGCAGAGGGTCTAGGAGGACGAGTTTATGAAGGGAAGTTGTGTCGGGGTTGCTTGTGAAAGAAGGGTAATTCCCTATGTTGCACGGGTTCCCGCACCCGAGGGTCGGGTTCCCGCACCCGCACCGGGTTCCCGCACCCAAGTACCGGATTCTCCGCACCCAAGTACCCTGAAGAACCCAAACGAACCGGGTTCTTCTCAGAAGAACCGGGTTCTTCAAAAAAAAAATTCGGGTTCTTGGGTTCTTTTGGTATGAAGAACCCATCGTTTTTCAGTCAGACATCTGGGGTGTATCCATAACCATGCAAATTAATTTTGAATGCTTCCATATTTGCTATGCATTTCCTTTGCTCTTTTGTATAAAGAACAAGAAACTGATATGGTGTTTTGACCCTTCTCGATACAGTTACACAATGGAAGAAGCAACTTGTATGCTAGGAGGCTTGAATCTTGTCAAGTTATTTGAAATCCAGTATGCTGGCACTTTATAAGATGCTTTTGTAAATAGTTGCTTTTAGAAGGGGTTTTAATTATTCATTACCAAAAAAAGTTATCTGCTTACTCCACAACCAGCAATTTGTAGTGGACAAGAGCATGAATGCATGCTTTGAGATTTTGGAGTTGTTTTAATGTACTGACAATATACCTATCCAAAATTTTACTTGCCTTTGTGGGACTTTCAATAAAAGGAAGTTTGATTAGTAGACAACGTGCAAAACAGTCTGTCTGCCTGAGTTTTCATAGTTAGCAAAAATCAATCATCTGAGTATCTGAATTACAATACTTATAGGCCTACTTCATCAAGTGTATGTGTAGATTTCAAAAATCACATTCCTTATTAAATTTATGGGTACGATCTTCATCAAATTTATGTGTACATTTTGAAACAGCTGTTTTTGACTGCCACAGGAAACTTGTGTGGATATTGCAGCAATTTTTCTGTTGCATCATTTTTCAGTTAATGAATGATTGTTTTCTAACGTTACCAAATCTGTGTCTGCATGGCAGGCATGACAAGCTTAAGAACACTGAGTGGGAAAAACACCCCAGATGTTTGACTGATGCAATTCTGATAAGAATTCTGATGGTAGCCGTTTTCTTAGAGTTTGTTTAGTCTTAATTTTCATTAAATGTATAATTTATAAATTTAATTTATAAAATATAGTATTATATATGATATATAAATTATAATTTATAATTTATATTAATATAAAAATACCCAGACGAACCCACGCACCCTGTTTCAAAAAATGCCGTCCCCGTCCCCGTCCCCGTCCCCGCACCCGCACCCGCACCCACGTTTCCTGGCAACATAGGTAATTCCCTTAAATAATTTTGCCCAGATTTTCTTGCTATTTGGATTGCAAGTTGGGCATCCATAAATTGTACTTGGAATTTCACTGCTGCTTAATAATAAAAACCCTCATTTGCTGCACCGATTTTCCCACATTAGGTTTTTCCGGGGACATTTGTCCAAAATAACGGTGTCATTTTTATGTGTGTGTGTGTGTGCTAATATTTTCTCAGTTTCTTGCGCTATTATTTCTGCAGTTTTATTTGTGAAGATTGTAGTGGGATTTATAATTTTATTTGATATTTGCCTTAGCAGATAATTTGTTAAAATAAATAACAATTAGAAAAATAATTTCCAGTTGCTGCAATAGGATTTCAATTTTGAAAATTTCGTGTAAGTGATCATCCGAGGAGCTGAGAAGCTGAGGAAAGAATTTCGCTGCTCAGAGAGAGCAACAGGCCGAAATTCTTAAAGGCAGTGCAATGCTTAGACAGGCAGGCCGAATTGCTGGGGAAGAAATTCGTTTTTCAGTTGCAGGGTTGCAGAAAAGTCGAGTTGCCCAGGAGAGTGATTCAAACAGTCAGAGGGAGCATCTACAACTCATATTTTCACTAAGCAGATTCCTTGGTTGGACGCAGAGGGTTTTGCAGCAGCAGAACCAACGTTGGGTGGAAGTTCTCTGAGGGAGCTTCGAGTCTTAGAAGTTCGATTTTTCCAGGGAGATTGGCAGTAGTAGCTAGCAGATCTGTGCATTCTAGAAGGGAGTGCGAGTAGCAGAGAAACAACCAAGCAAAGGGAAAGAGGGAGTTTTCGAATTTTTTTGAGATGTCCACAACTGGACTTAGAGATCAGGATAGGTTGGAGGGTTCTCTTCCAACTATGTCATCTGGAAGGTCAGGATGTCCTTCCTATTGGATGAATATGGCTCGAAGCTCTACATAGATAGTGTTGTGGCAGTTCCCCAGGATGCAGATTAGCTAAAGGAATACAAGAAGGAAATGACAAAGGTGAAGCGGTTGATCCTAGATGGAGTCCGAGACTATATAGTCTCACACATAGCTGGCAAGGATACTGCCAAAGAGATGTGGGATGCTCTTGCCCAACTGTATCAGGGTACTTCCGAGCAGTGGAAGATGTTCCTGGAAGAAAAGCTGAGATGCATAAGGATGCTGAAGGGGGAAGGCATAGATATAGATCCCTTCCTCACCAGGATTTAGGAGGTCTAGGACCAACTTGTGACTGTTGGGGTAGCGCCTCAACCTTCAGAGCTAGTACAATTGGTACTAAATAGTGTCTCGGAGGATTGGCAGGTCTTCATCCAAAGCATATTGGGCAGAGACAAGCTACCAGAATGGGACAGGGTGTGGTTTGACTTGCAGCAGGAGGAGTTGAGAGGAGCTCTGCTAAATAGTAAAGAACTCCATCAATGGCAGTAGCAGTTGCTGTGGATTGAAGGTGGTGAAGGAGGAGGAGAATGTGGCCCCTGCATTAAAGGGTTTTAGTCAGGGGCAGGGGGAGCAGAGAAAGAAGAAGAAAGACATATCTAAGATTAAGTGCTTCAGGTGTGGTGAGTTTGGACACTACAATACCCATCGTCCTCTCAGAAAGAAAGACAAGCAGACCGGGCAACTACATATGCTGAGATAGATAGGTTGACCTCGAGGTTGGAGGAAGACTTCGCGATGATGGCAGCGATACCTCCAGGAGTGAGGTGGGGTGACTTGGAGTTGTAGCCCCAATGAGCTAGAAATTTGGGTAAGGTCCATTAAGGAGTCCACGTCATGGATCATTACTTGGCTACGGGGGCCCACAGTATGCAGTACCAGGATGGATCAGTGGCAGTTGATGCAGTCAGTACCAGAGTGATAGTTGCAGACTAGTTGCAGTCAGATGCTGGGGAGCGCAGTGCAGAATTGGCAGCAGTTCAGGTGGCACAATGCAGAGTCAACAACAACAAAAATCTTCAGTGACAGTGCAACGACTTATAGCAGTCAGAACTTAGGAGATAGATGCATCACACTGAACACAGTTGATTCAGTATTTCAGATGCTTCTCAATTGCAGTGGTTGCAGTTGCAGCAACAACAGATGAGGAGTTGTAGTGCAGATGCAGTGTTGGCAACAATATGGCATTGTCAGTAGCAGCACGAATGCAACATCAGAGTTGCGCAGTGGTTGGTGGGCAGTGGCAGGCAGTCACAGTGGCCAGACATCAACAACGTGACACGAGATGGTATAGAGATAGAGTGTTGTGGCAGGGTGTGCAACATTAGAACACAATCCTCGCTAAGAGGGAGTGGTAGTTTTTGTAGCATCAAATGTGTTCTAGCCATGAAACTTGGTGGAGAGGCTAGAATACATGAGATCTCCAAAACCCATAAATTGTTTTGGAAATTCCACCTAGAGATGACTTAATTAGATTATTAGCTAATTTTTAAATATTTCCTAAGTCTAACTTAGGGAATATGGTTAATTAATCAGAATTAATTAAGTCAAGGTGAGAATAGTCCAGAAACTCACACAGATCGACTTCAAGATGATCCTAGCCCTTGATTAAGATTTAATCTTGGCCGTTGGATTTCCAACAGAGGATTATAAGAAGAAGTCAATGGGCACTTGGAGAAGACACACTAGAAGTTTGATTTCCTTGGTAGATCGATTTCCAGAGAGTAGCAGTAGCTGTCGGAGAGCCAGAAATTGAAGCAGAGTCAGTGAGGGGCATAGACAGTGATCCAGAGGAAGTTTTCTAGATCTGGAGAGGCTGCAGCAAGGGGCCGAGTTATTCCAAGTGAGGCAGCGCGGAGGATTGCGTAGTTTCTTTAGAAGAGCAACTTGATTTAGCTGGAGGAAAATTTGTTTTCAGTTCCAGAGGCCGGGCAAAGGGTCCATAGTGCCGAAGAGGTTATTTCCTCAATAGAGACAGGAAAAACAACTTCATTAGAGGCTGTTAAGAGGCTAGACGTCATAGGATTTGCGCAGAGGGTCCAGGAGAACGAGTTTCTGACGGGAATTTGTGTCGGGGTTGCTTGTGGAAGAAGGGTAATTCCCTTAAATAATTTTGCCCAGATTTTCTTGTTGTTTAGATTTCTAGTTGGGCATCCATAGATTGTATTGAGAATTTCAATGCTGCTTAATAATAAAAACCCTTAGTTGCTGCACTATTTTTCCCACATTGTGTCTTTCTAGGGACATTTGTCCAAAAATAACGGTGTCATTTTGTGTGTGTGTGTGTGTGTGTGCTAGTATTTTCTCAGTTTCCAGCGCTATTATTTCCGTAGCTTTATTTGTGAAGTTTGCAGTGTGATTTATTTGATATTTGCTGTAGCAGATAAATTGTTAAAATAATTAACAATTAGAAAAATAAATTCTAGTTGCTGCAATAGGATTTCAGTTTTGAAATTTTCACATCTAAGCCTTCCAGTTTTCCGGAGGCAACGAGTTTGGAGGGATACCATGATGTATGGGATATAGTTCCAAGATTGGAGGGCAAGTCAATGGTGAGTTCTTGAACGGTCTTCAAAATTAAGTATGTTGCATATGGTTGCGTAGAGAAGTACAAGGCAAGGTTTGTGGCGAGATGGTTCTCCCAGAAAGAGGGAGTGAACTATGAGGAAGCATTTTTCCTAGTCGCTAAATATGCTTCCATTAGAGTTGTCTTATCTATAACTTCAGTAATGAGGTAGAGGATACATCATATGGATGTCAAGATAATGTTCCTCAACGGGGTGTTTGAGGAGGAGGTATATATAGAGTAACCTCAGGGCTTTGAGGTACAAAGGAAGAGGTTCTTATGTGTGTAGACTCAAGAAGGCCTTATACGGACTTAAGTAGGCATCCAAAGCATGGTGCTCTAGGATTGATGGGTATTTACTGGGCATGGGCTTCACTAAGAGGGAGGTAGATCCCAACTTGTACTTCATACTTGTTGGAGAAGATACACTCATCTTGGTGCTGTACATGGATGACTTGTTTCTCACAGGTGCAAAGAAACTCATCGCTGGGAGCAAGGTAGACTTGGCGATGTTGAGAAATCCTTTAGGGAAACAAGTTAGGGTTTTTATTATGATGATTTCTCTTATTTCGACATTTTCTTGTGACGTATATTTTCTCTTCTTTTTAATTATTAAGTTATTATCATCAAGACAAATGCCAAACAATATTAGATCACAGACACAAAAGAGAATGCAAGATGTAGGCACTCAACCAGGGCAAAACCCCTATGAAGGGGAAAACCTAGTTAAACTCTTCCACTAGAAAAATAAAATTGAGTCAAACTTTTTGACCAAGATAAATACCTTACCTCCATCCATCAAGCTAGCGTCTTAATATATTGAATCAAACCTCAAAAGCCAACTTTAGTCAAATAGCTTCAATGATGCATCAAGATCAATTTCGTTCCTCTGTCATCAAAATCTTCAACCTTGCTGCTTCACATGCAACTTTTTCTTTCCTGTAATTTAAGAATCTCTCGTGTGTGGATGATCAAGATAGAATCTTTGATTTCCTTTGCTGAATAAATGTCCTTTTCTCCTTCAATTTAATTCCTTTATTTCTAGACCTTTTCACATCTCTTTTCTTCTATCTAGACTTCAGATCGAACTTGTTTATTCTATCTTTAAAATAGGTTGAGTAGTCTTCTATTTATAGTGATTTGAGGCTAATCTTTTAAGCCGACTTGAAGGATTGGAGGCCGACTTGATGGAAGAGGGTTGTATGACTCATTTACTATAAAAAATAAATTTTCTGCCTAGACATACAAAGCCCAAGAATGGTTTATGCTTTTGGCTTTGACCTAGAAGCCTTTAATGGAGGCTTTTGACCTAATACAAAAATCCTAGAGCACTCAATGGGTGCTTTGACTTATAGACCATTGACCCAAACATGAAACCCATGCTTTAATAAGTCAATTATTTTTACAATAAAAATTCCTTTTTCTTTCTTTTGACAAATACAATTATGAAGACTGACGCTAGTAACATTCTACAACAGGCTATAGAGTTTGAGATGTAGGACATTAGGTTGATGCATTACTTCTTATGGTTAGAGGTATGATAGAGGTGAGGTGAGATCTTCCTTGGTTAAGGGAAGTATGCAGTAGAGATCTTGAGAAGATTTAGGATGGAGGACTATATACCTATGGATACACGTTTGAGATCACCAACTTGAAGAAAGTTTTGACTTCAAGGTCAAAGTTGGTGGATGCCATGTTGTATAGACAGTTGATAGGGTCCTTGATGTATTTTCTCAACACTAGGTGAGATATTTGTTTTGTTGTGAACACCTTGAGCCAATTCATGGTGGAGCCGAGGCAGGTGCATTAGGTAGCAACGAAACATTGGTCGAGGTACTTGAGAGGTACAATGAAGTATGGTTAGAGGTATCTTGGAGGTGATAGATATTGATTTTTTAAAACCAATGCCTAGGTAAATATATCATATCTAGATTTACACTACTAGAATTTTGTAACCAAATAAAGCAACAAAAAAGCTTAGAAAAGCAAGAAAAAAAGCAGGGTAAAAAAGAAACAAATCTCGTGCATGTGCAATTTTTTAGCTCTTCAATGTCAGTTCATCATTCAAATAACTTTCGAACTTACAGGAGCTCCCATACTGAGACAATGTCTATTGGAAAAAATACAAAGGAAACCTAACAAACCAAAATTTCCAACTCTTGCAAATCTGCCCCGAATTATCTCTATGCTAGACTGTATGGTTTGTACGGCCTGCAAGTGAATGATTGCACTCTCCTTCACTGTTGCTGCAATTCTTCTCATTGCCTAGAAAATCAAGAGGTCCTTTTGATTTTCTGTCTCTTTCTCAGAATCCTTCTTGAGAAAATAATTAATGTGTCCTCTCTTTCACTTGGCTTCCTTTTATAATTTTGAGTTGGGCCAATTTCCCAAATCTCAACGATCAAAGATTAAATCTAATTTTGAATTGATATCAATGGTCCAAAATTCAACTTAAATCACTAGTACCCAAACTTAGGCACTTTATTAAATTAAACTTACTTTATAAAAATACATTCACTTAATTAATTAATTAATGAAGTAAACTCCTAAGTTTAAGAGTCATTTAATGATGATTCCCTCGACTTTGACACTGTGCTTTTGTGGAAATACCTGATAGAGATACAATCATCAACATTGGAGTGAAGTTGTGGGGATATATAGACTCATATTTGGTAGGGAGTGTAGTAGATAGGAGGAGCACCTCAGGGTGCTACTTTAGCCTCGGATCAACGATGGTTTCCTGGTTGAGCAGGAATAAGACTTTCATGGCACTCAGTTCAGTATATCCAGAGTATATGGCAGGAAGTATGGTGAGTTGTGAGGCCATTTGGCTTCACAAGTTATTCGTAGGATTATTTGGTCAAAAGTTGGAGCCTATGGTGATACACATTGATAATTAGAGTTGTATTAAACTCTTTGAGAATCCAATGTTCCATGACAAGTCCAAGCATATTGAGATCATATATCGGTTCATTAAAGGCAATATTTAGAAGGGGGCAGTGAAGCTTCAATATATCTCTACAAATGAGTAGATTGTAGAAATTCTCAACAAACCCTTGGTGAAAGGGAAGTTTGTGTTTTATAGGGACAAGTTAGGAGTGGTGCAGAATACCTTCCTCGCTAAGAGGGGGTGTTGATGTTTATAGCTTAGACAGGTACTTCTGCACATGTCTAAGTGTCTAAACATGTTTAATTGACTCTTAACTTTAGCAATTACTTTAATTATTAAAGTAATTTAATTTTGTGAGAAAAGTGAGTTTAATCTAATGAAATGCAAATGTCATTTGCGTTAGTGAATCAACTAAATCTCAACCGTTGATCTCAAGTGAAGTTGAGATTTAATCTCAACTATCAATCACTTTTGAGATTAGGGTTGTGGATTTGGTCACAATTCAAACTTATAAAAAGAAGGTTGGGTTAAGGGAGAAGACACATTAGTGAGCACAAGGCACAATGAGACAATGAAATCTTAGTGATTGGGAGAAGAGAGACATTCATCCAAGTGTGCAACAATTAGAAGAAGACAAGATAGTGTGTGCCAGCAAGAGGAATCATCGAAATGTGGAGGCCGTGGTTGTACAAGGGCAGGTTGAGGCCCAGATCAAGCTGTACAATGATTGTACAACAAAACAAGGTGCAAACTTGACTAGAAATGTGATCATACAACAGTTTGGAGAGGTCATACAAGTCACATCAACAGTCAGTAATAGAATTTTGGGTGATTTAGAAATTTTGGGAGGGCCATACAACTTGTACAAGTGCCTAGTTTATTCCTAGAAATTTGCTGTAACTAATTTTGTTTTTTGAGTGGGCTATTTCCTAGTAACAAAGCCCTTATATGCTTGGAAATTTATTAAATGAAAGGTGCCAGCAAGGGAAATCATTCAAGTGTGGAGGCCGTGGTTGTACAAGGGCAGGTTGAGGCCCAGATCAAGCTATACGATAGTTGCACAACAAAACAAGGTGCAAACTTGACTAGAAATGCGATCATACAACAAGTTGGAGAGGTCGTACAAGTCACATAAATAGTTAGTAAGAGGATTTTGGGTGATTCAAAGATTTTGGGAAGGCCATACAACTTGTACATGTTCCTAGTTTATTCCTAGAAATTTGTTGTAACTAATTTTGTTTTTTGAGTGGGCTATTTCCTAGTAACAAAGCCCTTGTATGCTTGGAAATTTATTAAATGAAAGGTGCTAGCAAGGGAAATCATGCAAGTGTGGAGGCTGTGGTTGTACAAGGGCAGGTTGAGGCCCAGATCGAGCCGTACAATGACTGTGCAACAAAACAAGGTGCAAACTTGACTAGAAATGTGGTCATACAACAATTTGGAGAGGTCGTACAAGTCACATCAACAGTCATTAAGAAGATTTTGGGCGATTCAGAAATTTTGGGAGGGCCCTACAACTTGTACAAGTGCCTAGTTTGTTCCTTGAAATTTGCTGTAACAAATTTTGTTTTTTGAGTGGGCTATTTCCTAGTAACAAAGCCCTTATATGCTTGGAAATTTATTAAATGAAAGGTGGATTTTTTTTTCAAAGAAACGAATATTGATTTTTAAATTAAAAGGAAGACTGGAAACTGGGTTAGGACCCTTACATATTTCTTCATGTTCCAAATATGTACTACTTTAAAATGTCTAACACATAGAAAATCTATTTTATGGCAACTTTTACCTACTATTCTAAATAGATGTTGGCTATATACTTTGCAAAAAACAACTAGAAGCATTCTAAATCTACATAGCATCAGAATTCAAAAAAATTACATGGTTATCTATTAGAGAAGACACCTGGTATGCCAACCTTGCCATGCAGTTGTATCCTCGACCTCATCCCGCTGTTCTGGTCTCCCTGGTGTGCCTGGGCTTCTTCTTCTTAGTTTCTCTGCTAGTACCAACCGCTCCCATATTGAACGGATCACCTACCGTTGACATTCTCCTCAAGCTCAACCACCTTGATGTCCAGAGCTGTCAACTCAGTTTGAATTGTCGACATAAACTGATCCAACTTCCCCTGCATTAATTCATGCCTAGTATTCACGAGAAGCTGATAAGATTTGTGCTCTTGCTCTTCTGCGGTGCTCTTGTGTTGTGTTGAGAATTTGGAGGGCTGGAGATTAATACAAATTCTCTTCTTGATAATTACTTGTGAGCTTACTTGAGTTATTTATGTCTTCTTTTCGTTATCTTGTTTAATCTTTCATCAAGTCAATTATCAAAAATAAACACGACGCAAACTTAGGCTCCTAGAGCTAGGGCAAAACCTCTCCCTCTTGGAGAGGAAAACCCGCAAAGAATTCTTCTTATAGATCTTCAAATGACAAGTACCATGACTCAGGCTTAGGCCCTTAACCTATGATTGCTTCCAAGACCTTGTTACTTCTTCTTTAACGATCTTCCATGCTGATCTTTCTTTCTTGCACCAGTCTGTACTGTCCTTTATTTTATTAACTGTGAGAGGGAAGGTAAATCCTAGATTTACCTTTCTCTCTTTTCTTATCCAGTGGTAACCCTTAGTTCTTCACATCCACTTTAGATATTCACATTGCAAACCACTGTTCCACCTCAGATAAAATGTACAATTATTGACTGCAATATTACACAGAGAAATTCACCCTTCAGATCCGCATTGTATTCACAAGTAGGTACATGACAGTTTGAACTTTCGATGCACTTGTTAACCTCTCAAATAGTCTGCACTGAAACACTGTAATTGACTTCAAAGCTCCGCATTTCAGTGCTGTGCAAATTCCGCATTCTGTCAAGTATACTCCGCACTTCTTCAGATGTATTCTTCGCACTTCTTCACAGATATACTCCGCACTCTGTTGTATGTATACTCCGCATTGTATATCATGTATTGACCACACTGAATATCATGTATTGTCCGCATTGTATGTATCGTATTATTCGCACTGTATTCATTGTATTATTCACACTGTATGTTTTGTATTATCCGCATTATATTCGTTGTATTATCCACACTGTATGTTACAGAGATCACCGTTGAACACACTTCATATCATGTTTTATCCGCATTGTATTCATTGTATTATCTGCACTGTATGTTACAGAGATCACTGTATTGACCGCACTTCATATTATGTTTTATCTGCACTGCATATCATTTATTATCCGCACTTGTTATTACATAGATCATCGTTGAACCTTGTATGATTGAGCTGCAGGCATAGGTATATATATAGAGACATATTTACTGTCTTGAAGCTGACCATACTAATAGCTTTTAGGCCGACTCATCCAGCAATTTAAAGGCCGACTTGTAGCATATCATAGGTGCTTGACTTCCACCGATGGTGAAGGCTATTACAAGCCATTATTCCACAAGGTCTTGGAGCATTCTCTAGACTCGATCCTTCATATGAATGACACTTAATTATATTTATTCTAGAAGACACAAACCCTAATAAACATCAAGAATAAGTCTATCTAATCTATAATAAACTCTTGTTCATGAAACCCATGAAGCAAGTAAAAAATACGTTTTATTATATTTGTCTTATTCTTTACATAAAATACATAATACATAGTCAATATGAAGACCGACCTAGTTACACTTTTCAACATGTTGGAGGGTGTGCAACAATCCTTCTATTGATTCAAGAAACCGTGCCAACAGTCTGTTGGTTTTAACCTATTCATCCTCATGAGGTTGGTCTCCTAAATTCACCATTGTTGGACCGTGATGCCCCACGAATTGAGTTTCTATGAGTGGTCGGTGCCTCTGTTCATGGCTTTGAACGCTCAACAAGAATGTGGTGCGAGACTGGAATACCACACGACACAATATATAACCCCACTTTCTCCTGAGACGCCTCCCAAAGTTATTGTGGAGTGAAGTTACCATATCCACGCTTGAGTCTCGAGAAACATTGTGGAATGTCTGTGGCGTGATATAGAAGAATAAGAGAATTAACACCAGTCTGCAGAATAATGAAGTCGTAAGCAGGGCCGAAGCATCCCACATTTGTGTTAAAGACTTCCATCCTAGCCGCATTGAATTTTGATGCCGAATGTTTTCTAGTTTCACTGCCTCAGATCGCCAAGTGGTCTAGTGATTTAGACAGGGGTTCATTCCTTTCGAGTTGTGTGGCTGAGACATTAATGAGAGCCCCCTATCCTTATTAATCCACGTTAACTATCAAGTTGTAACCCACATGCTTGGAGAGAAGAATGTAGACGAGATCCACCTTGTAACTTTGATCAATTATTCGGCTTAGAAGGCCATTAATTTCTTTATATAAGCCATGGTTAATAATTTCCAAGGTCATAGAATGGGTGAGTTGTATAACATCCTATTATCCACTTCTAGTTTCCCTTGTTCCAATTTTACACCTTTATTGGCCAGAAAGTTTGCCATTTTATTCAACTATCTATATACATGATAGAACTCGATTTGCTCAAAATTCCTTATTCACAAAAGGATCCTTTGCAAGATGGAAGGAGAAGCCACATTTTGTAGTCCTTTGGCTTTCCACATCTGACGTATAAAAATTATTGAATCTCCATATACAATTATTTTGGTGATTTTCTTTGGCAAAGCTATTTCCAATCCTTGCCAAAATGCGAGATATTCAGCGTGATTGTTGGATGCCATTCCCAACCCCCAAGCGTATTGTCTCTATTTGTTCACTGGGGCATAGTATAACCCCTCCTGCTCTTGCAACCCCTAAATGAAAGGTGGATTTTGAAGGGCACATATTTCTATGTATTTTTGTGACAATTGGTTGTTTTTATTTCGTTGAAAAATAATTCTAGTTAAATCCCAGTGCTACTTTTTTATTTTATTTTATATTTTTATTTATTTATTATTTTTTTTTTTTTTTTGTTCAGTAAAGTTGAAATTTAATTTAGATTAGTAGGGAAAATTTACTAGGAAGTAATTAGTCATTTACCAAGGTTAGAAAATTATTAGTTTATGGATGCATTGTTTCTCTATGCTTGGTTAAATGCACATACATTTCATTTTCGGTAGTCATAATCTTCATAAGTGTTGGGGTTCATTTGCTTTTGTGATCTCTCTAGTTACATTTATGCAATGTGGGATGATAAGAAAAGGGCCTTTGTAGCTTCTAGGTTCTAGTCTCATTTCCCATCTTTTCGTCAATAAGATAGCCTCCCATGAACCTTGATTTGACTCCATATGCCCAATTAAAAGACACGAGTCTTTGGTCCATCTTACCCACGAGAAATTTTTTCTCCTATCTTGGACAACAAGACAACCAACAACCCTACACATTGCTCAATTATGATGACATGATACATTTCTTCGTCATTTGCACTGGTCATACACCTCTCACCATTCAGCAATCCTCTTGAGTGATGATGGGTTACTACTTGACAAGTTCTTTAACTATTATGCAATCAAGTGCTTTTACATTATGTTTTGGGCATTCTACCATGGATAAAGGGGTGATTTGGATGATTGTTCGATCTTGATTGTAAACTTGTTCTCTCACCTTATCAAGGGGGTTAGCCTTTTAGCCCTACTCCAAAGGGTCCTTGTCTAAGGCCTTAGGGTTATAGGCCCTGTTGACCACTCCATGTCAACTACCCTATAACAATATACCCAATGGTGGCCCAATGCAATTGAGACCCAATGCCTGGATCCCATACAAACCACTGGGTGATGCTATGCCTCTGTGTCGAACCATCATGAATGGACCCCTCAATGCTCGGATCCCAGACTAATCTCTGACTGAACCTGTGATCAACAAATCCTCCTGGATCCTAATGCCACCAAGAACCAACATCAATGCTCCATGGCTTCTGTTGTGCTATAGCTTCGACTATGAATGCTACTCCATTTACCGCATACCAACTCATCACCTCTCTCTAGTCCAACTCTTGGCATAGGCCAAGGTTAGTCCCACCATGTAGATGCAAGCCTAAAGTGATGGAAAGTTGTTGGCCTACCTCCCATTTCCAACTGGAGCATGTAGTACACCTCATGTCCAAGGGTCCTTGCTGAACTATGCTCTCGAATGAGAATATTGTGCCACCAACAGGATACCAACTCATGATATCCTGCCAACCCATCCCGTGTAAAGGATCTAATGCATGTGCACCTATATATCGTATGAGTCCACTGTGTTGCAACATGCTCAACTCATGCCGCTCTGCCCAACCAATCAACCAGATATGTCTAAGAATCCTTGCCTCCTATAAGTGGGAAACTTGTGCTGCATGCCCTGTCTATGTACTCCTGAAGAGGGTCGCTGCCTGGAAATACTGCAACTTTTCTAGCTGCCACTGCATCCACATGCACCTTGTCATTGGGTAAACCCAAAGATGGATGAACCACTATCTCCAAAAGAGCCTCCCTCATCTAATTGGAAACTCCATGCTCTGCCGGTCCACTCGTCACCTGAAAAACTGTCTTGTCAGGTCCCAACGTCTCTTGATGACCAATACCTGCAAATACCACCTCCCTGATGGTTGTCTGTATATCTGCCTGCTCCTCATCAATGGCTGGTCCTGAGGATGTCTGTTCATCCTCCTCCATCATGGGCTCAACATGAGCTAGTAGCTGACTATCCAAAGATGGCCCATCATGTGCACTGTGCTCAACTGTGTGCTACTAATGCTGAATGGGAACAAGATGTTACCCATGAATCTCCTCTACGAAACATGGTTGCATCTCTGAGCTACTGTTAACAACTCCCCATGACTGCTCGTGCTCCTTAGAGGTTTCCTCGTAAGGACCCATGGACTCAACTATAAAAGAAGAATCCTCATTCGGAAAGTCAAAATGAATCTCCTCCTGATCTACCCCTGTCATCTCCTCGGTGTCACTCATGCACGAGGGGTTAGGTCCCCAAGATCCCTTGGAGATGAAGCAAAGACCCTTCCTCCTCAGCTCGTTCTTTTTGCATTGTTGGTCACCACAATTCTCCGCAACTCCTCCTGGGTCAACTATCTTTTGAACAGCTTGATGTTTTTCTCAACCAACTTTTCGGCTAGCTCATAAGAAATAGGTTAAATAAATTGTTCCTTCCTCCAAATAGCCAACAACTCAGATTGCATCTTCTTGCAAATGGCATCACGGTCTCCCATAACTAAATACCAAATGGACAACATGTTTGTTTTGACCATGTCAGGATGATGTTTCTTAGTGGTAAAAAAGCATTGGAACATTTGATGGATCAAGTCATCACACCCTAGATCAAACATGATTTCATATGTTCCGACCATGGCCATGTTTTCTAGAATCTCAAGCTTCTTCCCAAAGGTAGAGCCCGCACTGTTGTCCAAGTCCTGAAAAGTCTCTACTGTCAGTGTAAAACTCTCCTCATGACATCATCATTGTAAGGAGGTATAGGTGCGGTTATCTCATGATGTTACTGAGGCAAGATGCAACTGGAAGCTAACCCCTTGACAAGGTTCCTCCAAGAACTTGTGTTGTATGAGAGCTAGCATAACTAGTTTTAGAGCCCAAATTGGTTTCTTCCCTTTTAACTGGTTCACTTTAGAAAGGAGTGCATCTAGTTCATCTAGTTTGAAAAGGACTTTCCCTGTGACTTTCCTTGTTTTAGATCTGTCCCAAGTGCAAGGATTTTACGTCCAATCTTATGCTCTTCTTGTGGCTGCTCTTGCTGAAGAATAATACACATTCCCATTTGAAAAGGGTCTGCCATTTGCTACTTCTATTTTATTAAGGGAATTTATGAAAGTCTTATCCATGTTTTAGTTGAATAATGTCAAGTACGTCAAGGAGTACCATAATGACCAATTGACTTAATATGTAGATTTCTCACATCAATAATCATAAATCTGACCCCATAGAAAAGACTCCACTCTAAACTTTAGACTAGCTACTCTCTTTCAGTAGATCAACAAGACATTTCATGTAGACTCATCACAGAAGATACTAGCAGTATGCTACTCTGTAACATAAACCTTGCCTTCATAAAATAGCTACACTATGGCCTGACACTGCTGAGCAACAATAATGCTCACTATTTATGAGACCCGACAATAGAATTAATACAAAACATACATTTAGTCTCTGAACGTTTTATGTGTTTTATGGTCAATGCATAAGAACTCTGCCATTAAAGACACATGCAACAACATACATGTCATTAATATCTCTGCTTAATACATCAAACAACCTTCAAGCATCTGCTTCACCAATACATACTCTCAGTACATTACCACTTTAATAGGAACGCTACAACTTTCAAGCCACTTGTACCTTGATTAAATAAACCTTGAAATAAATACACATTTCAGTATGAAGTCTCTCACAATCATTAAACATAAATATAAAGCACAAAATTTATAGAGGAACCTGGGTATGGAGAGCAATAGATTCTTTCTTCCTGGGTACTTGAATTTCTGCCTTTGTATAACAGTTCCAGGAAACTCTTTCACCCTATAGGAGTGGCTTCAACTACAGGACATGTGCCCGTTTCTACAACACTCAATCATGGCCATTAACATATGAGTACAACCACTCTCGTTCAACGAATTAGACTCAATCTTTGACTGTTCTGGAAATGAAGGGATAAACACAACACAGAGAGGGAGCTCATCCCTCAATGGTAACGAACTTGGCTGCTTTTTACTTACAAGACCGCTTAGTGAGAAAAGCCAGAGCAACTTATCTCTAATTCCTTTATGTAGTACGACTCCCCAGCAAGGATATATGCTCAACTCTCTATAGAAGTATATTTATGCGTACCTTTCCAATCAATGGCCCACAAATCGTTTTCCTTAGTCATGCCCGATCGCGCGATTTAGCTCTCAACAACAATCCTGGGATTCTAGTTCGGTGACGTCTTGATGAATAGAGTGATTACCCAGCTCTTTCCTGGTTTCGACTATCAGACTTCTTGACTGCCACGTTGAACACTCTTCAACTTGCCCAACGCTAGTCAACAATAATGCGACCTGTTGAGTGATTGTTGCATCTTCACAGAGAGCATGATACACAACTTTCTCGGCACTGAGGTCAATGCTTGGTTCTTCAAAGAACTCGAAGCTAATCGAAGATTGCTGACAGTTGAAAAATGGCTGTCGGATTAGCACTCTTGCTGCAAGAATCGGCTAAGCTATAGTAGATTGGACTTGCTGGGCAAGGGTCTTGTTAGAGCAATGGTATTTGACCTTTGCTTTCGACACTTTGATTCGACCAACTATAATTTTGCCTCTCTTCAAAAAAATAATAGCCACGTCCCATTTTATAATTTCTGACTTTAATAATGTGCCACGACCCCTTTTAATAATATTCCACGCCCCAAACCTTTAGCTCAATGTGATTTCAGTCACCCAAATATAATTTGAGCTTGCTCTCTTATGAATTTGATTTTCTGCTCCTGTAATTTGAGAAGGTAATGTTCGAACCTCACTGGATAATTTTCTCATCCACAAATGAGGAATGCTCCCAGCCTGTCGCAGTTGATGAACACGCTCTGGAGAAACCACAGATTTCGGCCTGTGCTAGATAAGAATCATGCCCTCAATGATAATATCTTGGCTCCTCAAACAAATTTACATGCCCAGAAAAGCGATGTCCTTGGCTTTGACAATATTAGACGACTTTCATAAACATGGCTTTTTAATTTAATATGACTTCTCCCTTTGTATAATTGGATGGACACTCTTTAAATATAATGGACCCAATTCGTTGAATTATTATTAGGCCTCCAACAATTTGTTAGCAATTTTGTAGGACACTTACTATGTGTGTGACAAATCTGGGCATTAAAGTGTTCTTCAACAACGATCAAAGTTCTCCGATAAAGTGTTTTTTTTTTTGTGATTTACCCTTAGGTTGGCAGGAGAACCATCTTCGATACCACTGTAATATACCAAAAGGAATATTTGACTAATTTTGCAGAAATCTAACTCAACTAGAATTTCTCCTCAAAATTACCATTCATTTAACAGAACATTGCCATGTAAAATTTAGCAACATAGAACCGCAAATAATAATATAATGAGCAAAAATAATCTCAACTTTATTAATAACATATATAAACTGAGTTTTACATGATGAAACACTGATATAGCTGAGATAGAAACTGACCTCAAGAATCTGCACCAATGCTGCACTAACCCTCCAAAATTTTATTGAAATGCAACTGCAAATCTCTACTGTGAATTCTGGATGATTTCGTCAAGAGGAGATGGGTAGTTGTCCAATCTCACTGAATCACCCGAGGGTTTCCGTCTTGGGGCTACAAATGAAGTAGAGAACCAGATTCTCAAACCTTTCATAGAAGAAGAAAGATTAAGTCCAAGATGTCTTGTAATGGCTTCCTCCTCTTTTTATAGATCTGATGGACCCCTCTAGAGCCTCCTATTTTAATCATTAAGCACATTTCTCTCTTTTTATTTCAATTAAAATATTTTTTTAACGTGGGAAAATGGTAAATTGGCCACCATGCCTCCTCAGGCCATTGAAAATCAATTCTAATCATCCCATCTTGTAGATCTTCTCATTTCAGTTCCAACGAGCTATTACACTAAGGTGTTCGGTCAAGTATTCCTCTCGGAATGCCACCTTAAGCGTAATTAATTGAGTTAGGCACAATAAAAACCCCGTTTTACGAGAATTATTAGAATGCAATGAAACAATAAGCAAGCTGTGTAGAATCAATCCTAATGATGGAATATGGCAAAACTCCTCCAGATCCCATAAAACATTTCCAAAAACCCCTGGGCCCGCTGATGAAGTAAACCTGCACTTGTGACCTGTCTGCCTCCAACTCCAAAAGTTCATCCCGTTGATCACTAAAGTTGCACCAGATTTTTTTTTTTTGAAGACTCCATGCCCAAGGATATGTCAGAAGCTTCATGTACCGTCAAAGTTAATATATAATCAGAGTTTTTTAACTCTCTTTTTCGTCTCATCTTCTTCTACATTGCACTTAGATTTTGCAAGCCCTACGGGGATGTTGTAAAGTGATACTAGTGTGGTAGACGTTGCTACTTTGTACACTTTCAAATATCAATAAAGACTTTGAGGTTCCATTCATGAGAAGTTCTTCCTTCTTGAAGCATGGTATGGTCTTGTGTTGATTAATTGTACTTATTTTCCTTCTATATGTGCTAATTATTTCATGCTTCCATATACTTTTAGGAGATGTATAGATGTAGAGCTATCTTGCATCAATACATGATTTAGAAATTGTGCTCTAGATTTAGATGGTCCTAGTAGATTTCACTTAAATCTCTAGGCCTTCTTTTCATTGCATATTTTTAAATCTATATGTGGAGCTAATCTTTTGATTGAATTTTGTAGAAAGGAAATTCCTAGTTGGATCAACGATCAAGCGTGAGGGGAAGTCTTTGGAGGGACCAACCCACTCTTGATATGCTCTTGAAGGGACTCTCATTTGTTCTTTGAGCCTCTTAGTCTAATCTTACACATTGTATTGCAGCGGTGCTAGCCATAGCTTGTATACAAGCCAAGTTACTCTCAAATTTAAAATCATTTCTTTTAAAAATGTTGTGCTTCATTGATATCGTTTCACTATTTTAGAGCTAAATTAAGGCTTAACCTTTGTAGATTATATTGTATATATATTTCATTTTCTTGATTGATTTTTTGCAGCTAACTTTTGATTTGTTTTGCAGCCACACTAACTCATTTTCTGGCAGCTTGAACGAGCATTCATTTGAGACATCTAACACACTTTTTGCAGGACCTATTGGCATAGTATTTACAGCTCTCTCTGTGACTATTCACAACTCTTTGTGTGGGTGTTTGCAGCCTCATTTGTTGCTGTCCAAAAGGTCCTAAAGTCTCCCATTTATCTCAAGCAAATTTGTGGGCTTGAGGGAGGCTTACCCTCTCCTCCTTGCACATTTTTCTTGATCATTGAAGGCTGAAATTTTTGGGACAGAATTCAGAAATTTGTTTCCAATTCAATAGAAAGGATCATTGGCATCTTGTAGCCATCTCCCTTTTGCAAAATTTTGTTCCTATTTCTGAAAGGAAGGATACTAGTGACTAGAAATTAAATTTTATTGGAAAAAGACCCCAAATCATGAAGCCTTCCTCTCACATATAAAGGAGGATCAATTTTGTAATTCTCATTTTAAATAAATATTTATTTTCTTGTGAGGGAGCCTGGGAATTATCCCATGGCATCCCGCCTCCTTATTTAGGAGAGATTTCTTGGGTGGATTGATTTGCATTTTCTCGTTTCTAGCTTTCTCATTTAGTTTACTCACATGCACTTTGGATTTGCTAAATCTAATTAACATAGCTTTCACATCCGCGCTCATCACAACTTGTTTTTTCTCAAGTATTTGTATTGTGCAACCTACTACAATTCATGCAACATTTTTCTTGAGCAAACAAATATTTTACATCTATGTGGCAAGCTTAATTCATCTACTTAGTGATTTGTTTCATAGATCTTTGGAATACATTGTTTCATTATATGTCAACCTACGGTTATTTGTTATCTTGATCATACATTTTGAAGCATTTTACTTTGAAACAATTTGTAATTTAACTCATTTACTTGCAAGTAATATAGAACTATTTCCATTCAAGTCATTGGTACAAATCATATTTTGAGCATTACTTCACTTATTTTGGAGCATTGGTATCAATACTTTTCTTATTAACCAAATTTCACACATGCATCTCATTTAGGTATCCTTAATATTAGTTTGCATCCTTAATTAACTTACCTCCAAGCATAAGCTTGGTTGAAAGAATTTTAGGACCCCCTCTCTCTCGCCCAACTTGAGAAACATAGACCCTCTTTTGTGGTTAACATGGTGGTTGGATATTCCAGTGGAGATATCATTAATACAAACCTCAACTGTCTTTTCCTGGGTATCCCTCCACAAGTCACACTAGAGACTTGTTTCAAAATAGTTGAGAGAAATGTTACATCTAGATAGGCATTTAACTTAAAATTTACCAAGATAATTGCATTGTCACATTAGATAGATTGCATATCATTCTAATTTTCTCACTTTATATTCACTTGCAAATTTATTTATCTCATGTGCTTGTCCAATGGATGGCCTCATTGTCTATTGATGTTATTATCTCTTGTTGTTGAGTACTTTAGCAAGTGCAACATCTACTTACATTTTGAAAGTAATACTTTTGGATCCATTAAATCTCATTTGCAAGTTCAAGTTGTCTTTCCTTCAAAATA
The DNA here is from genome assembly GCA_034641835.2 of Pinus albicaulis. Classification (NCBI taxonomy): domain Eukaryota; kingdom Viridiplantae; phylum Streptophyta; class Pinopsida; order Pinales; family Pinaceae; genus Pinus; species Pinus albicaulis. The sequence goes on from CM076584.1 coordinate 708,784,798, forward strand.
ACATTTTGCAAGTAGTGTGGATTTTTATCTTGCCATCTTTACTTTACTTGCCAAATTGCTATCACATGTACTTGATGTTTATGCTTATGATCATGGAATGATATTATCTTTTACTTGAGCATTTCTTTACAAGTACAATATTCCATGTATATCTTGCAAGTGATATTTCATATTCATCTAACATTGTCCTCTTTCGTAGGATTGCTTGTCATTACATTTTCATTTGAGCAAGTACATGCTATTTACTTTGAGCAATTAATTATTTAGGCATTGGTTTATGATGTCATATTTTTCTTGAATGAAATATTGAAAGTTGCTCATATATCACTTTACTTGTTCATATTGTGGGATCGATTTACTATTGTTGATAATTTTTCCATTTTATTTAATCTCTTAGAAACTCACATTTCCTTTAATTAACCTTCATTAGGGACCACCCCCTCTTAGCTTTAACTAGGAGGGAGTTGAGAATAGGTGACAACCTCGTCTCATAGTTTGTCACCAAGTCACACCTTGTGGGGTTGAGGATTTTTCCCACACTAACCTAGGTGTGCAAGTGAGGCAACAACACATCCTAACCATGCCATAAAGAACACCAAAAAAAAGAAACATCACAAATCCTCCCGCCCCAAGATTGCTTGCCCTCAAGCAATCCAAACCTGTGGACTAGTTTGGTGTCCCAATGCAACTGAGACCCAATGCCTGGATCCCATACAAACCACTGGGTGATGCTATGCCTCTGTGTCAACCCACCATTAATGGACCCCTCAATGCCCAGATCCCAGACCAATCTTTGACTGAACCTATCATCAAAAAATCCTTTTGGATCCCAATGCCACCAAGAACAAGCATCAATGCTCCATGTATCCTGCTGTGCTATAGCTCCGACTATGAATGCTGCTCTATTAATTGTGTACCAACTCATCACTTCTCTCTAGTCGAGCCCTTGGCATAGGTCAAGGTCAGCGCCACCATGTAGATGCCAGGTTTGTATAGGGGTTGCACAAAGGCAAGGTTCGATTGCAAACGTACGTGGCAAAAAATAATTGTTATTTGTAGGGTCAATTGTATGCAGGTCATACATTTTACAATGCAGGCTGGCAAGTGAAGGATTTTTTTTTGGATGCAGATTAAAGTTTAAATAAAAAAAGGTGAGTGTTGGTTGACAACTATGGGGGTTGTTAAACCTAACAACAGAAAAGGGAAACAACTGGTAGCCATTGTAAGCATGGAAAGGGGAGCCGCCGATAGGTCGAAGACAAAGTGGTGAGGTAGAGTGCAAGGGTATCAGGGAGCCCACAAGAGGGGCTAGCCATTAGAGCAGTAGGCAGCCAACGATGGAGGGACTAGATGCCGTAAGAATAGGTCATGGTTGAGTCACGGAGGGCCAACAGGCCAAGTAAGACATAATCACTGGTAAGGTGCATGAAGAGACATGTGCAGAGTGTACTCAGGCTCAAGGGGAACAAGCAACAACAAAATGTTATGTTGTGCGAGGTAAAATTGGTCGTGGATTGTGAGTAGGTTACAGTTACGCAACAACAAAAGCATGACCCAACTGTCAGAGCGATTGTGGGTGGGCCCAATCGCCACAACAAAAGAATGACGTGGCACGAGACAACGGGGGTGTGGAGACTGTGCGATAGAAGCTAATGGATTGAACCAAGCTGCTATTGGAGAATTGGTTGGTAGTGGAATCATACTGATCGAGTAGGATAAACTGACAGGAGATCTCAGCTGCAGGCGGTAGCATCGAGCATACATCTAGGATTGACAGTTGTGCTAGTCGAAGTAGGTAGCTCAGGCCAAGAGGAGCGTAAAGAGGGTCATGAGTTAGGCCAACAAACGATATGTGGAGTTTTGTAGGCTGCAGTAGTCGGGTATGCGAGTAGAGATTGGGCATGTGGGTGCATTAGTGCACATGTCGCATGGAGTTGCTGCAGGGTGTTGCACATGGAGGAAAATTTAGGGCCTGTGAGAGTTGGTCAGTACTCAAAGTTGTTGGAGGGCCAACAGATCTATCAGTGCCAAAGAGTCAAGTAGACAAGTTGACAAAGTTGACAAAGTTGGTAATAGTTGGCAGGGTTAGCTGCAAGTTGCTAGAGAGGTAATGAGCAATTGTACATCCATAAAAGATGGCGTAGAGTGTAGCTAGGGCAACAATAGCATGGTGTCAAAGCAACTGGTATGAGGAACAATGCCAGTGCTGCCAACAAGATTGGTGGAGGTCAACTCTCAGAGGGAGAGAGGGAGATTGTATCATTCAAGGGATTGGCGACAAATTATTTCTGTGGTTGTATTAAAGGACTGAGATAGATCCACAAGGAAGATTTTTGCAGGTTTATAAAGAAACATTTTTCTTGTGGGTTCTAGAAGGACTTAGCACATGGGCCACAAGGACAGGATGTTCAAGGGAAGGAAGCTTCTAGGAATATTTCTGGTTCAAAGGGTGTAATCATGGCAGTGGATATAGTGCTAGGATCAGAGCAAGTTCCAGGTGGTTGAAGTACCTCCCTTGCTAAGAGGGAGTGTTGATGTTTGTAGTTTGGGCAAGTACTTTTGCATAGGCTGAAGTGTCTAGGCATGCAAAAATCACCCAAAGTCTCCTTAGGACACTTGCTGTTGTACGAGTATGTTACTATTGTAACTTAACCTAAGTCTAACTTAGTAAATGCACATAATTGATTATGTTGGCTATTGAGCTAAAGAAACTTAGGAAAAGTAAAGTATTTACTTCATTGATTATGTTGTAATCTCAACTATTGATCTCAAGTGCGGCGGGATCTAATCTTGACCATTTATCACTTTGGAGATTAGGGTTAGCTCAATTGTAAGTTATAAAAGCAAGGCTAAGGAGAGAAGAAAGACACACCATACAACACAAGACATTGAGAGAGGCATCTTAGTGGTGAGTTGAGAAGGAATTCCATTATAGTGTGTTGGGTCTAAGGAAGGTGCAAAAGTGCAGCATAAGATAAGATAAGATAAGATAATTTTATTAATGTCCAACAAATGACCGCAAAAGTAGGTCAATGGGACTAAAGGGTACGTCTAGTATGAGTACAATGTGGGAGTGCAAACACAACTCCTAGAAAATGCCAAAGCTAAATCTAGGGTAAATGAAGTAAAGAAGAAATTCAACAATAGGACAACCTCATAAACATGTATATAACTAGACAAAGGGCCTGTGATGTAGAAGACCAAGTAAATAAGTCCAGGGCTAGAGGTTGATGATGTTAAGAATGCTTGATTTCGATAGCCGACAGCGAGGCAGGCGACAGTGGTGTTGGTTCACTATCAGAGTCCTTTGGATCCAGTGTGGGGTTTGGCTACACGATCTTGGGGGAGATGTAGTAGCGAGGGATACACCTAGCATTGGAGGCCAAAGAAAAGAAGCTTTGGATAAGTCTCTAGTTGCTCTGCTGGGGCTGGGGAGGGACTTGTTGAGGGGGGTGGGGTGGGGGACACCCTATTTGGGAACTTCCTGGAACTAATCCCTCTGACGCTCTGGGTGTGAGTGAATTGATGTGTTTTTTGACACCTCCATAATTGTCTCAAGGATATTGGTTGGCCTCATGTCTCACTACTATGTTATTTGAAATACTCCAGATATCGACTTGTTGCTCCAATCATCTGGATCACCTTGAAAAAATGATTTGATCGTCTGAATCATCCTTGAGTGAGGCGAGGTATGTAGGATCTATTATCTAAGATATGGGTATACAAATCTCCTTGGTGAAGAGGGCTAGACATATCTGGTCAGGATACTCGAAGGTAGAGAGGGATCCTCCTAAATCTCTAAAGAGGCAATGATAGCGCCCCTTGATCTCATAGTATAGGGGACACCTAAAAATGAGGTGTTGCTCTGTCTCTGGCTCCTGAAGGTGACATAACTGATAGATCTCATTAGATTGTGGTGTATGGTGGTCAGTCTCCACTCAGAGTTAAGGAAAACCAAGTCGAAGCTAGCCCTAAGGGATCCTGAGTGCGTGCATCGAATGTCTACGTGTGTGTGGGGGGTGAACAATGATACTATCCTGTAAATATAGGAAATTCTCTAGGTAGAAGGACATCTCTGGGCCCAGGTCCACTTGGGGGGGCGAGTCCAAGTGAGTGAATGTACAATTTGCATATATTCTCTCCGATGGATCGATTCAATATTTGCTTGGGTGACATGGGATGGCTTGGAGTAACAAGGGAGAATATGAAGGGGGGAGAAACTTTGGGGAGATGGTCAGTGTCTGGAGAAGTTGAGAAACATTTGAGAATGTGTGGCGTAAGGAGTGAGTTGAAGCGAGGGCCTTTGAGGAACAAAGTGCTAAGTAGGGGTATCGGTCTCACCTGGTAGTTGAATCTCTGAACGATCTAACTCTGCGGAGAAAAGAAACTAAGCGAAAGATGACCTCGAGTCAAAATGGGTAGGTACCAAACTCTACTTGAATAATGGGCTGCATAATTGTATGCTTACATTTGATGACGTGTTTGAGAAGCAAGGTCTGAATTCTCTCCATAGGAGATGGAGATTAGTTGAGGAGATCAAGGATAGATCTAGGGCCTAATCAACTGGATTAGATCCAAGGTATGTTTTAATTGTAAATTTCTCAGTGGGGCCATTATCCCAAGACATGAGCCCAAGCATGTTTTAATTTAATTAAGAATTGATTCAATTGGGGAGAATTTGTATGTCTCACTTGTTTTTGGGATTGGTTGTAATTTTGCTTCCACTAAATAATTGTGTTAAGAACCTAGTTGTGCATTGATTGAGTAGATTTGTATCCTATAAAGTGCCGAGTGCTAGGTTCAGGAAATTAACAAGCTTATCCCATCATTCAGCTACCTTTTCATGAATATCATAATAATGCATCTTAGAGTCATCAATTTCTTTGACTAGGCCTGACATGGTGTCCATCTGCTCATACACCAATCCATTGATTGGTTGATCTGAGTCTACAAATTGTATCATATTATAGACAGGCCAGGTGAACTGCAAAACATACATAACATGTGACCAAAAGGTTACGATCCAAAATGGTTTCCTGCACCTCATAAAATTTTCTCTCTATCATAATTACTTGTTAATATAGAAGGATTTCATTTGTAAGAAAGTCACTTTCAAGTTTGTACCTGTAGGTTATAGTTTCTGCTTTTGTTTGTTGGACATTGGATAAACCAGTGCTCCTGCCTCTCATGGATCCATTAACTCTAGCGATGCGTCCGTGTCCTAACACCTGCGGGCTTTGGTTTAACGACAATCGTGATTCCCAACAAGTGGTATCATAGCATAGGTCACGCATTCGATACACACCCGACTCGCGTTGGGGGGAGATTGTTGGACATTGGATAAACCAATGCTCCCCATGTGTTTCACGACATGGACTAACCACCTCTCGTGGATCCTTATCTTTGGCGATGTGATCGTTGACTAACACCTGCGGGTTTTGGTTTAACGACAGTCGTGATTCCCAACATTGTTCACTTTGTGTAAAGTAGTCTATTCCATATTCGTAAGTGGAAATGACTTGTTTAATGAGAAGTCATATATAAGGAGGTGACCTCCATTGTAATAAATGCAACCGTTATTCATTAATAATGTCAGATTGTGTTTTTGTGAGACTCTCCCTCTGAGCTTAATTAATGCGACTAAACCCTATCTAATCTTTCATTATTTAGTGCTCTAGCTCATTTTTTTTATATTACTGACCATCATTTTAGCTAACACTTGTCTGACCTTCGATAGGTGCATGAAGGAGGTAATAACTACCGAAGCTAGTCTTTGCAAGTTTATAAGTAGCTACACCTAAATTTTGTTTGCAGAACTATAATTGGTGATGAATTTAATGATACCCTTTTCTCTCTTGTATAAGGTATTAATCCATTCACAATTTTTATGTTAACCATATTATGCATTAAAAGGCTCGATGTGTGCACCATACACCTAGACAAAAAAATTGGGATGTACTTGCACAATGATTGCTCCTGCTACCTTAAAATTAGCTGCATTATCAACTATTACTTGAATGACATTGAACAACCCAACATCTGAAATGGTTTTCAGTAAGATGTCTGCAATAGTAGTAGTGATCTTCTCACTGTTGAGTAGTCACGTGCTGCAAGGAAGACCCAATTACTAGCTGGCACACCAAGATCATTTATCAATGGGTTATCTTTAGCATTTTTCCAACCATAAGATGCAATGAATACCCCATGTTTGGCCCTAGGAGCTCTTTGGATTTTCCCTGTCTATTAACATGGTTCTAGCTTTTTCATACCCCTGTCCATTAACATGGTTCTAGCTTTTTCATACATGGAGTTCTCATATCCTAAAGGGGCATTGTTGATGTCACTAACCATCTTGTGCCAATAGGGAGAGCGAAGAACAATGAATGTTTTACCCCACACATAGGGAAACCTCACCACTTTTGCATCCACTTTATCCTGGAACCAGCTCTGTCACGAAGCTCACTCCCCACAAAAGTGTGTGGTCCCTTACTGTGCCCAACTTGTGTTAAAATTCCAAGATCTAGATCTGGAATCCCTACTGCAACAAGCTGAACTGCTTCTCTTACTTGTAAATATGATTTAACAAGTTATTAAAAGATTTCTTCTTAAAATTTCGAAGTAGTTACTGAAGTAGCCTTCACCTATTAAAATACATTTGTGAAAATAGAAACTGAGCAAGAAAAATAATGCACACACAGGACACCGTTATTTTTGGACAAATGTCCTCGAAAAAACCCAATGCGGGAAAACCAGTGCAATAGATCTGAGGGTTTATATATTATGCAATAATTTTCGGAATACAATCTGGGATGCCTTTCTGGCTATCTCTGCAGAGAATATGACTGAAAAAGAGCCTGGTGAGATTACCTCACACACTGATACTGGAAGTCTGACTGATCAACAACCTCGGATGGCAAGATCTCCACTGCTCTGCGCAGTCTTTGCGTCACTCTGCGTGGGGACTGTGTGGCTTCTGCGTTGTTGGTCTTCTGCTGGCTGGATTTGAACCTCTGGCCCCTTCCATTCTCACACCTCGACTTTTCGGCACTGGATCTGACTGATCCTCAGCTGAATTTTGGATTTCCTCAAGGCTGCAGCGCTACCTCTGCGTGGTACTGCGCTGCCTCTGCGTAGCTGCTATGCTTCCTCTTCTGTGTACTGCCCTTTATCTTCTCGGCTGTGTATTCTCTGGCTCAGGAAGATCTCCAACCGAAATTACTTTGCCCCTCAACTGCGATCAAGAATCACTTAGATTTGATTTTCATCCGAGCATTGCTCCGTCAGAAAAATTCGATCTCTAGATCCTCTCGATGTATCTTACAAATGACCCTCAAGTCTTCCTTTATAGTCGTCTCGTTGACAAATCAACGACCTAGATTAGATCTCCAATCAATGAATAAGATTATATTAGACTTGATTTGCTTTATCTAGAAGATTCACCCACAATTTACATTAATACTCATTAATTATTTTAATTTCCAAAGTTAGACCTAGGGTCCTCATTAAAAATAATTCATTTTTCTTATAAAATTGTTTCTGCGTGGAATTTCCCGAAAATATTTCTGGGTTATTTGTAATGCATGTGTCTAAGCCTCTCCACAAAGTTTGAGACTTAGAGCACATCCGATGCTACCAAAAACCAACACTCCCTCTTAGTGAGGAATGTGCTCTAACAGATATGCCTTGTTTCACACTGCTCTTACTTTGAAGCATCTCCCTCCGCGCTGATGATGTTTGACATGCTGCCCATCAATGACTGCACTGCTGTTGACCTTGCCATGGTCAACACTGCATCCGTACTACAACTCCCTCTCGAATGCTACATCTGCTGCTAGCACTTCCATTGCTAACTTTGCACTACAACTCAACTTTTGAGAGAAGCAACTAAAAAACATCCATGAATCTGAACAAGTGTTCAGGATGCATCTCGATGCTGAAACATTGACTGTTGCTAGTCCCACGTCGTCCCTCTGAAGCACTACGCTTCTATTGCTCTGCATTGTGCCCCTTTGTGCTGCTGCAACTCTGCTTTGCGCTGCTCAGGTGTTAGCGCTAACTATTGCATCTGTCATTTCTGCACTCCTCTGCATCAACTAAAGGCTCCTCCAGCCTACCACTGTTGATCTTGGGCACTCGTAGCAAGGTATGATCCGAGAGGTGGACTCCTCAAGGATCCTGCCCAACTGAAGTTCTTGCGAATTTACAGCTCAATGTCGCCCCATCTCCCTCCTGGAGATGCATGGGCACTCAGGGCGTACTCATCTTCATCGATCTTCGCGGTCACAGCCTTCGGATCATGCTTCTCGTCCTTGTCCTTTTGCTTCAAAGGACACTGGGAAGCATAGTGACCAAGTTCACCACACTTGAAGCACTTGATCTTCGAGATGTCTTTGTTGTGTCTCCGCTACTCCTACTGCCCTTTGGATGCAAGGGCTGCAATTTCTTCCTCCTCTCGCTTCACCTTTGATCTACTGACATCAAGTTTGCACTTGGCCAAGTCTCTCCTTACCTCTTCTTGCTGAAGAGCAACCTACATCTCTTCGCAGCCTGGCAAGGTTGCTCTGCCCATGATACTATGGACAAATACCTGCCAATTATCAGTGACTACATTCAATGCCAGTCTCACCATCGCTGTAGGAGAAGGGGTAGACCCTACTGTTGCAAGTTGGTCATGAATGTCCTGAAGTCTTAACATAAACGGAACAATATGCTCTCTTTTCGAATCTGTGCCATCCTCAATTGCTGCTCCAAGTACATCTTCCACTGCTCGGAAGATCCCTCATATAGTGTGGCCAAGGCTTCCCACATCTGCCTGGCAGTATCTTTGCTGGCTATAAGGGACACTATGTGATCTTTGACCACATCCAGGAGTAGCCTTTTCGCCTTCACCATATCAACCTTGTACTTTTTCAACGGATCTGGATTTGCTGGGATAGCTACCATGCTCTCCACGAAAAGCTTCAAATTGTAATCATCGAGAATACAAGTGATCCTTGCCTTCTAGATTACTTAGTTGGAGGCTCCCTCCAATTGGTCCTGATCTCTAAGCCCGTGAGCTGCCATGGCTGTCAAAAATGTCGAATATGCTCCTCTTCTTCCCCCTCTGCGCAACACTAGACATGTTTACGCAGTCCTTATGGAGCTCGTAGATCTGCTGCCTGGATCTGCTGCTCAAATCTTGGAAAAACTGAAATTCCCTGGCTAGGAACTTCCAGAGGAAGAAAAATTCACTCACTGTGCTGCTTCTTCCTCTTCTGACACTTTCTGCCTGGTAAAATCAAGATCTTCCAGCAAAAAATGCGTCCTACTAGCTTTCCGTTGCTTCCTTTGCCACGGGAAAATTTCAATCTGGAAGTCATACCTCTTTGTTGTCTTACCTCTTTGTCGATTCACAGAGAGAGACCTTCACGAAAATTTCAGCCCTCTTGGCCCGGACTGCGCAATCCCTCCGGGGATTTGAATCGCTGCTGTCTGTAGCTCTTCGACCTTCGACTCAGTGCTGGATCTGCGCTTCCTGTTTCAAAATACACGCTCTGATACCATGTGAAAATTCCAAGATCTAGATCTGGAATCCCCACTACAACTAGCTGAACTACTTCTCCTACTTGTAAATCTGATTTAACAAGTTATTAAAAGTTTTCTTCTTAAAATATCGAAGCAGTTACTGAAGCAACCTTCACCTATTAAAATACATTTGTGAAATCAGAAACTGAGCAAGAAAAATAATGCACACACAGGGCATCGTTATTTTTGGAGAATTGTTTGCGGAAAAACCGAATGCGGGAAAATCGGCGCAACAGATTTGAGGGTTTGTATATTATGCAGTGATTTTTTGAATACAATTTGGGATGCCTTTCTGGCTATCCATGCAGAGAATATGATTGACAAAGAGCTTGGTGAGATTACCTCACACACTAATACAGGAAGTCTGATTGATCAACAATCTTGGATGGCAAGCCCTCCATTGCTCTGCATAGTCACTGCGTCACTCTGCATGGGGACTACATGGCTTCTGCACTGCTGGTCTTCTGCTGGCTGGATCTGAACCTTTGGCCCCTTCTGGTCTCACACCCCGACTTTCGACACTGGATTTGACTGATCCTCAATTGAATTTTGGATCTCCTCAAGGCTGCAATGCTACTACACTGCCTCTTTTGTGTATTGCCCTTTGTCTTCTCGGCTGTGTATTCTCCGGCTTAGGAAGATCTCCAACCGGAATCACTCTGCCCCTCAACTACAATCTGTTGGAAATACTGAGAGGGGGGGGGGGGGGCTGAATCAGTATTCCTTTCAATTAGAGCATTAGTTAATCTTCAATTATTATCAGTGTTTGTACAATGATAGCAGCAAACAAGAGGAACACAAATGCACACAGTTTTTAAGGTGGAAACCCACTCCAGGACAAAAACCACCTAATGCTTTTCTAATAATTCTTTAATATTCAACTCAAATTGAAAATAAAGCTCCAACTTCCTAGAATCTAGAAAAGAATTCTTCTCCAGCTCCCACTGGATGAATGCTCCAATGCCCGAGATTCTTCAGTAGTCAACTGAACGGATGCCCCAACACCCAATGAGCTACAACTCACTCTAGCACCACCCTACCACCCTATAGAAGAATAAAATAAGAATGGACTCTCGTACCAGGGAAAATGGTCCACTTTACAATGATATAGAATGATGTAGAAGAAGAATATATACTAGACCATAACCCAAAATTTGATACAACCACCTAATGATGATCCTAGACCTCCAACAACACTCTTCAACCTTGAGGATAGACACTAGTACAATTTGTACAATAATGTATTTATAATGACTAAGTACAATGATACCTTTACAATGATTGTATGCAGTGCTGCCCACTTGAAGACTTCATATGATGAACTTTTTGCTGCTATTATGCACCTTGGTTGCTGCTCTTGTCATACTACTCTCTGCTGCACCTTGCTTTGCTTTGCCGCCTTAGAAAGTCTGGTCCTTTGCAACCCTTGACAACACATGATCTAGCTTTTTCTTGCCTTTTAGTAGCTCGATATTGAATTTGGTGTATCTCTATTATTTCAGATCCTCAATATCTGATTTTCGGTCCTGTAGTAGTCCTCTAAGTCTTCTTTCCAATGCCACAGGTCTGACCCAATTTGGATTCTTCAAGAAAGAGTTATGCCCAATCTCTCACAATGCCCTAATTATGGACTGTTTCAGTAGAGCGAACTTGTACGATGTGCCACGTGTCACTGTTTCTTCATTCGGCTCTAAAATTGATAGAGAAAAAACTATAGTCCGGGAGCGATTCAAAGGGTGGGGGGGGGGGGGGCGCTCCTCTACAACCTTGCTCTGGTGTCCTGCCAATGGAGAGTCATGGGAAACCAGCATAATATTCTCCCTCGGCTGGTAGTCTGGCACCAAATAGATCCGATTCTTGTAATAGATTACCCAACTCATCACCCTGTACTGGTCATCCTATAACATGCCATCAAGGATCTCAAATGCATGGCGATCCTTGGAATACTCAACTAGCAGTTCTGCCCTCCAATCTGGGGCAATGGTCATGAGCAAGATGGTAGCCGACCTCGTAGACAATGCATCTACCACCACTTTCTGCCGACCCTTGACATATTCTATGTCAAAGTTATACGCTTGAATCTTTCTCACCCATTTTTGCTGCCTCTTTTGCAACTGCTTCTACTCTAGGAAGAATCATAGGCTATTGTGGTCCGTCTTCACCTTGAACTTGTTGCCTACCAGGTATTGTTAAAACTTGGCCAATGCATGCATGATGGCCAACATCTCTTTTTTATAAATGGAATACAACCGCTCATGGGGAAGCCACTTGCGACTCTCGAAAGCAATCAGATGTCCTCCCTGCATCAAAACCACCCCTATTCCTTCCATGGAGGCATCACACTCTAATACAAAGGGCTCCATGAAATTGGTAGTGCCAACACTGGACTACTGCTCATCCCCTGCTTGAGGTGCTCAAAAGCCTTCTGCGCCTCCTCGGTCCACCCAAATGCCCCCTTCTTTGTCAAATCAGTCAAGGGAGCGACCAACTATGAGAACCCCCGCACAAACTTCTGGTAGTAGGTGTAAATATCCAGAATCCCCGCAACTTAGTCACATTCCTGGGCGTAGGCCAATCCAGGATGGCCTTGATCTTCTCTTGGTGAACTTGCACCCCATCCTCCCCGATAATATGGCCAAGATACAACATCTCTGTAAGTCCAAACTCGCATGTGGACACCTTGGCGTCATAGTGTTAAAACCGGAACCGATGACTGGACCGGTGGACCTAATGAACCGGTAACCGGACCGGAACTGGTCTAACCGGTACTGGTCAAGTCTAAACGAACTGGTTTTTAAAAAAATACATTAAATAATTATTTTTTAATAAAAAAAGCTATTTTTAAGATTTGCAACCATGATTCCAAGCCAATAGAGACAAAATATACAAAGTTTGCTCATTTATATACCATGTAAAGGTGAATATATCAAAATGGCACCGAGTGCAATACGTATGATCGAAAAAATACATAAGCAATGAGGCTCTAAATGATCCATAAAGTCCAAAAACAATGCTACAAGCTATGAGCATTGAGGCCATTGGCCTACATAGTATAGTCTACTACAAATCTACATATATGATATTACTAAATTCTAATTAATGATCAACATTATCACTTGAAAGTTGAAACTTCTAATCATGATCAAAGTTCAAACTCAGTTGGTTGAACTTGAGTCTCCCGACTCTTGATTGCCAAACTTTGCAACTATTCCAGTCACAAACTTCTCTATTGGTTCGGTGATTTGAGTCTCAAACTTCTGAAGGTATTCTGCCCTAATATGCCCTATTACTTCATTTGCTGCTCCACATGGATTTACATGGCCTCCTATCCCAGCCAAGTGTTGCTTGACCCTGTAAATATCCCCTCCTGCAATAAATTTTTGGCAATATTTGCAAATCATTTTTCCATTAATCATATCATAATGAGCCCATGCAGTATCCTTGCCTTTTGGAGGCATGATGGCTACTACTTAGCTCAAGCGGCAAGCCTCAAACTCTATGTTGTTCCACTACTCCAGCAAAAACTCAACACTCTCCAAGCTCTCAATCAAACTCACAAAATCTCCAAATGAGATGGTGTGAGACAAATGAGAGGCTGCCCCTGCTTATAAAGGATTGGAGAGGGTCTCCAAGATAGCTCCAACTCCAACTCCAAGCCTCCAAGATCACTGCTCCAACAAACATTCAACACTCTCCAAGCTCTCAATCAAACTCACAAACTGCAAATGAGATGGTGTGAGACAAAGGAGAGGCTGCCTCTGTTTATAAAGGATTGGGGAGGGTGTTTTTGGAGAGAAAAAACCCTCCCCTTACCTCCTAATCAGCCCTAAACATCCTTGCTGGCCGTCTATGGGTCCCTACAGCAACTTAGGTGCTGACCGATCGGCTTATCCATAAATCGGCCGGTTCCGTCCTTAACCGGCCAATTAGCACCGGTTAATCGGAAATTTATGGCAAGTGCAAGGTTAAACTGGGTTTTGCAACCGGTTTGGACCAGTTGGTTTGACCGGTTTCCAGTTTAGACCAGTCGGTTTTTAACACTATGCTTCGCGTATAGCTGTTGCTCCTCTAGGATGCGCAACACCTCCTCCAAGTGCTGGAGGGTATTCTCCCATGTCTTTGGATAGATCAAAATATCGTCGAAGAAGACCAAAACATGCCTGCGTAATTGTTTGTGGAACACATGGTTCATATAAGACTGAAAAGTGGTAGGTGGTACAGTCTCCCGACACCAAGACAGAGAAGCGCTCAAAGGACTCTTTGCGTATGCCTCTCCTCTCCACCATTTGAGCATCTACAAAATTGTGGGTTGCCCCACTGTCTACTAGCACCGATACATGCTGTCCTTGCACTGTGCCCTTTATCCTCAGAGTAAGGTACTTCGACACTCCCCAAAGTTAAGCGATAAATCTTGCTGTAGGCAAGAAAGGAGCTCCTCTTGGTGGGGGAGGTGGGCCTTCTCTTGTCACTTGTGGCGCACCATCGCTAACACCTATCTCCTGCTCTGCATCACCCTCCGACTCATTATCAGACAACACCTCTATGTAGTGTGCGTTGCCCTTGGTACACATGTGCCCCAGTGCACATGGCTCTTGGAAAGTGAAGCACAGCTTCCTCCTACAAAGGTCCTTTTGGGTCTTATCATCTAGCTGCCCATGCCCTTGAACATCTCTCTGCGGTGGGGGTCTAGTGTCACGACTCCTTTGAGGGAAAGGATCTCGTGGTGGAATTGGTGCCCCCAAGTCTTGGGGATTGCGTCCTGCAAATCCATTGTGCGATTCATTGCCTCCTACAAAGTAGCGGGCCTACTTGTCCTCACTAGCCCACGGAAGGGCTCAACCAAACCCTCCACGAAGGTGTAGACCCTCCTGGCATCTGACAAATATGGGACCATCGTTGACACCCTCAAGAACTCTGCAATGTAATGCTTAGGGTTGCTTGTATGCTTGATCTGGGTCAACTCTCTGAAGTGTGCCTCCGGGTCCCTCCTGTCAAAATGCTCCACAACCCTCCGTGTGAAGTCCTCATAAGAAGTCACGTTGGCATGCCCTAGTTTAGACAGCCGATGGAACCACCAGTCGTGTGTCTACCCTTCCAAGTGCAAGGTAGCCATCTTGATGGTTTACACCTCAGTCATCCAGCTAAGCTGAAAATACATATCTAGCTTCTCCACCCAAGCCCTAACAGTGCACTTGGAAGAACCATAAAAAATGGGAAGGTACATCCTCTCAATGGTGCATTGCAACACATAATTTTGTGCGCCTGAACCTCCTGTGCCCTTGCCCTTGTCATTCTGCTTAAGTTGGAAATAGTCCCTGAAATTGAGTACCGCATGAAAATCCTCTCCCATCGTCTGCCACTCTTGGAAGTACTTCTCCCATGTGCATCTCGTCCTGTTCAGCTTGTTCCCCAGTTCATGAAGGTAAAAACGTGGGCAATGTGGTTCTGGTTGGCCCACTGAAAGCGTGTGGGTGATTCAAAGGGGAATGGTGGTTGTTGCTCAAATTGTACAGGCACTGCGACAACGACTCAGGTCGGGGGTTGTCAGCCTGATCCCCAACTTCTTTGTTCTAGTTGTCTCCCAACAACAGGCTATGGGGGGTAGATCGTATGGAAATGAAATGATGAAGGACAAGTTGGGAACCAACTAGTCCGGGAGACACAGTTGAGTGCCCTAGTACTTGGTTAAATCTAGCAAGATTTTGAGTATTAGATTGAATTCATATATTTGAGACTAGTGCCTTATGGAGTCAATACTCTTGCTTTATAAAATTAAGACCAAGTACCGGATGGACAACTGTTGCTTTGATGCTTCACTAACCTAAATGAAATGCAAATCCTAAATCCTAGACGTGATGCAAAGATCTTGGTTAGTTTTAATTAAATGCCTAGTCTAAGTATGACCTTCCCTTAACTGTTTTGAAGCTAGGCTCCAAGGTAGGTTGTGGGAAGGAGGCCAATAGGAAGCAAGCAAGGGCTTGATTGATGATACCTTTTGTTAGGCTCTTGTCACCCGGTGCCTCCGGCGTTGCAGAAACTGTGGCTCTGACGACTGCAAGGTCACCGTGTTAACCATTGAAGAGTTGCTAAGCCCCTCAAGCTAGATGAGAAGGGTGGCCCTAGAAGTCTATCAACCAAGCTTATGCTTGGAGGTAAGTTATTAATGCAAATTAACTTAGGATGCAATGCAAAGATGTTGAGTGTGATTCTCGAGTTAAGGTTGATTAATGATTGAGTATTTAAGATTGAAACAAGGGAACAAGTGCTTGACAATGATATTCAAGAGACAATTTTAACCACGAGAGAAAATGCCAAACCAACAAGATATGCCCAGCAAAACAAACGGTTTATCAATATGCTCAAGATAGCAAAAATATAGGCCAATAGTAACAATTAGAGCACCTTTCTATTAGAACACTTAGCCAACGATTATTAGACAATGCAACCAATGTTCCTTAATTAAACAAGAAAATGTGAATGACCATACAACTTAAGAGATGCTCAATCGAAACAATAGGACTTACAAATCCTTAAAGTGCCAATGTAAGGTTATCTTCTAATAAGATATATTAGCAATGAAACCGAAGTGAGAATTATACCAATGCTCCTGTATCAATTAGATGACGAAAATCTTTAAAGACAAATGATGTAAACAAGATGCCCAACAAGATATTCCCTATCTAATGTTAATAATCTTATGAGTTAATGAGAGCACTTAAAGCTATTTTTGTATTCAGATTCCAAATAACATGAATGCGTCACTTAGGATAGCAGAAAACAACTTATGCTTCAGTGATTAAGGAGGTGCAAATGAGTTTGTGACAGCAGAGATTTATTTTAGAGCAAATTACCACCAAACCTAACTCACTTAAAGCTACTTTTGTATCCAGATTCCAAATAACATGAATGAGTCACTTAGGATAGCAGAAAACTACTTATGCTTCAGTGATAAATGAGCAGCAAATGAGTTTGTGACAGAAAAGAGTTATTTTAGAGCAAATTACCACCAAACGTAACTCAACAATGGAGTAAGCTTTCTTATGATATTTATGATTTCAGATAGCAAGAACAATATGTGAAATTGTTAGAACCCTTTTAGACAGCAGTAAGCTAACTTGCTATCTCGGTGACTTCTTATGATGCAAAGTGATCTAATAAGTACCAAAAACAGTCCTAAGCTCTTTACTTCCTTTGATTTAGAATTAGTATGCTTGAAATTCAGAACCAATCAGTGAAAAGAGCTTATGCAACTAAGGTGTTTCAGACTTCCGTAGTGCTTATGACAGTTATCAACAAGACATGCACTGAGCCCAAAACAAGAAGCCAATTGATGAAATGAGTTGGTAATTTGCTAAGATGGTTTTAGATCATGCTTATGATTATTTTTCCACTGTTATGTAATGTTTATATGCTGCAAATACCAATCAGTGAGAGTTTTGAGAAACAAACCAGAGAGCCCTTTGGGCTTGGAGGCACTTGCTCAACTTGTCAATTTTTTTTTCCAAAGATGGCCCAATGGTAAACACAAGTTTGAAACCCAGAAATCTGCAACGCACTGAGATTTAACTCAGAAAATTCGATGACTTTTCAAGCAGTGACTATAAGATGCAACGTGGGATAGGAAAAGGCTGTCTAGGAGCCAACGCTGGGCAAAGGAGGGATGCTGTGAGATTTTGAGGCCTGCGTTGAGGAGATGAGGGGCAAGGCCATGGGAATGAGGGCCGAGAGGATTAGAGGGAGAATAGAGGGCAACACAGCCCAAAATAGGGACTGCTGCATAGGTAGATAAGGGCAGCGTTGAGGGGATGAGGGCTGAACGGTGCCTAGGAACGGGGAACAGACCTGAATGAGGCAAGCCGTGAGGGTTAGGAGGCTGCGGAGGACTGAGAGAGGGATGCTGCAGGGAAAAGGAGGCCATAACAGATGTTGTCACCCCTAGAGATAGCCTTGAGTTGCCAAAGACCAGTGCCTAGGACATCTTAAGACAGGAGGTTTCAAACGTATTTTGCATGCTGATAAGAGGGAACCTCCTGATAACAAATGGATTGAAGTATTTTTAAAAGGTGGTCCTGGATCTCAGAGAAAGAAGAATAATAACTGGGAGCTTTAGTTGCAGAGAGAAAAGCCTGCTCGAAATGGGCCTGAATCAGTCATGAGATAAAGCTGTTGCATAGAAGGGCCAGATGTGAAACAAATGAACAGTCATAAAAGTTAATTAGGGTATGGGACTATGTGGAAAGGTTAGGGAAAGTCTGCACGAGATGGGCTTAAAGAAGTATAAGAATCCACCCCTTAGAGACTTTAGTAGAAAAATGATATTGAAAGAGATTTTGGAACAGAAATCGTGCCTCAAGCTATATTTAAGATGATACTATGAATTATGACGTGAGTACCATTAAAGATAAATTCACTCCTAAATCATAGAACGCCCGCATTCCGAAAGCAGCGATAACAAGAAGAAAAATGTAATCACGATAAACATTTAAGCTGAAGAAACACATGCAGGAAATACATACTGTTCACCCGTCTCAGTAGGAATCCATAAATGCAACAGACAAATTTTGTATTATTCTCCAAAATGGCTCTTCAGATATGCATTAAGAGCAAAACCTCAAAATTACAAAATATCACACAGAGTACAACTTCTTCTGCCAGAAAATTCAGAACCTTTTTTAAGTCTGTGGTCTGATCTTTTATAGTCTTTCACATGCGCGTTTCAAGCAGATATTTTTCAAAACCAAATATTCTCTGGAGATATGTCTGTTTTCAATCCTAATCAAAAACAAAAATGATGATGAGGCAAAACGACCTCTCATCTTAAACAGTATGGCCTGACACAGGGTATAACTAAAACATAACAGAAAATGGAAAATAAAACGAGTGCATAGGGTGAAATCAAGATTTCACCCGTTTTTACATTACATAGAAAGTAAAAATAAAAACAGGCCACGTGGGCTAAATCATGAAATTTGTCATTTTGTGTTGCGTCGAGGAGTGCTTGACTATGGCTGACGTGGCCAAGCTGAGGATGAAGAGGATCCAAGTGGACGAGTGGAGGAGGTGGCAGTTGATGAGAAGCAGAAGATACTAGAGGATTTGCATATTCACAACACTTTTGTCACAACCTGTCCCCTGTTGATGGCATTGTGATGCAGGCCTCAAACAGTGATTGCATGTTAGTTAGCTCGGTATAATCCACACGGACGGCGAGGAATTGCTTTACCTGGCAGAGGAGGAAGAACTCTTTGCATAGCGTGGCTATTATTGTCTCTGCTTTTAGCCGGGTTGTTCTTTCCAAAGATATGTCTGTATTGCCCATAATTTCTGACATCTTTTGCTCATATGCCGTTCGCTGAGAGAGTGCGCCTGTTTGTGGATCCCAGCATGGTGGGAGGCCTGCTTCTACAGCTTGTTCCACTCCCGGTCGAACTTCTCCACTCCTTTCGAGACTAGTGTCAAACAACCTAGTGCTTTTGCGCGTGCAGTTTCTTTCTCGATTACTCTTCTGACCTCCATAACCGTCCTAAAACGGTCAAATATTCGCTGCACATGCAGTTCATTGGGTGAGATTTCATTTATGTACCGGATATATTTCTTGGCTATCGACGCCTTTACTTCTCCGTCTGTGCGTCCATCCTGTAGCTGGGCTTTGAACTGGTGGATTGCAATCTTCTTGTCATCTATCAGTGCGAGGAGTTCCCAATGTTGCTTAACCTCTGTTATGATGTTTTCCCAAACCAGTCGCCTTGCTTCCACGAGTGACATATTGCCTTTGATATGCCCTTTTAAGTCTTTGATGGACTTATCTTGCGCCTGTGTCTCTTCGTGCAGTTTTTCTACCTCCTTTTGTAGGGACGTCGTCACCTTATGGTTTGCCGCCAGCGCAGCCTCAATATCCTTTAGTTGCCGGTGAACTGAGCGGGTCTCATTCTCTGACACCTTCAGATCAGACAGGGCCTTGGTGAGCTGTTCAGGAGCTGTCCTGAGCTCACCTGTCACAGGGGTCACGCATGTATGCTGGTCCCATTTGACCTGTTAGTCTAACAACCTCTGATTCAGTCTGGCAATTTGCGTGTCCTTTTGTGCATTCTCTTCCTGTTCTCTGGCAAGTGAGTCAACGAGAGTTGATTTCTCCTTTTCTACTTAAACAAGCTCATCCGTCTGCACATGCTCCTCGCGAGACATGTTTAGCTTTCACTTTAGCTCCAAGTTCTCCACATCTAACTTGGCAAGAAGTTTTTGCCGCGCTGCATCCTTATCAACCCCCTTCTCCCTTATCGTTTTCTTGAGGGTTTCGAGCTGGATGTTGTTGGCTTTGGCGCTAGCCTTCTCTCTCTTCTGGTGCTCTATTACCAGTTTGTACTTCTTTTCAAGCTTCTTCAAGGCTACTGCATGCTTCACTACGTCAATCCGTAGCATATCCCCAATACACTGATGTAAGTCTAGCTTGTCTAGCAGGGGAATGTTGGTTAACTTGAGGATGATTTCCAGGGCTCGATACTGGGCTCCAGAAGCCGAAGGCTGCAATGCTGCTTACTGAATAGCTAGTATGAGTTGTTCTTTATCCATATCTAGCACTGAGGAAAGCCGAGAATGGTGCTTGTCCAAGAATCGTGCCAATTCGGCCCTCAGTTTCTCCTGGGCGAATCTATTTCTGATATTTATTTCCTCCCTTGTCTCTTGCCTGTCAACCATGACGACGTGTGAAAGCTCTAAGGGGGTCGATGAGGAAGCATCATCAAAAGAGACATGAAAACCTGGCTTGTCCTTGTCAGGACCCCCCAAACTTAGGAATCTCCTTATAGGATAGCTCGACCCCTATGTCATTTGGCCCTTCAGTCCTCTGTTTTTTGCTGGGGTGAGTTTCCTCATCAATGTCCATGACCCCTTTGCTTCCAGAGGGGCCTTCCTGTCCTTGTTCCTGTGTCCCAATAGACACGTTATCTCCCTTTCCTTCGACAGTTGAAGACTCAGCCTCCATCTGTGCATCCAAAGGCCACACATCAAGGTTAGCTCTCCATTCAATGAGGGGCCTAGTCTCATGTGTATAAGCTATTGCTTTTATTTTCCTCTTCCTATTGGACAGGACTCCCTTAGGGTCATATAGCCAAACTTTTCCCTGTGGGAGGTTCATCTCTTGCAGCATTTTCTCCATGGTTGAGAGGGCATGTCTCGAATTTATGGTGAAGGGACCAATAGAAGTTGGGAGTTTGAGGATGTATCCTTTCTTTGCAGGTACGAGGTGGATTTGGTCGGCCTTCAAGGTCTGTCGAATGTATTCTATGGAAAAGTCTTGCATAGCTGGAAACACCGACAGGCGGTAGGGAGGTACCTCTGCGCTGTAGACTCTGATCTCGGTATAGTCATCAAATAGGTACCAGTCCCCTGTGCAATCTTCCTCATCAAACTGTAGCCAATTCTTCTGCTCAGAAAAGATTCTAGGCGGAGGGATGTCATGTATAATGGCATAAGCTATGCACATGAACTCATTAACAAATTTAGCATACCCCTTCCCCTCTAGTTGCTGGCGAACTGTGATAGTCCACTCGAAGACAGTTCTCGCATTTATCTTTGAGAATCTTCTCAGGCCTAGACCTTCAAATCTATCTGCATGCTCGAATAGGAATAGGTAAAACACAAGAGAATAGTACTTGAAAGAACCAGCTGAGGAAATCTCTTGAAACTGGGCTTAGATAGCCGAAGCTAAGAAAGAAGGAATGTCAAAAAGGATATCCTTCTGCATCATGAGCCATAGGAAAGCTATACCCTCTTTAGGCACTTGGTCGACCTCCTCAGACCCTAACAACCCTGAGATGAGTGCTAGGACGGGCTGTACATTGGTTCGGAAAGTCGACAAGGGAACAGAGTCCGTGAGCGGGAAAGATGATAGGCCGGAATCTGAAAGGAGGCCGAGGAAACCACTTTGTTTTTCCCATGGTAGCTTTGAGAAATGACAGGAGAGGTAGACCTCAGAGAACTCGACATAATCTTGGCTGGGAGGGTAGCGAATAGCTTTCCTTATGAGTTCGGGCGTGATGCGAAAAATCTTATTGCCTTGGGCAGAAAGAAACATATCTCTGCGTTCGTCATAGGCCTCCCCAAGCCAACTAATGAACTCGGGAGCAGGGTATGTGGTTGGAGCAATTTGGTAATACAGACCCGACTCGACGACCCTGAACATGTCCTCGCCTTTTCGATGATAATCGAAAAGCTCTGCTCTAGTGCGGGCTACACTAAACGGGTAGACGGGGTCATGAATTCATGCGTGGGCATCGACGAGGGTCTTAGGTCCAGGAGCAGTCCTGACCTCGCGGGCTTGTGGGGTTTCAGGCGCAGAATTCTTGGTTTTCATTTTCCCCATGACCATTTGAAAATAATAATAGAAGGGAAATAGTGCGACGAGAAAACGACCAAATACCTAAGAGTAATAAGGTAGCCCAGGGGAAAGCGACGCGGGACTGCAAACAACCACTTGCGTTTTAACCTCCTCTGCGCGAAAGGCTGGTTAATAACCAGTATTTTACACAGTTGAAAGTAAAACGAGCTTATATTAGACTGGGTTTTACGGAGTACGAGACAAGGTGACAGCTATAGGGTTGGCGTCATAAGGACATCGACAATGGGACATGTGGCAATGAGTAATTGGTTGGCAGCAGTCGGGTTGGTGAGAGCCACGTGCCGAATTAAAGCAGGTACAAGCCTTCGTACCGCCACCCTAGACTTACCTTACCTTTTTACTTACCGGCGTCAAAGGTCATCTTTGGTGGGCCCCTTTAAGCTTCGGCGTGGTGTATAGTAGTCTTCAGGCTCATTTTCTTACCCCACGGAACGCTTGAGATTGGTTCGCCAAAAGGTGACGTCACTTCTTCTGGGGGCTTGGCTTTTAACATTGCCATGCTCCTTTAAGGCCGACGGAAAGCCTTGCCCGTGCGCTTTGTGACTCATGGTTCTGCCGTGGAGCCATGAGTGTTACTCCCCGCTGTGTAATAGCCCCGATAGGTCTTAGACACCGCTCCTATCCACTTAGGGACTCTCTTTGTAAAACCTTCACCATTTACTCAGCTTGCCACCCTTCTAAATTTCTCGGATTTTTTCCCTATGGCCGTTCCTTTTATCTAATAGATGAGGTGACTAAACAACAACAGGCAACGATAGTCCTTTAAGAGGAGGAAAGGGCTGGCAGTGGAGGGATAAGGAGAGAAAGAGGGCAGCGGTGAGGGTTAAGAAGCCACGACAGGGAATAGAAAGGCTAGTGGAGGGCTAGGAAGGGCCAACAGGGGCTGCGGCTAGGCCTGGAGAGGCTTGCAGCCAAATCTTAGGGTCCACGTTGGGCTTAGAAGTCCTGAAATTCCCTAAAAGCCTCACCAAATTCAGAAGAATGTTTCCAGACCTTAGAATTTATCCAGAAATGATCACAAAAATTTCGTTGAAGGCTAACATTTTCTTCTTGAGCTTTAGCGTTGAGCTAGGAGGGGAAATAGATGGTGTATCTTACCTTCCTAGGCCTAGATCCACCTCCAAAAATCCTCTGAATTGTTTCCAAGGTCTGAAACCCTTGAAACCTTCAATAATTCTTCAGATCTAGCTTAAAGTTCACCTAAATTTCAAAACCCCAATATATATACATAAAATTAAAATAAAGCCTTAAAACCCCAAAATCCCAGCTTTACACAAGGGTTAGAAAATAAAATTATCTACAAAATTTTATTTTACAATATTCATAATGATTTATGGCTCTTATAAGCAGATGTATTCTTTAAATGCACAATAGATAAAAATAGATGAGTAAAAAAGTTTAAATTATGGATAAGCAATGGCCCAGATCTCTGCAAAACCAATTGCCAGATAAGACCTAAAATTTAGCACAATGGGCTCTTAAGCTTTCTTGTCTTGGGAGTTGGCTGGTCCGAACTTCCCCTCACACCCAAGATCTGAATCCTCGAGATCTCTACATGCTTAAGATTAAGTTATTAGATCAATAGGGGTTAGATGAACACCATAACCCTCAAGATCTAGAGATACTTGCTAGTTCAATCAAGTTAAAATGTTTCTCGAAACCCAGTAACTAATGCAAGATACCTGTGCAAATATTTAATCCAATCAACGACTAAAGAAATAATAACTTGTAAAATAATAAATATTATTCAATAGAGCGTTAAGAACATAATTTAAAATTTACCACAAGAAGCAGAAGAGTAACACCACCATGAATAAACCCCAAAGTCTTTTGCTCTATTGATAAAAAATATTACAACTAGCAGAGCTTGACTCAAAGCTTTCTCAATTTTTTTTTGTAAATTGTGAAGCAAATGACTTCTAATTTATAGATAAATCCCCCAAGTGGAAAATAACGACTAATTGGCTTGATCCTCGTCAAAGTAATCTCGATCGTCGATAAATGTTTGATCATCTTTTAATCTCCACTATCGAAAATCTTTATCTTTGAGGAATTTTCGAATTTCTCATAAAAACCATTTTTTATTAGCTCAAAATTAATTATTTTGAGCCAATTTCTTCAAAAATTTGACTTTGACTTAACCACCAAGGCCCAAGGGTCAAAATTTTCTTGAAATTTTCAATATTCCCTTGGTGGGGGACCTCCAAAAATTAATTTCTTTGGTACCCACGAAATTTTCCACTTGAAGAATTTAATTTCTCTAAGACTTTAATTTTGACTCTAATTAATTAAATTTCTGGCTTAGGATTTTAATTTTTTTGCCAGAAAATTTAATTAATTGACACTTGAGTGGATTAATAATTTCACCCTCTAATATTTTAGTTAGGTGTCTAAATATGAGAGACCATGCAGTAAATTTTTTTTTACATATAAATATTACAATTTCAACCCTCAAAAAGGGAACACCTGTTTGTTATAGACCCTAAATTTAATACCCCTGTTTGAGCCCTCTAGAGTGCTTAGAAAATCTTGCCAAATTAATCTTGGCCTCTCCTTAACGAACCCCAAAAAACCAAGAAAAGGTTGGGTCTTGTTCCAACCTTCCG
Organism: Pinus albicaulis; assembly: GCA_034641835.2. Lineage (NCBI taxonomy): Eukaryota > Viridiplantae > Streptophyta > Pinopsida > Pinales > Pinaceae > Pinus > Pinus albicaulis. Next base: position 708,809,365 of record CM076584.1, read on the forward strand.
AAATTACCCCCAATTTGTGTGAACTCCCTCTCCAGCTGGGTAACTCATACTGCCTGGGAAACAACTTTCAAAGCCCTCCAAAATTATTTGAGAACCTTTCCAAGAATCCTCCTTATGTTCCCTTGTAAATCCTCTGCCCCAACTTTGGTTCAAGCCTCCACAACCAAGGTGCTCCTCTAATGACTGCGCAGGCCCAGTCAAACCACCACTGCGTTGGCTCAGGAAGAAGAAATCCAGCTTGAAGGAAGGCAACTTATCTTGCCCACCAAACCACTGCAAAAATGATGCTAGATGTCGCGAGAATGTGCCCCTAAATTCCCGAAACCAACTTTGTCATGAAGCTCACTCCCCACAAAAGTGCGTGGTCCCTTATTGCACCCAACTTGCTCCTCAACAACTCGAATCTCCCTGTGGAATCCCTCTAGAACAACTCCAAGGATGTAGCAAAGGCTCCGCTAGGGTAGCACTCGAAGTCCACCGAAGTAGGAGTTGAGACATCCCCTTGGAAATTTTGTGTGTTGAACAACACTCTGTTGACCTAGCTAAACACCTTGAGCAAAAAATGGTTTAGACATCAAATGAGAAAAAGTCCCAAAATGAGTGCTCCACCTCCCATTTATAATTTATGTCTCTTCTCTTGCCTTGTGGGATCCACCCAACGAATTTCCTATTCCCTTCTCTCTCCAAGTTGAGCTCTCCAAGGGGAGCGTATTCCCTCATGGAGTGGCCCCCACCTTCCACTAGCTCCACGATTTTTCCCCTTTCTCCAAAGTGGGTCCCTCTCTCTATCCAAAAATTAAGTCTTCTTTTGATTTATCCACTTTCCTAAGTTGTGGGCCAAAATTGGTGTTCACCTAATCAAAATTGCAAAAATAGTGGTGTTGCTTGTTGATTTTAATTAGAGGGGGACATTACAGATGGTTGAATTTTCATCCATGGCTGCATAAAAATCTAATGATTCTATTCCCTCTCACATCCTCTAGTTTTTGTATTTTCATCTTTAGATTCTTCATCTTCATGCCCTTCTAGTTTTTCCCCATCTTCAAACAGTGGGTCATGATAAATATTTTATCTTCTTTCCTATTATTCTTATTCCCTACCAACAATATTAGAATTAAAAACTGAAGCACACCCCACACAAGGATCATTTTTTGCAAGCATTTAGTGTAAAATTTGCAATAGAATGAGAGAGGATAAGGAATTGGAAGGAGTAGGAGAAGAGAACAAATAAACGAATAAACAACACAGAAAAAAAAACAATAGAGCATAGGTTTAGGATTTACCACTTGAACTCTCTATCAATAGGATGTTTATTGTAGCTTTCAATATCACTTCCATCCTCTCACAAGTTCAATCTATTGTAAAACCTGTAATTTCCCATCTCAAAATCTAATCAAAGATGACTTAAATGAGTCAATGAGAAAAAGATTAGGGATTTTATAAGCCCAATCCCTCTTCCACAGAGTGTGAGCTCCATTAGGGCCTTCTCATAGGTCTCACATTTAAGAAAAAAAAACTAAAATCAACACTTTCAGTGCTTGCTTCACGAACACTCCTAGGTATGCTCCTCCTCAGACCATGGAGCACTCCCTTGGTGTGCTTCTGTCCAGAGAGCACTTCAGAAAGGGGTGGGGGTGGAAGGATGGTGTGTTCTCATGCATCCTGGGTATCTTCATACGTAAATTATAATTTACAAATATTGTGTGCGTGCATGTTTACACAAGCTGCATGTAGATGCCTCATATCTGAATCCATGAGTTATATTTAAACTTTCCACAATTCACAATTTTTTTTGCATATGTATTTACACATCATATTTTATATATGTGTCATATCCCAGAAGTATTGTATCCAAACTTTTTAAAAATTTTCCATATCCATATTGGATACCATGGTCCATACCCTTATCTGGACCCATGCAACTTTGCAATAGTTGCAAGTGATTGGTTTTATCTGGCATCTCATTCTGGGATATCTCATTGACTTTTGGTTGTTAGCTTGTCTTTCATTTTTCTTACTTGCATGTTTTGAAAATGCTAGATAGTCTTGTATTTAAACTTACTGCAATTCACAATTATTTTGCATATGTATTTACACATCATATTGTTATATGTGTTGAGAAATATATGCTAGTAGAATTAGGGTTTGATTCCTCTTTCTTGAGAATTACTTGTGAATTATGTTGGCCTCTTTGACTTATTTATTAGATTATCTTTCATCAAGCAATTACCAAATTATATACGTATGAAGATCACAATAACAAGAGATACAAAATATAGGCGCATAGTGAGTGCAAAACACCAATGAGGGGAAAACCCAGTCAAATCTCTTCCTTCAGTAGATTCATAAGACAAGACGAGATAATCCAAGGCTCTTTGACCTAGACATATACTTCCTCCAATCACCAAGTCAGCCCTTCCTTTCTCTTTAGATGATAACTTTCCAGCAACAACTTCGACCTAGAATTTCGATCCTGCAGCAGCAGAATTTCGACCTCCTGCAACAGAACTTCGACTTGCATTAAACCTTAGATTTTTGACCCCTGCAATTGCCCAGTAACTTCACACGTGTGAGAGATAGATGGCCCAAAAACTTCGATCGTGTCTTTCCTTGCAATCCTCCTCCTTCTCCTGCAACTTCGCACTTTTCTGCTTCTTCTTCTTCTTGTGTATCGTACTTGAGTGATTGATGCTCTAATAAATCGAACTGCTCTTCTATATATAGCCTCTTCTGTGGGTCGAATTGCCCTAATGTAGGCCGACTTCATCAGGTAAGGGCCGACTTTGTGTGGAGGTGACAAATTACTTATTTGACTAAAAGATAATTCTTTTTACATGATACAAAAGCCCAAGAAGGGTCTAATAAAATGGACAATGACTCTTTAGATAAAACCTTGAAGTCCTCAATGGGGACTTTGACCTAGAAAATTATGACCCAATCATGAAACCCATGTTTTAACAAGTCATTTTAATAAGAATAAAATTTCTTTTGACAATTATACATTTATGAAGACTGAACCTAGTTACATTCTTCAACAATATGTGGCATATCCCAGAAGTATTGTATCCAAACTTTTCTCAAAATTTCCATATCCATATTGGATACCATGGTCCATACCCTTATCTGGACTCATGTAACTTTGCAATAGTTGCAAGTGATTGGTTTAACCTGCCATCTCACTCTGGGATATCTCATTGACTTTTGGTTGTTAGATTGTCTTTCATTTTTCTTGCATGTTTTGAAAATGCTAGCTAGTCTCTGTTTTTTTGCTCCTGCGGAGGGGATGCTTTAAAGATAATATTTTATATTGATAAATATAATGTCCCTAAAAAATTCCTTATTGATTCTTTTATGAAAGAGTTTTCGGTCTTGACCATTTCTTTTTTTAAATAACACAGGGATGCCCTATGAATGATTTCCCTGTCTTGTGATAAAATGCAGAGAGAAATAATGATCTCTCTAGGTTGAAATGTTCTTGTAAGATTTCTCTAAGACAATTGTTTGGGGACTATTGCAGGTAGAGGCTGCATATGATATGCTTCTTATGCAAAGCTTTATGCAGCGCAGGGCTGGGAAAGTTGTAGATAGCAGTATACGGTTTGCTGATGTTAAACAGAGAGGCAATGCTGGTATTGGTAGTACTCCAGAGTGGCTAAAGAAATTTTTGAAGAATACACCAGTTACTGTTGAACCACCATCTGCCAATGATCTAGTTATACAGACTGGGGTTTATGGAGCTCTTATAGTTTGGACATTTGTGAGTGGAGTTTCACAGACAACAGGAGGGCAGTTAGCCAGTACTGGAGCTGATGTACCTGGTCTGATATTGGCTACTGGGTTTGGAGCTTCACTTTACTTTTTACGCAAGAAAAACATGAAACTAGGTGAGAACATGAGCCATGTATTATTTTGTTCACATTGCTCCAAAGAAGAAATTTGTCTTGGATGTTGAAACTTGAGATCTATGGAAAATCAAGAGGATAGGATTAGTTCCTATCTGAAATATCACAATAAATTTGCATTAAAAAGAATATATCACAATAAATCTGCATTAAAAAGAATAAATAAAAATAAAAATTGAAGGATTAGCACATTTGAGATTAGATGGGAAATGGACTGATTTGAACTTTATTACTGTCAGGTAGTCTGTCCAGCCTATGGGACTTGTAACAAGGGTTTCTAGAGTGAAACTTCATGAGTTCTTACATTGGTGATTTCAGAAGGGAATCTAGTAGGACTGTTGTATAAATCAAAAGGTTAAAGGTCCTGTAGTTTGTCCTCTTTAGGGTGCTTGCTAGACCTGGAATTTGTTATGAGAAACACTGTATATCACTTTCTTAGATGGTTGTAGGTGAAGCATCTAAGAATGGGATGGTTGTTAGTATGGTCATTGTCTAATTTTCACAATCGTAAGCCCATTTTCTTGATTCATACATTGGCCATTTCTATCTACCAAATTTAAATTTAAGTCATGCAAATTTGTCCTATTCGTCAGTTTTCAATATTCACTTTCAGTTCCACCCCTCAGCAGCCCTACCTATGCCAGCACATGTCTGTTTACAAAGGAATAAGAGATTAGGAAATAGGTATCTTGCCAAACACCCGGTCTGGTGTTTTTTCTAAGGATTCATATACAGAAGTATGAAGTCTTGACTTTGAAGTATTCTTGTACTTTGCTGCCTAACTTTATGTTTTTTGCTGATGCAAGGGATTTGCATTTTTTCTAGAAATTTCCTTTTAGGTTGCCATTGTCTACGTGCTTTAATGAATGCCATCCATTCAACCATTTGCAGTTTTGATTTTCCAGGTCCCAACTATTGTTTGTCAATTTCTGTTAATATTTCCTGCTAGGTTATTTGTTTAATAGCAGATAGTGTTAGATGATGTCACAGATGATAGGAATCTCCACAGTTCGCCATGAGTTCCTAAGGTTCTCCACGAGTGTCTCATACTTTCTGCATTGTGCCGTTTAATCCCAGTCAACTGCCTCATCTTCTGGGTCCTGATTGTGGTTTTCTTTTAGTTTTATTGATTGGATCTACAACCTTTGGGAGAGTTTTGGTACCTCAAATAAATTATTTAATAGCTAATACCTAGTTTGGTGACTGGTCACATTGATGAGAAACTTCACTGAGGTATCCTTCTTCGGTGCTATCACAAATTCGCAAATTCCATTAGGAGAAAAACTCATGCATATTACAGGTCACTGTAATACAGATGTACACTGCAGAAGAAGTTGATTTAGAAGAGGCTAGTTTCATGGAATGGGCAACTTGTGAAATTAAATTATATTGGTAGAAAAATGGATGTTCTAACTTCTATGTGACAATGGATAATGTCGGAGATGATGTCGTCGACATGAAATGTACTGGTTATGTAGCTGAGAATGATGTCACAGTTAATGTCTTAGGTGATGTTCTTCAGTATAAGTGCCCTCCTGTATTGATGCCCCTCTTGGCATTGGTGTAGCCTGTAAATGAGACTTCCTGTACAGATGTTCTCTTGTTAAAATTATGATGGCTTTGACAAATATTAATTGCTGCACTCATGACACCTTGTATGGTTGTTTTATCAGTTGCAATAATGATGTCTTGTACATTCACCATCTCATTCTCCTTAATAATAATGTCTTCAATTGACGTGGTCCTTTCAATTAGGGTGTCTTGAATGGATGCCCTTTTATCTATGAGAATGATGCTTTCTAGGGAGGTTCTCTGAGCTACAATTTCTGCATGGAATTATGTAATGGGAAATAACATGGCTACAAATTCTGCATAGACTGTCAATTGGAGAAAACTCGTGTTCAAATTTCCTTGAACCCAGCAACCTGGCAATTTACTTCCTAGCCGATTACAGATCTGCTGAATAAAAGTACAATCGAGATCTTAACAAAAATTAAACAGCGGGAGCAAAATGATAACCAATCTCAAACCTGTAATGTCCCCAATTTCGATTTTTCCATTTGAGGAGGTCAACAGAGATTTTGTGGGTGGTGCTAAGCATAGCACAATTTTGAAATTCAGGCATTGGAGGAAATTTTGATATAGGAGGCATGAGGACTTGGGAGAATAGGAGAAATTTCAGCATTGGTGGAATGTGGGGACCACAAAAAGGAGGCAATTCGACCATTGGAGATAATTCACACTTGTGGAGGAAGAGAGAAAGAAAAGGGGGTGCTAGTTAGTGGAAAATGGGGTCAACCAAGAGAAAGAGGGACAACTGATATAAATAAGGCAAGGAGGCCTCCATTTGGTATCTTTTGACAATCTAACTTTTTAACACAAGTTTTCTTGAGCTGTTTAGTCAAGTAAACCAATGTTGTTTCGCACAAGGAATTCCCAAGCGAGAATTCCACCTCTACCTTCGGTGAACTTCGAGTGTCACCCTAGCAAAGTATTTCAGAACTTAGTGGGGAGAGATTTGCTGGAGTTAGTGGGACACATCAGCTCTTGCTTCAGCTAGTTCGAACTTCCAGGAGGACGCAGGGGCAGAAATCGAACCACTGAGTTGAGGGAGTTTGAAGGGGAATTGTGGCCAGCGAATTTCGGATAAATTTCATTGAGGGGGGACCAACATTTGAGGAGAATTTCAGGGATGGAAGTTGCTGCTCCTAAGAGAGCCAAACTCACCATGTTAGGGCCTACGCAGAAGTATTACTGGGAAGAATTCGTGGGGCTGGATTCATGTTATTTGTGTCGGGTTTCGGAAAGAATTTCACTCACATTTTCTGTAGGAAATTTGCAGGGCAATCCTACAACTAATTGAGAAGGAATTGGTGACATATCCAATAGTTTGAATTGTGGGGGACGCAGAAACTGTCAAGGAGGGCGTTGCAACAAATTTGGGAAATTCCGGGAGGTCGGAATTAGCTCAAATCATTTCTAGTTTTTGCTGGACTAGCCTCAAGGAGTCTGCTCCTTATTTTGCATAATTTTTGGAGGATTTTTGATACCCCAAACAACAGGATTATTTAGCAACGAGTTAGGAGGAGTGAACTCAAATTTTGGCTTCCGGGTGGTTGGTAGAATTTTCCAAAACTCTTTTTGGGTTTTTGGCAAGGATCTCAGCTCTAATTTTGCATAATTTTCTGGGCGGATTTGAGGGGTCAAATTAGGGTCTCAACACAACCAACAACGTAGAATTACTGGGCCAATGCAGTTTTCTGGAAGATAAACTCCTGCAACAGTTGGGCATTGATATATCGATCACCTAAGGCTTGTGGCTTGCCTTGTGCAAACCCAGGTGTACTCTTTCTATTTCACATTGTACTCCAACAATTATATATATAATAAAATTTCCCATTTGGCGTGTTTGGAGCATTTTCTGTTTCATGGGTGTTTGCTGAATTTTTTTTGTGTTGAATTCCTTTGCATGTATTTGGTTATTAGTGTTAATTTTCCATTAGGAACATTACAATGGTATCAGAGCATAATCTTGGGCAGCTGTGGGGAGGCTAGCAAGATCATGGAGGAGTTGATGACGCGGAGCCAACAATTCATGAGGCAGAACTAGTAGATCCTAGAGGGGATGCAACAAATAATATATAACTAGCGCAGAACCCAAGCCCATGCACACACATCCCAACCGTACACCACCCATACATATAGATACCACCCATACATATAGATAGTTTGGTCATCCTACCATGCTTCAAATCCTGGATGAACATGAGAAGGAGAAGTATGGTTCAGGGGCTGGATCATCATGTAGAGGAGGGCAGTTAGAGGGTGACACCAGGAGGCAGTTTTGTTGGAGGAAATATGGTTTTCGACATCAAGAGCTTGAGGAGGAGGCCGAACATGAGGCCGAGGGCGCATAGTGTTGTGAGGAGCACGTAGATACATCAAGTGTGACACAGGAGCCACCCTTGTGGGAGTTTCCTTTGGTATCCCTGATTGTCACATTGGTGGAGATAGTTGAGCACACACCCATAGGACCATCCATTGATGAGGTGCCAGTAGGCACAAAGCTACCCAGAGTTGTGACAGAGTTCCCAGACGACTGTTACCTACAACAACATGGAGAGCACCTTGAGGAGTGTGAGCTAGATGAGGATGTTATGCTTGAGGAGCTACTTGTTGTGGGGCAGCTCGAGATTCTTGTTGAGCCCATGTTGGAGGAGGATGGGCAATCATCTTTTAGGCCTTCCATAGACAGGGAGCAACGAGATATGCAGGCAACTAGCAAAGTTGTAGTACTTCTAGTTAGTAGCTCTCTTCAGGCTTACGTAGATGGAGCTATCAGTATTATTAGGTTACCTCTGCACATTGGAGGGACATTGGTTGAGTTACCTAGATAGATCGTATGTGTTGATCGAGCCAATGAGATGAGGTGACATGAGTTACGTAGGGGGCAACGTTTGCAGGATGGGGTGCCAGTGCCGTGTACGGAAGTTCGTGTTCTTTATCCTTCCCTCGGGGTTGGATGGTGAGAGGTATTGAGTTGGTACTTGATGGGGTTGGCTAGGTTTTTGGATACATCCAGGGTCAGGAGCGTAGTTCAGCAGGTGTCGTGGTTTTCAAGAGGGGCTTGAGAGCTGGATCATCGTTGGGACCTAGGTGGGACTCCACCATTCCATGGATTGGGCCAGTCACGGTATTAGCATGATGGTGAATCCTGTGATTGGGCCCACCCCTATTTTCATATTCCCACCAGAGTTCTAGACAGTGGTAGGTCGAGCTGACAGAGGAGCAGACAAACTCTGTGAGTTGTCTTGGCATGTTGGCCGTGTGTGGGGGCATTGGATGAACAATGTCCCTTGGCAGGAGGTTGTCAGAGGAGGTGGCATCAACAGGGCACCAGATAGTTCCTGGGATGGAGAGGAGGATTTCCCATGGATATATGGGGCACAAGGGTCACCGAGGATCAACACCCTAGAGACACCCCCACAGGTACATAGGGAGATTCACACGTTAGATATCTCAGGGAGGATCAGGAGGGAAGGTCCACTCATTCGGGGTTATGGAGATAAGAGAGTGGATACTATGATACTGATAGGATGCAGATAGATACTTACTGACTCAGTTTTAGACCATTGCATCCAGGGATGTATAAGGGCATGCAACGATATGTAGAGGTGCACAGTCTTGCGTAATGGTGTGTAAGGTCGCACCGGGGTTTAGGAGGAGCTGTTCACAGCATAGTGCTTTTCCTCATGAGTCATAATGTGATGGACGCATCGATACAGGATGGATTCCAGTTGATCCAGGGCGATGCAACATGTAGCAGGGTCCAGGAGTGCATAGAGATGTGCAATGGGGTGGAGTTGTATGCCATGGGGCATGAGGATACTTGGTTTTTATGCAACAACATGCGGGGCTGCTCTGCAGATCGGGGGAGTGCTGCTAGTAGGGAGACTACTTGATGAGAGTGTTAGGCATGCCATTGAGGGTGACAAACCCGGGTTTGGAGAGCGGTTCGGTCATGGACATACCCCGACTCCAACCCCCGAAACTCGGTCCGTACGGAACCGTACATGATCCACTGTATGAAACGTGTTTCGTAAAAAAATTTGTGTTTCCTGGATTTTCCAAACCGTATGGCTGGATCCGCGATTTCGTACAGCGGATCCGTATTTCGTACGGTGGATCGTCGTACGGAAGCGTTGTGCTTCCAGTACGGATCCGTACGGATTGCGAGCGGTTCCGTACAATGCAGTACGGATCCGACTAATGCAGCTCAGAAAAAGCGATTTTTTTGATTTTTTTTTTTTTTTTTGATTTTTGTCTTTAGTTGGGTTAGAAGGTGAGTTAGTGTTGAGTTAGGGATAGGATGAAAAGGTTATAATCTCTATTTCACCTCTCATTTTCTCACTTGTGTTTTTGGAGAGCTTGGAGAAGAGAGGAGAAGAGAGCTTGGAGAAGAGAAGAGAAAGAGAGGAGAAGAGAGCTTGGAGAAGAGAGAGTTGAGGAGAGCTTGGAGGAGCTTGGAGGAGGAGCTTGGAGGAGTAAAGAAGGGCTTCCATCTCCAAGAGCTAAAGAGGTAAGTGCAAACCCCAAACTTTCTCATTTTTTTGTCATTGTTTTTTGTATTTTCTCTCCTCCCTCTCCTACACTTCCCCATTCTTTCTTCTTGTACATTTATTTGCAGGTTGTCCACCATCTATATTCATATTCAAAGGTGATGTTTTTTTTGGGTTCTATGTATCATTCCACCCTTGGTTTTGATGATGGTAAAGGGGAGTAGAAATAGAAGAGAACATGAAGAAGAAGAGGAAAGTGGTCCCCATATGAGTGACCCAATGTATGATGAGGAGGAAGGGTTTGAAGAGGACGGGGATGATGAAAACATTGAATCACAAGAGGAGAAAGCTGCATTGACACCCTTGTGGAACTATGTGACCAAACTTGAAGGGGGAAAAGGTGGTGGAAACTACAAGTTTTTGTACCCTCATGGTTGTCATGGAGGAAAACCATATAGTGGTTCATATACCCGTGTGAGGAGGCATCTTTGTGGGGTGATGGACAATGATGAAAGAAAGGATGCTATGGGGATAGCAATTTCCCCAAAGGTTCCAGCTGAACAATGAAGAAAATACATCCAAATAGAGGAGGCTGAACAAAAAAAAAACAAAAAACTCAATCTGAATCAAGTGCAACCTCTAGATTTGGTAGCTCATCTCCTCATGGTGCTTCTGCAAGTTCTGGAGGTAAAAAAACAATAGCGGATTTCCTTAATGTTGCTGGGAGGGATGATGTGGATGGAAAGATAGTCCGATTTCTTTGTGCTTGCGGTGTACCATTCAATGTGCTTCACTCTCCCTATTGGCATGAAATGGTAAAGGGCATCAATGAAGCCCCAAAAGGATACAAGTCCCCCAACTATGAGAAAGCTAGAACAATGTTATTAGAAAGAGAAAAAGGAAAGGTTCAAGTAGCTTTGACACATTTTACAAATGAGTGGGTGGATAGTGGGGTATCTATTGTATCAGATGGGTGGACAAATATCAGAAACCAACATTTGATAAATGTTCTTGGTATTTCTGCTAGTGGTGCAATGTTTATTGCATGTCATGATTCCTCCTCTGCCAGTGCAACTTCCCAAAACATTGCAGATCTCCTATTGCAATCAATCAGAGATGTTGGTCCTAGTAAAGTGGTTCAAGTGATCACAGATAATGCAACAAATTGTAAGGGAGCATGACAATTTATTGAGCGTACTTATCCACACATATTTTGGTCTAGGTGCTTGGTGCACACATTGAACCTTTTGATGCATGATATTATGAAGCATAAAGAATGTGGGTGGATTAATGAGCTTTACAAGAGAGGGAAACAACTCATTAAATTTATCACACGACATACAAGGGTAAAATACTTCTATGGCACTTACTCCAAGTTGCAGTTGCTTAAACTTGCAAAAACCAGATTTGTAAGTTATTACCTCACCTTTAGGCGGGGCTAGTGAAGGTGAGACAAGCTTTAACTAATATGGTCACCGCTAAATCATGGGAGGAAATTAACATTGATAGAGATGGTGCTAATGTAGCCAAGGACACTATTCTTGACATGTTATTTTGGTCACAGGTTAAATATGTTTTGCAATTCACCACACCAATTTATTACATGATCAAGTTTGCAGATTCAGATAAGCCAATAATTGGGGAGGTGTATGAGCAAATGGATAACATGTCGGGGCAGATTAAAGACATTGTTGAGCCTTGAGATACCACCTTGTACAAATATATTCGTGCAAAGGTGGTAAAACGATGGGATATGCTAAATATTCCATTGCATGCATTAGCATATGTTTTGACACCTAAATACTATAGTCCATCATGGCTTTCAACAACAGCACCTGGGGGTGCGAGCAGGAGAAAACCACACCTAGATCTAGAGGTCCTACAAAAATATATGATTGCATTGGATATATTAGTCCCTGATGAAGAGGAGGCACACTCGGTACGGAAGCAGTTGAGCAACTATACACTTTCCACTAGTCCATTTGGGAGCATGCATGCTATTAGAGATCGAGAGAGTTTTTCTTCTATTGAGTGGTGGAACATGCATGGAGGTGCTACTCCACTTCTACAAACTTTGGTATTGCGGGTGCTATCACATGTGGTAAACACTTCTTTTGCAGAGAGGTGTTGGAGCTCTTATTCTTTCATCCACAGTGTCAAAAGGAACATGTTGAGTTTAGACCAGGCAGAGAGCTTGGTTTATGTTCATTACAACTTGCGATTGTTGTCCCATTACTGTGATGATGCAAAGAGTAGTAAAGACCTTAAGGTTTGGGATAGGTATCCAGAGGAGGCCAATTTGGAGGATGGAGTGTTGCAATTAGAGCAATTAGAGGATGCTCTTATCCATGATGATGATGATCGAGTTGACATGCCATCCCCCACTGGTCCCTTACCTCCTACGTTCCATGGTTCAACACCAACAACAGGGGCTTCATCTTCATTAGTTACAGTGCTAGTGCCACAACTTCCACAACCACCATCTTCTTCATTGCCACCACGTGGAGGCCAACCGTCACGTACTCTTCGTGGTGGAAGGAGGAGAGATTAGTAGATATTTTCACAATTTACTGCTTTTGTCATAGATTAGACTTGTAGGCTTGTTGTGAATTTGAACTTTTTTGTCTTGGTGGTGGACAAGTGGCCTATTTTGTAAACATTATTATTTGAATTTTGGACATGACTAATATTGACAGTTGCTCACTTGATAGATAATATGCTTTATGTTTTATAATATGGTTAAATGTTTTATGTTTATCATTTATGTTTTATAGTACGCTTTAAATGTTTTATCATGCTTAAAAATTTGATGTATGTTTGTAATTTTTAGGATCTAGAATCTAGAAGGTTGATGCTCGAATAATTAATTATTGATGTACAATGGAATCATGGATGTCATATCTATCTTGATTTATGTAAAAATATGCATGTTTTCATGTCTTCTACAACTAATATGGTATTTGGGATGTTTTTTTTGAATATAAATGCAAAAAAATATAAAAGTATATATATATATATATATATATATATATATATATATACTAGACGCTTCTGAAACGATTCGCTTCCTAAATTTTTGGAAAATGACGCTTCCACGTCCTTGCTTCCAAAAAACGTCCCCGCTTCGTCCCTACTTCGTGCAACATTGGGAGTGTCCACACGGGATCTCGACCATACCTGCCGGAGCCTAGGCATCTCTCACTCATTGGCATCGCAGACAATTGAGGGGAGCCTTGTGTTCGATTGAGGCCTACATTATGGATAGCAGGGCTTGGGAGATTTGCTTGAGACGACTCTATGACATTCAGTGCATTAGGGGCATGATAGGGATTCCCCGGTGGAGGAGCAAAATCAGTGTGCGAGTTGGCAACCACGGGCTAGGAGATGAGGTGATCTTCTACAGGGGTGGTATATCATTCATCTCTGAGCCCACACTTGGGGAGCTGATCATGGGGGAGATGCGTGCCTCTACTTCAGTAGGGCTTGTTGGGATCCTGCATGAGCAGGGGATATCGTGTATAGCTGAGGCAGTTTTCCAGTGGGTATCCGGGCTTCAGACACTGTATTGGCACATTACCAAGGGTGCACATGGCAGACTTAGGGGTGATGATTGGCTGGAGCAGGACAAATCCACATACACTAAATTGGTCGTGGGAATTAGACATATGTCTATTAGCAACATTTAGGGATTAGCTGTATGGCACATGGGGTTCCCAGTGGACATCGATACTACACAATATCAGGCGACAAGAATTGGAAGTGATGGGCTTTCAATTTGGCTTTGGGTTCCAGGGATCCATTGGGGCAATAGACCACCTTTCTGTAGAGGGATCACAGAGATGATAGTGAAAAGACAACATCTCCCATGGGAGGTCAAGATTTTCACTCTAGGACAAGGACTTTCCCTGCTATTGTTTTGGTTAGAGACGGGACAAGGATTGGTAGATGATAGCTTTGATGGGATGTCCTAGCAGCATCATCTTCAACACTATAGAGTTGTCCTTTATTGGGGTTGTGACAGAGCATTATGGGAGTGGTTGGATCTATAGAAGCGTGAGGGGGTCGCAGTCATGCCTAGACTGGGGCAATGCCTACACGTTGACCTCACTTCTAGATTAGTATGGGGCCATGGAGCTAAAGGGTAGAGCAGTGGGGTCACAGACTTAAGAGAGAGGGTTCCCATTAGGGAAGGAATTCCAGGTATTTTGTCGAGTCTTAGTTTGGCAGTAGGCATGATACCTATCACGGATTTCCCGAGATGGGATAACACTTTATTTTGGAAGGAATTTCACTAACATCTTCCAAGGGAAATTTGCAGGGCAATCCTACAGCTAATTGAGACGGAATTGGTGACATATCCAACATTTTGAATTGTGGGGGATGCAGAAACTGTCAAGGAGGGCATAGCACCAAATTTGGGTAATTCCGGGAGGTCGGAATTAGCCCAAATCATTTCTGGGTTTTGCTGGACTAGCCTCAAGGAGTCTACTCCTAATTTTGTAGAATGTTTGGAGGAGTTTTGATGCCCCAAACAATAGGATTATTTAGCAGCAAGTTAGGAGTGAGCTCAAATTTTAGGTCCCGAGTGGTCGGTACAATTTGCCAAAACCCTTTCTGTGTTTTTTTGGGTTTTTGGTGAGGATCTCAACTCTAAATTTTGCAGAATTTTCTGGGCGGATTTGAGGGGTCAAATCAGGGTCTGAACATAGGCAGCAGTGCAAAATTACTAGGCCAACACAGATTTCTAGAAGATAAACTCCTGCAACGGTTGAGCATTGATATATCGATCACTTGAGGCTTGTAGCTTGCTTGTGCAAGCCCAGGTGCACTCTTTCTATTTCACATTGTACTCCTGCAGTTGTGTATATAATAAAATTGCCCATTTGGCGTGTTTGGAGCATTTTCTGTTTCATGGGTGTTTGTTAATTTTTTTTGTGTGTTGAATTTCTTTGCATTTCTTTGGTTATAATTGTTAATTTTCCATTGGGAACATTACAAAACACACAAATCTTCTACCCAATCAAGCAATTCTTCATTTATTAATTTGAGAACCTAGTCAGGATTCCTTGCTGGGAAAATGGCCCTCTGAGAAAATTACATATACAACAATACCCTGAATCTGATCCAACTGATCCCATCTTGGATTTGTCCTTCAATCTATCTCTTGGCTGATATGGATCTCCCTTGCTGCTCCTTGCACCTTCCTCGAACTTGACACAAATGGAAGTCCTTCTCCATCCAATTATTGAAATTTCACTCTCACCATGTCTTGTGTTGTGCCCTTGCACACTTGAATGGAAGTCCTTCTCCACCTAATCATTGAGATGTCCTCCTCTTAATGCCTTGTGCATTGTGTGTCTTCCATTGGCCTAACCTTCCTTTAATAAGCTTGAGTTGTTGACTGAATGCCCAAAGTGATTGATTGTTGAGATTGATGATTCAGATTCATCTAATTCACTAAAGCAAAAACCTTTGAATTTCGTTACATTAACTGTCTTATAAAAGAAATTACTTTAATCACTAAAGTAATTGCTAAGGTTAAGGGTGTATTAGGTGACTTCGACACGCTTATACATTTAAGGCCTGTGTAGAAGTACCTTCCTGAGCTACGAACATCAACAACTCGGTTGCAACTTTAAGCAGATTGTAGAACTTGGAAAGAATTGATAGGACATAATTCCATGGCAATTATGGGAATAAACTTGGACGATGGCTCAAAAAGTCTGATTATTTTGTTTCTAGAAATATGTCATTATGCTTGCATATCTAAGTTTCATATTTTGAAAATGTGGGGTCAAACTCAGTGGGCCTACTGGAAGGGTGTTAATGAGTCCCTTCCAATTGAATAATAATGAGCAAGAGACAACACATTAACATTGCTAATCGTCTTGACTCCTCTACTCTTCAACGAAGTGCTATTTTGCTATCCCTTAGTAGAGTGAGCCACCCTGTTTTTCCAAATCAGTTTCCCCATTTTTGTAGACCTTGGTCACTTTGAAGGGTCCAACTCACTTTAGATGCAATTCTGTTTGAGTTTGATCTCTGATTTCCCATCGTATTAATGGATCATTGTGCCTTACTTAATCATTTGTTTACACATGTTTATCTACACCTTTTTTGAGCCAACATTTGCCAATTCAGATTAAATCTTCATTTTGTATGGCTAGAATAGTTGTTTCATACATTGTTTCACTCCTGCTGTCACTAGGATGATTCTCAATTTGTAGTGGGAGGCTAGGAGGCCCAAGTTTAAATGAGATTATTCCCCACCAAAAGTGGGCCCCTAGGAGAAAATTCTTCTCCCCTTTGGTCAACTAGCCAGCCAATGGCCCTATGATCTTACACATATGTCTTTACTTCAAAGCTCTCCACCTATGCTCTAGTTAGTGCTCTCTCCCATCTAGCATAATTCTTGAAGGAAGGTGGGTCATCTGTCAGAAGGTACACAAACCATTTTTGTAATCATGTGTTGCCATTTAATGTTTGGGGTATACTAATATGGATCAAAAGCCAAGTTGGATGATTGATCGCTCTTGATTGTACCCTTGTTCCTATATCTGAGAGATTTTCCTTTGTCCCTACTCCAGTGTGACCTCCCATGAGGCCCCTTTCTTCAATTGTTAGGAGGGGCACTAATAGGAGGCATTGATTGATATAGCGTGCCCAAGTTAATCCATTCTTACCACCTTCCATTTCTCCCTTATATCCACTTCCATTCTTTGGCTTGATTGTCATTGATCCTTGGGACTGACACCCTATATACTCATCTTTGAGTCATGGCCCACTAATTTTCCCTAAGAGGTTGATGCAACTATTATTATTGGAGTTGGACTAGAACTAGTGGAACCAGGCGGTTTGACTGATTTGACTCCCAAATCGGTCAGGTTCTATGTTTGGAACCTGAAAAGGCTAGTTCGGTACCAAACTAGTTGGTTTTCTACCAAACCAGCTAGTTTAGTACGATGCCTCCAAGGACATTCAAAATACTCTTTTTTTTTTTAAAACAATAATTTTTGAGTTGGGCATTGTAATATTCAAGCCTAGTGCCCTCCTATTGCTATGCAATCAATGGTAAAAGTGCCATTCTCCTTTACCTTTCATTTTCATTGTTTTATTTAAATTTTTAACATTGCCAGTGATTGATTCACGATGTTTGAGAGTGTTTTTGACTTCATTGGATTTGATATGGAGAATGTAGAATTTTAGATCCCACTCAAAATGCAATAGAATTAATAGTTTTAAGGATTTAAGTATTGGGAGGATTGCCACGTTTCCATTGAATTCTGTTCTATACGAGGGTGTGGAACTCGCATTTAATCAATAGCACCAAGTCATTTATGTACCTTGATGTTATTGCCATTGGTTGTTGAACTCCTCTATCATGACCCTAGTAAAAATGTACCCATCATTGAAACCAACTCTCGGTTTGACATGTGAAGCTTTTTCTATCTAATTTTAATGCTTAGAGGGCAATATTGATGATGGGGATCCCAATTGGTCCATTATTTTGATGGTATGTAGGTATTTCTTGTAGGATGTTTTTATTTTTTTAAAACTAGAGGCCATCTAGAGCCTCTTTGTTGATGTAGTTTTGGTTCAAAGATGTATTGCACTAAGTGCTATTTTTGTTATATGCACTCTTACTTGCTATATGAATAAGAAACTTTTGCATATTTGTGTATAAATGGGTTGGATTCATATCGACGCGCATGATTATATGTATTTTTCATTAAAATTTAAATATTTTATGTATTTTTTGGTTGACAGTTATTTTGGTCTAGTTTTTTTTATGAATTCCTGTCTGGTTTTGATTGATTAATGATTCATCGGTTTACCAGTGTGGTCAATTGTTTGGTTTTGATAACATTGGATGCAACTGAAAGAAAGATAAGAGCGTATGAAGCCACACATGAAGGAAAATGAAAAACACAAAAGATGGCCAAGACATGTAATAAGCACGTGGATAAAAGCCTAGCATGAGCTCTATGTTAGACTATGAGTCCCTATACAATCATAGAGTCTAAGAATACAATTGTGATTCTTATCTTGATAAGTTGTCATGATGATCCGCTGATGAGTTGTCAGTGTGATTTGGATCTACAAGATCTAGAAGGTCCATTGATGTAATATAAATTCAGACATTGATATCAATACAATATAACACAATGCAATGAAGCCTTTTCTAAAGTACTACAGTAGGGCTTCAGGCCCTTTCCACCATCTTTCTTCTCTCGTTTTGCCTATGTTAACTCTTAACATGGTATCAGGGCCATGGTGTGAGTTATGAGAGGTTGGAAATATCAAAGTGAGGTTATGAGAGCATGACGAGGCTATGACAGGTAAAGTCTTAAGTTGAGGAGATGTTTTAACGCTGCTCCATGGCAGTGATTTTTGAGAGAAGCCACACTACCTATGCCAACAGAACGTAGATCTACATTCATTTTAACATGCAATGGCAATAAAGAGGTCATGGTTTTTGCTTTTGTTATCCTAGAATTCTTAATTCTCACCTTATGGTTTCAGATATGGTACTTTGTCAACAGTTTGACATATATTGTGTGAGATCTGCATAACACCTTTGTATCTCGAGTCAAATGTGATTTAAATTATTTCGGTGATCAACCCACTGATTTATGGAGTGAGAATGTGCAAAATTTCCTATCATTAATCTGTTAGTCCCATCGCCCATTATTTCTATTCGGTGGCAAGGATCCATGCCTTTAGTTCCATAAATTATCCCCTTTCTCTTTCTTGGTATGTTTCATCCTTAGCAAAAGTCTCTGAAAACCCACCGCTAACATCCACAATCTGAAATTCTGAACCCTTCAATTTCTCAACCTAGGTTTCAAGAAGCTTTTCATCAAGGGTCTCTTTGACAATTGACCCGATGACCATTGGAAACCTATTTTTGTTTTTCTTTCTGTTGAAAAAGACGTGTAATTTTATTTATCACAATGATAAATAAAATTACATTTTGCATATGCTATGAAGCAGTCCACAGATAATCACCATGCAAGAATAGAGCATAAAACAACATAACAAAATGGCATACATAAGACACATACAATGGAAACAAACAATGTAAACTGACATTTTCTGGATTAACCAGAATTTTTACTGTTCTTTTTTTGCACCTTTCACCAACCATCTGAAGCTGGTTCAAGAGGAACTAGTGCCAGTGCTTTGTTTGCAGTCTCCCTAGGGGCTTCTTTGTCATAATTAGAGATTGCTAATACATGGGCTCTATTGGATCTCCCGAGCCCATCTGAAATCAGCGTGCCTACATGAGGGGAGCCCTGCTGAATTTGTATGACTGGTCCTATCTGAGCCGGGGGGATCGACTAAACCATAACATCGCCATTCATAAGATATCCTAGTTGAGATGTGACTGCCACTTCTTCTTTGTCAGGTTGACTTTCCTTGGTTTCTCCAACTTCATCTTCTGAAGGAGGATGCTCTGGGAACTGCCATCCTTTTGACCTCTTAGACTACCCTTTCTTCTTCTTAGGGTTCTTCTTTGCCTGCGGACATGTGCTCTGTAAATGCCTGGTTTGGGAGCATACATGACATTGAAATGCGATGTTCTCATAGTCTAAAGCTGGAAACCAGTGAAAGTTCTTGTGTTTCAATATAATATAATTTGGGAGCCTTTTGCTGAGATCAATCTCCACACATATTCTGGGAAATGTAAAGAAGCCATTGTATGTTCTCTCTAAAGCCATTTTTTTGAACTTACCTAAAGTGTTTCTGTTATCCTCCAAGACTTTGTGATGCTAGAAAGGGATGGGGAGGTTTGGGAGCCTCGCCCAAACCGACATAGTAGAGACCACCATGGTTGTAGAATCAAACTTAGGGAACCATGGAGTGATGAATAAACTGCCTCTACCCCAGAACCAAGGCCCTTCATTTAAAACAAAATCTAGATCCTTTTGTGTTTCGAATTGTACAATGAAGAAGCCCTTTGAACATAAGTAAATGTCACGATTAGGTGTTCATAAGGGGAAAATCCATTGGAATAAGGATTTAGGTTTTGGCCAGAAGCCATTAAATTGGCATATAACTATCTTGGATTGGAGGACAGAGCAGAGGGATGATACCTCATCTAGTTTGACTTCCATAGATGGAGCATCCTCCATTTGCTCTACAATATAGGGGCTTGGAATATATTGGTTTTTATCAGCTGAGGATGAATTCTTCCCTTGCAATACTTGAATGAGACGAGTTCCCATTTGATGGTTTGGCTTCCTTTGCGCCCCCACACAACCTAATGTTTAAAATAATGGCTGAGTTCCTTTTAATACTGTAGGTTTTGAGCTCATGGGGGTCATGGAGAACCTTTCCTTCAAATTGCGGACTTTGGAAATGTAAAGGAAAGCCCCATTTATCATGAAGAAACTGCTTTAGGTAAGAGTCAAAGTTTGTATCTCTAACCGAAATGGTGAGGTAATCCCATTGGTGTTTTTTATAAAAATCCCAGATTTTAAAATCTTCCTTTGTCTGAGGAGATGGGATCTCAGGTCAAAGGGGAATGATAGGGGCACTTTGTCAAAGGCCCCCCATAGGAAGCGTAGGCAGCATCGCCAAGCCCAACTCCACATAACATAATACATAACATATCAGATATAGAAAACTAGCAAAAACATAGGCTGAGGAGAAAACCCTTGTTATGTTATATCCTAGCTATAAAAATAACTGCTTGGCAAGGTGATAATTTTTAGAGCAATAAACTGAGACATTGAGACGGAAAAGGGCTATCACCCACACAATATGATTGGTACAAGCTTTTACGAGCCCGCAAACTTGCTCAGGTATCGAACGAACAACATGGACAACATGGAAAAACTCCCTTGGAATGACGACAACTGGATAAAACATACCTTGCCTAGGGGGAACACTTTAAGCCTCCTACTATTCCATATCGTTGGCACTGTTTTTGAAGCGGAGCCATTGATCAGTGTGGCAGGTTGCAAGGACCCCAACACCGATGAAAACCTAGCCTCCATCGCGCCCATGAATTGCATAATCTCAGGAATATTTTCCCCACGGGAACCCTAGCTCTATTCATAGACTCACAAATTTATTCCATTTGGGCACTTCCATAATTGTTCCTGCCCATCACATGTAACACTAGATTGATTCCTATAGAAGTCGTGGAGGGATTTTAAGAGTATTCCATTGAAGGTTCCTCGAATCTTAGATCTGTTGGTGAGGCATTGGAAGGGGATCTGTAGTAGAAAGTGGAGGTGAATGTTGCGTGTTGAGGTTCATTGAGGTGGCTTGCAATACAGTTTGTTGTCGCGGACATGTGCAAGAAAGCAATTAGAAAATATCAAGCTAGGCTGTGGCACTGTGCTTGACAACTGCCTCTTAAATTGTATTTCACGATCTCTCGTTGGGATCAACACGACCACGATTGGCGTTGACCTCAGTGTTTCACACATATAAGGCAAACCTCACTATTGAAGGGAATCTACCTCATAGCCAGGCATGCTACAGTTTTCCAAACATCTCTTGCATTGCTTTCAAAT
The DNA here is from genome assembly GCA_034641835.2 of Pinus albicaulis. NCBI lineage: Eukaryota > Viridiplantae > Streptophyta > Pinopsida > Pinales > Pinaceae > Pinus > Pinus albicaulis. The sequence continues at coordinate 708,830,854 of CM076584.1, forward strand.
CTCGTTTGATGTGAAAGAATTGAACTAGGCTCTTATCATTATCATATTTTTCCATTTCTACCTCAGAACCATCATTCAAATCCCTCATTGGCTCCCATTTGAAACCCCCATAAACACAATCACAAAATATCCAACCGATTAACATTGGAGTAACGAGACGAGAATTGACAAGATGGGTCTACTTTATATCTTAGAAATAAGGCAAGGAGAAAAAGGCTATTCATTAGATCAACTCAGATCAAAGTGTTCATTGGATAATATAGGACCAGATTTGCTGAAGACAAGGACAAAATGTTAGTTTTTGTAGCATTAGAGGTGCTCTAGTCTCGAAACTTTGTGGAGAGGCTAAAACATAGGAGTTCTCCATAACCCATAAATTGTTTCTGAAAATTCCACCTAGAAGTATCTCAATTAGATTATTAGCCTATTTTTAAATATTTCCTAAGTCTAAACGTGGAAAAGGGGCTAATTAATCAGAATTTAATTGAGAAAGGTGTGAATTATCAAGAAAATCACACTGATCGATTGGGAAATAATCTTAGCCCTTGATTAAGTTTTAATCTTGGCCGTTGGGGGTCCAACATGTTGAAGAGTAACTAGGTTTGGTCTTCATAATGACATGCAATTGTGACTTGTATAAATGATGTAATAAAAGTATTTTTGTAAGCCTTGCTTCATGGGTTTCATGAGCAAGTGATTTTATTATATATGGCTCTCGTTTGTGGCATTAGGTTTGTGATTTAGAGTCAAAGAATTAATGTCATAAATAAATAGCTCTGCTTGACATTATGTCAATATATGTGTCAAGTAAGTGTCTAGAAATCCCTCCAAAAGACAAGCATGGTGCTCCTCTCTTGAAGTCGGCCTCCCATCTAACTATAGATCATGTCGGCTCACATCATAAAGACACAACAATTCATTTGGTTCATGTCGGCTCAATATGATAAACAAACTACTATAAATAGGTGTCTAGGCACCTCACATTAGAGCACAAGACAGAGTTCAGCCTCTTTGAGTTTTCGGAAGAGATCATAGAACGAAGACAGAGAAGACAGTTTAGATCATCATATATAGTCTCGGGTTAATCACAGAATCTCAGATCGGAAGAATAGCAATAATATTCTCGGCAATAAAAGGTACGGATCACAGTGAAGACAATCTCAGTCTCCATAGAAAAGATATCTTTGCATTCTGGACAATATATATATGATGCAATCAGATCCCTCTAAGAATGTGGTTTGCAAGGACATGATGACTCAATGGTATAGCTATATGGTCTCGGTGCTAACAAGAAGATCTTAGTGTCAATGTTACCACAGTCCTAGTATTGTACTCAGTGTTTCAATAAGGATATGAAGATCTCAATGATGATGATCATTGCAGTAATGATGTTCGGTCCTGTGTTGGTGACAAGAAAGGAGATCTCATCATAAAGATAGCTAGAAGATCTCGATGGTGACAGGTGTCTAGAATCTAGATGAAGAGGAGAATGAAGCAGAAAAGGAGAAGCAGTGTCTTGGTCTTGGAGTGGCTTATAGGTCAAGGGTCATGGTCTTGGTATTCGTCAATTGGAATCTCTATAAGAAGAATCGGTGCTAGTTTTCCTCCCAGAGAGTGAGAGGTTTTGGCCCTGGGTCATAGCCTACATACTGTGTCTCTTGTCTATTTTATGTTCATGCATTGGTTACTGTTTGATGAAGAAGAACACTATCAACAAAGAAGAAGAAGATCCTAATCTAAAGATGTAAAAATAATTCACAAACAATCACTAATAAAGAGAAATTATCTAATGCTAATGCCCTAGATTTCTCAACATGGTATCAAAGCTAAGGTGATAGTCAAGGAAGGGCATCTAATCAAAGAGACACTCAAGGATCAAGTTTGAAGAAAGGCATCTAAGCAAGTCAAAGGTTATCAAAACAAAATATCAAGATCTACATTGAAGAGTCAAACCCTAGATCTGAGAGGGCAGTGATAAATTCAGTCTTCTAGCTTAGTCACATAGCAGTTCAGATCTCTATGGACAGTTTCGGATCACTGTATACAACGCGGACTAAACTGAAGCAAAAGCGAGGATTTATCTGACGTAAAGTTTGAAATTCCACAGTGAAGGAAGTTCTGATTATTGCAGTGAAAGATGAAGTACTTTGCTAATAGGACAGTTTGGTGTTAAGACACTAATATAGTGCCATGTCAAGTATGTCATCAATTCATTGCTATCATATTATTCTCAGAAAGGAATCGATAATCAAGAGAGCCAGATCTATAGGGCAAGACAACAAAGCAAGATCACATCATCTTGGAGATCCTAGAAGCATTTCTGATCTGCATTCAATCACTACCAAAGAAGTCAAAAATATCTTGTAGGCGAGAAGGCATCATCATAAGGCAAGCTCCCTATCATTGCAGGAAGGATCTCATCCTTATCCTTGAAGAAGATCATTCGATAGCATCAATACATCTTCTTCAATCACCATCAAAGTGATCAAGCTGAAGATTTCATCTTCACCTATCAAGTATCTTTTATTCTATAATCGAATTTGATAAAATGACTTCGTGTTTGCAAGGAGATCTATAAACTGGTTGGGTTATCATAATTCCTTGGAAGAAAAAGGAGGATAGACATAGTCCTCGAAAATAGTGAAGTCATTGATCATATCTATGGAAAAGTCTCCAAAGGTCTAGTATTGTTTGAATACATGGAAAGATATCAAAGGACTCAAAGGATACTTATGAAATAAGTCAAAGGTCCTCTCAACTCTATATAGCAGGATTGGCGATATCGAAGAGATATGTGATAAACTGGAAGAACTATTCTTCGAAGATGCAGTAAAGAAGGTCATACTACTTAGACCTGATCTACATAAAATTGAAAGGATATCTTCATAAAATCTAAATTGTGAGATCTGGGAGAAACACAATCATCAAGGTAACAAATGTCCATGGGACAAGAAAGTTACCTCATCTAACAACTTGTAATTCTATGCTAGATAGAAGAAGACAGCTTGAGGACAAAAGTGCTGAAAGTTAAAGGACTCAGACATTACAGAAAGGAAGCTCATATCATCGGAAAGATGGAGGAAGCTGAAGAAAATAAGTCTAAGGAAAGAGGGAGTAAGAGATATTTTCCCTCACAAAAGGTCTTGTCATATTTCCTAAATCTCTGATAGGATATGATATAATAATATGCATTGGGGCATCATGGAAGCATTAGAAACAAGAGCTCGTGACATCACCATGGTAAATCATAAAGGACAGAAGGAACAAATTCCATGGCAGCCAAATATGAAGGATATAGCTCTTGAGAACCTCATTGGATATTGCAGGAAAGGAAGTAATCCAACACGAGGCTCATCATACATCAAAAGGAAACATTTTCCAGATAAGGATATGCAAGATCCTCAAGATTCTTTGATGGAATCCTCATCAAAGTGTTCACCTATCTAGAGAGGAAGCAAGTGTTTCATCAGGAACTCCAACTTGTGGAATTCATGGAATGATGGTACAATGACATAAGATAGAAGTAGATCAAGGGATTGAACATCTTTCAATCAAGAAAGCTGCTGAAAGAAGCCTAGATGGTCTGAAGGTAAATGAGGTATGTATGCTTGTATTTAATATTATAATGTCATGCCGTATGGTTGCAAGTAAGATGGATCACTACTTCTATCTTGAGAAGCATGATCAAAGGAAAGGGATCTCCTCCTCTGAAAGGATGCAGGAAGGCATAGGTCACACAAGATGAAATCAACATAATATGTCCTCATATGAAGTATGAGGTGGTTGAATACAATTAAGGAACTCTGATCGGAAACTCCTGGTAATGAAATGTGTGACGAAAGGAAGGAAGAGATCATGAGATATGCAACCATGGTAAAGGCAATCAACATCCAAGGAGACCAAGAAGACTTGACTAGGAAATCTCTCGGAAAGATATGAAGACTCTGGTAGAAGTCTAAAAAGGATGGAGACCCTTGACAACAAATATCTTTGGAGATGTGTCAGCATGTATGCAGGATGCTGATACCTACAAGAGATGTCATGATGAAAGTGTGAAAATTCTACTGCAGTGTATTGGTTTATTTCCTCCTACTTGATTTAATTTATACAAGTTATTTTTAGAAATTAGACTAAGAAAATACCGAAAATAAACACAACTACAGCCTACACATGCAGATCATTTACTGAATAATTCACTCATGCAACAAAGTGACACATGGATTTTTTTTGGACATAAGTCCCCGAGAAAACCCAAAGCGGGAAAACCGGTTCAGCAGATATGAGGGTTTTATTATTAAGTAGTTCTGAGTACAACAAGTCTGGGTTCCAACCTTGGAAAACCCGACAGAGAATAAAAGATATAAAATCTGTAGCTAACCTGAAGATCTAGTGCCAAATATCTGACTGATACACACCCTCAAACGGGATTTACAGGACTCAGCCCAGATCTGACTAGAGAAATCCTCAGCGTTGCTTCTGAAGCCCCAATGTTGCCTTGGAGGGACTGCTTCAGCCTTTGCGTGGCTCTAGGAGGGCCTACGCTGCCCCTGCGATGCCTCTACTTGGCCAGCGTCAGCCTGATGTGGCCCTAGCTGCCTCTGTGCTGTCTCTGCTGCTCTGCGTGGCTCTGAAACCTCTCTGTGCTGTCCTTGTGGCTGCTCCTCTGGCCTCTTGCTGTCTGTTGGCCCTGGAATCAAAACATTCCCTTGGCTGATACTACCCCTCACTGCAGGAAATTCCACTGGAAATTCTAAGCAAACTCGCCCTAGAATTCCAGATCTATTCCTCAGTTCTACAGAAAATATGTGCCCTCAACTGACCCTCAGGCCTTTCTCTCATACTTTTTCATTGAACCCTTCAACGGCCGAGATTAAGTCATCCATCAACGAATGAGATTAAAAGACTGCTTGATCCATGTGACTTAATACAATTTCAACACGTGTTAATTAATTGACTTTAATTATTTTATTTTCTTAATTTAGACTTAGGAAATCCATTTAAAATAATTAATTATTTGAATAACTTGAGCACAACTTGAAATTTCTCAAATCCATGTCTGGGTCTTGTAGATCAAGTGTACTCTAGTGCCTCCACAAAATTTGGGACCTAGAGCACAACTGATGCTACCCCAAATACACAAAATCTCAATACTCCCTCTTAGCATCAGAAGTGTGCTCTAGCAGTACATCACACCATGTATCACAAGATCTTGAGTACTTGGTTTGTGTTGTTGATGCTTGGCCTTCTGTCCTCCATCTACTGCACTGCTGCTCTCTATACTGCTGCCCATGCCACTGCCACTGACACTACCACATCTGTACTGCAGCTCCCTCTCAAATTGCTGCATCATGCTGCCCATAGCACTGCCACTGCTAACTGCTGCATTGCAACTCAGTTTCTGAGAAGTAAACAACTGAATAACTCTGCCCAACTGTTTGACAGACAAGTCAAGTTTCCCTCCACTGCCGAAGCTCCCTGGATACTGAATCACGCTGTCCGACTGGAGACATTGTCATGCTGCAACTCTGCACTGTTGAAGTCCCATCAGCCTCTTTGCGCTGTTGCCTCTGCATCACGCTGCTCCCTCTTCATCTCTACAACTCCTTCTTGCTCTTCAATGTGGTCATCTGCCAACCATCTCCCGACTCATCCCACTACCGTCTTAAGGCTCCCGTAGCTCGTATGTGATCCAAGAGTAGGGCTGACTCAAGTATCCCGCCATCCATCTATGGATACTCTATATATCCATGTCACCCCACCTCTTCTCTCGAGGTGCATGAGCACTCATGGCTGCATCATCATCAGAGCCATCTTCATTTGCTGCTGCAGCCTTGGAATTAGAAGCTCCTTTGTTGTTCTTCTTAGGACAATTGTTGGCGAAATGACCAAGATCATCACAGTTGAAGCACCAGACCTTGGAGAGGTCCTTCTTCTTCTTCCCTCCTCTTGCAAGCGCTGCATCCTCCTCCTCTTCTTTCTTCACTTAGGCTGACCCGCTTCCTCCACTAACAGACTGTTTCTTGGTGATCCTCCTGATCTCCTCTTGGTAGAGAATAGCCCACATATCTGCCCATGATGGTAACGCTGCCCTTCCCAGAATGCTCTGGACAAACGTTTACCATTCTTCAGAGACAACATTCAGGGGTGTCCTCACTAGGAGCCCTTCATATGGAGTAGCACCCATGCCAATCAGCTGGTCACAGATAGTTTGGGGTCTGAAGAGAAATGGATCTATCTCTTCGCCCTTCATCATTTGGAACATTCGCATTTGATTCTCAAGAAGCATTCTTCTTTGCACAGAGCCTCCTTGGTACATCACCTCCAAAGGCTTTCACATAGCATTTGCTATATTCTTACTAGCAATATGCGGAATCACGTGGTCCTTGACTCCGTCTATGATCAACCGCTTTGTCCGTGCTTGATTTTCTTTATACTTCTTGAGTGGATTTGCATCAGTTGGTACAACAAGTTTCTGCTCTGCATGATCTTTGAGACCATACTCATCCAGAACTGAGAGGATTCTAGCCTTCCAGATGACATAGTTGGACATGCCATCCAATCTGTCTTGATCCCTCAGTCCATATCGAGCCATCTTTGCTCAGATATAAATAAACTGACTTCCCTCTTGGAAGTCTTCCACCAAATTTCAAACGAACAATATTCTCCGATCCTCTTGATCGAATCTCAGATTTGTTTGGCTCAGATCTGCTGAATAATTGTCTTCCTCCCGCCTTTGTTGCCTTAGCTAGGCTTAATTTTTCACCTGCAGAATCTCTACTGCACCAGCACTGCTGAAGATCCGAAGCACTATTTCCAGAACTTGGCTGAATTCTTCTGCAACAAGAAAAGTGACTAGACAACGTCCTCCTGGCTGGCCCAACGCAGTCCTAGCATGGCTTAGAGGTGGACTGCGTAACCCCAGACTTGGTGACACAGTCCTTACGTTGCCCTGGGAAGGGTTTGCGTAAGCCCAGAGGCCTTCTGCAGCTTCAGCGCTGTCTTCTGGATCTGCTTTCTCTTGATGTCAAGATGCCCTTTCCGGATCTGCTGCTTCTTCTGCCACCTTGCAGAAAAAATAATTCTTCAGCTGATTGCTGGAGATTCAGCTTGATCTGCTATCACTCTGCTACCATGTGAAAATTCTACTGCAGTGTATTGGTTTATTTCCTCCTACTTGATTTAATTTATACAAGTTGTTTTCAGAAATTAGATTAAGAAAATACCGAAAATAAACACAACTACAACCTACACATGCAGATCATTTACTGAATAATTCACTCATGCAACAAATTGACGCATGGATTTTTTTGGACATAAGACCCCAGAAAAACCCAAAGCGGGAAAATCGGTTCAACGGATATGAGGGTTTTATTATTAAGTAGTTATGAGTACAACAAATCTAGGTTCCAACCTTGGAAAATCGGACAGAGAATAAAAGATATAAAATCTGCAGCTAACTTGAAGTTCTAGTGCCAAATATTTGATTGATCCACACCCTCAAGTGGGATTTACAGGACTCAGCCCAGATCTGACTCTAGAAACCCTCAACGTTGGTTCTAAAGCCCTAGCGTTGCCTTGGAGGGACTGCGTCAGCCTCTGCGTGGCTCTAGGAGGGCCTGTGTCACCTTAGGAGGGTTTACGCTGCCCCTGTGCTGCCTCTACTTGGCCAGCGTCAGCCTAGCGTGGCCCTCGCTGCCTCTACGCTGTCTTTTTGCTGTCACTGCTGCTCTGTGTGGCTTTGAAGCCTCTCTGCGCTATCCTTGTGGCTGCTCCTCTTGCCTCTTGCCTCTTGCTGTCTCCTGGCCTTGGAATCAGAACATTCCCTTGGCCAATACTACCCCTCACTACAGGAAATTCCACTAGAAATTCTTAGCAAACCCGCCCTATAATTCCAGATCTATTCCTTAGTTCTACAGAAAATGTGTGTCCTCAACTGACCCTCAAGCCTTTCTCTCATACTTTTTCGTTGAACCCTTCAACGGTCGAGATTAAGTCATCCATCAACGACTGAGATTAAAAGACTGCTTGATCCATGTGACTTAAGACAATTTCAGCACATGTGTTAATTAATTCACTTTAATTATTTTATTTTCCTAAGTTAGACTTAGGAAATCCATTTAAAATAATTAATTATTTGAATAACTTGAACACAACTTGAAATTTCTCAAATCCATTTCTGGGTCTTGTAGACCAAGTGTACTCTAGTCCCTCCACAAAGTTTGGGACCTAGAGCACGACTGATGCTACCCCAAATACACAAAATCTCAACAAAATGATCGTCACAAAGGTAATTTTGATTTAAATGTTCATCTTTATTTTGAACAATATCTTGCTGGGCTTATGCAAGGTTGCCAAAGGAAAGTGGATATCTTCCACCATTGATAACCATGTGGTAGGATGAAAGATCCTTGAAGGAATATGGAGATAACAACCTGATATGAAGCTAGGCCAGATGAGAAAACTGGTGGATCACTCATGAAATGATGACAAAACTCGTGGATGAAAGTCATGGGTGGTTTGTGCCCCATGAAGAGATCCCAAAAGATGAAGACTCCTTTACGGAGAAGAAACTCGTGACATCGAAGGAAGGAGTTCTTCAAAGCAACTGGATGTCCCATTATTTCCTAAAGAGCTGCTGCAGGTCCCTGATTAAGAGGGAGCCTGGAAACAAGTTTCTTACTTGGTAGAAACTTGGAAATTCCTAAGCCAAGAGGAAACTTAAGAATGAGTACTTGTCCTCCCTAATTGAGAGGGAGAGATAGACACATCATTCTAGTCTTCACCTAGGAAGACAAAATGGAGGATTGGGTAATCATCAGGCATCCAATACTCTTTGAGGATGAATTAGGGCTTCCAAGATAAGAGTAGTCGTGGAAGGATCAATATTCTTTGAGGACTGGGGATCCAAGATAAGAATAGTCATGGACATACTCTGAGAGAACCTGGGTGGCATATGTTCCAAGAGAGACAATGATGAAGGTGTCTATTAATAATTGGTTTCGCCAGCATTGGGGCTCAAGATCTCTTGGAGAGATGGAGTTGTTAGTCAATGCCTTGCTATATGACAATGCTGGTTGATATGATGCTTACAAATGCATTACCAATCTGATTCTTCTGATGAGAAATTCTTCAGATTGAGAATGACCAAGTACCATTATGAATACCTCTCTAGTTAAGAGGGAGCATTGAAAAGTAACTAGGTTCAATTTTCATAATGACATGTAATTGTGACTTGTATAAATGATGTAATAAAAGTATTTTTGTAAGCCTTGCTTCATGGGTTTCATGAGCAAATGATTTTATTATAGATGGCTCTCATTTGAGAGCATTAGGTTTGTCATTTATAGTCAAAGAATTAATGTCATAATTGAAGGGCTCTTCTTGAGCATATGTCACTATATATGTGTCAAGTAAGTGTCTAGAAAGCCCTCCAAAAGAGAAGCACGATGCTCCTCTCTTGAAGTCGACCTCCCATCTAACTAAAGATCATGTCGGCTCACGTCATAAAGACACAACAATTCACTTGGTTCATGTCGGCTCAATATGATAAGCAAACTACTATAAATAGGTGTTTAGGCACCTCGCATTAGAGCACAAGACAAAGTTTGGACTCTTTGAGTTTTCGGAAGAGATCACAAAACGAAGACACAACAGACAGTTCAGATCATCATATATAGTCTTGGGTTAATCACATAATCTTAGATCAGAAGAATAGCAATAATATTCTCAGCATAAAAGGTATGGATCATAGTGAAGACAATCTCGGTCTCCACAGAAAAGATATATCTGCATTCTGGACAGTATATATATGATGGAATCAGATCCCTCTAAGAATGTGGTTTGCAAGGACATGATGACTCAGTGGTATAACTATATGATCTCGGTGCTAACAAGAAGATCTCAGTCTTGGCGTTAACACAATCCTAGTACTGTACTCGGTGCTGCAATAAGGATATGAAGATATCAATGATAATGATCAATGCAGTAATGATGTTTGGTTCTGTGTTGGTGACAAGAAAGGAGATATCGTCATAAAAATAGCTAGAAGATCTTGATGGTGACAAGTGTCTCGATGAAGAAGCAGTGTCTTGGTCTTGGAGTGGCTTATAGGTCAAGGGTCATGGTCTTGGTATTCGTCAATTGGAATCTCTATAAGAAGAATTGGTGCGGGTTTTCCTCTCAGAGAGTGAGAGGTTTTGGCATTGGCTCATAGCTTACATACTGTGTCTCTTGTCTATTTTATGTTCATGCATTGGTTACTGTTTGATGAAGAAGAACACTAATAACAAAGAAGAAGATCCTAATCTAAAGATGTAAAAAGAATTCACAAACAGTCACTAATAAAGAGAAATCATCTAATGCTAATGCCCTAGACCTCCCTCCCTCCCTTCCTTCCTCGTCCAAGGTCCTCCTACCTTGACCTCACTTTAATTGACTCCATGGCCCAATTGAATGATGACACTAGTCTTGTTTTGTTGGTCATTCTAAATTTTTTCTTTTTTATTTCATGGTAGCCAGGGTTAGGGATTGGTCTCAATTTGCATTTAATAGCATTTTTGCACCTATATGTTGTTGTTCTTTAGGTAGGAATTGCATTTATTAACGTTTAAAAAGCAAAATCTATCATTTATTGCACATTTTACCGTCAAATTTAGGGCTGACATCTAGGGTTTATGTTGCTGTTTTGTGCATTTTCAGCCATTAAAAACTGAAAGTTGATCTATCCATTGCTTATCTCTTTGATAGCCTTTAATTTCTTGTTGATCTTAACATTAATATGATATTTCTTGGCTGTTATATGGTTGTGTATGCTATAAATCTGCCCTCTTTGAAACCCTAACTCATAACAACGTTTCTTTAGTTTATTGGGGTTGGTGGAGTGTCTACTTGAATACTTGTAAATCCAATCTTGGAATCCAAGGCTCTGCCGATACCTTCTTCCATAACCATTAAGCTCCTATCACTCTTGAGGCATCCTCTATTGAAGATCTTTCTGGTTGACATTTGTAAATTTTTGTAGATGTTCTATGCTTCATGCAACTTTACTTTTTATCCCCAATATCAATCAACGATCACATAAACAAGAAAGTAAAATGCTGATAGAACATACCAGTAGATCGACAAAAGACAAGCCAAAACTAAATGTGTGTTGGTGCATTACGGCGGTCAACAGGATGCTTCAATCTACAAAGTCTCAATACAGTCAGCCAACCAGAAGTGTTACACAACCCTCTCGGACAACAATATCAATCAACCCAAAGTCAACGAAAGTCAACGGTTAACACAAAACAGCAGCAACAAAAAGTCAACGCAGCTCGGTCAAAGTCAACAGTAAACCTCAATTTCTGTGCCAGAAAATGTAGACTGCAGAAATCAAAATTTTGACCAAGATTAGGGTCAGTTTGACCAAGCGTTGACCAAAGTCAACGCTGGTCAACTCTGCGCTGAAATACCCTAGGTCGAAAAACATAAATCTTCTTGCTGCAATTTTCCCACATGTGGAGAAGAAGAGACTCCAAGTGATGATCGAACCAATCAGATGAGGAGAGAGCATGTGTGATGATGGATGAGTGAAATGACCTCCAATGTTGACCTATATATATCTATCAGTGAGGGTGTGTGACACATCTGCTGGGGCTTCAAGCCTACATTTCAATTTTGGCCAACCTGCACATATTTTGAATAAATTCAAAATAAATGTTCTGCTCATCGGATCAAGATGATCTTTAGATCGATCTTGCACCTCTCCGAAAGAGGAATCTAATAAAAATATTTGCATCTTCATCTAAGCATCACAACATGGAGTTTGGACCTAGTTGTCCAAAATTAACACTCCCTCTCAACTAGGGAGAACTCTATCCACCTGTGCCATCCAAACATCGTGTGTCATCCCGTTGTAACTTGCTTTGCTAGCTTCTTTATTTCAGAACAAAAGTGGGTCAGTCACAAAGACATCATTCCCTGTGGACAGATTCAATCTAGAGGTCCGAAACCTCTATAGGACTCAAAAGAGTCTCATACCAACCCGAAGTTGGTTTACCTGACCCGAAGTCAGTTGGAGGTTTGAAACCTCACTAGACTTGATTCCAGATCAAGTGGTTGGACATGTGCCATCCTAGACATAGAGAGTACGACAATCTCTGATGCGTCCATCGGTCTTTGCTACTGGTTTCTAGCTTTTCCCACCTCACTGGCCAAATGAGAGGTACTTCCCATGAGTCCGGGACTCAATGGGTAGGATGCATACGGGGCACAGATCATGAGAGGTGAACCAACTCAACATCATAATGGTGGGGCAGACGCACCACAAGGTTCGGCAAGCCTAGCCTTGTGTGTGTTTATAGCTTCGAGAAGCTATCCCCAAAGCCCCCCAGAGCTCCCAAAGCTCATCGTTCAACAGGATCCTCAGTATATGGTCGTTCCACGATTCCAAGATTCTCACGGAAGGTTAGGAACTTGACCTTCCCCAGGGACTTTGTGAGAATGTTCGCGACCTGCTCATCAGTTCCTATATGATTGAGCCTTTCAGCGCCTCATTGTACCATATCCTGGATAAAGTGGTACCAGATATCAATATGCTTGGATCGATCGTGGAACACGGGATTCTTGGACAACCGAATCCCACTCTGGTTATCACAAAGTATCATGGTGGTATCTAGCACATGCCCGAACAGCTCACTGAAGACATTTCACAACCAAACTACTTCACAATAGGTGATACTCGATACAATGTATTTGGCCTCTGTGGTGCTCAAAGCCACCGACTTCTGCTTCCTGTTCATCCATGATATCGAAGTAGATCCAAGTGTGAAGCAACATCCTGATGTGCTCTTACGATCCACCACATTGTCAGCCTAATCGACATCAGTATATCCATGGAGTGTCACGCTCCCGGCAATGTATCTCAACCCATGGTTTATCCTGCCTCGAAGATATCTCAACATATTCTTGGCACCAACCCAGTGAATGTGATGAGGTTCAACCATACGTTGACTCAAAGTGTTCATTGCAAAACATACGTCCGAACAGGTGTTCACTAAGAACATCAGGGCCCCTATGAGTTGACGATACTCTGTAGGATTTGCTAGCGCAAGGCCAACAATGCTGCCACTCAACTTCTTAAAGTTGAGCTCCATCGGTGTCGACACGGACTTACAGTCCACCATTCCAAATCTTTCTAGAAGCTTCACAATATATTTTCCTTGAGAAAGGAAAATCTCACCAGGTCTCTACCAGATCTCCAGGCCTAGGAAGTAATGCATCAGTCCTAGGTCCTTCATCTCGAACTCAGCAGCGAGCTCCCTCTTACACTGATGAATGAGAGGGTCAACACCTGTCAGGAAGAGGTCGTCCACATACAGTACCAGAATGAGAGGCTTTTCTCTATCAACCTTGAAGTAAAGGTTCAAATCAACATTACTACGAGTGAAGCCTAGCTTCATCCAGTAGCTATCTATCCTCTCGTACCAAGCTCTTGGTGCTTGCTTCAACCCATAGAGGGCTTTTTTCAACCTGCAAACATGGGTGTCCTGATCCTGGACTTTGAACCCCAGAGGTTGCTCCACATACACTTCTTCCTTTATCGCACGATGCAGAAATGTTGTCTTCCCATCCATCTGATGAAGATTCCATCATTGCGTAGCAGCAAGGGCTGTGATAGATCGGATGGTGGTATATCGAGCCACAAGTGCAAATATATCATCATAGCCTACGCCTAACTTTTGAGAGAAGTCACGGGCAACGAATCTTGCCTTGAACTTTTCAGCACTACCATCAAATCCATGCTTGATCTATTAGCGCCATTTCGAGGTGACAACTTCTTTGTCCTCTGATCTTGGAACCACATCCCAGACATCATTCTTCATAGTGGACTCATATTTTTCGTGCGTAACATCCTTCCAGACTTGATGCTTTACGACTTCCTCAAAAGATCCAGGCTTAGAGTGTACGATTGTACTCATGGCTGCTAGATACCCTTGGTATCTATTCGGCTTCTTTCTTTCACGGAATGCCCCCCTTGGGGCCATATGTCTCTCGACATCCTTGAGAGTGTCCCTGAGCCATGATGGTCTTTTCCTCATTGAAGGAGGTGGATCAATAGGGTCCATCGGTCCTTCAACATCGGGCATCGTCTCATCCTTCGGTTGTTCTTGATTTCTAGGCCTTGCTTCATGATCTTCCTCAGATCTCGGAAGATTGATTACTTTCCTCAAGGAAGCGTCTTCGTCAAAGGTAACATTGTGGCATATCTCCACTTCCCTTTGACTAGGCACATAGACTGTATAGGCCTTCGAAGTTTCGCTGTAGCCCACAAACATTCCCTTTTTTCCAGAAGCATCCAACTTGCTCCTCTTCTCCTTCGGTACATGAAAATAAATAGGATATCCAAAAACTCTAAAATGTGAGACGTCAGGTTTCTTACCAGAGAAAACCTCTTTGGGAGTTTTGGAGTCCAGAGCGGAATGTGGGCATCGGTTTTGTATGTACACAGCAGTGTTCGCAACTTCTCCCCACAGAAACTTCAGAAGACCTTGGTCACATAGCATGGCACGGGCAGCTTCCACAGTGGTCCTGTTCTTTCTTTCTGCAACGCCATTTTGCTCATGAGTATAGATAGTTGTGGTCTCCCTCTTGATGCCAGCTTCTCTGCAAAATTTCTTGAACTCATTCGTCTCATATTTGGTGCCATTATCGGTCCTCAGTATCTTGATCTTCTTCCCTGTTAGATTTTCTACCAAGGCTTTGAAGGTACGGAACCACATGAAAGCCTCATCCTTCTTCTTTAAGAAGTATATCCAGGTTTTGCGAGAGAAGTCATCTATAAACGTCATATAATAAGAACATCCTCCCAAGGATGTCACGGGTAGCATACCAGACACATCAGAATGTACCAATTGCAAAACATCAGATGTCTTTGTGACACTTGAGGGGAAAGGTCCCCTTGTATGCTTTCCTTCGACACAACCTTAACATACACCTTCATGATCATTTTTGAACTTGGGCATCCCCATCACCACCTTCCTTGCTTCGGGAAGGGCTTTGTAATGAAGGTGTCCAAACCTCCGGTGCCATAGTTCAGTTTGTCGGAGAGTATCTCATGTCATCGCTCCCAGTGGACTTCTCCAACTTGGTAGAGTGTATCAAATCTAAACCCAATCGTGATAGCTTCCTTGAAGCTCTTCTTCCAAATGCGCACCTTCCCATCAATCAATGCCACATTGAAACCTTTGTCTTCCATGGCCAAAATAGACACAAGGTTCTTTTTCAAATCAGGTACATATAGTACATCTTGCAAGTGGAGGACTTGACCTTGAGACAAGTAGAGGGTCACAATCCCAGTCCCTTTCACGGGATATGTGGCATTATCTCCAAGGATAATTTTCAGATTAACATCCTTCTCAACCATGTCAGAAAGTGCTTCCTTGAACCCAGTGATGTGCCTTGAGGCACCACTATCTATCAACCAGACATCTATAGTGTCGAGTGGAGATGCAACAGAGAGGGCATATACAAGAATGAATTCATTTATTTTATCATCAACAACATTTGATTCGTAAGGTTGCCCATTTCCACCAGAGGGAGCCTTCCTCTTTCCTTTGAACCTGTTGTTTCTTTGATTGCCATTCCTCTGGCTGTTGTTGTTATCATCATCATCAGGAGAATCTTTCTTGAAAGGGCATTCTCTAGCATAGTGGCCAGTCTTGTGACATGTGTAACATTTGCCTTTCTTCCCTTGGGCCCCTGCTCTTCCTTTGTTCCTCGGACCACCAAAGTTCTTCTTCTTAGCACGAGCAGTGAAGGCAACATTTCCTTCGTTTTCATATTCCTTCATCTTTGTCTCTTCTTGTACGCATCTCGATAATACTTCATCAAAATTAGGTATCACATTGTTATTGAGAATGGTAGTACTGAATACATGCCATTCAGATGAGAGACCTCCAAGTGCAGTGAGAACCATCTCTCGATTAGCTATTGTCTCCCCAATAGCTAGAAGATTATTTATGATTTCGATCAACTTCAGAAAATAGGATTGAACTAATTCATCCTTGCCTTTCTTCAGATTCTTCAGTTGGTTCTTGAAGAAAAGGACTTGATTTGCATTGTTGGCCTTGAACATGTTGACCAACTTATCATACATCTCCTTGGATGTGCCCAGCTCAGAGATGTAGGCTACCAGACTCTTATGAATTGAATCCCGGATCATCAGCTTTGCTTTGATTTCCCCCTTCTTATATTTTGACTTGGTGGCAGCAGGTGCAGTGGATGGAGGCTCATGGATTTTACACTGCACATAGTCCATGACATCTTGGTCTTCCAACATAAGATCCAATGTCATCTTCCAAGCATGGCAGTGTTCCTTCAAAGTCAATTTGTCATCAGCTTTAAATCCATTGTAGTTTGAGGTACCCATGCTCTTCTTCGGTGATTGCTACAAACTTGAGCTTTGTCTTCACCTCAGCTCTGATACCATGTAAATTTTTGCAAATGTTCTATGCTTGATGCAACTTTACTTTTTATCCCCAATATCAACCAGGAATCACATAAACAAGAAAGTAAAATGATGATAGAACATACCAGTAGATCGACAGAAGACAAGCCAAAAATATATGTGTGTTGGTGCGTTACGGCGTTCAAAAGGATGTTTCAACCAGCAAAGTCTCAATACGGTCAGCCAACCAGAAGTGTCACACAACCCTCTCGGATAGCAATATCAGTCAACCCAAAGTCAACGGTCAACAAAAAACTGCAGCAAAAAAAAGCCAAAGCAGCCCGGTCAAAGTCAACGGTCAACCTCAATTTATGTGCCAAAAAATGCAGATTGCAAAAATCGGAATTTTGACCAAGATTTGGGTCAGTTTGACCAAGCATTGACCAAAGTCAATGCTGGTCAACACTGCACTGTAAAACCCTAGGTCGAAAAACAGAAATCTTCTTGCTGCAATTTTCCCACATGTGGAGAAGAAGAGACTCCAAGTGATGATCGAACCAATCAGATGAGGAGAGAGCATGTGTGATGATGGATGAGTGAAATGACCTCCAACGTTGACCTATATATATCCATCAGTGAGGGTGTGTGACACATCTGCTGGGGCTTCAAGCCTACATTTCAATTCTGGCCGACCTGCACATATTTTGAATAAATTCAAAATAAATGTTCTGCTCATCGGATCAAGATGATCTTTAGATTGATCTTGCACTTCTCCGAAAGAGGAATCCAATAAAAATATTGGCATCTTCATCTGAGCGTCACAACATGGAGTTTGGACCTAGTTGTCCAAAATTAAGAATATTGTTGGCAAGATCCTTGGAGAATTACTTGTCTTAGTAGCCTTAAGTTATCTGTCTTCTAAGACTTGCCAGGGAAGCCTCCCTTGTGGGGATAACATCCAACCACAAAAACAGGAGAGTTGCCATTGAGGTGACAATGGTGGCTGATCTCTTTGTTGCCCTGAGACTTAGGTTGCCTAGTGAGGCTTTGCACCAGGTTGCTAGATTTTGCAGTAATAGGGACCACTGCCTTTCAAACTACATCTTGTGAAAGGGCATATACTTTGTAGTTACCTGCAAAGAGTAGCTGGCAACTTCTCTGCCCAACCCTATTCTTTGATATCATGTGTTATATAGAACGTTCACCAAATTTTATTGGATATTTTTAATTACTCATTTGCTTGAGGATAAAATTGACTCGACTTATGATGCATAACAATAAACTACTCCATTGACTTCTACGTTATATTATTCACCGACAATCCATTGTAGCAGTTAGGAGCTTGTTATATACTTTGAGCGAGTGCTCATTTTGTTGAATCCTTAGTAGCTTATCTTGAACTATATGGAGATCTCTTGGTCCCACTAGTGCTTGCAAATTATATTTTTTTAGCAGCAAGAACCACTTATATATTCTTACATGAATTACTGGCTTATTCGTGATGCAAAAGTACCTCTATAATCTACCGAAAAATATACAAAGAGTTGCGAGGGGGCATTGCCAAATTTTTAAAGCATATGCCTCCAAATTTTTACAACATAGTTCATCCTGAAGCCTTCTTGTTCAGATGTACCATAAACTTGTTCTAACAGGGACGCTTTTTGCTAGAAAAGTAAATTGTATGTACCATAAACTACTTCATTGACTTCTACATTATATTATTCACCAACAATCCATTGTAGCAGTTAGGAGCTTGTTATATACTTTGAGCGAGTTCTCATTTTGTTGAATCCTTAGTAGCTTATCTTGAACTATATGGAGATCTGTTGGTCCCACTAGTTCTTGCAAATTATATTTTTTTAGCAGCAAGAACCACTTATATATTCTTACATGAATTACTGCCTTATTCGTGATGCAAAAGTACCTCTGTAATCTACCGAAAAATATACAAAGAGTTGCGAGGGGGCATTGCCAATTTTTTAAAGCATATGCCTCCAAATTTTTACAACATAGATCATCCTGAAGCCTTCTTGTTCAGATGTACCATAAACTTGTTCTAACAGGGATGCTTTTTGCTAGAAAAGTAAATTGGATGACCAATTTGCCTCATCCCTCCATGTCCGTGTGCGACCAATTATGAATGAGAAGGATGTGAAACTCCTTATACCAGTATGGGAATGCCAACTTTGCAGTGTCAGTCACATCAACTTAGTGCCATAATAAACTAAAGCTTAATTTAGGTTTTTCATGTTTTTCTTTTAGTTTTGGTTACATGCTATGAGCCTATGACATCCATCCTTTGAATAAATAAAAGCTTAGATATTTTTAGTACGAGGGCTAAATACAGAGGTTTTTCCTCAAGGTACAAATCGTTTTCCAATTTTTTTTCAATTGAGTACATAAGTTCTCTTGGTGAATTTTCCCCAAGAACTTTAAAACTGATGTCCGGCACTAGCTTTGCTTGTAATTGCTTTTGCAACCAATCTGGAATGGTGGCAAGTTTTTATGACTTGACCAAAATTTGTTCATTATTCAAATGGAAATTGTTTCTTTTGAAGGTTGATGGTGTAACTTGGTTACTATCAAGAATTTGAATTTCTTTTCCCTTTAAAATACTTGTTGATTGTAGTCAACGTTGCCACCTTTAATCTACTGCCTAGCTTATGCTCATATTGTTCCTGTTAATCTATTATAAAGAGTAATACTTCTCATCCCTCAAATTTTTTCCCTAGATCCTGCATACAGGAGGATCTGCTAAGTTGCCTATGAAAGAACATAATCTGTATCATCTCGTTACATGAACTGTACTGCCATAACATTTCCCAGATATACGGCAGGCGTGTGTACCACACCTTGTCCACTTTGCAAACCATGCTAAAGAAGCTAAACCTTGATGCTATACATAAATATTAAATACCAATCTTGCTCCCATCCATGCTTCTAATGAATTAAATGATGCTTCCCGGCCCAATTCAAATGAGACATCATATACTGGCTAGCCAATTTTGTATTGCAAGCAGAAGAACATTAGAGCATGCCCTCTGTTTCATCTTAAAATAATTTTAAAATATGTTCTTCTATTGCCATTAATCGGCTTGGTTCTTTGGATTGCAATACATTTTTGAAACATCAAATTTTATCCGTCCCTTTCTATATTCTCATTCTCCTTATGTTGGCATGCAATGCATTTTTCCTTGTCAATCACGTCTACAGCCTCTAAGTCTGCAGTAGATTCCCATGCTCCGTGGCAATCATCTGTTTTGCAATGGTGGCAAATTAAAGGCCCTCCTCCTCTTCCGATTCCAAAGCTTCCACAGTTTCCATAACCTTCAATCTGTCTTCCAGCTTGATGGTATTGAGAGGTAGGTTCTGGGAAAATCTACTTTGATTTAAATCACTGGAGGTCACTGAACTAAAATGTTCCATATTTGGTCTCTTCATCTTGATTTGATTTGATCATCCCTTCTGCAGTGGTTCGTAGAAGTTCAGTTTCTACTTTGAATGCCATTCCAAAGGTCTCCATGGTTTCATAAAGTTGAACTTTTGGTTTTGGATGGGAAGCCTCTTTCCATCAGTAAATCTGGTATAATTGTACTTTGCTTCTTTGATTGAGATCTAAACCATTAGAGATGTTGAAGCTGATATTTTGCTCGTGTAAATCTTCATGTGTACAGGAAAGGCAGCTGCAGTAACTGTTGGAAGCCTTGTGGTTGGAGCAGTACTTGGAGGAGTAGTGGAATCATGGTTACAGGTAGACATAGTTCCACTATTTGGGATCAGATCGCCTCCTGTGGTCGTGAGCGAATTTGTACTTCTCTCTCAATGGCTATCTTCATTGTACCTACTATAGACGGGTAATAGGTAGTAAGGTTGCCAAAATGAAATCAACCTTGCCAAAACTCATGTATATGTAGAGTAAGCTGGGCAGGTGTTGCAACTCTGCACATGATTGTTAAAGGTTCATTCTTGAGAATGCTACATTATCTCTTACTAATAAAATTTAAGAGGCTTCAATCTAGGCTTTAAAATGACTTTAGTTGATTTCGATTTCTATCTGTACATACATGTACAATCAGTCACAGTTTCTAGTGTCTTAGAAAAGGGATATTTGCAATGTATAGCTTAACTCAGGTAATGTACATTTCATTTATTCTGCTAAAGCAGATCAGTTTCAGGCGACAGTTGTAGAAATGATTACAGTGACTCCTCACTTACGAGGAGATTTTTGTTGTGCCACTTTGGTATCTTGTGCAATGAAAGTGAAAATGACAACATCCAAATATTCTGTTTCCCTGATATTCTAGTATGTCTGGGTTTCTGTTTTATGCTTACAACCGAAGTTCCTATTGAATGTAATGTTTTGCAATTAATTGCTCATACCAATTTTCCTAAAAAAATAATATAACACATTTGTGCATTTTTCAGTTCCTATCATCCAAGATTCCAACAGTTGTGACCTGATTGGGCAACCAAGGAAGTGGTATTAATATAGTGTAGGTTGAGCAGGTCTCATAGTCTATAAGGTCAAATTCATTGTTCTATGGTTTTTCCAAGTATCATTTTGAGCAACCAGTGTCTTCCTTTCTAAAATTAAAATGAGAAATACTTGAATGTTTATTAATGAAGAACCGGTTATGCATAAACAAACCATCTCATTAACAATAAGCAATAGGATACAACCAGTCTTTTCTTGTGTTGCTGTCAAGCATGCAAGCCCTGTAAACACTAACATTGCTTCCCCTTTTCTCTTTTGCCAATATTCAGTAGAGTTTGTTGTTGATTGATCAACTGTCAAATCCAGTTAGGAAAAGCTCACCCAAACCTCAGATTTTTTTATAGTGCAGTGAGAATGATTATTTCCTCTCGCAAATGTTATTTTTGGATGCTGTGCATGTCATTGAGAAACCATATATATTTAGCTGAGGTTTGAGGATGTGGGGATGAAGTTCTGGGACACACATAGACATGCCCCAAATTTCGTTTAAATTTTACTAATGATTTAATCATAAGTATATGCAACACAACATTCACTAATGCAATTTGAGATTCAAATAGGTCAAAATTTTATGTGACATTTTCAATATTTGCTAATTTTAATTTTGAATTGGCAAAACTTAGGGTTCATTCGTAACTGTATGCTTATTAAGAAACTACTTTATTGTGTGAACTTAGGATGCACATATTCCTAGAGACGATGGCGGGAAGAGAAAATAAAGAACTATCTTTATTAATACTACAGCCATGTGTTCCGCATTCTCACACAACAATGAAAACTGATGTAACCACCCAGCTCCTAATCACAACTAACATGCCACGAACATATAAAATGACCCCTAACATAAATATTATTGGAGAGTCACATACTACTAACATATATAACATATAAAATGACCCCTAGAATAAATATTATTGGAGCGTTGATACTGCCTTCACTGCTCGTGCTAAGAAGAAGAACAATGGTGGTCCAAGGAACCATGGAAGAGCAGGGGCGAAAGGAAAGAAAGGAAGATGTTACACATTTAACAAGTTTGGCCACTATGCTAGAGAATGCCCTAATAGAAGGGATTCTCCAAGGGATGATGACAACGACAACAAGGGGAATGGAAATCAAAGGAAAAACAGGTTCAAAGGAAAGAGGAGTGCTCCTTCTAGTCGTAATGGAAATTGGAAACCTTTCAAAAGGTCAAGAAATTCTAGGTATGATGAATCTAATGTTGTTGACAATAAAAGAAATGAATTCATTCTTGTATCTGCCCCATCTCCACTTGACACCCTGGATGTCTGGTTAATTGATAATGGTGCTTCAAGGCACCTCACTGGTTTTAAAGAAGCCCTCTTTGATTTGATTGAGAATGATACTGATTTGCAAATTATCCTTGGAGATAATGCCACTTATCCCGTGAAAGGGACAAACACTGTGACCCTCCATTTATCTCAAGTTCAAGTCCTCCATTTGCAATATGTATTGTATGTACCTGATTTGAAGAAGAACCTTGTGTCTATTTCGGCCATGGAAGACAAAGGTTTCAAGGTGGCATTCATTGATGGAAAGGTACGCATCTGGAAGAAGAGCTTCAAGGAAGCTCTCACTATTGGTTTTAGAGTTGATACACTCTACCATGTTGGAGGAAGTTCATTGGGGGCTATGACATGTGATACAATTCGCCAAACTGAATTATGGCACCGGAGGTTTGGACACCTTCATTACAAAGCCTTTCCCGAAGCAAGGAAGGTGGTGACAGGGATGCCTGAATTCAAAAATGATCATGAAGGTGTATGTCAGGGTTGTGCCGAAGGAAAGCATACAATGGGACCTTTCCCCTCAAGTGTCACAAATACATTTGATGTCTTGAAATTGATACATTTTGATTTATCTGGTATGCTGCCCGTGACATCTTTGGGAGGATGTTCTTATTACATGACGTTTATAGATGACTTCTCTCGCAAGACCTGAATATATTTCTTGAAGAAGAAGGATGAAGCATTCAAATGGTTTCGTACCTTCAAGGCTTTCGTGGAAAATTAAACAAGAAAGAAGATCATGATTTTGAGGACCGATAATGGCACCGAATATGAGTTAAACGAGTTCAATGACTTTTGCAGAGAAGATGGCATTAAGAGGGAGGCCATAACCGTGTATACTCCTGAGAAAAATGGTGTCGCTGAAAGAAAGAATAGCACCATTGTGGAAGCTACTCGTGCAATGCTATGTGACCAAGGTCTTCCAAATTTTCTACGGGGAGAAGCTGCGAACACTTTTGTGTACGTACAAAATCGATGCCCGCATTTCGCTCTAGACTCCAAAACTCCCGAAGAAGTCTTCTCTGGTAAGAAACCTGATGTTTCTCATTTTAGAGTTTTTGGTTGTCATGTTTACTTTCATGTGCCGAAAGAGAAGAGAAGCAAGTAGGATGCTTCTGGAAAGAAGGGAATGTTTGTGGGCTACAGTGAAACTTCGAAGGCATATAGAATCTATGTGCTTGGTCAAAGAGAAGTGGAGATATGCCATGATGTCACCTTCGATGAAGATGCTTCCCTCAGGAAAGTGATAAATCTTCCTAGCTCCAAGGAAGACAATGATGAAAGAACAAGGAAGCAGGAAGAGCCGAAGGATGAGATGATGCTCGATGTTGAAGGACTGATGGACCCTATTGATCCACCTCCTTCAATGAAGAGAAGACCCTCATGGCTCAGGGATACTCTCGAGGATGCCGAGAGACATATGACCCTAAGGGGGACATTCCGTGAAAACAAGAAGCCAAATAGATACCAAGGGTATCTAGCAGCCATGAGTACAATCGTACAATCTGAGCCTGGATCATTTGAAGAATTCATAAAGTATCAAGTTTGGAAGGATGCTATGCATGAAGAGTACGAGTCCATTATGAATAATGATGTCTGGGATGTGGTCTCGAGACCGGAGGATAAAGTTGTTGTCACCTCGAAATGGCTCTATAAGATCAAGCATGGATCTGATGGTAGTGATGAAAAGTACAAGGCAAGATTCGTTTCCCGAGGCTTCTCTCAAAAGGAAGGCATAGATTATGATGATGTATTTGCACCCATGGCCCGCTATACCACCATCCGGTCTATTATTTCCCTTGCTGCCACGCAAGGATAGAGTCTCCATCAGATGGATGTGAATACTGCTTTTCTGCATGGTTCAATAAAGGAAGAGGTGTATGTGGAGCAACCTCTGGGGTTCGAAGTCCAGGATAAAGACTCTCATGTATGCAGGTTGAAGAAAGCCCTCTATGGGTTGAAGCAAGCCCCAAAGGCTTGGTACAGGAGGATAGATAGCTACTTGATGAAATTGGGCTTCACTTGAAGTAATGATGATCCGAACCTTTACTTCAAGGTTGATAGAGAAAGACCTCTCATTCTGGTTCTCTATGTGGACGATCTCTTCCTGACATGTGTTGACCCTCTCATTCATCAATGTAAGAGGGATCTTGCTTCCGAGTTCGAGATGAAAGACCTAGGACTAATGCATTACTTCCTAGGCTTGGAGGTTTGGCAGAGACCTCACGAGATTTTCCTCTCTCAAGGAAAATATATTGTGAAGCTGCTGGAGAGATTTGGTATGGTGGACTGTAAGTCCATGTCGACACCGATGGAACTGAACTTCAAGATGTTGTGTGGAAATGTTGTTGGGCCCACAATGGGAAATCCTACCGAGTATCGTCAACTCGTAGGAACATTGATGTTCTTAGTGAACTCTCGTCTGGACATATGTTTTGCAGTGAACACTTTGAGTTAACACATAGTTGATCCTCATCACATTCACTAGGTTGGTGCCAAGAATCTCTTGAGATATCTTCGAGGCACGATAAACCATGGGCTGAGATACACTGCCAGGAGTTTGAGACTCCATGGATATACTAATCCCGATTGCGCTGATAGTGTGATGGATCACAAGAGCACATCTGGATGCTGCTTCACACTTGGTTTTGCTTCGATATCTTAGATGAGTAGGAAGCAGAAGTCGGTGGCTTTGAGCACCACTGAGGCCGAATACATTACAACGAGTATGGCCTGTTGTGAAGCTATTTGGTTGTGAAACCTCTTTAGTGAGTTGTTCGGGCATGTGCTAGATACCACCGTTATCCTTTGTGATACCCAGAGTGGGATTCGTTTGTTAGAGAATCCCGTGTTCCACGATCGATCCAAGCATATTGATATCATGTACCATTTTATCCGGGATATGGTACAACGAGGCGTCGTAAGGCTCGATCATATAAGAACTGATGGGCAGGTCACAGATATTCTCACTAAGCCCTTGGGGAAGGTCAAATTCCTAACCTTCTGTGAGAATTTTGGAATCATGGAACGACCCTATTTTGAGGGTCTTGTTGGACGATGAGCTCTGGGAGCTCCAGGGGGCTTTAGGGATAGCTTCTTGGAGCTATAAGCAACCACAGGGCTAGGCTTGCCGAACCTTGTTGGTGTGCTTCCACCCCACCGTGATGATATTGAGTTGGTTCACCTCTCTTTGATCTGTGCCTCGTATGCATCCTACCCATGGAGTTTTAGACTCATGGGAAGTACCTCCTATCTTGGCTAATGAGGTGGGAAATGTGGATAGAGACTGATAGCAAGACTGATGGACACATCGGAGATCGCTGTACTTAGTATGGCACGTGTCCAACCACTTGATCTGGTATCAAGTCTAGTGAGGCTTCGGACCTCCAACTGACTTCAGGTCAGTTGAACTAACTTCGGGTTAGTATATGACTCTTTTGAGTCCAAGAGATGTTTTGGACCTCCAACTGACTTCGGGTCAGTTAAACTAACTTTAGGTTAGTATGAGACTCCTTTGAGTCCTATAGAGGTTTCAGACCTCTGAGCTGACTTTGGTTCAGCCGGGAGTGATGTCTTGTGACTCACCATTTGAAATAAAGAAGTCAACAAAGCAAGTTACGACAGGATGATGCACGATGTTTGGATGGCACTGGTGGATAGAGTTCTCCCTAGTTGAGAGGGAGTGTTAATTTTGGGCAACTGGGTCCAAACTCCATGTTGTACTACTCAGATGATGATGCCAATATTTTTATTGGGTTCCTCTTTTGGAGAGGTGCAAGATTGATCTAAAGATCAACTTGATCGGATAATCAAACCATTTATTTTTAATTTCTTCCACTTATGTGCAAGGTCGACCAAAATTGTAATGTAGGCTTGAGAGCCCAACATATGTGTCACACACCCTCACAGATGGATATAAATTGGAGAGACTTGGAGGTCATTTCATTATCAACTCATTGCACACTTCTCCCTCGTGTTTGATTGGTTCGATGACTTTTGGAGGCACTTTCTTCTCACACGTGTGGAGAAGCATTTAGGCATTTTTGGTGCATCTCTGTCTAGGGCTTTAGCGCAGGTTTGACCAGCTTTGACTTTGGTCAATGCTTGGTCCTTTGACCTCCAAACTTCACCAAAAGTACAATTTTTGAAGGCCGCATTGATTGGCACAAATAACAAGGCTGAACATTGACTTTGACCTTGCTACGTTGACTTTTTTCTGCTGTTGTTTTGCATTGACTGGACATCGTTGACTTTCGCTGACTTTGGGTTGATTTTATGGAGCTGTCTTGAGGGTTGTGTGACACATTTGGTTCGCTGACCTTAAGAAGACTTTGCTGGTTGAAGCATCCCGTTGACTGTCATAACGCCACCATTCTTCATCTCTGTTTCACAAAAGATAAGTATATTATTGGCTTGTCCTTTGTTGATCTATTGGTATGTTCTATCAACATTTTACTTTCATGTTTATGTGATTGCTATTTGGTATCGGGCCTTAGAAGTTTGAATTAAATTTTCATCAAGCATAGAACACTTTAAAAATTTTACAATTACTCTATGGTTATGGTAGATGATCTTTTAGTTCAATTAACCATTGTCTGGAATGTTCTTGTTAGTTCTATCACACCGAAGCTAGGTTAATGTTGTTCATCTTGTTCCTCCATAACCCCAACACAAGTTGGCCATTTGAATTGGTGGAAATATTGTAACCTTCGTCGCTACAAAGCTTTGAACCCACTTGTGTATCCTTCAATTGCCCTGTCTTGGTATGCGGGGTTTGGTATCTGGGCTCCTTTTCCATTCTGTTCTAAAAGGGTGACTTGGGTGTCGTCTCCTTCCTTGTTCGTTTACCCTAACGTTAATTGTCCAATTCTAGTGCTGCTTTCTACCCAAGGTTTTTGGTTTGGGGCTTAACCTTTATTGGGTACCCACTTGGTTTATCTAGAGGTGTTGCAAACCACACTAATTTCCTCTACCGTTTACATTTTCTCTAATGCTTGAGGTAATACCTTATTTCCTTTTGCTTGGGTTCTCTCACCTTCTCTCACAAGTCTCTGTAGTCAATACTTAGTTTCTGCTTTTGGTCACCCAATTATTGTGGTTCTGAGGGGCACCACCAATTTCGTGGCTCCTCAACATCGTCAACTTAGTTGGAGGGGTGGTCAACCCCCTTTTCATCAACACACAGGCTCTTTGGATGGGACTCAATGGTGAAATTCTTCGACTCTGTCCCTCTGGAAATTAGAAGAGAGATCTTACTATTAGAGTCGAAAGAGTTTGGAAGGAAATCTTTTTTCTCATATTATGAAGTCTGTGGACATAGATGCAATTGGGTTTCGGATCCAGGGTGGTTTAGGAAACACCACCTCCATTTTCTTCACTCCATCAATCTGCACCAATAACTTGACATCCTTCTACGCATGGTTATAAGGGACAAACAAGTCGATAATTACCGTTTGTTTACAGGATAGGAAGACATCAAAATAATCCTAAGGAATCTTCGCTTCAACCTCGATGATATTGACACCAGGCTAGCTAGAGTGGAGAAATACGTTGTCTCTACCTCAGATACTAAATTAGTGGAGGACCATGAGGCTTTGAAGGTTATAAACGACGTGCCTTTCGCTGTGGCACCCTCGATCACTCCCTGTCCTCAATAGCAGCGAACACCTTCCTCACCGCCTCTCATCTCCGACTAATCTACTTGCATTGGTCTCATCCTGCAAATGATGTGAAGGCATTGTTACAGTGGACTACCTCTTGCACTCTTGGCCTTTGTTCTCCTCGGTTGTAATGGCACTCCTGGCTCTCATTCTAGATGTACTCCTGGCATGGTTTTTCTGGTGTTTTCTTTGGTCGCTTTATTTTCATAGTTTCCTTATCTCTCTTTTGGAGCTTAGTCATCTGACATGTAATGCTTTATGGTATATAAGGTGACCTCAATTTTTTTGAACGATAGGAATTGTTTACACGTTTTTTGGCTGGCAAGTAGGGATAGTGAAACTCTATTTTTTATAGTCTTCAGTCACTTGAATAACACAACTACGCCTCTGAGAATGAAACAAAAGATTGGTGGCTAGATTTTGTCTCCACTTCTGAAATAGTTATGTTTTGGTAAGCCAAGACTTGTTTGTTAGATATCAATGTAATATGTTTTCATTATAATAGAGATCATTTGCAAGGATTTACAAAAAAAATTTAGTTGTCTTTATTGGTTTCAATATATCATGACTTTTCGCTTATTCCTCTTTTATTCCCCTTGGATAAAACCAATTACGAGGATATATTGAAAACATTCGTTATAGGTAACTTGGAAGAATGTTTAAGTTTCAGATATATAACCTTAATAAATGTGAAAACTGTGACAAATATAACATCATTTAATTATAGAGTAATCTAAAGGCGCCACAAATTTGCCCGAAAAATAGTGGAAATTCTGACTTGATTTTTGCCAAAATCCGGCAGAAATTTTGGGAAATCTGGGCTACAACGGTCAAACTTTAGGATTTTGGGTGCCCAAGGTTTTTTTTCTTTTATGGTGATGAATCCATTTCCTCATCAAAGAATCGATTCAAACACTCCTATGATCATATTTTTTGAAAAGAAAATCGTCAGATTCCAACTAAAAAAAATTTCAGGCGAATTCATGGTGCTGGTAGAGAACGCCTTTCATTATTTTGGTGAAAGTCTCTGGTTAATTTTATTGTCATTGAAACTCAATTTTTCATGAGTGATTTCCATCTAAAATGTGATATCTAAGTAGATTATCGAACATCTTTGACATATCTTATACACCTCATTTCTTACAAACATTTTCATAACCAAAACTTATATAAGTTTTCATAACCTTTCTCTTATTCCTTAGTTTCCTTTTCTTAATGCATTTCGATATGCTGTTAATGAAACTACTATTGAACCATACTTTAAGAATAGTTCCTATTCTTTTGAAAGAATACATAAAGCCAAACCAATCATTCAAGTATCTATCTTTCAAGTCAAAATAGAAATCTAACCAATAGGACTAGCTAATCCAATAGAGAAGTCATTGCAAGTATAATTATAAAATACAGGTTTCCACAAAACTTCTGGTTTTTTCAATATAAACACAAAGTAGTGACTGCATTTGAAAAATAAAGCAAATATTTGATCATGTGCACCTTCTTGTGTATTAATAGATACAAATCACAAATATGTTTGTCTACGTTGTTACTGGCTTCAAAAACCTTTAAAACCCTTAATACATCGACATGAAGTTCTCTCGGGCATGTGTGTCTTAGCAACATCTAACAAAATAATGGGAATTGTAGACTCGGCTTTGTTCACACAGTGGCTTGTTTGCAAAGATTTCAATGAGTGTCTACATTTATGCTATGCATTAATCTTGGGATATTTGCAAATAGTTCATTGAGCTTATGGATTTATTCTGTGCATCAATATCGGGCTGTCTGGAACCATATTTTTTGAGATTTCAATGAGAGTCTACATTTATTCTATGCATCAATCTTGGGATATTTCCAAATATTTCATTGAGCTTATGGAATTTTTCTATGCATCAATGTTGGGCTGTACGGAACCATATTTTTTGGTGCCCTGTATTGTTGGGCTCAATTTGCAAATCAAACAATGTGTCTCTCTTTCCATTCATTGTTATTTGTATGCTTGTAGATAGTACACAATGTCATCCCCTTGCACTATTTCAAGCATCACTATCAACAATAATTCTTGTCTCATTTTTCTATAGTTCTCTTCAATATATGTACTGCAAGACAAAATGTGCCCTATGCCCTATTGTTCATTAGGCAAATGATTAAATTCAAAACATTACCCCTCTTCTTTTATGCTATGCCCATTGGATGTAATGATTTTGATCCTCTTGGTGGGGGGTTGTGGTGTTATGCTAAAAGATCGCTCTTCTTTATTATAATTTTCATTCTTCAAGTGCCCCTAGGATTTTCTTTTATTACACTTCATATTGTGATGTCTAAGAGGCTACAATAAGTTCCACTTCATCATCCAATGCATTCTTTTGTTAACTTCATATCATATTGTTATTTCACTAGACAAAGGCTGTTTGGTTAGTAAAGTAGGAGTGGTGTCATACTCTACAAGATTCAAATCCTCCTAGTGACATGTTCTCCTTATGCACCATCTCCCCTGTGTAAGTACATTGTTTTATGCCATTGAGGCTAAGTGTAAGTCTTGGACAAAGTAGTGTCTAATAGTGGTGATATGTATTTGCTTCATTGTAATATCCATGTAGGAAGGTGTGCTTGCAAGAGTTCATTGGAGGTCCCTAAAAAAGGTATAGGTTATTCTCTCACTTTCAAAATTATTCAAATAATTGTTCATGTTTCCATATAGTTTTTCCTTTTAAAACTTATATCTTTAACCAATTTCTTTATATGCAAAAAGGTTCCATTAAATTGTTAAAGATGAGAATTGACAAATCAAATCATTAAATATGATCCTTGGGTCTGGCGAGGGACCCTATGATGGCCAAAGATAGCTTTACATTAGAGCTCTCCACCTATGCTGTAGTAAGTTCTCTCTCCCACTTGGCATGTTTCTTGAAGGAAAGTGGTTCATCTATTGGAAGGTACATTAACTATTATTGTGTAATAATGTACTTTCATTTAATGTTTTGGAGCATACTAAGATGGATTACAGGCCACACTAGGTGATTGATTGCATTTGATTGTACCTTTGCTCCCATGCTTCACCTGAGAGGTTATCTTTCGCCCCTAGTCTTCACCTGAGAGGTTATCTTTCGCCCCTAGTGTAATTTGATCTCCCCTAAGGTCCTTCCTTTAAGAATGGAACTAATAGGAGACACTAATTGAAGTAGCATGCCCATGGTAATCCATATTTACCACATTCTGTGTTTTCCTTATTATCCACATTCATTCTTTAGGTTGACCACATTCCGTGTTTTCCTTATTATCCATATTCATTCTTTAGGTTGATTGTTATTTGTCATTGGTACTAGCAACCCTTTATCCTCATCTTTGAGTCAAGGCCCAAAAATTTGTCTTAAGAGGTTGATGTAGCTGAAAGAAAGACAAAAAAATATGTAGCTACAACTAAAGAAAAGAAATTTGCAAAATATGGACGGGACAAAGTAAGCATGAGTGCAAATGCCTAGCATGAGCTCTACCCCCCTCATCTATCACCTAGTTCTTCAACATCTCATGCTATATAAAAGAAACTCTTGATTCTTCCAACCCCGATGAGTGAGAAACTACTACATCTTTAACGACAATTGGAAAAGCATAAAGCAAGACAGGTCACCTAAGCTATACAAGAAAGAAAAATAAATCATTAAAGTAAAAGGTGCACTAGAGGAGTGCAAAAAGTAGGGCGAGGAAAGGGGTAACTCATGCCTCCACGGTATCTTTGTCTTTTCATTATAGCACATATAGATGTTAGACCTCATTCAATTGGTACCATGGCTATGACCATCCTCCTTGATGTTTTCCCATTCAGTCACCACCATTATCACATGCACATATGGATTGATGAGTCTACCTGCGAAATGTCCTTCCCCTTGGGGGTTGGAAGCACCTAATAGAGCTAAAGGCATAATCATCCCTAACACAAGTGTGGTAACTTGCCTACAAATCCTAAGCTAGAAAGTCATTTGAAGGAAAGGTTTGTGTGAACTATTTTGTATTCCTGACATTGAATATGGCCCACTATGCTACTTCAATGATTTTTGTCCCTAATGACATTGATATCACTTGATCTTGAGGGTATGTTTTAGGTGGTTCATTACTCATGTTGTAGAGATCCTTTGAAGTATGACTTGACACTTATCCAATACCATTCAAAGGATGGTTTTCCTAGCTTTGAGAGTAGAAATGTCCTTGCAGTCCTAATGTTTCCCTCTTGAGATGAACATTGGACTTTGAGGATCCTCCACATGGTTGCAATCCCCTTGCTACACCTCCAAATGGTGAAATGTTGTATTAGGAAACAAAGGCGTTGGCTTATTTGATGGTGTGCCCAGATGGACCTAGGACACCACTAGGTTGGCTTTGACCTTGTTTGATGGTCGTTGCCTTTTTCCAAATCCTAGATGATGATGGAGATCATTGAGATGACTTGGGATGGATAACATATCATGCTTAGCTGCCAATGCTTGCTTGGGACGCTAGAAGAAACCCTTTTTTTATCTAATTGTAGGTAAGATGAGACATTAATTATATAATGAAATAAAGACCAAAGGTATAGTCAAATTGGTTTAATATATGTCAGAATAGAAGGAAATTTGATTCACAACCTTAGACCAAATATAATATTGTACATAAAAGATACATAGATAATAAAACTTTATAAAATGGTAGAATGCTCTACACTTAATCATTGGAACCTATCAATGAGTGAAAATTTTTATATAACATCAATCTTAAAATTTATTTTAAAGCATGAAAATATTGAAAGATATTGAAAGACTAACAAGAGCATATACTATAAATTTTGAAAACAACAAGTAAATAAAAAAACCAGAGTTTATGTAACAATCCTTTTTATATTATCAGAAAAAGACCCTAACATACAATATCGGTTTTTACGAAAAAGTAGTTGTTAAGAGAATGGTTGAAAATACATATGTATGAATGAAATAATAACAATACCCATTGACCGAAGGCTTCCAACCATGGTCATTTTAAACACGTAAAAACAAGGCATATTTTCCTTTAACCTTAAATTTCCTGTCAGGGTAATGTCCTGCATAGTATCCATGGTAACGAATTTAAAAACAAAACCCTGGTATCACTATCCTCGATGAAAGAATCAATTACATACACATGAAGCGACCAGGAGTTCAAGAGCATCCGACCTGTAAGGGAGGAAGCTAGACTCATTAAGGGATTGTAAAGGTTCTGCAACGAGTTTAAAGAAAAATTATCAAAAAACACCAAAGGAATGTACCTGTGAATTTCCAACAGTACCAAAATATAAGTGGTGTGTTAACAGAAAACATTGACAGCAAAGAAACAAGAGACAATTGGTACCCAATATAGCTGAGGAGAACCCTAGGTTCAAGGAACCATATCTTTTACCCGTTGTAGAAACAAATTATGTCAAAAGTTTGCAAAGGAATTTTAAAATTAACAAGTTTGGGAAGGGTTGAAACCCCATGAACGCATATAATTTCTATATAAGAAAAAAATTATGCATGACACAATATTTATAATCACGACAATTGTACAAAGATCCATGCCAAGATTTACCCATGGCTAAACAAAACCAGGGTATGTTACGGTTTATGTTTTGAAACCCAAAAATTCATAAATGGACTAAGGAATTATACCAGGAACGCAAGAGGAGTAATGGGGGTTTTATTACTTAAAAAAAACAACAAATTATCTCCTTCTGGTAAAAAGTAAATATATAATGCCATTTACAGTTAAGAATGAAAAACAAAGTTTTACTTGGTAAGAGAAGGGTAAGAAAACAATTTTCTGTAACAGGTTCAGCTCAAACAAAGGCTAGTTGAAGAAATTTTCTTCGTGACAAAGACATAGAAGAGTCTCGTTATCATAACCTTCAAGCCCAAGCAAACAAATGAACAATTAAATTAAACCATATGAGTAAATAACAAAAGAAATGTAGAAATATCATAAGAAATAAAAGACTTTATTTAAACCTACTCAACCACATTGAGTCGCAATGTATCTCTGTCGAAGGTGAAGGGTTTAAGTCTGGAAGAGAATGAGAATTACCATTATTCTTAACCTAGCAGAGATTGGTGAGTTTAAATAACCAAGTAGCAAAGAAAAGCGAATATATGTCGGAAAAAAAGAAGAAGATAATGACCGAATGAACTGGTGGAGAGAAGATCGATATGGCCATTGCCTAAACCCTAACATCGATCATTGTTGGATTGAGAAGATTAAATCATAGTCGTTGATCGAAAGATCATGTTTTACCAAGTGCCTTCATGTGAGTCCAGGTGGGAAAGACCTGCGCGGATCAATAGAAATAAGCCATGTGGATAAGCAGGTCCAGGTAAATGAAATTCATTTGCCATTTGTAGTGCACAATTGCCGCAACTGAACTCGTATGAAAAATGTAAAGCTTATCAAAGCTTGGTGAAATTATGTATTATTTTTAATGTAATGAGAAGGCCAAAATATTGATCCCTTGGTGGCCGTTGGTAGGGAGCATCAAACTATACACATTTTAAGTGATCAAAACATAGAATGTCTCAAACCACACCATATATCTTTGCATAGCATTTAAAGTAAAGTGACTTAGAAATTTATCATAAAGGAAGAAAGAGGAGGGTGAAAACCCATAAATTTTATAATAATAATTTTACAAAACAAACTAAGGAATCAAACCTTGCATTGATCCATTAAATGGTGTATATTTTTGTATACAAATTCTACCTTGGACATAAAACAAGTTTAAGCCAACTATACATGTAAAAAATAGTAAGTGGAGGATGCAGTGGGTTAAACGTCTCCATTTCGAATCCCGTGACAATGTTAAAGGCATACTTAAATGAAATTGTAATGAGATGAGCTTAACTGGGGGTAAAACTTAAAAATTAGCTTGTGTTCAAATACTACGAAGGAAAAATTTGGTCAATAAATAAGTATTATAGTGCTGAGTAATAATTCTATGGAGTACTATTTGAATACTGTAAATTAGTCAGTAAGAATTTATTTTTAAGATGTGTTTTCAGTGGTTCATTATATGTGGTATCAGAGTTGTAGGTTACAACGCCGAACTTTTATAAGTCTTAACTGAAAATATTATTTTTCTATGTAACATATATAAAGTAAAAATTACCACCAGATAGAAAAACCAAGGAATGGTTGAAGATAGTAATAGACAAACTTATGTAGGATCACCTGAAGGGGGTAGAGAGCATGATTCTAAATACAGAATGATGAGGGGAGAAACTAGAAACAAAAATAGCCGTGAATATGAGATTTTACAAGTAGTTTGTAGCCTAAAAGTAGATTTAGGCACTATTAAAGCTAACAAGTAGAAACTTTCTAAGGCAATGAAGACATAAATGGGTACATATTCAAGAGATTAGAGGAAAATTGAGGCAATGTGAAAGTTGATAATACAATATTTGATAGATTTCAATTTAAGTTTTTTGCACTCGCTTTTTGAAAACTCAGTAGAACACTCAAAATGGATAAGAAAATGTACAATATCTACATACCAATCTAATAGTACAAGCTTTTCATCAATGTGAACAGCAACTGTGTTGAGATTGCAACAAGACGATGAGCTTAGTGAAAAGAGTCGCCTTCACTAAGTGGGCCCGCAGGCTATTTTTGGCGCAAGTCTATTTTTAGACATGTCGATCAAATTCTATGAGTTGCAGGATGCTATTTGTGGATGGTTGGTCAAGTTGGAAAAAATAGATGGACTTCTATTTTTAGACATATTGGGCAAAATCTATTTTTAGATTGCCAGTCTAAAAATAGATATGTCGAATATTATTAGCTCTTAATAATATTTGGATTCTAAACATTATCTTATTCTCTTGGAGCACTTCAGTTAAGTGCACAGATGTGGCACAGGAGCTGACAGAAGGAATTACGCTATTCCTAAGGGTTAAATGGAGCTATTGCATGGATACTTCAGTTAGAACTCATGTGACAGAGTTTGGTGGAGTTGATTGAGGAGTTAATGGAGTTGTGTTCAGTTTAACTAATCTAAACATAGTTGAACTAGTTGTATTTAGTCTAACTGATTAATACACTAGTGAAGAGTGGAGTGAATTAATTATTAATTAATTCGCTAATTATAAACTCATTAATTAACTAAAGAATACATCAGTTAAATTCAGTGCATGTATGTATTTATGCAGAGACTAGGGGTGGAGAGGTCCCCGAAAGAAGGTGTCAGACTTTCACAGACTATAGTGTTGAATGATTTGCAACACACAGTGATTGGAGATTACAATGAGCATTGCGTGAGCAAGGCTAGACCAATTCGAGTTCATTCAGAGCCATTCTTCAGTAAGGATTGTGCAGTAGAGGCAGGCTAGCAAGTGGCAGAGATCGGTGCATGGATTTGCTAAATCGGACCTGATTAGTGTGTAGTGATTGTATTGTACTGAGAGCTTGTGAGAAGCTTTGTATGAGGATTGTTACATGATCTCTATGACATGTATATTATACAGATAGTTGGGATTTTTAGCTTCAGGCTTTCTTGTTAAAATATTGTGTTCATATGTGTGAATTTTTATGGTTTCAATGTGTGCATGCAATTGATTTAATTTCCACAAGTAATGATCAATGGTGGAATAGATTCTCAGATAAAAGATGAAGTCAAATAGTGTATGACCAGAGAATCTTAGACATATAAATATATCAGTTAT
Source organism: Pinus albicaulis (assembly GCA_034641835.2). Classification (NCBI taxonomy): domain Eukaryota; kingdom Viridiplantae; phylum Streptophyta; class Pinopsida; order Pinales; family Pinaceae; genus Pinus; species Pinus albicaulis. Next base: position 708,867,435 of record CM076584.1, read on the forward strand.
ATAATTTAAGATAGAAATCTGCTGATGAAGGAGAGGATTCTTAGGGTTTTTCCTTGGAGAATTTTAAAGGTTCTGTGATTCTCCTTCAAGGAAGTTTCTTGTGGATTATCCCTTTCTAAATTCGGATAAGGTTCTTGTGTATGCTTCTTAGAGATTTTAAAAACATAATTTATGATTAACACTTTGCAATTGAATTCAGCTAACAATTTAGCTAAACCTTGTCCCTTCATTAGCTCAGTGGTTTTAATAGTGAGGTCAAACTCAAGGATTTGAGTGATCCACCTTCCTCTTCTTCCATCAGTGTCTGGCTGTGTAAGAACAATTTTTACAACACTTTTAGGGACATAAGAAATAATGGTAGAATGGAGGACATACGTTCTGAAAGATTTTAGGGCTTGAACTAAGGCATAGGATTGTTTTTCAATAATATCATACTTGAGTTCAGCATCTTGCATGACCTTGCTAAAAAATGATATTGGTTGATCATGATAATCTTCATTTTCTCGTAAAGGGATGTTGAACTGTAGGTAGTTTCCTACAAAGGATAATATAATGTTTAGAGTAATTTTGGACTCGTTAAGGTAGGAGCTGAGATGGCCTTCTTTTGACACATTAAAAACATATTCAAGCAGAATGGTCCATTTAGTTTATGCATTGATTTTGAGCATATCTAAGTAATGCCTCAACTACTTCACTAGTTAGGGATGTCAGAATTCTTTCTCCATCTCTTTTGAAATCATATATGGTCGAAAATCCTCCTTTGATGGCAAACAAGAAATTCTTAGGATTAAGAGATATTCTGAACTTTCTGCACCTGTCAAAAACCTTCATCAAGTGTTTTAAATGTTTTTGAACTAATTCAGAAAAAACAGTTAAATCATCAAAATAAATAACAACAAATTTATTTACCTTCCCAAAAAAGGCTAAGTCGATAGCTCTTTGGAACGTTGCTCCTGCATTTTATAGGCCAAAAGGTATCCTGGAATACATAAATGTACCCCAGGGTGTAGTAAATGTCGTCTTCTCTCTATCTTTTGGATTGAACATTATATGGTTATAACCAGAGAAGCCATCAAGCATGGAAAGTCTATTAACACCCGAAACCCTTTGGAGTAACTGGTCCATCTTTGGGAGTTGATAGTTATCTTTTAGAGACGATCTATTAAGGTTTTTGAAGTCCACACAGAGTCTAACTTCACCAATTTTTTTCTCACAGGAACTAAATTGGCTACCCAATTAGAGTATCTTAAGGGGAAAATTATCTGGGCATTAAATGCTTCTTAAGTTCTTTTTCTATGGTAGGAAGCAAAACTGGATTAATTCTTCTTATTTTTTGTTGATAAGGTTTTTCTTTAGGTTTTAATGGGATTTTATGCTCTATCAGAGATGTGTCATAAGTTTTCAAATCAGCATAAGACCAAGCAAAAACATCTTTGTAATTCTTAAGAATTTTAATGTATTCATTTTTAACTTAGGAGTTAAATATGCACAAATTTTAATATTTTTAATCTCTTCATCAGTGCCAATATTAGTTTCTTCAATATCATCTTCTGGAGAAGCAGAGAGTGGATTTCTAGGAACATCATTTTAATAAAATAAATTTTCTAAAGGAAAAATCCCTTTGGGAATAAAATTATTTGACAGTTGTAAAATATCATGATCAACTAATTTTGTACTTAGATCTGAATTTTCTTTCTCTTTATTAGCTTCATCTATGTCTGATTTATCTTCAATTTGTAAGATAGAAAATTCATCAATAACTTGGAGAAAGGATTCCAGTTGTTCATCATCTTCAAATATTTTCCAATACTTTAGGTTATATGGAATGGATGGCCTATATTTGACTTGAATTTGGTATTGTATATGAATTTGGTCTGGTACCTTAAAAAGAACTGGCAGAAACAACTAAGGAATCTGCATGAATGTTTTCATTTCTAGGAATGAAAGTTATATTAAAAGCATTAAAGGAGTTTTCAATTGTATCCCAAACTTCATTTCTGTAAGACCTGAGCCTAGGATTCTTTGTTTGACAAAGGTTCCTAACATGTCTTACTATAAGTTCTAAATCAATAAAGACACTTAAATTTTGCACCTTTAAACTTTTAGCAAATTTTAATCCTAGAATAAAAGCTTCATATTCAGAAACGTTATTTGTGACCTCAAAATATAACTTGCATGATTGAGTGATATTCTCTTTCTCCAGTGAAATTAAAAAAATACCTGCTCTAGCTCCATCTTTGGGACAAGATCCATCACAGAAAAGTTTCCAAATATCAGTTTGAACATATTTAGGAGTTTCAACTACATCTGCAATCTTAAGTTGAGAATTTTGTGAAGTATTTGAAGATAGTTGGAAGCAACTAAAGTCTTGGTCAACTGCATAAATGGGATGGTTTCTAGCTTGATCTGCTTTGCAGACAGTGTTTAAGAATCTGACTTCCCTGTATAACCTAAGGTTTTCTCCCCAATATACAGGAACAGTGGCAAAAGCATATCCATTTGAAGACTCCCTCCTAGTTTGGCACAACATGATCTTGATAAAATCACTCCAAACTTAGGGGAAATATCAGTGACTACTATGTCTAATACAACACTTTTAACTGTTATTTGGTTTAAGGTTACCACTAGGTCTTTTATAAGTCCTAAAAATTGCACTCTTTTAGAGTCAAAGGTATATAAGTCATGATAAGTTTGAGTTATTTCCAAATTCAGGGTTCATAACAATCAAGTAAGACTAACCAACACTTGGATTTTCACAAGTGTCTGACTAGACACATCTTAAGCTCAAGGGCTATTATATGATTTGGATTGGATTATTGGAAGCTGGTTAAAGCTCTCTATCACTGAAAAGGGTTTCACACAAATTCACTTTCACACCAATGAGGGTATTTAGGCCTGATATGGTAGCAAAAGATAAGTTTGTAGTCTATGGCAGGAACAAAGAATGGAATAACAGAAGGGACAGTAGGTCTGCAAGGCAAAAATCCACTACTTTGATGAAAAACAACATAAGAACCAATCTAATGATATATCAATAAGAGAAGGCTATCATAAGACTTACAATAATCTTATTGAACATAATTAAAATTCATTGTCATAAGGAATGCTCTTTAACCAGTTGTTATGCAGATCTCATCAAGAAAGCTTACTAAGTAAGAATGATAAAAATTGATAAGGTACATAAACACATCAAGAGGCTCATAAAAACATATAACATCATTGAAATTACAAACTGGAACTGGAGAGATTTAGGTATGGAAACACATAAGAATGATCAATAGTACACATATCAAGATAGTAATAAGTCCTCAAAATTGTTCTTCAATATCATTAACTAAAAGAGTACATTGATCACATGAGTATAAGATTCAAAAACCACCAAACTTTTCTCCATTCAGTTTCATCATATATATACAAGAGATATTATGCTAATATTTCCACAAAAAGTGTGAATCTGTTCTAGAGAAGTTGTTACATTCCTATACATAAGGTGAAGCTTATCCTTAAACATAATACAAAGTAGTGCAACATAATAAAAATAGTCAGCATGATGGCATACAGTTCGAAGTAACTGGAGTGATGTGGCAAACTGCTGCAAAACTACTCCTATTTTCTGGTCTAACCACTTCCTCAAAAAGTGCAACTAACAACTGAGGATGACATCTGGCTCTCTCCCCCCAAAAGTGAAAAACAAAATTCTAAAATCTAGAAGAGAACTTGATTAATTGACACCTGGAATCATCTTCTTCTATTGATATTGCATGCATGTAATTACCCCTCAACGTCATCCTTTGAGATTTGAACAAAAACTGCCTCCACTTCCTTTATACAAAAAATTAGGAAATAATAGCTGCCTTTCAAGAATAGTTAGTTATTATTAGAAATCCTATAAATAGTTGTATTTGTTGATTAAGCCAAAAATGTGTGCCTCTCCTCCTTTGACTTGCCTGAAATGTTTAAATAAAATCAAGTATAGAAGCAAAGATTTTGAGGGACTCTGCCTTTGTGAGCCTTTTAGTTTTTCTTTTTCCTGCATGCTTCTGTTTTTTAGATCAAATCTTCTTGGCTTCCTTTTCTGGGCTTTCATCAACATTAATGCTTTCATCTCTCAGTCTAGGATTAGCAATGAGTTTGTTGTTCAGTCTAATCTTGTTTTTAGGCATAGTGTAAGGCATTTTGAGGTATGGGTTGGGAATATAGGAAACCCCTCTTTCCTTTTGCATGATACTGCTAGACTAACCTACCTCATACTTTGTCTCTAAGAAATCTTCTTCAGTGTTGTCTTCTTCGAAACATGAATAGGAGAGAATGATATTCTTGTCCTTTCTTCTAGTAAATGTCTTGGATGTCTTGAGAGAAGAAAACAATTGAGCTAATGTTGGTTCCTCTACTGAAGGGGTGGCCCTGGTTTTTTCTTGCTCTTCTGCAACTTCACGAACAAAATGTTGAACTGGTGCTTCAGGGTTGAATTCCTCTAAAATTTCTTCTGCTAGGATCAATTTTCTTATGCCTTTATGTATTGAGGAAGAGGCTATGTTTTCCTCACCTCTAGACTTAACTTCTTTATTAGGCTGAGTTTTCCCTTGCTTGAATCTAATGGAATGTTCTCTAATGAATGATGCTAAAGTTTGGGGTTCCTTTGAAGTTTTCCTTGTATAAACCTTTTTTGTTGGCTATACAATTGGTATGGGAGTGACAGGTTCAGTTCTAGCTCTTTTAGCAAAACTTCTAGTTTGTCTACTAGTTGATGGAATAGATTGAGCTAGTTGTGAAATATTTGGCACATGTGTTGTGCCAGTTTGTTCTTGGACATTTTGCTTCTTAGGTCCCCTACCCTCCTCCTAGAATTGATGCTACCAAATCCCTCATCTATTAGGAATTTTTCCCAGGTAGTTCTCTTTTTCTTAAGGTGATAGACCACCAACATCTTGATTAAGCCTAATTAAGCCTCTATGATAGAGGTTGTGCAAGGAATAGTTAGGGATCTTCTGCAACTTCAAAGACATTTTTAACAAGGATTTGTAGAGAAAGGCAAATTTAAAGGTTTGGCACCTGAGATGTGAGAGAGAAATCTCACTTGATACTGATGAACAGTTGAGAACCTTCCCTCACAAGTAATATAGTGTTGCATAGTAGTTACAACATGTTTCCATTCTGGCCTAAAACAGGAAATATGCACAGTTGGAGTCCAATTCATATTTACATGCTCAGATTTGAGGAAGGCACTTACATCTACTTGTTGCATTTTCTTTTTGAACCAACGTTCTTCAGTAGCTGAAGTCTGAGTATCCCTGGCTATAATGGTCTTAGTGATTCTGAAAGTTTTGCTCCCAAGCTTGCCTTTTTCCCCGTCAAAACTCTCAGCAAAGGCTGGTGCAACAGCTACATTTTCCCCTGAGAATTTATGTAGAAACTTGTACCAACGTGCTGTTTGAATTGGGCCTTTGCTCTAGCATCAACAAACCTTGTATTTACTGGCTCAGAGCGGTTAACCTTTCCACCTTTTCCCATTCTGCTCAACACCTGAGCTCCTTTACGCACATCTGTTCAATCTGGAGGTAAAAACGCTACACACAGCCCTAATTTCTTGGTTTGGGATGAAAAAATTGTTGCTGGAAAATGTAAATTTTTTAGTTGTAACCTTCACGGAGAGCTCAATCATGAAAACAACGAACCTAACCCTCTGGAGTATGCACTTTTGATCACAGTGTGGTTTAATGACAAGATTTGAAATGATTCAAATACGAGCGCCAAGTCACCCCATAACATATATCAATCCTTTGAATCATTAATAAATTTATACCTTGTACCTTAATTTCCGCTTCAGCCTTAATAAGTAGCTATAGGTTATCTCCACCAATGATATAACCATTCCCTTATAATATTTATTCTAATCTAGAAATAATTACCCTTTTAAAAAGAATAATATCTCATAATATAGAAGATCTTCAATTGATTTCAAAGGAGACTGATATTTTCTCTGAATAATGCTCCTTGTAGCTCCTTATGCAATTTTGTGGAAATAGCTACTTACTGGGTTTGCTTGTAAAACCAAATTTTCTGAAGAAAATATATGTCTTACTAGAAAAGATAGATATCCAACTCATTTTAATAAATCCTCCAATTAGAAATAGCCACCTTTCATCAAGGTAATATCTCTTGTTTCAGCAGACCTTCAATATTCAAAGAGAAGTATCTTTTCACCTGATAAATGCCTCTTTTATTTCCTTGTACAAATTTTTCAGGTAATAACTACTTACTGGGTTTGCTTGTAAATCCAGATTTTCTGTAAAAAGTAGCTATTACGGAAAATTCCTAAAACAATTGATGACTCTGATATTTTTCCCTTAAGCCTTGGATAGAAGATATCATGGTGAATAAATAAGACTTCTCAAGCTAAACCCATGACCTTAACTACTCAAAGCAGTTAAAAGACATATTAAAAGAGAATTTAACCTGATAACTCTATGACACAAACAAACTATTGGACTCAAAAATATTTTGGGTTTTGGTTAAAAATGATAAAAAATAATACATTTTAACCCTCCAGGGCCTTCAACCATAGGTTAGGAGACAAGAGAGGATCAAAGACACAACTTACAATGATGACCAGACCTTCAAATTGTTTTTGAAAAATTGCAGTGCTAACAGTGGCTCCTATGGGGGATGAAGTCCTCCCTGTGAGGCTTCAAGGACCTTAGTTCGAGTGCCTTGTCCATTCCTTATTTCTCCAACCAAATTTTTTTCTCATTAACTAAAAAATACTAGCATGCCTAACCATTGGGTGATGGATTCATAAGCTAGATTTCGATCTTCTGCAACTTATTTCAACATAACTGAAAACTAAATCACACTGTAATATAAAATTGAAACAAATTCTCGAGTGGCAAGCTTATTTATGTACATCCCTACTTCTAATTAGCTGAAATTCACTAGATCAAGTGTATACAAACTTCCAAAAGGATTTTTTCAACAACTGATTTCCTGACATGTCTTTGCATCCACTGCTGAAAGGCTGAAAAGTATGAAGCATAATCTCTAAATGTGACTCATACTTGCTGCTATGGACTAGAAGTACTCCAAGACTAATAACAATAGATACTTTTAGAAAACTAAACTCCATATAATCAGCAATAGGATAAAAAAATATATAAGGTTACTTAAAACAAATTTGAGTTCAAGGATAGGCTGACACGTACTTTCCTCTTATACAACAATGCTTTGATGAAGAGCTTGTTCTTCATTTTTTTCACAAATTTCTTCTTCGACATTGTATCCCTACAACTCAAATCTATACATTTCAAGCAGAGGCTCATAATTGTTTTGCTTATCATCAATTCTCAGCAAAGGTGATAATTCCTCGGCAATTTGTATGAGCTGAGCATCATCTTCTTCCCCGGATTCAGATTCATAATTGTCATAGATTGGATCATCATTGTAAACTTTAAGACAAGGTGACATAGAAACCTACTCTTCATCATTAGGATATTTATCAAACAAAAGATGATTTATGAATTTTTCACTATGTTCACCTAATATCTCGTCATGCTGCTCAATAATCTGTTGTTTATCCTCTTCTTGAATGATAGTAGTTTGAATAAAATCATGAGAACAAAAGGGTTGTTGAATACCTTCCGATATAACCATGTTTTCTTTACATTTATGTTGTTCATCATCACTTTTAACTTGCCTATCAAACTGATAGCAACATTCCAGAGCGAAACATTCGACCAGATACCTATCTTTATAAAAGGAATTAAAAGCATCATGAAACTCTTTCAAACAAGTGATGCTATTTTTAGGAATATCTCTAGACCAGTCAAGGGCCACACCCTCCAAATAATATCTAAACAATTCAATATTTACGTCTTCTTGAACAAAACGCATCCTATGAATCTAGTCATGAAAATCCCATAAAAAATCAGCTGATACTTCCCAATAATGTCCACCAAATCTTGGAAGAGAAAATTCTCATACACTTCTATCTGGCAAAGGAGTAGAAAAACCATCTATCTTTGAAAAATTGTAGAAAGCATTACTTTTAGCGAGGATTAGTTCCATCAGAGTGCTGGATCTAAAAATAGTGCAGTCGCCTTTGGATTCTTTGTCATGGAGTCGCCACGTGAAAGATCACAATCTTCTTTAAGTCGCCAATTCTTGTTCACCATCAAGAATTGATCATCAACAATTTAAAACAAGAGACTCGGGAGAATAATTCATTTCAAGGCCTTCATCTCTCGGTAGACGCACCAAAATATGTTAGCGCTAGAATCAAAACTTGGATTGTGACAAGTGCCTAACCAAAACATCTTAAGCTCAAGGGATATTCTATGATTTGGATTGTATTATTGGAAGGTGGTTAAAGCTGTCAATCACTGAAAAGGGTTTCAGACAAATTCACTTTCACACCAATGAGGGTATTTAGGCTTGATATGGTAGCAAAAGATAAGTTTATAGTCTATGGCAGGAATAAAGTGTGGAATAACATAAGGGACGGTAGGTCTGCAAGGAAGAAATCCCCTGCTTTGATGAAAAACAACACAAGAACCAGTCTGATAATATATCAATAAGAGAAGGCTATCATAAGACTTACAATAATCTTATTGAACATCGTTAAAATTCACTGTCATAAGGAATATTATGCACATCTCATCAATAAATCTTACTAAGTAAGACTGATAAAAATTGATAAGGTACATAAACACATCAAGAGGCTCATAAAAACATATAACAACATTGAAACTACAAACTGGAATTGAAGAGATTTAGGTATGGAAACACATAAGAAGGATCAACAATACACATATCAAGATAGTAATAAGTCCTCAAAATTTTTCCTCAATATCATTAACTGAAAGAGTACATTGATCAAATGAGTATAAGATTCAAAAACCACCAAAATTTTCTCCATTCAGTTTCATCATATATATATAAGAGATATTATGCTGATATTTCCACAAAAAGTGTGAATCTGTTCTAGAGAAGTTATTACATTCCTATACGTAAGGTGAAGCTTATCCTTAACCATAATACAAAGTAGTGCAACATAATAAAAATAAACAGCACGATGGCATATAGTTTGAAGTGGCTGGAGTGATGTGGAAAACTACTGGAAAAATGCTCCTATTTTCTGGTATAACCACTTCCTCAAAAAGTGCAACTAACAACCGAAGATGACATCTGTCTCTCTCCCCCAAAAAGTGCAAAACATAATTCTAAAATTTGGAAGGGAACTTGATTAATTGACACCCGGTAGCAACTTCTTCTATTGATATTACTTGCATGTAATTACCCCTTAGCATCATCGTTCGAGATTTGAAGAAAAATTGCCTCACCTCCTTTACACAAAAATCAGGAAATAATAGCTGCCTTTTAGAAATAGGTAGCTATTATTAGAAATCCTGTAAATAGGTGCATTTTTTATTAAGCCAAAAATGTGTGCCTCTCCTCCTTTGACTTGGCTAAAATGTTTAAATAAAATTAAGTATAGAAGAAAATATTTTGAGGGACTCTCCCTTAGTAAGCCTTTTAGTTTTTCTTTTTCCTGCATGCTTCTGTTTCTGAGATCTGGTCTTTTTGGCTTCCTTTCTTGGGCTTTCATCAACATTAATGATTTCATCTCTCAGTCTACTATTAGCAATAAGTTTGTTGTTCAGTCTAAGCTTGTTTTTAGGCCTAGTGTGAGGCATTTTGAGGTATGGGTTGGGAATATAGGAAACCCCTCTTTTTCTCTCCCTCATATTTCTTCAGTGTTGTCTTCTTTGAAAGATGAATAGGAGTGAATGATATTCTTGTCCTTTATTCTGGTAGATGTCTTGGATGTCTTGAGAGAAGAAAAAAATTGAGCTAATTTTGGTTCCTCTACTGAAGGGGTGGCCCTATATTGTTCTTGCTCTTCTGCAACTTCAGGAACATAATGTTGAACTAGTGCTTCAGGGTTTACTTCCTTTGAAGTTTTTTCTGCTAGGATCAATTTTCTTATTCCTTTATGTCTTGAGGAGGAGGGTATGTTTTCCTCACCTATAGACTTAACTTCTTTATTAGGTTGAGTTTTCCCTTGCTTGAATCTAATGGAACGTTCTCTGATGAATGATGTTAAATTTTGGGGTTCCTTTGAAGTTTTCCTTGTATAAACCTTTTCTGCTAGTTGTACCATTGGTATGGGAGTGACAGGTTCAGTTCTGGCTCTTTTAGCAAAACTTCTAGTTTGTATACTCGTTGATGGAATAGATTGATATGGCTGTGAACTATTTGGCACAGGTGTTGTGCCAGTTTGTTCTTAGACATTTTTCTTCTTAGGTCTCCCTACCCTCATCCTAGAATTTATGCTACCAAATCCCTCATCTGTTAGGAATTTTTCCCAAGTAGTTCTCTTTTTATTAAGATGATAGACCACCAACATCTTGATTAAGCCTCTATGATCGAGGTTATGCAAGGAATAGTTAGGGATCTTCTACAACTTCAAAGACATTTTTAACAAGGATTTGTAGAGAAAGAAAGGCAAATTTAAAGGTCTGGCACATGAGATGTGAGAGAGAAATCTCACTTGATACTGATGAACAATTGATAATCTTCCCTTGCAAGCAATATAGCGTTGCACAATAGTTACAACATGCTGCCATTATGGCCTAAAATAGGAAATATGCACAGTTGTAGTCCAATTGATATTTACATGCTCAGGTTTGAGGAAGGAACTTACATATTCTTGCATCATTTTTTTTTTGAACCAACGTTCTCTAGTAGCTGAAGTCTGAGTAGCCTTGGCTATAATGGTCTCGGTGATTTTGAAATTTTTGCTTCCAAGCTTGACTTTTTCCCTGTCAAAACTCTTAGCAAAGGCCTGTGAAACAACTACTTCTTCCCATGAGAAATTTTGTAAAAACTTGTACCAGCCTTCTGTTTGAAATTGGGGCTTTGCTCTAGCATCAACAAACCTGGTACTTGTTGGCTCAGAGCAGTTAACCCGATGAGAAGCCTCAGAGTGGCCACCGCCTATTCCACTTGGGGCCCCACCATTGTCTCTTTCAATTTTTTTTTTTTTTCACAGGGTATTATTTTTAGCGCTTTTTCGTGACCTGAACTCCTCGAGCCGTTTTGAAGCCCCAAACGGAGATAATATGCCAAAGTTACGTCCCTGGGAAGTTGAAACACCAATTTACCCAAACGGGGCCCATAGTTTTGGTGCTTCATCTCCTAGGGTTAGGTTTTTGGATGTTTAGAGTTCTCCATTATTTCTCCATAATGAATAGGCCCTCGAGCCTCATTATAACACAATTTAGAGGTCTGTATCCACCACATCTCTTCTCAGAGATTCGCTACCAGCACCCTAGCTATTTTATTTCCATCATGTTTGTAAGCATATTTCTATGATTTGATATTAATGAAATGAAGCCTTATTTCTGTTGTATTTCTATGTTTATGTTTATTTCTGTATTTTGTTGCGTTCCTGCATAAATCCGGGATCGCTGGTATCGTACAACCTTGATTTTCTCGATCCTTCTTTGCATGTCCCCAACAAGGTCGGGGTATAAGGAGTTAGGGCTCGATCTGGTTGAACCATTGCAAGATCAGCCTCACAAACCCCGACGGCCACCCGTGGGGGATGAAAAGAAAGATGAGAGAGTAGGAGATCCTATCAAAATACTGCTCGAGGAGGCCCTCTAAAAACAAAGGAACATGGCGATGGATAACTTTGCCCAGATCCTTCAACGACTGCCCACTAGCAGCGCATCTTCATCCAACAACCACTCTGGAGGCACGAATCCCTTTAAGGTACAAGTAAAATTTTACAATTCCATATTTGAAGGCCAAATAGATTTATATGCCATAGATAGATGGTTGAATCTATTATAAGTGTATTTCTTGGTTCATGAATTTTCCAACTGAGAGAAGATTATTTTTACACTCCTCAAAGCTACCCCCGATATCAAGGACTGGTGGGAAACCTAATGTGAGAAAAGGGAGGAGAAAAAACCCTCTCTGCTCTTAGTTGTACCCACTTGGAATTCTTCCGAGATATCAAGGAACAATACTATCCCGTGGGGAGCTATGAGGAAAAGTACATACAATGGACCATGCTGGGGCAACAAAGGGATCAAGATGTGCATGAGATAACGAATCTGTTCCATACCCTGCGCACAAAGTTGGGTATCAAAGATTTAGAGAAACATTTGGTGCTAAAGTATCGCGGTTGTATGCACAGATACATTCAGGAGGAAATGGAGTTCCTCGACATCTCATCGCTTGGTATGGCATACCGGTATGCTGCCAAGATTGAGCAGAAATTCAAACAGAAGAAGCGAGACTTTGGATCTGCGAATCAAAAGCAAGGGAAAGGTGCCCCCAAATCGCATAACAAAGGACAAATCCAAGGCATGGCGGCCCAAGAAAACCTGCCAAAGACACAAGCAAAGAACAACACCATGAAGCCAAAGAAGGACATGGGAAAGTGGTGTGAGTTCCATAAGAGCTCCACTCACAACACAAGTGAGTGTCGGGCCAAGCAGTCACTGGTGTCCGAGATGAGGGCTTTTGAATCAGATGTATGCTCCGACTCTGAATCAGAACCTAACAAGGTGAATGACAAAGGGAAGAAAATTATTGATGCAGAGCCCAACACCACTGTTGCCACTACGAAGATCCAGAAGGAGGAACCAGAAGATCCAGAGGAGGCAAAGCGTCTCTTCCACTCCCAAATGTGGGTAAAGGGTTCCCCGCTATGGTTCATTGTCAACAATGGGAGCCAAAATAACCTCATTTCAGTAGATGTCATGAAGTGGTTGGGCTTGCCGACCACAATGCACCCACAACCATACACCATTGGGTGGCTTCACCAAGGATGGGATATCCGTGTCAGACAACAGTGCTGCCTTTCCTATAGCATCAAGCCCTTCACAAATGAGGTATTGTGTGACATTGCTCCTATTGATGTTTCTGATGTATTATTAGGCCAACCATACTTGTGGAAGTGACATGATGTGTATGATTCATGACCTCGCATTGTTATTGTTACTTTTGGAAATAAATTGTACAGGATACCAGAGGTACCACTGCCTCCCACTATCTCTTTGGTTACTGCAAAACAATGCAGTAAGCTCATTTCCCAAACGAGGAATTTTTTTTTCCTAATGATTCGCCCCCAGGGCAAGAAGAATACTGTGGCCACGACCTCCAGAAATGGCTCCTCTACACGACAACTACAAATGGACAAGGTTGTGGAGGAGTACGGGGACATCTTCACCTCACCCACAGGGGTGCCTCTACACTGTCAGGTCAAGCACCCCATTGACCTGACCCCAGGTGCGCCGCTACCCAATGGACCGATCTATAGGCGCTCTGTTATGGAGAATGATGAAATCAAGAGGCAGATTTAGGAGCTGCTACAGAAAGGTCACATTCGGCCAAGTTCATCACCCTGTGGGAGCCCGATCGTATTGGTACAGAAGAAGGATGGGACTTGGAGACTCTGTATTGATTATCGGGTGCTGAACAAGATCACTATCCAGAACAGGTACCTGATCCCATGGATTGATGACCTTCTGGACCAACTCAAAGGGGCAAAATATTTCAGCAAGATTGACTTGAAGTCTGGGTATCACTAGGTACCAATTGAACCCTCTGATGTGTGGAAGACTGCCTTCAAAGCCAAGGAGGGCCTTTTCAAATGGCTCGTCATGCCTTTTGGATTGAAAAATGCTTCCACAACCTTCATGAGGTTGATGGATGACATCTTGTGTCCATTCACCAACTCATTTGTAGTGGTATACTTGGATGACATTCTGATCTTCAGCCAGACTTGGGAAGAGCACCTCCACCACATCCGAGAAGTCCTCCAAACACTGCGGAAACACAAGTTGTGTGCCAATTTGGAGAAGTGCACTTTTGGCATGACCCAGGTTCAATATATGGGATACATTATTGATGAAAGGGGGGTGCATGTGGATCTAGCCAAGATCCATGTCATTCGGGATTGGCCAGCCCCAACCAACCTAACAGAGCTTTGTAGCTTTCTGGGTCTTGCTAATTTCTACCGCAGGTTCGTGTTGGAATTCTCTCATATCACTTGGCCCTTGAGTCAAGTCACCAAGGGAGGAGTGAAAGAAAAATTATGTTGGTTGGAATCTCAACAAAAGGCATTCGTAGAATTGAAACAACGCCTTTTTTCTGCCCCAGTGCTCACATTACCAGACTTGCAACAACCATTTGAGATCGAGACAGATGCCTTTGACTATGCTATTGGGGTAGTTCTTACTCAACAGGGGCATCCAGTGGCATATCACAGTGAGACATTGTCTGACATAGTTCGAAAGTATCCTACTTATGACAAAGAAATGTATTCCATTGTGCAAGCTTGTCGACAATGGAAGCATTACATTTTGGGGAAGGAGACAATCATCCACACAGATCACCGACCCCTATAGTTCATACAGACAGAAGGGAAGTTGCAGAACGATCGCCATCAGAAGTGGTCCACATATCTCCAACAATTTCATTTGAACATCAAGTATAAGAAGGGTAGCATCCATAATGTTGCAGACTGCCTCAGCCAACCACCGATTGTGGCCATCACCACCGTCCTCAACTCTTGTGGGCATGAGACTTTTGATTGGTTGCTTCTCTACAAGAGCAATCTAGAATTCAGCTACACATACAAGGCACTCTTGGGGGGTATGCAAGTTCCAAATTTTCACCATCAAGATGCACTATTATGTCACCTAGGACACCTTTGTGTTCCTTCAAGCGAGCGTGCCAAGATGCTATGGGAAGTGCACTACAGTCGAGTCGCTAGGCATTTTGGGGTCGAGAAAACAGTGGCAGTACCGTAGAAGTATTTCTGTTGGCCGAACCTTCGACAGGATGTCGGGAAGTACATCAGATTCTACATTGCTTGTGCCATTGCCAAACCGACCATCAAGAAGCAAGGGCTCTATACTCCGCTACCTACCTCTAGTCGACCTTGGGAATCCATCTCCATGGATTACATGTCAGGCCTTCCTTCTCCATGGTCGTCGAAAGATTCTCAAAGATGGCCATTATGGCGGCCTGCAAGAAGAATATCACAGCATAAGCCACTGCTAAACTCTTCTTTGAACGAGTATGGGTGCACTTTGGGATCCCAAAGTCTATCATATCAGATCGCGACAGCAGGTTCCTCAGCACATTTTGGTCTAGCCTCTGGTCAATGTTGGACCCCAAGCTCACCAAGTCCACAAATTTCCATCCCCAAACTGATGGCCAGACAGAGGTCATCAATAGGATTATTGTACACATTCTGCGCATGTACAATTCAAAGCATCCACACACATGGGATGAGAGCCTTCCCTATGTACAACACAGTTATAACCGGGCTCTCCACAACTCAACTGGCCATAGCCCCTTTCAGGTGGGCTTGGGATTCCAGCCACTATGTCCCATTGACGTAGCCATGCCATTTGCAGCTACTCAGGCCGATTCAGCTCATGTCCAGTCTGAAGCTGACAAAGCAAACAACTTCATCGAGTGCATTCAACACATCCACCAACAGGTTCATGACATATTGGAAAAAGCCAATGCTAATTACGAGCAACGACATGATCAACATCAGGTGCCACACAACTTCCAGGTGGGCGAAAAAGTGTGGCTACATTTTCAGAAGGAGCACCTCATTGGACCCCACCTCAAGATTCGCCCGCTCCGATATGGGCCATACACCATCACCAAGGCTGTAGGGAACAATGCCTTCGAGCTCAGTATTCCACCATTCCTTGGTCTGCACCCAATATTCAATGTAGACCGCCTTCGTCCCTACTTCCCACCTCTATTGGACACCTCTGACATTGCAGAAGAACTCACACCAAAAGAGTTAAACCCAGATTTCATGGAACAGGCCACCACATATTGTATCATGGACATGCAAATCAAGAACACTCGCCAACAGAAGATCCAACTGTATCGGGTTGTCAAAGCTGGCCAACTCTTGCACCAAGGCAAGTGGTTCACCAAGGACCAAGTTCAACAAAATTTTCCTCATATCATGGAGGAACTCAACGCAGTGGGGACCATTCCTTCCTAAGGGGGGAGGAATGATCTAGGTGGATATTGGTGGCCACCCACCTATTCCACTTGGGGCCCCACCATTGTCTCTTTCAGTTTTTTTTTCACAACTTACTATTTTTAGCAGTTTTTTGGGTCTTGAACTTCCGGAGCCGTTTTGATGCCCCAAATGGAGATAGTATGCCGAAGTTATGTCCTTGGGAAGTTGAAACACCAATTTACCCAAACGGGGCCCATAGTTTTGGTGCTTCATCTCCTAGGGTTAGGTTTTTGGACGTTTAGAGTTCTCCATTGTTTCTCCATAATAAATAGGCCCTCGAGCCTCATTGTAACACAATTTAGTGGTCTGTAGTCGCCACATCTCTTCTCAGAGATTCGCTACCAGCACCTTAGCTATTTTATTTCCATCATGTTTGTAAGCATATTTATATGATTTGATATTAATGAAATGAAGCCCTATTTCCACTGTATTTCTATGTGTATGGTTATTTCTGTATTTTGTTGCGTTCTTGCATAAATCCAGATCATAACCTTTCCACCTTTACCCATTCTACTCAACACCTAAGCTCCCTCTTTACGCACAATTGTTCAATCTGGAGGTAAAAACCCTACATGCAGCCCTAATTTCTTGCTTTCGGATGATAGACTGATTGCTGGAAAATGTAACTCTGTTAGCTATAACCTTCATAGAGAAATCGGTCATGAAAACATCGAACTTAACCCTCTAGAGTCTGTGCCTTTAATCACAGTGTGTTTTAATGACACGATTTGAAATGATTCAAATTTGAGCGCCAAGTCACCTCATAACATATATCACTCCTCTGCATCATTAATAAATTGATACCTTGTACCTTAATTTCCGCTTCAGCCTTAATAGGTAGTTATAGGTTAGCTCCAGCAATAATATAACCATTCCCTTGTAATATTTCTTCTAACTTAGAAATAATTACCCTTTTAAAAGGAATAATATCTTATAATATAGAAGATATTCAATTGATTTCAAAGGAGAATGATCTTTTCTCTGAATAATGCTCCTTGTAGCTCCTTATTCAATTTCGTGGAAATAGCTACTTACTGGGTTTGCTTGTAAAACCAGATTTTCTGAAGAAAATATCTGCCTTGCTAGAAAAGATAGATAGGAAACTCCTTTTAATAAATCCTCCAATTAGAAATAACCACCTTTAATTAAGGTAATATCTCTTGTTTCAACAAACCTTCAATATTCAAAGAGCAGTATATTTTACCTGATAAATTCCTCTTTTATCTCCTTGTACAAATTTTTGACCTAACTAGACCTTTAATCACCTTTGAAGGAATAGAGTTTTATCGTTGTCCCAGGGAAAATAAATAAAATTCGAATCCCCAACAACAACACCAGATTGATGTTGTCCTTTGAGATAACTGGGGTCAATAATTATGCCAAAGCATCTATAATGTTTTGTTTTGTTTTGAAACTTTGGATGACCAATGTATAAAATAACTTTTGCAAACAATTATGCTGAAATATTTTAGATAATATCATAAAACAAGACTAAGGGCTGCTTGTTTATCTCGCACAGTGATTTTAGATTTTGTAAATGGTTAAGTAGACTTATGTAAGAAGATATGATAACCAAATATTCAGATTGAATGCTTCAACATAAAACATTTAACATTATCAAGATGCTAAAAATTTATAGATGAAAGGAACTTACATCAACACACTGTTTAGTAATTCATTCTTTATATTAATAATAAATTCAGGAGGAATTGTAAGATAACTGAAATTCAGCTAATCTCACCTGGTTATCTTGATAAAAATTAAACATATGTAGAGACAAAATGTAATGAAAATAGGAAAAACTCACAAAAGGAACAACGATGTATGAGACAAATTCAGAATCCTTCTTCTATTACTGATGATCAAAAAACTTGTACAATTATGCTTACAAATATTTTCTTATCCAAGGGTGCAACCCTTAATAACTCACAATGAGAGTTATTTATACTAATTTCTAAAACTCAAAAATATCTTAAATTGATTACAATAATATAATAGAATATAATAGAAGAGGGAAACATATAGATGACGTGTCTCTGTTCTGGTAGAAGCTGTTGATGACTGTACCCTTTTTGGTGGAAGTTGTTGATGACTGTACCCTTTTTGATGGAAGTTGTTGATGACTGGGCCCTTGAAAATCTGATGTGATGGCACGCTGTAAATATCAAAATTTTACTCAATAGTATCACAAAATTTATCCCATTGTTCTTCACTTGGGATTTCTACATTCATCATATTTTTAAATATTTCATCCACCTCTGTATATCTCTCGAAAGTAGGCTTCTGAATGAATAAATGTTTGATTTGATGTTGAATGGTCAAATCAAACTGCAAATCCTCTAAAAATGCCTTGTAATATGTCCTCTGATACCTGCAAATTTAGACTTATCCACTGCAATAGTATATAACTTCTTACAATAATCCTCTAATTTAATCAAATTTTCATCTAGACCTATTAATCCTGGTAGTCCTTTATGATTCAAAACATTAAACTTTGTATGAAATCGTTGGATAAGAGTATTCAAAGTTTCACATTTTGTTTGCAGTTGATTGATTAAATTCCTCTTTTGTAAGACTTTCTTGATCTCTAAAATTGTTGCAGTCCTGTCCAATATGTTTATCTCTTCCAATTATTCTTTGTTCTTTGAGTTCAAGACCTTGATCATATCAATAGCTTCACTTGGATTTTTCTTGATATTTTCTTTTTGTTCTTCTATGGCTTCTTTTCACTTGGTGATGAGCTCTTGTTGTTCAAATATTATCTGTATGGATGCCCATACCTCTGTCATAGATTTATTGATGTCTTCCCAAATATGTTGTTTGTCTTCAACCAATATCCCTACCATTAAAGATTCACTTTCCATCTCTTTAACCTTGAGTCCCATCTTGTGTGACTTTTGCATTTCTTCCATATATAAAGTTTCATTTCTGATCTTTTGTGATTCTAGAATCTGAAATATTTGCTACAAATTCTCATTTTCCTGCTTTTGAATAGCTAAATCCTGTGTTAACTTTACTGTATCAATTGTTTTCAATGATGTTGAAGGCTCTGTACCTGCAAAAGATGTTTGAACTGCTGTGATCGGATCAATAGTCACATGTGTTTCTTGTTTCTCTTTTAACAATTATTCAATCACGGTTACTCCATTTTTCTTATTTGAATATTTTTCTCAATGATCAATGTGAGAATTTCCTCCTTGTTATATTCATTTTATGCAATTTCCTTTGTCTGTGGATCTTCAGTTGAAGGAAAATTAGTTGTTTTCGCAGAGCAAAGATGTCTGCATTTTTTTTCTTAATCATTTCTTCAACTGCTTTGCAGTATTTTGGATCATATCCAACCTTGACTACAATATCTTCCAAATATTTAAGTCTGTTATCTTTGGCCAATGAAGACAAATTTTCAATATTAAGCTAATATTGAACATTTGACAAAGCAGTCTTGAGTTTGGAGAGTGACATAGTGTAGTTGTCATTGTTGAAAAGATAATTTATCCAAATTGCATGTGCATGTCCATCTGATCAATAGGATGGATCTGACTTGCATCAAAAGAAAACACAGTCTTTTATATTCAAAATGAGACTTAGGAAAAGGAATTGTTGCCTGCAAAAAGGCCATTTTCATCCTTCCTTTCTCACTTTCAAAGGCAGTAAGAAGCCTATGCTGAGAAGTTGATGTTTGTTTCCAGAAATAACTATACACATTAGACTTTAAAGCTTCATTCTTATGTTTAATGTATAAGAATATAGAGAAAATTTTATGTTCTTTAGAAGAGTTGGCTTCTGAATGTTGTATGATCTCCAGAGGTTCTCTAGCAGGTGATGATGATGGAGGAGTTGTTGGAAAATTTGTTGATGTAGAAACTTCAGTCTCTCTGAAATCAATTATCCCTAGTTGTCCTCCTTCTGAAAGTAAAGCTGAGCCAATATTTGGCTTCTTTTGTTGCAAAATGAACTCCTTCATGATCTCTTTAGTAGGTGGAAGCTCTTCTCTGACCCTTTTCTACTGCTTTCTCTAAGGGACCGGGGTATGCACATTAGAGGTTGACAGAACCTGTTCATCTGCCTCTTGGAGAGTTCCCTCGACCCACTAATCTTGATTTATATATTTTTCTATTTCTGCTATGGAGGTATGATTAAATGAAGTTATTTTCAGTTCAACTCTCAAAGCAAAAATAATGCCATGTGGGTCATAAGACAAGGTGAAACTTGGTTGGAAACCCATTTTCTTTAATAGTGCATCAACTTCAACACCAGCTGATCCGGTACTACAAATGAAAGATCCAATATTTTCCTTGAGCTTGAACTGTGCTTTCCTTTACCCTGATACAAAATGGAGGTCATCCATATTTATCATCCGTCGAATTTACTCTAGGGAATAGACTCTCATAGGAACATATTTGGGGAGCTTATATGGTGGGAGTTCACATCCATATACTCTAATTTCTATGTAATTTTGGTATAAATACCAATCCACTGTTTTAGCATGCTCACTCAAATGTAAGATCCTTTTGATATCTTATCCAATTCTAGGTTCTGTCTGACGGGTAAGCAACTGCTTTATTGGGTGTATGAAGGAATCAATAAACTCTGAAAATGTAGTTTTTTTTTATGCAGCCCTGACTAGTTCTATCCAGTGAATCAATGATTGATTCACCCCTTGTTCATCCTGTTTGTTGAGCTGGATAGGCAGCATATCTCCCTGTTGAAAAAGAAATATGTGTATAATTACTGAAGTGTATTTAAACACACCCTGAGTTATGAAATTCATGAATTGCTCATGTATATTTTCAGCCAAGAATTGGTTGTAATTATACCTAAACAATGGTGCTTAATCTTTACTAAAAATAGATAGGAACCCCATGATAGGTTCATCAACTGTTTGGTCATCTGGGTATCCTAATAGGTATGAGAGAAGTGAAATACAGTGTTTAGAGGCTTCAAGAAAAATGGAGGATAAGTATGGTGGGTTTTTCTTAGGAATTTTTGCATCCTCAGGTAAAAATATTTCGAAAATATGGGCTCTCTGTGGGAAGGTCAACTTCTGGTAGAGGTCCATAAGTGCTTATGGTGAAAAATGGATCAGAGAATCAGACTGAGGGATAAGAAGCATCTGGTTTATGGTTTCTGGAGAGATGGTGATCAGAATGTTTCCATTCTGAGCCACCACTGCTCTCTTTATAGGATCATACTGAGCTTGGCACCAGGAAATGAGGTCAGGAAATGGATGGGTTTGTGGAAAAGCAAAGAGGAGAAACATTGATTCCCAGAACCTGATGAGGTCATGATTATCAATGTGCTTTTGTCTGAGCCATAAGTGTAATTCATGAAAGTCAAATTCACAGTGGGCATCGACGACCTTGAAGAAGGCGTCCGCAAGAGGGATCAGGTCTAGGTTAAGATGAGGTGTAAGCGAAGATATTTCCTTTGCAACTGGGTTGGTGGTTTGTGGCTCTTCGATGATCTTTTTCTTAGCTTTTCCCTTTGGGGTGACCTGATTTTTGAATTTTCCTTTCGGGGCCATTTTAAATAGATAAATTGAATGAGAGGTAAGAGTATGAAGGTTGGGCGATAACAGAAATGGTGGCAGTGCAATTTTTTAACAGGGGACATTGCACAGAGATGGAAACCTATAATCAACAGCATGAAAAAGGTAAAAGTGATAAAAGGTAGGCTGCAGACTATTTTATAAGTCGAGAATGTGTTTAATGGTCTGGATTATAAGCATAGCGGCTTAATGGTTCAGGAGTGGGATTTAATGAGCAAAGGTGAGTATAAAAGATTATGGAGTGAATGTGCTGGTGGAAAATTAAAAATGTTTAGGGAGCAGAGGCGCAGATGGAGAATGGTTGGATGACGTGGCAGAATGTGATTGGCTGAATGAGAAATGGTTAGGGCGTGGGTGAGAAAGACCCGCTGAGTTTAGGCACGAGAGAAAATACCCGTTGGAAGAGTTTTACCATTAGTGGATTTCTAGGGGGTACCTCTTGGTTTGTGGTTTTGAGAAGAGGGGGTATAAAGTGATATGGTGATGACACGTTGCAATGGGCGGCGAATATTGAAACCACTTTTCAGATCCCCCCCCTCGTGTTAACAATAAATGGTCGGAGGGGGGGGGGGGGTTGCGAAGTCAACCTCCGCCGTTGATCTCGAGTGGGGGAGAGATCGATTATTGAAACCTGCGATTTATTTATAAGCACGAAAATACCCTTGGTCGTTTTGCGACTTATGATAAAAATAAATAATGCGCCATATAATTTTGTCAATTTAATGAAAATCTAAACTCTTTTTAAAGAATTAAATCATCATTTAATCAATACTTAAAATTTTTGGTGCATTTAAATAGGCGGCCATGAATTTTTATTTCGAAGACTAAAGCATTTATATTTTTTTTATTTGCTTCCCTAACAGTTTATTCTCTTTGCCTTCATTCTTTAGGGAAACTTACTCTAACATTTTTATTTGACATGGATGTATAAAAAAACATAATTTGTCCTAACATTTTTTTATTTCTTTTTTCATCCATATCCTAACTTAGCATTTTATTTTTTATTTTTTTAAAAATAACATGCTAACTTATTAAAACCAAATAATGTTACAACAGGTTCTCAAGCATAGTTTCCCATGATTAAAGCTTGTGTAAAAAATGAATCCATTCCTATACACCTCTCGTGATTTCCCTTTTATCTGCCTCTTCTGCCATACGATCCTTGGTTTTCTCATTCTATCGTCGCCATCTTCTTGGCCGATCATACACTCTCACTTGGTTGGTTTACCCTTTCCTGGGGAGTCGTGGCGATGAGTGGTATTATTAGCTAGACTCTTGACCTTTGTGTGTTTTTAGAAGTTCCATCATGACTAGAACCAGTCGCTTCCCTTTATATAACTCATTCCTCCAGGAGGAGTCCTCTTTCAGCTCTTTTCAAACTCCCAAAATATGAAAAGATTGTCGAGAAATTTTCCTTTCGAGCTTGCAAAAGAAAATGAAAATATGTCTACTCAGTTTAAGTTTGACCCTTTTCCATACTAAGATAGACTAGTTATGAAAAAGGAATACCTTAGTCAAACATGGCTAAGAGGTTCTCTTGGGTATTGTTTTCTACCTTTTCGTATTCGAGAGACTATTTACGAAAAGGGAAATTTGGATTTTTCATTTTCATCTCTTTTTCAAACTCCCTAAACATGAAAAAGATGTCGAGTTTTACCTTCATTGGACTCGTTAAAATAATTATACAGTGATGGAATTGTCAAACACGATGAGACTAAGCTACTCCTTCTTAGGGCTCGTTAAATTTACTAGGATGGATTCATACGAAGTATTAACTTATATGACAAGCATATGGTATCCTCTTCGAGATTGAAATTAAAAATAAAGAGGTAATCACTAGAAATAGTGGGGGGGTATGGAAAGAAACATATATCCTGTATTTTGTGTGAAAGGCAGTATGTCGCTCTTGAAAATGACACTTATCTTTATCTCATTTCGAGTTTGGGACATCCTCAAATTTTCACTTGTCTTACTAGGTTTTGGAAATCAATTTTCCTCTAATTTGATTATATATTTTCACTGTGACCTCTGATCCTATTTTGAGTCAAATGATGCCAAATTCCAGAGTCGTGTCGTCGATATGTTCAAGAGAAGCTCCACCTGCAAATTCAAACTACTTATACCCCATTTGAATTTCTATGCTTCAATCCTAAATCACTCTTACCAACTTTGCAAAATCCTATATTTCATGTTGATGATGTGGGAAAGATTATGGCCCTCCTTTGACGGATCACTTCATGTTGACTCCAACTCATTATCCAGGAAGATGGTCTAGAAATTCCCTTTCAATACCTTGGAGCTTGCATGCCTCAATGGCAGGTTCTTCGCATTCGACGATAAGTTCACATCACTGGCCTTCATTCGAATGATTATGTGAGTGTTCGATTTCAGCTTCATTATTCACACTCGTGGATTGTAATGTTGTACCTTGAGAGCCATCGTCCTCGTTGGTGGTTTCTCTCATGTCCGTTAATGTTTTCCATCATTGACCGGTAATTAGGTGGTTTCTACCATGTTTGACTTCAACCCATCTATTCACATGGTGAGATTCGTACTTTATTTGGATCGAGATGAAGATGAAGACCCTGGGTTTCATTTGATAAATCTAGGTTGCGTGGAGTTATTAAGTATTCATGATTGTATACATGATCATATCTAGTCGGATGGTTGCATCCATGTTGTAGATCCATGTATTCATGATTGTAAACATGATCATTTCTAGTCGGATGGCTGTGTCCATGCTGTGGATCCATGTATTGTCAGATGCTTACACTTTAAAGCATACTTGCATCAGAAATGTTAGATAAATTATATTATGTTTGATTTGCAGGTCTCCTGACGATTAATCTCTAAGTACCTGCCTTTTATTGTAAAGCATTTTAGCCATCACTTCCCATTTTATCTTCATGGTTTAGGGGGCATCTGTTATATAGTGTTTTTTCACACTCCCAGTCTCGTATTCTGAAGTGTCACACTTTGTGTCATCAATGTTGTAAAATTTTCATAGTGATGAAAGTTGTCGCAAACAATATATTCACCATGAAACATGTTTGTGGAGATCAGAAGAATATCCCTGAAGAAGTGGAAGAAAACTTGCCTTGAAAATATTCTGGAGAACTTGACAAAAACCTTGTTTTGCAAGCCCAACGTGTTTCCTATAACTGATGTCTCTCACTAGTAACCTTTGGAATCACACATGTCTAGAATTTTCAATGCTAATTTTATCAGGAAAATCCACATTGGTCTTCTTTAGGCTGTTTTTCCCAAAATAGAGGAGAAACTTCTCTTACTAGAAGGCTCGAGAATGACAATGTGGTTTTAGATAGTTGGTGATTGGAATGAGACCTCCCATTCCTGGCTCTAGATCCTCCTTTCATGGATCTCTCCCTTGAGATGTGGAACTCCTCCCTCATCCTCAACTCTCTCTCCTTCCCTATAATCAATTTCCCACTATCTAGTAAAGGTTAGTGAAGAGATTCATAGCTAGTTAGTGAGGTTCATCATTAGAGAGTTAGCTAGCTCGTTTGGCCCAATTATGCCCAAATGCTTCCCATTTGAAAAGGAGAAAAGGTGTTTGAAGGATAAGGCTTGGACTTGGAATATCACTCGAAGGAGGCTTCCAACATCAAGGCTTCATTAGTTCTAATGCTCCCTTTTTCATCTATTAATAATACAATATATTTTTTCTTTCCATAAATCTGTCAATTATTTTCCATTTATTGTAATATTCCTTGTTCCATTACATAATTTGTATTAGAATGTATCATGCTTTGCATGTATTTGTTGTCTCCACTTTATCTTTATTCTAGGCACTCATCTACACTAGCGAAGAGGAGATCATGATCTTAGAAGCCAAAGAGTCAAGGTCAACATCAAGGGTATTAACATCAGAGAGAGGTAGGAGATCTATCCTCCTTTGCATTTTCAAATATGAATTAGGAAATATTTCATGTATTTTTCTTTTGTAGTTTCTAGATCCTCCCATAGGACTAGAGGGGTTGTTTTGTCCACAGAAAAGATTGTCTACACAACACACCCAGATTTGAAAGGTGACTAGAGAAGGGATTCATGGGCTCACTTTAACTAGGTCAAAAACCATTAAGCAATAATCGGAAGGGTCGATTGCTCCTAATGCAGAAAGTAGGGCTTTTCGTTGGGCTAGGCAAGATTGCAAGACTTCTAATGCTGACATAGGTGAAGGGGATTGAGTCAAATCATTGACTATGTTGTAAATATGAGCAGCCTTTGAATAATGTCATGTATGCCTCAAGGGTCCTTTTACCATTTTTGGTATAGGTTCTATAGGTATTCGAGGAATGGTCAATAGTGCTATAGGCACATTCGTGCTTGATGAAGATAGGTTGGTCTTTAGGGGAACTTCATAATTTCTATTTCGCATTTGCAAGAGAATGTATTCTCCTGCTATGTAAATATCACAATTAGATTTATTATGGGTGTTCCCTAAATGATTATTTTGATGGGGTGGTTGATGTTGTTGAGTATTAACCACTCCTTGATGGGGGAAAGGTTCTTGCATTACTACAACTTGCTAGTTTTTCCCTCCTTGTCCCCTATTATTCTGAATTCTTTTTAACTCAAGGAGTTGAGGACAATGGTGGGTATAATGACTGTATTCCCCACACATGGCACACTAATTATTTTACCTTAGACTAGTGGTCTTGTTTTTCCTTTGATATTTGTTGTTGGTTTTTTCATGGTTCTAATTTCGGTTGGGGTTGCCCCTAACATGTATTAGCAGGGGGCATTGTTGATTGTTTCCCCCCTGTCCAGGATATCCCTTTGGTTTTCTCTTTGATTTTTTCTTACCAATATTAGGGGGATTTTTTATATTCTTATTTTAAAATGATGGTTGTTGTTGAGCCTGGGAGGGTTGCACTAAATTAACCCTTATGTTTTTTTGCATTGGTGGGATAGTTTTTTGTTGCATGGGGAAGGGAGAGTATTGGTTTCCTTGTCCCTGATTGGCGTACGGATTCTAGGATGCAGATATTATGTCTGAGTTCCTAGATGAGTATTGGTTCCCCTGAGGGGGAGGGTATGGTCCTCCCTGTGGGGGATGATACTAGTTAACCCTGCTAGTCGCATTTTGCAATGTTGTAGGCTGACTAGGGTAGTATCCTGTATGTGGTATGTTTTGTGTAGTAACGAATGATTGACTACTGAACGGATAACCATGATATTGGTAGGTGTTGTTGGGTTGATTTTGGGTTAATGACCATATCAATCCATCGGTAGTATTAGATGTTCCTAGTATCTCTTTATAATTGCAGGCACGAGGTGTATGGAAGAACATGGTAGATATATCTATACTGTGTGTATATAAGCTCTAGTTGTTGAGCTTTGCTAATGAATTCTTCCTCATTGTGCGGGGATGAATTTAAAACATATTTTGAAATTTCTGATGTGATATATCTCAAAAATAAGTCCAAGAGGAATCTATCTTCAAAATGGGATTTACATAAGCTACGACGTTTCTGCCATTCATGGATATGGTCTTATATGTGTATGGTGGGTGTTTGTTTCAAGTGGGTGAGAAGTTCCAATCCTGAGTCGTGTCAAATCGGGAGATGGAAGAATGTGAGGAATGTTGTAGCTAAGAAAATAAAGCTCCCATGTGATGCAGAAGGTTGGTTAACGTACCATTTCACTGCAGGCCTTGTAAGGGTTCTTGGAAATATTTGTAGTCGAATAGTATCATCTATAATACTATTATATGAACACCGCGGGCGAAAATTCATGACATGGTTTCGTAGGTCTTCCACTTTATTTCCTACAAATTTTGGAATGTCTGAAGGGAGCTTGGTGGGAATTGCTGGCCAATTAAGGCCATGCACAATTGAGTTTTTCATTAGCTTACTTAAATATGGTAGATTTAAAGATGCTAAGAAAGGTATTTGCGAGTTATCTGCTAGCACAAAACGATTTTGAAGAATTATATGCAAAGGGGTCCTCTTTGGGGAGGTCAGAGGAATATTACCGTAGTGTTTCTCCTAGGGCTATCTGGAGGAGTGGCATGTGGGCTCCCCAAAGGGGTAGAAATTGGTGATCCTTGCAGAGTCGTGAAAGGTGTATTTTGTCAGGCAGGGGTCCCGAGCAAAGTTTCCCCTATTATCACTCTGTAAATCCCTTTAGGTTGAGGAAAGGGATACAGAGGCAACCAAAAAACTTATTTGGACTAGAAACTAGTCCTTCTAACCAGATGGGGCTCCCTCACTCAAAATATAAAGATGAAAATTTCTTAAGCTTGATAATTCATAGAGACCAGATCTGGGAACAATGTTTTTAATTTGATGAAAAATTGCTAGGAAATATGAAGGAAGGACATCTAAGTATGAGATTAGGAAGTGTGGCCAACTCAAAATTTCAGTGCAAATAAAAACCAACTATAAAATCAGAGGCATGGTAGGTACATCCTTCAAATTAATAAGATTGCAGTATAGTGGAAAAATAAGAACACATATAACTATACTCATTCATACGTAACATAGCACATTATAATTCTGCTACTACATCTCATGACTGAGTATTAAGAACAACAAAGAAGACAAAGGCATATTGATTTCCATATGAAACAGAAACACAATTATTCTAGAGCATCCATGATGAATTATAAATAATTTTTTCGTGTATACCCTTTCAAATAACTGAAATAAAATAATTGAAATAGAAGCTACACAGGAGAAACACAAATTTGGAAGATAATACCACGAGAATCTCTGAGAATGGCTAGCAAAAACTATGCATTGCGAATTTTTATTTCATAAAAGGAAAATATCACATACAATTTTGGTTTCTTCAATCGAGTGACTAACCAACCCCTTATACATTCTCTTTCATGGCATTAAATATATTTACATTTTCAAAACATTCCATGACCAATTTTGATGCATGATTTATCCATTTGGCATGGATTGAACCAACCACAAAAACAAAAACTCATTGTTTTTTCCTAAAAAATTAGATAAAGCAATCCTAAGTAGTGCCTCTGTCATTTTAGGCAAAAATACAAAAAACTACTTTTTTCCTATCTATTCATCCTATATATATGATAAAATAATCTCAAAAAATATATTCTTGACATTGAAACTTCTGACTAAAGAGATAAAAAGTAAAAACAACTTCGTTTGTGTTGTGCAATGGTTGTGCATCACATGTGTAGTGGAAAATTCAAAACTGTGCTTTGCTCTTTCTCCTACCTTAAGATAAAACAATATGGTGACAGGTACCCCAATGAAGCATTTTTACATATCAACAACCTCCATAATGAAAAAAAATCCATACAACCTCCACATTTTCCAACCGAATTCCAAAAAATTCTAAATTTTTTCAGCAAAAATTTATGAAAATGGGTCTCGAAGCGACACCTGTAGCTCCCAAACTATAATATGTGTAAAATATGAAATAGGTTTTTGTTCTTTAGCCCATTCTCTACAAAAACCTCTTTCATTTCCTTCAAAATATTCCCCATATTTTCATAAAATTCTCTTCAAAACAATGTCTAAAACAAGAAATTTACACATCATGAAAAATGTGCTTTAAATATGCATTTGAAACTCCCGATATGTGAGACATGTGAAAAAAATGGAAAAGGTTATTTTTATTTCTCCCATCATTGAGAAATACCTCTTTCATTTTCCCAACATTACCGTCCATGTGATCAGAAAAAAAACATTTAAAAATGATGACGAAAACATAGTATTTTGTGCAACGACGAGGTTGGGTAGCACTTGTGTGCATCGAATTTCCTACAGTGAGTGAAACCTTGTGTCTTATCAATTTCTATTTGGGGATTGATCTATGATCTCCTATAGTGATGATGTGTCCTTTAGAACTTTCTTGAATTGGCATGAGTGTAGGGAGTATGGGAAATGATTAAGGTTTAGGGGTATGATGCATGTGTGAATGATTAGGTGTGGGGGTGTACAATGATGGTGAATGTAGGAATATAGTAGTAGTATTTAGATAATAGGTATAGAATGAAAGAGAGGATATGGGAATATATATGAAGGGGTGTATGTATCAAGGGAAAGGAAATAGAGTATAGGATGGGAAAGTAAGGGGGTAAATGAAGTAAGAATAAATCATAGACCATAATTGGTGGAATATTAATGACCAAATCTCATAACCAATAGAACCTTAGACTAACAAAAATTCATTTCAAATGGTTGTGATCAATGAAGACTGACACATAACCCATTTAACTTAGATTGACTTTATAAACATGATACCTCATGACTCCTTCCGACTTGACACTCTTTCATGCTTTGATTGAACCCTTTTTGGCAACAATTCAATGATGTTGGACAATGAACTTTGAGGCTATGATAGGCGATGGTCATGAAACTGCTAATGCAGAATTAAAATTAAAATACAACCCCCCCCCCCCCCCCCCCCCCCCCCCCCCCCCCCCCCCCCCCCCCACACACACACACACACACACACACACACACACACACACACACACACACACACACACACACACACACACACACACACACACACACACACACACACACACACACACACAAGTATATATAAAGGATATAACAATATAACATGATTGTATTCTCTGTATTTTTTAAAAATTATTGAATGAAAGTCTTTAAAAGAATAAATACTAGCAAATGGAAAACCTTCATACCAAGATCTCACTTTTCCTTCCAGAGTAGCCATGAACATCTTAATTAGAAAATCTTCAGGAAATTGAACCTTCATCTTGCGTGTATGTATGTGAAGTTTAACCAGATGTAGAGCAGCATCCTCTCCGTCGTCATCTTCGAATCTTGATAGATAAGTCTACCAATCTGCATAAGGCATGTGATTTGGAAATCCTAGAATATGATCTTGATTAATGGGAGAATACCTTCTAGATTGAGAACTCCTCTTGAAAATGTGGAGAGACCAGTGGAACTTGAAAATCTAGGTTATGCTTGATTGGAGTCACCAGGTGAATGGTTCAGCCTTCTTATGTCCAACTGTTGTTCACCATCGATAATTAGATCTGATCCTTGTCGTTCACACCTAGGGAAAATGTGACCTTTTTCTCCCCGGTAATGGCGCCACTATGTAGAACTCTGTAAATCCCTTCAGGTTGAGGAAATGACTAGAGAGGTAGCCACACAACTTCTTTGCACTAGAAACTGGTCCTTTCTAGTCAGAGGGGGATCCCTCACTCAAAATCTAAAGAAAATAAATTCTTAAGATCGATAAGTCAGAGAGACTGGATCTAGGAATAACATTTTTAATTTGAAGAAAACTTGCAGGGAAATATGAAGGAAGGACATCTAAGTATGAGATCAAGAAGTGTGGCCAACTCAATATTTTTGTGCATATAAAAACCAACTATAAAATCAGAGGCATGGTAGGTACATCCTTCAAATTAATAAGATTGCAGTATAGTGGGAAAAACAAGAACACATATAACTATACTCATTCATACGTAACAGAGCACATTAGAATTATGCTACTACATCTCATGACTAAGTATTAAGAAAAACAGAGAAGACAAAGGCATAATGATTTCCATATGAATTAGAAACACAATTATTCTAGAGCATCCATGATGAATTCTAGATAAATTGTTCCAGTATACCCTTTAAAAGAACTGAAATAAAATTAAAATAAAAGCTACACAAGAGAAACACAAATTTGGAAGATAATACCATAAGAATCTCTGGGAATGGCTAGAAAAAACTCTGCACTGAGTATTTTTATTTCATAAAAGAAAAATATCACATACAATTCTGGTTCCTTCAATCGAGTGACTAACCAACCCCTTCTACATTCTCTTTCATGGCATTAAATAGATTTACATTTTCAAAACATTCAATGGCCAAGTCCATTTGGCATGGATCAAACCAACCGCAAAAATAGAAACTCGTTGTTTTTTCATCAAAAATTAGATAAAACAATCCTAAATAGTACCTCTGTCTTTTAAAAAAAATAAAAAAAATAAAATAAAAATAAAAATAAAATTTTCCTATCTCTTCACCCTATTTATATGATAACCTAATCTCAAAAAATGTATTCTTGACATTGAAACTTATGTCTAAAGATAGAAAAAGAAATGACAACTTCATTTGTGTTGCGCATCACCTGTGTAGTGGAAAATTCAAAATTGGGTTTTGCACTTTTTCCTGCCCTCATATCAAACAATATGGTAACAAATACCCCACTAAAGCTTTTTTACATATTAGCAACCTCCATAATGCAAAAACATCCATACAACCTCCACATTTTCCAACCGAATTCCAAAAACTTCCGAATTTTGTCAGCAAAAATTTGTGAAAATGGGCCTCGAAGCGACACTCGTAGATCCAAAAATATAACACCCATGTAAAAGCTAAAATATTTTTTTGTTCTTTTTATGATTCTCTACAAAACCTCTTTCAGTTCCTTCAAACTCTTCTCTGTCTTTTCATGAAATTCTCTGTAAAACAATGACTAAAACAAGAAATTTACACATTGCGAAATTTTTTCTTTAAAGATGCATTTGAAACTCCCAATCTGTCACACCTGTGAAAAAACTGGAAGAGATTATTTTTATTTGGCCCGTATTTGATAAAAACCTCTTTCAGTTTCCTAACATTTTCCTCCATGTGATCAGAAACAATGTTTCAAAATGATGACGAAAACATAGTATTTTGTGTAGCAACCAGGTTGGGTACCACTTATGCACAACGAATTTCCCACTGTGAGTGAAACCTTGTTTCTTATCAATTGTAGATGGGGATTTAACTTTGATCTCCTGTAGTGATGATGTGTACTTTAGTGCTTGCTTGACTTGGAATGAGTGTAGGGAGTATGAGAAATGATTAAGGTTTAGGGGTATGATGCATGTGTGAATGATTAGGTATGGGGGTGTACAATGATGGTGAATTTAGGAAAATATTAGAAGTTTTTAGAGAATAGGTTTAGAATTAAAGAGAGGGGTGTGCAAATGTATATGGGATGGGAATATATATGAAGGGGTGTATGTATGAAGGGAAAGGAAATAGAGAATAGGATGGGAAAGTAAGGGGGTAAATGAAGTAAGAATAAACCATAGACGATAAATAGTAGAATATTAATGACCAAAGCTCATAACCAACATAACCTTAGACTAACACAAACTCATTTCGAATGGTTTTGATCAACAAAGACTGAAACATAACCCCTTTAGCTCAGATTGAATTTTTAAACATAATACCTCATGACTCCCACTGACTTGACACCATTTTATGCTTTGATTGAACCCTTTATGGAAGAAATTAGATGATGATGGATAGTGAACTTTGAGGCTATGAAAGCAGCAGTAGTCATAGGCTCAACTACTCAAGACTAAAAATTAAAGGATAAGGAAAATACATTTGACGACAAAAACCTATGACCCTAAAAACCCCGATAAAGGAAGATCCTATAACGATGGCGATATGATGTCCTCTATGCCTAAATGGCGGGAGGCCTGGCACACCTCTCGATTATGGGGAGAGGTTTAAGAAACACCTAGATTGACTGAGCGTCAGGGGTTCCCCTATTGTGTCAATTAGTGTGTAAATTAATTTGTATTTTTTGAGGAAATAAGATCTCTATCAATGCAATATAATCACATACATAAATCAAAATGAAAATGGAAAGGTAATTTTCATTTAGATTAAGCTATGTGATCAATCAAACTAAAAATGGTTTTTGTTTGTTTGTGTATGATAAAAAATCCTATGTATATCTGATCATCCTTGTCACTCTCAAAGTAACTGGGCCTTGCAAAGATATCTTCTGATGGGTCTTGGGGAAATGTCCGAAAGAACTGGCGACGCCTTCCAGCAGTTGAAGAATGAGCAAAGGTAATGGAAATGATGATCGAGTGTTTTCCACAACGTAACCTATAGGGAAAGGATGCCCTATATGTTTTCCACTAAAGTACCTTCATCCCATGTGAGCATTCGAGTCTTTAGCTTCTTGGTAGTCAGTTACCAGTACCGAGCACTAGATGGGTCGGGTAGCCACAAAGAGTACCACATGCGTTGGACCTAAGTCGAACCCCTTCTGAATCAGGTCTCTATTATGCTCGAGTATTCTTTTCCATTGGATGATTGAAGGATTTTGAGCACCCTAGAAGTAAAATTCTATGTTTCATAGATGTAAATGACCATGACAGCTTATGGGATGCCTACCCCCAATGGTCTTACCTGGAACTATTAATTCTTTTATGACCCATGTGGGGAGAGTTAATTGGTTCAAGTTATGGTTGTTTTTAATTATCTTGACTTTTCTTAGGGCGTGAATTGGTAAGCAAAGGTAAGCTAGTTGCAAAAATATCCAATCATCGGATTCCTTCTTGTACGAAGCTTACTAATGCTTAGTGTATGGCGAAGTGATCATACAAAGTGTGACAATATTTGGATATGCGATGATCCTTTACTATATCCCTCTAATTACACTACGTGTTTGATTGTTCCTTGCATGAAAAAAGAAATGATGTGTGTATAATGGGTCGCTTACACTCCTTCCTATTACACTACATGGAACTAAAGGGTTATGGGGAATCCAAACGCTTTGAGAAAGCATTCATATGAAAACCCAGGTTCTCCTAAAGGCGCAAAGGAAGCAAAGATTACTTTATTTTTGTACTAACACTTGGCCCTAGTCCAAAAACTAATGAAAAAAAAAAGTAGTTTAGTAGCAATATTTGTGGATGATGGGCCACTTACTCTACTAATTGATCTATGTGATTTACAGAAACTTTAGCAAAATATGAAAAACATGTATGGAATTTGGCCACTTACCCTTCTCCCTAATTAAGCTATGTGTGTTCTTTCAAATACAAGAATAACAAAAAACTATAATTTTTCCACTAATTATGGTTAGCACAACAATCCCACAAACTGAAAAAAGAATAACACAATGCAGAGGTGAAGGCAATTCACTAAAGGCTTCCAATCACCTAAAAAAATGGAAATACAAGCTTTTTTCTTGCTTTCTAGAGACTACGCATGTTTTTCCAACATAGACGCGTCACATGGGTGAGAATAGAGAATGAAAATTCATACTCTGAGGCTCAAAATAGGTCCCAGTGGTCCCGAAAAAATTCCAGATAGGTATTGAGTGCCTTATAGTGTGGTTATGTAGATAGGATGCCCTGCAACACAACCGTTAGAAAAAAGAAAAGAAACTAATG
The DNA here is from genome assembly GCA_034641835.2 of Pinus albicaulis. Lineage (NCBI taxonomy): Eukaryota > Viridiplantae > Streptophyta > Pinopsida > Pinales > Pinaceae > Pinus > Pinus albicaulis. Next base: position 708,902,232 of record CM076584.1, read on the forward strand.
GAGTTTCCAATTCTGTGTTATTGTTTTTGTGGCAATCGAATACCAAATAATACATCCTTAATAGTCGGTTGTTCCCTGCAAAGGATTATAGAGATAATTGGTGATGTTAGTGGACATACTTAAACAAAAAAAAGGATTACATATAGCGGAAACAATGCATCTACAAACATTAATTAAACAAAAGAGACAAATACAAACAATTCTCAATGAAGCAACAAGTCAACACAATAATGGAAAAAAACTCCCTTTATTGACTGTTGGTGGTAGAAGAACACAATAGAATACTGAAAAGATTTGCAGAGAATTTTTTGAGCTATGATGCTCAAATATCCTCAGCAAGGATGTCCATTTCCTTTGTCTCTTTGCAAGCTTCTCCTCTCTCTCAAAATAAGTGTGAAGACTCTCCAATGGTTGACTCTTTTGCTCTCACTAAGATGTTGGATTTCTTAGAAGCAATATGGCCAACATGCTAGTGCTATCACTTCCTTTTCTTAAAGAATGAAATGTGGTGTTGATCTGATAGCGATTTTGCCAGCATAACAATGTCTCATGTTTTTCTCTTCCCATGGCTTATTTATATAGAAAATTTTGAACCCATCTTCCCTCCCTTGGTACAAGAGTGATAGTGACCCAAGCGTAGGACAAGATGATTCCATTGAGGGTTGCATATCTTCAGGGAAACCTCAAGTCGATTTTCCTTGACTGGACATGTCAAGGAATCCCATCCCCAATTGTGGGAAGTGGTCCTGGAATGGTGAGTTTGCCCTTCCTTCAACCGCACAACTTTCGAAGGAAAAGTCACGTGGTCGCGCATTTCGACCTTTATTCTAGTGTGTGGTCAAAAATGTCCTCTTATGACCTTAGGAAAAGTTATATTTTTATTATTTCCATGATTTCTTTGGTTGGAAAATCTTGATTTGTACCTTTCGTTGGACGATCTCTAATGTCTTTTGCAGTGTAATATTTTATGGTGTTAACAATAGGGACATATCTATTTGTTCACCATCAAAATTTTACATATGTATTATTTTATTTTCATGATTTCCAGCCATAACTTCATGTTGATACACTCAATTTTGATGACACAAATTTTTTTCTCTCATCGCATCATTCTAATGGAGGATTTCGACAATAGACATTTTCCATGAATGGAATGTCATACAACATTCATTAAGTCATGATACTTGTATAGTCTCCATCTCAACATTATGGTAGTTTGATAACATGTATTTTCTTGTCATTTACTTTCATTTCTAGACTTAAGGATGATATGACCCCCTGCCACACATGACATGGATAATCATTACCCTCAAGTTGGGGGGTGTGGTGGATTGCATATATCATACGATACACCATATCACTATCCTAAATTAGTAATTATATGTTGTACAAGACACCATACCCTTATCCTAATTCAATATTTACCAACTAGAGCTTGTATTTATAGTAATAAGTCATCGTTACTCCTACCATCATTCTTGAAACCCAATGTGACTAGAAATTATCCCCAATGACTGTGAATTATGTAATGAAGTTGAAAAATTGCCGAAAGGGTAAGCCAATTCTAGAAAACTCACATTCTCTAAACCAACAATTTTTTTCATATACCAAATGTTAACACTATAACAATTTTGAGCAGCCATGGGAGGAGTAGGAGTCCGTCATGAACCCGATTCTACGAATGTCTTGCTACATCATCCATAAGCCCTAGAGATATTTCAAAATGTGTGATGGTTAGCCTATTCTAAGAATTTGTAGGGATTTGATGAACATATTACTTTATAATTTGCATAGGATTTGAATGATCAAGGTTTAGTGGTTGGAGGATTTAGTATTATTGTTACATAAGATGTCATTACTAGGGCGATAAGTTTTCCTAAGACAGAAACACATTATTTTTGCAATAAATTAGAAATCCTAATAACTAAAAACACATTTTTATAGCAAGGAGAGGAGGTAAGGCATAAGGGAAGAGGAATTGAAAAAAAATCCCTTCCTCACCCTTGGGACGATGCAACTTTGTTTATTAAGAAATGTATCACTTGTGAAGGGTCTTTTGGGCTTGTATTTCATTACCACTTTCGGCTGCTAGTTCATTCCCATAATGGATAGTTGATCAATATGCCTTATTATATTTTAAAATAATTACAACATATGGTATATTTTGTACTTCTCGAGAAGCATCCTAGAATATTCTTATCTAACCATGTGTTGATAAAATTGATCATAATTGACACACTACAACATTAAAGAAACTCATGGACCAGATTTATAGCAGGACAACACGCACCAGTCCCTAAGGAGGAAAAGAGTGAAGTTGAAGAACAGGGGGACAATGTTAAAATAGTGTAAGAAAAAAGGGAAGTTACACCGCCTAGGCCTTGTCAGAGGGTCTTCGAATCACGCATTCTGCGAAGAGGTCTCGTACTGCAGAAGAAATATCGGAGGAGACATAGGTTGAAAATGCATTGGTTAGGATTTGATAAAGGTCAAATAAGAAAGAAAGAAAGAAATATTGTGGGAGGAATTAAAACTGTTACAATAAGAAAAGGAGTTGATGTATTCAAGTTTGCAAAGAATGCATTGAGTTGTTGAACTTCATCTCATTCCTATCTCAATATCTTCAAGAAAAACCCTTCCACTCCAAATTAATGACAATTAAAAAGTGACATCCATATGAAGTAAGATATGTTCAAGCCTTCCTTGAAACCTTCCAGAAGACCAAATTTTCATAAGAACATCTATTATGTGAGTTGTATTTCCATGATTGTTCTTGTTTTGGATATAAAACTTTCAATATTACACCCAATGTTGGAGATGTTAGGTTGAGATCCTTCACATCATTTATGAAAAACCAAGTCATTTGGAAGGTTGTATGAGATATTGTAACAAAAAACAATTGAGTTATGAAATTTCTTAACCCAAATGAGCCAAGATGCACTCAAACTGTTTATGTGGCATATAATAGGATGTGGTGATACCCAACCACTAAAATATGTTGATGGGGTTTAGGAATAGGGTTATGGAGTGATGTATTAGGAATGGAATATCAGGGTGCTGATACAAAATGAATTGGAAGGAAGTAGGCTCATGTGAGAAGTTTGTAAAGAGGAACTGAGGAATGAGGAACCCTACTGATTTCAGAATTTTGTACATGCACTTTCTAGGGTGTCACATTACATGGATTGTATCAAGAGAAGTGGAATTAGTTGGTATGGAATTATGTTTAAATTTCCACTTATTTGGCTTCTTGTTTACAATTATCGACATTCCATATGAGATAAATGATAAGTTATGGGAAATGGAGTTTTTTATTTCTTGAGGTTACAAAGCACTCGATCAAGATGTCATGGGGACATATGAATTTTCAAACTTCCACTCACAGCATGTTAGAAACTAATTATAAGGGTTTGCATGAGGACATGTAAATGTTTAATTTGGGGGTAGATGTTGGGACATATAATTGGTTTTTATGCAACCAAATCAGAAAAAAGAAGAAAATATAGATCAATGACTTGAAAATTAGCCTCTTTGAGGGGGAAACCTCCTTTACAACACATAAATGAACAATTCTTGGATAATTCAAATGACAAGACCTCCTTGGTATATATAGGAGTCTAAAGGGTCAAAATATAATCAGAGCCTACATAAAAATAATAAGGTAAGGGTACAACAATAACAATATGGTGGCTACATGGGCAGAACAATAACAATAAGGGTGCTACACTAATATTATAGGGACCTAACATGTCCCTCTCCTTTAAAAAAAAGTGTTATCCTCAATGCTTCAGTAGTTATGGATGTTTTTGTATAGAATTATCATCCTCCCATGTGGAATCTTTAACAGGTAAGTTCTTCCACTTAATGAGATATTCTGAAATTGATAAATTCTGTATTGTTTGGGTTCTTGTTTCCATGATTGCTTCAGGTTCCAATATGATTTTTCCTTCCTCGTCAAGTTTTGGAAATATTGTTTGAATTGGGTAAACATGTGATAAAATCCATTGGGACCTCCTCCCAATGCTGAATTGGAATGGCTAAAGGTTGTAACATACATGGGGTCCTAATTGTCTCAACTTTATTTTGTTGGAAAACCAAAAATTCTACCACAAAATTCTGAATATCAGATTTAAGGCCATCCAAAAAAATCCTTCTTAACCCTGTGGTAAGTTTTTAAAAATCCTAAGTTCCCTCCTAAAGGAGAGGTGATCAGTTCCAAAATAATCTTTTGTTTGAGTTGGGAATTATTACATAGATATAAGTGATATTTGTACCATAATGAGTCATTTTTCCAAATAAATTTATCAGGTGTATTGGGATCTTGCTGAAACTTTTGAACGAGTGTCCACACGTCTTTGTTGTTATTTCATTCCTCCCTTGCTTTAGTTATCCAATCAAGTTGGATAATATAAATGGCATGGATAAATTCTTCCACATCCTCATACCTTCTTGAGAGCGCATCTTCAACAATATTTTGCTTTCCTTTTTTGTAGATGATTTCAAAGTCATAACCCAACATCTTAGTGACCTAATTTTTATGCTCTTCTGAAGATAATATTTGTTCCAAAAAGTGTTTAAGACTATCATGGTTTGTTTTTACCTTGAAGTGTCTTCCCATTATGTAAGGGTTCCATTGCTTTAGGGCATATATTATTGCCAACATTTTCTTCTCAAAAAAAAGTTTTTGTAAATATTTCCCCTTGATTGGACGAATTTCAAAAGTAATGGGTTTTCATTCTTGCATTTAAACAACACCAATTTCATTTCTTGGGACATCACATTCCACCATAAAGGTTTTTGTGAAGTCTGGTGTAGCTAAAACCGGAGCTTGGCGCATTACCTATTTAAGATATTCAAAGGAATTAGTTGCTTATGGAGTCCAAAAAAATGCATCTTTCTTCAGTAATGTTATTAGAGGTGCTTCTATTTTCCCATAATTCTTAACAAACTTGTGATAAAACCCTGTCAACCTGAGAAATACTCAAAGATTCTTTATCATTGTTGGTATTTTCCATTCCTTTATGGCTTTAATTTTGTTAGGATATACCTTAACACTCTCATGAGATACAATATGACTCAAATATTCCACCTCTTGTACCCCATAGAAACATTTGGAGGTTTTTGCATAAAATTGTTTCTCCTCCAATGGTTTGATAACCCTATAAACATGTTGAAAAAGATCCTTCCAAGACTTCTTGTAGATTAGTATATCATCAAAAAATAATAACACAAATTTTCTAAGGAAGGGTTTGAAAATGGAATTAATCAAACTTTGAAATGTGGAAGGTGCATTAGTAAGGCCAAAAGGCATGATCAAAAATTCATAATGACCTTCATGATTTATGAATGTTGTATTCGTAATTTCTTCAGTCTTCATTATAATTTGATGATATCCTGAATGAAGATCCAACTTGGTGAATTAAATCATTTCATGTAATTCATCCAACAATTCATCAATGATAGGTGTTAACAGTGGAAAATTGTACGAGCAAAATACATTAAAAATGGCAAGCAGAAGGTACATATAAAAGGGTTTCCAGAGAATAAATACATTATGAGGAGCCAAAATTTTAATTTTTCCTAAGGTCAAAGGCCAAAATTTATGGACCGTGCACAGGAAACACTAGCTCTTGGCGCACAGTGCAACTTTTTATTCGATAGCCCCACGCACTGCACAACTATCCTTTCGATAGTCGCGTGGTCCTGGGGATGATAGAATGTCACCATCCAGGACCTCTTGGCAGACTTGGTGAAAATATTCCCACTCAAACTAACCAAGTAGAGTCGTCTTTGAGCCAGCTTGAGGCTTTAGTGCAACACACAAAGGAATCATACCCCCACTCTTGTGTCACCATCCATTTTGGGCCAAGAGAAAGAGGGAAAATTTGAAAATGGTCTATAAAAGCCATCCTTGGGAAGATAAATGGGAGACACGTTGTTATGCTGGCCAAATTTCTCCATAGCAAACCAATTTGTGTTTTCTGGTAGTAGGAGGATTGGAAGGACTCATTTGTTGGCCACCCAACATCTCAGTCCAAGAGAGAGGATTTCACCACATGTTCGCTGATCTATCATTGTTTGAGAGGGAAGGGAGGCTTGCTAAAAACTTGAGGGGAAGAGACCCCGCTGTCTTAGATATTGGAGCTCCGTAGCTCGAAGGATCCAAAATAGGAGATTTAGAATTCTATCTTCTACTACTACCAACACCTAATAAAGGGAGAAGCTCTCCATTGTTTAGTTATTAGTGTGTTCTCTATTGAGCATGTATCTTGTGCATGTTGTTTTGTTTTTGTTTCATTGTTTATGTAGCATGCTATGTTTTCTTTCTAACTTAGCTTATTACATGTTGAACTATTTCCACTAACGTTTGACAAACCATTTTGACTTGGGACTCTTATGTAGGTAAGTAGCCTCCCTACTAAGAAAAGTGTTTTCATCTTCCCATGCGCTAAATACACTACCACAGGAATGGTGAGTCTGTTAGATTCTTTATTTTGAGTTAATGGTTGTTGATGCAGGTCCTTCTTCCTGCTCAGCTTGTTGCAAATCACCCCGGCATCCTCTCAGCATCTCCGATCACACTCAGTGAGGAGTTTTTCAAAGTAGAGGAGGAATTTTTTGCATTCTTCCCAACCGAGCGCATTCTTCTTTGACAGGCGCACGCTCTGCGCATGTGGGAAGATAAGCCGTACGGTAGGCAACAAGCTCATTTTTTCTTATTTTTTTCCATTTTTTCATTTGTAAAGTGCTTGGCAACCCATAAAATTTTTTCCATCACTGTGTTCTGGTATTTCATGACTGATTAGGACTCTTATTTTCTATTATTTATCTTAGCAACTAAATGGTTTTAATTTTATTTTTTTATTTTTTCAAATCATACATAGTTTAAGTAGGAAAAAGTAAGTCGCCTTCAATCCACATATGTTGTCCGAACAAATGATTTTCTGATAAAATATAAAAAATACATAGCGTAATTAGCATAAAAGTAAGTGGCCCACATATCCACATATCTTTAGTTAATTCAAGTTTTTTCAAAATTTTCATTAGATTAGTTCAATTTTGCATTAGGAATTGGGACTAGGACTAAATTGTCGAAAAGAAAGCAAGTAATATTTTCCACCCTTGCACCTCACAATGAGCCTGGGTATGTACATGAATGCTTTACTAAGACAATTTCCCATCTCCCTATAGTGCAAACATAGTCTAACTAGGCAAGGTTTAAGCGGCCCATAATCCGCACATCATTTATTTTTGCAAGGAACAATCACACATAGGGTAATTAGAAAAGGATTGTAAAGGATCAACGCATATCCACATCTCATAACACTTGTGATTGTATAATCCAAAGCACACACGAAGCATCGGTAAGTATTGGAATAAAAGGCACCTAGGGTGTTGGGACCTTTATCCTAGTTACTTCACCAAGGTACACCCTAAGAAAATTGAGACTCTCTAAAAATAATCATTAACTAAACTCACTAAATTCTCCCCACAGGGGCCACAAAATAAATTATATTTTAGGTTAGGACCATGGTGCGTAGGTATTTAATAATCCGTCGTGGTCATAGTACATTTGGAAATGTAGATGTTGAATTTTTAGGGAGCTTCAAATCCGTCTATCTGCCCATAGAACGAATACCCAAGTGTTACCAGAGACCCGTTTCAAAGGAGTTAATATTAGGCCCAGTGTATGCAGTAATTTTTGGGGCTACCTAACCCATCTAGTGCTTGGTACTAGTAGTTGATTACCAAGAAGCTCAAGACTCAAATTATCATGTGGGACAATGGTACTTTAGTGGCCAAAACTAGGGCATCCTTCCCTGTAGGTGACGGTGCAGGCAACACTTGATCCTCATACCATTACCTTGGTCGATTCTTCGGCTGCTAGAAGGCGTTACCACTTATTTTAGGACGTTAGCCCCAGTATCTATCAGAAGATGTATTCACAAGGCCTAGTTACATTTAGAGTGTAAGGATGAATAGGTCTATATAGGATTTTGAGAATCATACGCAAAACAAAAAAAACTACATTTTTTTTCTTGATTGATCACATATCATTAAATTAAAGGAAAAATTGCCTCTTATTGTTTCTCTTCGTTTTATGCATGTGATCGTATTTTCTTTGATAAGAATCTTTCTTCCCCACACGAACCAAAAAATATCACCAATATTAAGCTATTTGACACCATAACGAACCCAACGGGACCCTGTCAATCTAGGAATTTCTTGTACCTCCCCCCATTATAGGGAGAAGTGCCAGGTCTCCTACCATTTGGGTGTCGAAGACAACACCCCGCCACCATTATCAGTTCATTCATTATCAGGGCATCTATGATTGGAAACCCCCAAGGGTCACCCAACACCACACCAGTGGAAACCCCAGTAGGGTCACAACACTCAACCCTTCCCACAACCCCTAGAGGGCAGAGGAGAACTACCCCTTCGGTGAGTCAGCAAAATATTAATTAGGGTACGCCACAAGGTAATAGTCCCCAGGCACCTCCCCTAAACCATCACATTCAAACACTCGTTTTTCCATAGTGTACAATGGCAGTCAATATTCAGTTACCCTTCTTAGCATCACTTAATCTTATAGATCTAACGAAGTTATCTAATGACCCCATTACTCATGGCCTTAATTGGCCTCACATGCCAATGAAGCTCCCTTTGGATATACCAAAAATTGAGGGGAAGAAAGCAGAAGACCCAGGAAATCATATTATGACTTTCCACCTGTGGTGTATGTCCAATAGTATCATTGATGAGACCATTAGACTAAGAATTTTTCAACGGACCCTAACAGGGCCTGCGGAAAAATGGTATGTCGAGAAGCCTTCTACTTCTCATGGAACCTTTAGCGCCCTAGCTACCACGTTCCTCATCTATTTTGAGCTACCCATTCATCATGATTCGGGAATGGAACTACTGACACATTTTAGGCAAACGGAAACCGTCCATATATTGGACTGTGTCCATGAATGGTGGCAACGTCGCAGTTTGTGTAAAGCCAAACTCAACAATAGAGTTTTGTTGGAACTATTTTTGAAAACTCTCACAACTGAGATCTCAAAAGACGCGGCGATACAAAAATCTACTTATAAGGAGGATGCAATTAGAAAATCCCAACAACTTGAACTCATTTACACCCAATCAGGATATATTTACAATGTCCCGCCAAATTCCCTGCACCTGTAAAGTTATAGAGAGTTACCAGGTGCATCGAATACTGCAGACGGTTTGATCGAGTCCTTGACCCAAGGCCACCTAAGTAGCAGTATCCAGTACCTAGGATACTCGTACAATCCTACTCAAAACGTGTCGCAACCTGGCTACCATCAAAGTCATTTGCACCTTTGCAGAATATGACAAATAGGGTAATACCATACCATCAACAACAGGGAAGCTCATACCCTCACTCTCAATGGAACTAGTACTCAGCTAGGAATGTTGATACAAGAGAGCCTCCCCATAAATCTTACACCAATCATGGGGAGGGGAACCCATATCCCCCTTTTCCTACACAAAATCCACCACCAACGCAAAACAAAGCGTCAATGAACCTACTACAACCATCCTAGGATCAACAGCGACAATATTACAACCAGGAGAACAACAATAACCCTCCAAATGTTGCAAAAAATAATCCTAGGAATAAGAAAAATGGAGATTCTGGAATAGGGGGGAGTAATAAAAAACTACCCCCGCAATCTCAGCCTAGGGGCAACCCCAACCGAAATCAACACCAAGAGCCAAATAATAACTCCCAAGGGAAAAAAAATATACCCATTCTAAGGAAAAATCATTATTGTGCCATATGTGGTGAATACAACCATTACACTCACCACTGTCTTGAACTCCCCGAACTGAAAAAACTTCAGTGTAACCATGGACAAGGGGGACCTCCTCAACAACCTACTGTAATGCAAGAACCCTTACCCCACCAAGGATTGGTTAACACCCAGCAACAACAACCACCCCAAAATGATATCGGAGGAGGCAGTCACGAAATCTACATGGCTAGCAAAGAATTGTGCTTCCAAACAAGTAATAGGAACTATGATACACCTCCGAACACCAACCCATCAGGTACAAGTATGAGTGCACCTACTACACCGTTAACCATCTCCAAAATACCTATAGAGTCCCTTCCCAAAATAGTCAAGGGACCAACCATGCATGTAGGACATCACTCTAAATTTTCTCATAGCTATAACATAATAGATGATTTAGCACAATCACCAGTTCCTATGTCAGCCTTAGAAGTTTTGCAATCGTTCCCAAGACAATGGAAAGCCTTAATTTCCATGTTAGGAGCAATCGATCCTTTTGATTCACGCCTAATTATTTTCGACCTAGACAAATCAAGCCCGAGGCTTCCCTCTTGTGTCACTTTCCAAATACCAGTTTCGGTTCAAAACATCATCATACACCGATGGATCGTTGATGAAGGAGCATCCACATGTATCATGTCCAAATAAGTTTGGAAAAAATTAGGATCACCTGAATTAAAACCATCTGACATCATGCTTAGAGCATATGACGGTCGCCCTTCATCCCCCGTCGGTCTATATCAAAATGTCCCAATAAACCTGGCTAGAAAGAAAATTCTTATAGTCATTGAGGTCTTAGATGCACAAGTAGACTACAATATACTCCTTGGGCGAAGTTATATGTACACCATAACTGCAGTCACGTCCTCTTTTTTTAGGGTAATGATGTTTCCCCATGATAATTGGATCATCACCATCGACAAGCTCACATACTATGAAACCCATGATGTCTCTCAATGTCATGTTACCATACGTACACACAACCACACAACCACTTACATGGTATACATAATTTGGCCCATGCCATTTCAAACCATCATCCATCCGAGGGTCATTCCTAGGAGATCCCGCTATTATACCAGAGGGAGTCCCGGAAAGTACGGGGGAAATGGTGTGCATGATGCTCTCATCAAACATCGAAACTAGCCTAGACATAGAAACCAGCAGTACGGAGGTCGAAGCCACTAGCACGACATTCCTACCCTATGCCATTTTTCAAACCCAATTTTTATACCCCCCACCTACTTTTCTGTCAAAACAAGTCATGAAAAATATGACATTTCCGAATATGGATTTTGCAATACTCGTGTGGTATTTGGTCCCCCCCCCCACCCCCCCCACCATGCTAGGAATTATAGGCATCACCTTTACAGGAATAACTCCTATTTTCCCTCAAGAGGTCATATCAGTTAACGAAACACCTATAGCAATGGCAGCTGATACAACCAAGGAAAAAAAAAAGGGAAGAAATTCAAAACCCCCAAGTTACCTAGGGCATTACAACCTTGCGCATTGTGCGATATCCTAGCTCATCCTTCTAATATTTTCCCGAAGTTAGATGAATTGAAACCCCTTCTACATGCCGAAATAAATGTTGTGACCTTGAATTCCCATAAAAAGAAACAGGCCATGAACAACCAAGGGAAATCATTACACACCAATCATGCATGCACCATATGCGACCATTATGGGCATTATACCCATCACTTTCCAGAGATGCCACAATATAGGGATGCATTGCAAGCCCTAGAACAATCTTACCAAGAAGACCCCTCATCTCCACTCATACAAATGGAAAAAGGAGAACCTAAAAGCATAGTATACATACGATATGATCCTACATCTTGCTCATATGTAGTCACCTCATTGGCCCAAAGACAAAAAACAGAGACCATACCACATGTCCCAGTTTACGCACTATGTGACGAGTCTAATCACTTAGTCACATAGTGCCCCAAGTTAAGGGTGTTCAACCATTGGTATCAAGACCCACGAGTTGCCCAAAACAACTTAGTTCAACATCCATGACATATGTGTCATATTTGTCAGAGTAACCACCACGTGTGCCGTTGTCCCCATATCTATCGATTCCGGTCTATGTTGGATTTCATGTGACGCTTCATCACTAAAAACCCTAACTTAGCTGTCTCAAACACGAAATCCACAAACATCACTACAACTCAAAGGACGGAAGAAACAAGGACCATATTGTGTGTGTTCGAGGAGAGACGGTCACCTAAATGACCACCTCTTCCCAGTAATCATCCTCAAGCTCTGGTCCAACCCTACGCGCTTTGTAATGAACGAGATTAATTTATCGTTTACTATGCAACTTTAGAGTTATTTCAAATATGGTACCTGGTCAAGCCAGTGTACTACGATGGCCTGCAAGTAGTCCAATATTCGTGTCGAGTGTCTTTGGATAACCACCCGGTTCATCATTGTCCCTACATCCCCCGCTTCTGTTTGGCATTAAATTTTTTACGCCATGCCATAACTCATCTTGCTGCAGAAGACAGATCGGATTTGGACTCAGTGGAAAGTTCGAAAACCTAAGAGAATGATGCAACTAGGTCCATCCTCTTCATATCGGCAGAAAAACAGCCAACGAGGGGGCATATTATCACCCCCAATAGCCCTCCACAAATAATCCCAACCTGCGCATTATGCAATGCACACAATCACCTGATCAATCAATGCCTAGATTTACAATCACTTCGAAAATGGTACCCAATTACTCCGGTAGTACAAAGGAAGTGGAGAACCAAAGAGAAATAGTCTTGTCTAATTTGTAAAGATATCCATCATGCTCGACATTGTACTTACATCCCCCAATTTCCACCTATGTTAGACGTCATACACCCATTAGTATACAAATATCCTGATGTAACCGGTTTCGAACCTAGGCATCCAAGCACAGTGTGACCTTCTCCCCATCATCACAAAAACCCTAGGAAGGCTAAGTTGACCAATCATCCTAGCGAGGCATGAAACCAGCCAAGAACAACATATTTCCTATGCGATAAAAATGTCCACATGGTCAATCAGTGCCAGGAACTCAAGAAAGTCATTGTTAGTCTTCACATGGTCACCACCATACTACAGGTCCATCTCTCTAATCAAGAGAATATCACATGCTTCTATTGCAAGATTTGCTTGCAGTTCCACCACACTATGAATTGTGAATACCTCCAAATGTTATGAGTGGCAAGAGCAGCATTGAGTTTGGACTCCCTAAAGGAGCCACACCAACCAAGACCAAAGACTTAGAAATGGCAGAAGTGCAAAAATTCCCCAATTCCCAATCATCTCCAAGCATCCACTTCTAGCATGGAGAGTAGTGTTGGTTCTTACACCATCTACTCGATAGGCACCTTTACTCCATGCACCATTTGCACGAGCCATAACCATGAAACAGAGATGTGTCGCATGATGAAAACATTTCGGCACCTTTGCATTCAATGAAACTTCTAAGTACAAGGATGTGCATGCACCCTTAGTATGCCACCAGAAGAGCACGAGTTTTCTCTTAAAAAAACAACGATAACGAAAATTCTTCCACCATTTAACACTGACGACACAAAACACCATATACGATTCATCTCATCATGCATGTGAACCATGAATCGTGTTATCTGATCATCTTTCATTGGTGTAAATACCGATGCAACTACCACAACACTAGTAGTATCATCTATGGTGAAAACCCAACCCGTCTGCACCATGTTAACCGCGTCTAGTTCCACTAAATCAACCACATAATCATATGCATGTCTGTTGACCAACACTGTTAGGCCAAAACCAATTCCTCATGGCTGCACAAACCAATTCCCCCTTATACATCTTGTTTCACTTTGATGAAGATATTCTAGAGGCCATGATAGAACCAAATTTTTTGTGGGACTCAATGCACCATTGCTTATTTTTTCTTCCAGGAAAAACGTTCAGGCCTAGCAGGCCAAAAACCCAGGATATATACGCCATTAAATCCAAAGACTTCCTTCCATATGGGAAGTTAGACTGGTACAAAAACCCTATCCTAGTGCCTGATGTGTTCGAAGAAGGGAATATGTTGAATATTTTGCCAACCATCTAGGTGAATATCTCAAGAAAACCAGGAAAAACTGGATAAATATCACTAGGGGAAGCATGCTCCCTAGACAAGGTAGTGGCTTTTACAAACTTTTTACAAAAGTACATGGATATCTTTGCATGGGATTATTCGGAAATGCCAGGGCTTAGCCCCACCATTGTAGAACACCACTTTGACACCTGGCCTGATGTATCACCATTCTGCCAAAACCAGCGTCAATTACACCCATCCAAGGCAGAAGCAATCAAGCAAGAGATTTACAAGCTTCAAAAAGTCATGGGTTTCCAACCCTGTACCTGTCATGAAAAAATAGGGCATCATTCGAGTCTACACTGATTTTAGAGATTTGAATAAAGCTTGTCCCAAAGACAACTACCCTACCCTGCTTATCGACCAAGTCATTGATGCTTGCGCCAGGCCTTTTCCTTCATGAACAGATTCTCAGGGTACAATCAAATTCCAATCCGACATATGGACCGGTACAAAATGACATTCACTACCCCTTGAGGCACATTCACATATCAAGTTATGCCTTTCGGTCTTAAAAATGATGGAGCCACCTTCCAGCGGGCCATGAATTATATCTTCCACGACTTGGCTCACCTCATCTTAGCTTACTTGGACGACCTCACCATATGATCTAAGAAACGAAGTGACCATCTAGAGGACTTACAGTTAGTATTCCAACAGTGCCGAAACTACAACCTACGCTTGAACCTCCTCAAGCGTGTCTTCTGCGTTAACGCAAGTAGAGTATTAGGATTCATCGTATCCCAACAAGGGATCATAGTGGAACCCCTCAAGGTCTAAGAAATAAAGGAAGTTCCACCACTTAAAACTCTCAAGAAACTTCAAATGCTGTAAGGGAAAGAAAACTTCTTACAACTCTTTATCCCCAACTATCCCACTTGCGCGCAAGGTTTCCTACGCCTACTCCATTAGGAAATTCCATTCAAATGGGATGATCAGGATAAAAAGTCATTTGAGGCACTAAAAGATGTATTGTCTTCAGCCCCTTTGATTAGTCCACCCAATTACGACAAAGACTACACCTTATATCTATCGACATCAAACACAACCATAGTTGCGGTGTTAGTCCAAGACAGACCAGATAATAAATAACACGTAATATATTACGTCAGTAAGAACCTATCTGGCCGTGATTTAAAATATGAACTGGAAGAAAAAACTTCCTTAGCCCTAGTACACGTAGTACAAAAAATTTAACATTACATCATCCAAAGGACTACAACAGTTATAGCAACTATCAACCCCATGAGATATCTGCTAACCCGCCGTCTGATGAACCATAAGTACACTCGATGGGTCATCATACTACAGGAATTCAACCTACATTTTAGCTCCCCCAAGAACAAAAAAACATTAATCTTAGTTGAGTTCATCATTGACCTTCCAAGTGTGACTCAAGGATCCCTAGTTAACGACTCACTACCAAATGAACATCTATTCTTAGTGACAACCGAGGACCCTTGGTACGACGACATCCTCCTATTATTGTGAACCCAAAATTTCAAACCACAGCTCAACCATGATGACCAAAGGTGCATACACCATCAAGCCCCCCAGTACCTTCTCATGGGGGATGCCCTTTATCGAAGAGGCATTGACACTGTTTTATGCTGATGTCTCACACAAGACCAATTTGAGAAAGCCCTAAATGACTGCAATAATGGGGCTTGCGCTGATCACCTCTTAGGGATGGCCACTGCCCAAAAAAATCCTGTGGGCTAGTTATTTTTGGTCCACCCTATTCCACAATTGCTTTCAAGCAGTGAAATAGTGTGAGCGATGCCAACGCTTCGCCCACAAGGCAAGAGCACCTCCCTCTCCTCTGCACCCGGTCATTGTAGCAAGTCCCTTTTACAAATGGGGAATTGACTTTATGACTTGCAACCATGCGTCGTCTAGAAACAAAAAATACATTATTTTAGTTGTTGACTATTTCACCAAGTGGGTAGAAGCCATACCTACATATGACAACACGGCATAAACCGTTGCTCGGTTTCTCTTCAACCACGTCATCACATGATTTGGTGTGCCTATGGAATTAGTCTCCGACCATGGAAATCATTTCGAAAATGAAATATTCCAAGAGTTTTCCCATCATCAAGGATTCACATACGAGTTTGTGTCTCTATACTACCCCTGGTCCAATGGTCAGGTAGAAGTTGTAAATAAAGTGATCAAAACAATGTTACAGTGTATGGTCAACAACCATAAAACTAACTGGCACCATATGGTATTTTCAGCCTTGTGGGCATATCGCATAGCAGTTAAATCTTCAACAAGATTCACACCTTTCCAACTAGTATATGGAGTGGAGGCCATGATTCCCATTGAATGCAAAATCCCTAACTTAGACGTGGTTATCGAACTCATCGATGATACCCAACCTTTAGAGCAATAGTTGGTACAGTTAGAACTAGTCGATGAAAATTGACGAGAATCTCTCCAACATAATGAGGTGTGCAAGAAAAGGGTAAAAGCATCATTCGACCACAACATAAACCCTCGCTGATTTTTCAGAGGAGGAGCTATTCCTCCGCTACGATGTTGCAGAAGAGGCCTTAGGACCCTGGAAGTTCGAAACATTATAAAAGGTTCCTTACATCATAGTGACACTACCTCCTCAAAGGAGCATACATCTTGTCTGAGCCCGACGGTACATGCCTAGCTAACCTCGTCAATGGGCTCTACCTCAAAAAAATTCACCCATAAGGGCAGGAAGTCTCAGCCTTAGAGATAATATGCATGTAACATAAATATTTGAGATGATCCCAATCATCGAGGACTTGTTCTAAAAAATTCTCTTTTGTCATAGATGGATCATCCCCCCATCCACTATTTTGGATTCGCTAATGGGGAGTCATGATGGTCGAAAAATCTAGCATAGCTGCCTGGGCCATATACTCACTTGACTGGTCATTGTTCCTCACCAACGGAGTATGTATCGGAATAGCTACCAATAATCAAGCAGAATATGATGCAATATTCGGGCTGTTGAGAAATGCCTCCAACCAGGGCATTCACCACTTACATGTGTATCTTGATTCCCAGCTAGTGGTATCACAGTTAAACCAAGCTTTTGAATTACGAGATTCACACCTATTTAGGAAGTACTTGCATGCACTATAGTTGAGTCGTCATTTTGATCACATTACATTTACACATATACCCAGAAATCAAAACTAGATATTTGATCGTATAGCTAATTATATCCTATATTGGAATGCATCTCCTATAAACCATCATCCATAAAGAAGTAAGGCATAAAACATAAATATCCATCATAGGTACATAACATGCATCATAAACAGAAATAATAACCATAGACACATCATAAGAGCTACAAAAATATACATCTCGCATATATACACCAAAAAATATATTAGTCCCAATATACAAAACAGGTCCTTGACCATCATGTCAACCAAAAATATACATGTCATCAAAATAGGGAAGCATCCTCATAGTTGGTGCTTTCCCTAACCATAAAAAAATCTCTAGGGATGAGCCCTGCCTGGTGGGTCCTATGGACCCATGGCTACACCTAGTGTCGATATAAGTGCAGCAGCCACAACAGCAAGTGTCACCCGGCGTAAAGTTGGGTGATGCGCCCTCTCTCGATCCATCATTGTCTCCATTAGAGGTCATCAAAGTCGTAAAAGAAACCTCAGGTTGTCATACCTCGGGTCAAACTCTCTAACCAACTCCATGAGTTAGCTAGACCTGTTACACGAGCATCAACAACCTCATCTCGAGCCTCTGCTGCAAACACTCTAAGGTCAGCAACAACCAACTACTCCTCGACCACCGCTACTCGTGCCTCAGCTGCCTCAGCACAGGAAAGGAGAGAAACATCCCCACCAGTAGTTGCAGCGTTGCTTCCCTCCCTTGAATGGCCTCCTGCACCACCCTGCCAGCCAACTATGGCTTGACCAGCCCCAACTGGGACCCTCCTCAAAGGCTAATGACCCACCAAGTGGGTAGTAGGATGCCCTGCCAAACCCACATCTGCAAGAGAAACCAAAAATAGTATCAATGTCACCATCAAAGACATATAGATCTATATATAATAAAAATCCTCAAAATGCAGAAGAGCGTCAAAAGTCATACCTATCGGGCCCCATGCATAACATGCAAGAAGACCCATATCTAGGTCCCCTTGGAAGTCCACGCAGAGTATGGGTAGTCAAGAAACATATGCGGGTTCAAATCGAACCCCGCCTCAATCGTCGCATCTCAGTAGTGACCCCCCTCTCCTCATCCACCACGGGGCATCACAGGTGCCCACCAACACAACATAGGATCCCTCGGAGGACCCAAGGGCACTTTCACAAAAGGATAAAGCATCACAACCCTCTCATACATGATGCTGCATAGGATACTCGCATAAGAGAATACCTTAATGGTCCCCCTCTAGGCCTTGCCCAGCTGTGTAACCATGTCATGGTAGACATAGCGAGCCCAGTCGAAGAAGTGACCATCTCGAAGCTAGCGCAAAACCACAATATGCGGGCCTGACATGCGATGAGGCACGATCGACTCTGATAGGTGAACTATCATCGCTAGAGAATCCCTCTTAACTAATTCTATCACATAGCTCAAACAGACGCATCTATGAGTGATCGCATCAGGACCACAGTGATCCTGGGCCCAATGGTTGATGTTTACTCCCCAAGCTAGGAGTGGATACGGAAGAGCCTCCCCCTGAGGTAGTAGCACAATCATAAAGTAAACACCAGTCTCTGGCTAGATCATGACGTCTCTACGGTGCAACACCATAACACATCATCTCCTATTCCAGCAACAGACTAGGTATCACAGTAACCCATCCTACGATCTCAGTAAGTTGTTCTCTAAAAACTTGAGTAACTCATACTGAGCCAAAACCCCCCGAACATTGGGGTCTTGGGCCACAGATGCATGGATATCAGGTCATTCTCTCTCCTACCACAACATCCTGTCACTAGAGAAAAAACCAAAAATTAGTTTTTAAACCAAAATGATTAAAAAAAAATTCAAAAATAGACTCTATTGTGCTTGTGAAAAGCTTAGGCGCAATGACCGCGCATCTATATTAGATACAGATGTGTGGTCCATCGTGCATAATTTTTCCCGACCGCGATGGCCTCACGCAAAATTTACCTTCTGCGCGAGGACCGCGTGGGTCAGCCTTGGTCGCCTGCACTTCTAGAGAGCTGATGGCGAGGGGATGAAGATGTATATCTCTGTACAAAATATTTGAATGATCTAGATAATGAAAGAGGATGACCAATGCCTCATAATCTGTATACAATATCTGATAGTGCTCATCAATGTCCGAGGTGGACCAGTAGAAGTGTACATCAGCAGCATAGATGTAAAAATGTAAATGCATCACTTATTTCTTATTATGGATTATTTGGCTCTTGGTGGGGGCTTTCAGGTGTGAGTATTTTGAGAACGTTCATTTTCCTAATGAGACAACTTACGATGGGGGTAGCTTCGGATATGATCCTGCGCTAGTCTCATCATGCCTAAGGGCACAAAGTGACTCGACTCCAATAGATGATTACTCCAAGCTAACGCTCTCATATTCTGTATCTGCTTGTCAATTAGTATTATTTTTTACAATAATACATAATTTACAAGGAGGACCGCGCGGGTCAACCTTGATCGCCTGCGCAGTCGGACCCAAAAATGGGTATAAAGTTCGTACAAATCCATATTTTTAATGAAAGAAAATGACAAAAATGAAAAGCATGACTTTTAGGGTCCTACCTGACACTGAAAACACGAATTTAGGGTATTCAGGCTGACCAAAACGGCAAGAGAATCTCGGGAACGGGGGCTCATCTCTGACCTCAGACCCTCAAAAGACACAAATGAGTTGAAATGATCCATATTGGCCCATATATTGCCCTTTTCTCATTTTTCAAAAGACCATAACTGGAGCTCATAGTACCTGATTGAAAAACCATGATAAACATAGTGATCAACACTTCATAACATTAAAACCTAGTCCCATAAATACACGCCTCAGAAAAAGTCATTTTCAGTCACAACATGTATGCCCTCTCTTATTGCTTTACATTCAAATTATTTCAAATATGTTTGTATGAAAAATATGCTTTTACTTGGGGTATTGGTAGTAGGTATTACAAACATGCCAAATCACCATATGTCCCAGCCAACAAAGTTACAAGAGTAGGTATCATTCCACCCCTAGCATGATAGGCTCCCCAAATAATATTTCCATATTATGACATCATTTCTCCAAATAAATTGACCATAAGTTTCATTCACTTGACCATGTTTATCATCACCCCACCTTGCACATGATATACACCCTTGCAGGTCAGTATAGCCTAACCCTACATGGCGTCCATCACTCATGTAGACCATACACCAAAGGTCTATAGCCATGATCATAAGAACCCCAAGCCTGGGAATCACTTCATGTTAATTCATCCATCATACATCAATTCAATTTTTACCCATGTCGTTTTAAAAACCCTTTCCTAGGCTACCATTCTCACAAGCAGATCAAAAAACGCACCACCTCGTCTCACACTTGGCCTATCACACCCCCATTAGCATAGCCCATCTGCGACAATTTTCATCCGCTTCATCACCCCCACACCGAGACCAACCAATGGGGCCACCACCCTTAGCAAAACACACTCCTCACACCATAGTGACAGATTATTTCATGTTTATAGGGGAACTCGTCTCTGTGCTTATACATCCAAACCCATTCTATATTCTTTTGGAAAGTGTACAATTTTTTTTTAAGAGAGCACTCCCACCCATCTATTTAAATTTATCACTTGGCAACAATCCCTATTCACCCTTGGTCAGAGCTACATATTCTTTTACCACACCCAACCATGACACTCATAAAAACCATACACCCACCCTAGACGTCCTACCGACCCTAAGGATGTCTCACCAAAAAATGTTATGACCTCCGCCACTCACATTTACAGCTCCGACATTGGGCCACTTAACTACCATCCCCAGTTATAACCATTTCTCGTCATCATGCCTAGTTAACCCATCACGCCACACCCTGCAACACTAGAATCCTTGGTCCCTTGCATCAGTACTCATTTCGGTCGGTTGATGCTTCCTTCTTGTCGACTACAACAAAATTTTTCCAAGAAGGAGGTAGTACCTTGGATGACTCCTCACCTCAATAGGGGCATCCCTAGATGGCACTATGGGAATCATCATTTCCCATTGAGGTCATCGATCCTCTTGAAATTCAACTTCAAGATAATATTTCATGGTATCGTACTTCATGATCATTGCACTCTGTCAGAATTTGTCAAAGACCCGTAACTTGATAAGCATCTCTTTCAGCAATGCTTACACGGGAAGGTCCCCTATAGTCAAAGACCAACGCATAAAATTAACACTCGTTATAAGCAAACGTTCCGTACCAATATTATGCACGTGGGCACCACATTCAACCTTATTTCAAATAAAAATTCCCCCAAGGACGTCAACAACCATCACCATCAACCAACAATAAGTCACTACCAAAATTGGCATAAACATAACCACTATCTGTTAGATAAGCTTAACTAGTCAAAACATCATGAGCATGGGACATGCCAACCTCATAGAAATATTTTATTCATTCTATCTCTTGCAGGTTTCTAAGAGAGCATGGTGTCTTTTTTACTCAAGGAAATGGGTGTCTCAACTTAGTTCCAAAGAAAGTTACTCTCTCTCTCTCTTAAAAGGATCACACAGAAAAGAAACCATAATGAATTTCAGTTATACATTTCTTCCTAGACCTCATTCATTAGGGGGAAATTATTAACACTGGAAAATCGTACAGGAAAAAGACATTAAAAATGGAAAGTAGAAGGTATAGATAAAGGGTTTCCAGAGAAGATATACATTGCAAGGAGAAAATTTTTAAATTTTTCCTAAGTTCAAAGGATAAAATTTATGGACCGTGCACAGGCAACACTGGCTCTTGGCGGGCAATGCGGATTTTATTCTATAGTCGCGCGTTGTGAAGCTATCCCTTCGATAGCTGCGCGGTCCTGAGGATGATGGAATCTCACCATTCGGGACCACTTGTCACAGTTGGTGAAAAATATTCCCACTCAAACTAACCAAGCATAGTCGCCTTTGAGCCACCTTGAGGCTTTAGTGCAACACACAAAGGAATCATACCCCCACTCTTGTGTCACCATCCATCTTGGGCCAAGGGAAGAAGGGAAATTTTGAAAATAGTCTATAAAAGCTAGCCTTGGGAAGAGAAATGGGAGACACATTGTTATGCTAGCCAAATTTCTCCATAGAAAATCAGCTTGTGTTGTCCAACAGCAGAAGGATTGGAAGGACTTAGTTGTTTTCCACCTAACATCTGAGTCCAAGAGAGATTAGCTCACCACATGTTTGTTGATCTACCATCCTTTGAGAGGGAAGAGAGGCTTGCTGAAAACTTGAGGGGAAGGGACCCCATTTTCTTGGATATTGGAGCTCTGTAGCTCGAAGGATCCACTACAAGATATTTAGCATTCTATCTTCTACTACTACCAGCACCTAATAAAGGGAGAAGCTCTCCATTGTTGAGTTATTAGTGTGTTTGCTCTATTGAGCGTGTATATTGTGAATGTTGTTTTGTTTTTGTTTCATTGTTTATGTAGCATGCTATGTTTCCTTTCTAACTTAGCTTATTACATGTTCAAATTGTTCCACTAACATTTGAAAAACCATTTTGACATGTGACTCTTATGTAGTTAAGAAGCCTCCCTACTAAGCAAAGTGTATTTTGTCTGCCCATGCGCCGAATGCACTACCACAATAGGAATGGGAAATTTATCTTTAATATTGAGCTTGTTGACTCCCTATAATCTAGACACATACGCCATGATCTGATCCTTCTTGTGTGCCAATACTAATGGAGTAGAGAAAGAAATTTTGCTATGTTGAATCATACATGCCCCTAGCAGTTCTGCAACCATATGTTCAATTTCACTTTTTTAGGCATAAGGATATTTTTAAGGTTTGATGTTTGGAGGAACGCTTCCTAGGATCAAGTGAATAGCATGATCATGATAAAAAATAGGTGGGATTCCTTTGGGAGTCTCAAATACCTTGGAATTTGTTAGTGAAAAAGGAGGTCTCAGAGCAAGACATAGGTTCAGAAGAGAGGCCAACAAGGTTTCTGCAGTAGTATAGCACAACGCCAACATTTTAACCCTACTTCGAGGAGTAGAGCGTCTCACTCAAGGCATGTCATGACCTTAATAAGGTTAGGAAACAAATCAAGTATCGACCGATTACAATTATAAAGTACAGCTGAAGGGACTTGGAATAGCAAACAGATCTTACTACTTTGCATAAGATATCACTCATTAAGCACATTCAGTATGTAGAATTAAAATTTAAAACAGGCCATACATTCACAATAAGCAATTGATTAACATGGAACTTATAACATCAAACACAGGTAGAGGTATATTCCATTATCAATAAAAAAGAGCTACATTACTCTGTAGAGTCTGTTATAGAGTGATATAGTGCAACAACGACCTAACAGAGTTCTCCTGCGGCTCTCCTCCTTAACCCTCTGCTGGACTAACCTTCTGTCTACGCTGGTTGATTGCCTATTTGTTATTCTGCTAACTTGACTGTTAGTCTTTCCTCTTTTCCTGCTTTGCTATTTGTCGCTTCTTCCTAATCACTGGGAGTTCTACTGCTTGTCCTTGTCTACCGTTCCTTCCATCTGTGTTGCTTTTTTGCAATTGCCGCGCCACCTATCTTCCAGTTATCCACAATAGTGATAGCTCCTTGTCTACTATGATTGCGCTCCGCCACTTGTTCTTCGCAACTCAAAACTATTTCATTTTCCAAACAAAGGCCCCAACAGGCCCCAACGACATGCTATTGACTCGTCCTGAGTCAATCCTTTCCTGCTGCTTCGATTTCCATTGGTATGTCTGCTTCTATGGCTGATTTTTCCTTCTCTGTTTCCTCGCTCTGTCCAAACAAAGGCCCCAACTCGGGAACATTTTCCAATGCAGAAGACTAGAGTTCTGTGAAGTCATTAATTGCTTGTTGCCATTCCTTGATGAGTTGATCAGTTTAGGTCGCAACTATTTCAGCCTCGGTTTCGCCTGCAATGGGCGGTAGTTTGCTGAATACTTATTTTATTTTTATTTCGGCCTCAACGACCATTTGTTGTGTTGCCTCTACTATTTTCTTGATGGGTTTCCTCGGCTCTCTGAGGACCCGCTTTGTGGTAGCAGAATTCTCCTCTATCTTATGTATCGTGGTTTCCAGTACCTCTGATTGATTGTATAACTGTGTTATACCGACAAGATCTGTGGCCTCCTTTATTTCTTGTGAGATCTGTTGTAGTTGTGCTGATATTGGTTGGAATTTCATAGTTAACGAGTTAAAGCACTCGTGTAAATGCTTCAGGAGGTTGTAATCCTCCCTTACCATCATCCCCAAGGTTTCTTTCATTTCGGTTGCCTGTTTTTGCTTCTCGGTTACCTTCTCGACGTATATCACAGCAGGAACTGGTAACGTTGGTCTTGTCGCGAGCGCTTCCTTGAGCTCTTGATTTTCCTTACTGAGATTTGCACAGGTTATCTTCACGCAGATAGATTGTTCGACTAAGGAGCAAGCCAATATGTCTTCTGGCGTCTTTTCATCCTGGGTTATTACTGTTGGCCAAATATCCTTGAAGATATCTGTTACCTTTTCCAACTGTTCTTGCAGACTTTCCTTCTCCCCCTTTAGCTGGTTGTGCTCTTCAGTAAGCGCAATGATCTGCTGTTGTTGTTGCTCAAATCTTTGCTGCAGGTTGTTGTGTAGCCCTTTTGCCTGTTGTGCTACTCGCTGGATAAAGTTGTATAGTGGTTCAGTGCCCAAGGTTTGCATACTTTCAGCACCGAACATGTCGTTTTTTGGCGGTCTCTCTCTGAGGTCTTGACCAGTGGTTATTGATCTTGTTGAGTGCTCATGTGGTGATGTGGGTTGGTTCTATTGCGGCGGCTGACTTCCCAGGTTATTCATACTCGTGGTTGGCTGAATCTGATGTAGTATCAAATTATCCTGTTGAAAAGGGGTCAGCTCCTTTGGTGAGGGCGTTGTGTCTGTATTAAAATAGCCCCCCTGGACTAATAGGTCCAGGAAAGTTCCCTGTCCCACCAAAGGTTGGTTAACCTCGGGTATCATAGCCATACTCGAGTTAACTTCTGCCTCGGTGTCTCCATTTGTCTTCCTTCTTACCTTTACTGGGTCTGATATAGTTGCTGAGGTGGATGGAGTGCGGGTGGAATGGTCCTTGGAAGTGAATGAAGTATGAGGTGATGAATGGTGAGTGCGAGGTGAAGAGGTATGAGTGTGGGGTGGAGATGAGGTTTAAATATTCAAAACTGAGAACAGATTGAATGCAGGTAGCTCGGAGGTGACCTGGGTTGCCACCTTTGGCTCCTCTTGAATTGGTACTTCCTTATCCGTAGGTTGGGTGTGGTCTTCCTTGGTGAGGTCAACTATTTGCCTAAGCACCATGATTCTTGATTTCTTGTCCTTAGGGGTAGCTACGGGTGGTTTAGGTGCCTTAATTTTTTGGATTGGAATTACTGTGGTTGCTGGGGTGAATTAAAAATGGCGGACGGTAGGGCAGTGATGATAGGTGCAATC
Source organism: Pinus albicaulis (assembly GCA_034641835.2). Lineage (NCBI taxonomy): Eukaryota > Viridiplantae > Streptophyta > Pinopsida > Pinales > Pinaceae > Pinus > Pinus albicaulis. Next base: position 708,927,837 of record CM076584.1, read on the forward strand.
ATGAAAGGTGATGCAGAACTTGAGGACTGAAACTCTGAAAAAGAAGGAAACATGGGAAAAGCACTTGTGAGATTTTGAATAACCTGATTGAAGCCCTTTACACTTGTTTCTAGATTTTGTAGTAAGGGTGTTAGCTGCAATCGGGACACTCTACTTGTTGTCTCATTTGGTGTCTCCCCTGGTAGTGCTCTTGGTAACATGCCCTTGAACGAATAGTGATGGATTCCACTTCTGATCTGCATTCCAACTCCCGACCATGAAAAAAATTCGGTGTGGAAGGCCTTTTCGTCAACCTGAAACTTTAACGATCTCATTTTAAACGTTGTTTCATCCACGCAAGTGGGCCTGATGTATGTTTGCTTGTGAGTGACCCCAAACCATATCTGAAAGGAATATCTATCCAACAGAATCCTCAGAACCCTTTTCTTCCTCGCCACTATATCCACCATCTTCCTGTACCAGAATGTGAACGCCTCTTCATTTACCTCCTTTGTGTTGGGATCTCCTGAGATTTTCCAAGGTTTAAAATTCATTGCCATTGGCTGATCATTTGTGATTTCTGCGAGCTGTCTCACCCCCGGGTGAGTTCATTTCCACATATCAAACGCCATTATGAGATAGCCGTAAATGAACTTGGTGGCTCTTTTGTAGTTATCCTCGCAGGCTTTGAACATTTCGTTCAACAGAAACATACACGAGTTCAGTTGGGTTCCCTAGAGGCAGTGTTCCACAACTAAAATGGTGTCGAGGGTGCATTCGCCCTTCGTGTAGTGCCTCATCGTCTTGCCTGTGATTAGGTAACAGGAAAACTTAACTGCTAGACTATTGATGAGGTCTACCTTTTCCCCCTTCCCTCCTCGTTTAGTGTTGTATTTCTTATAATAATCACAATCTCCTGCCTTCTTCACTCTCTTAGACACATTCTGGAATGCCGTGGAGACATCCCTTCCTTCTGTTGATAATCCCGTTAGTCTGTGGATATCTTCTGCATGTATCAATATCTACCGCCCTAGCCACAATGATCCATTATGGAGTCTTCTCATCAGGAATTTCGTACACTGCATTGCTCCTCCTGTGGTTCCAAACATTGGGAGGTTCCTGAGGTTCAGTATTGTTGGCCTTTGGATACCTCTGAACTCTAGATTAAGTCTTGCTTCTTCCTCTCCTCCTTCCGTAGCATAATTCTCTATGTAGACCTGCCTCTTCATAGCCAGAAATTGGCATGAATCTGTGAAATCTGTGTCGATCAAAGACACATTGTCATACTTTCCCACTAACAATTCCATTTTATGAATTCTCTCATCGAGCTTAGGCTCGACGACTGCTGGTGCTACCTTTGTCATATTTGATCTTCTTTTGTACACTTGAAGTGCCATACCTTCTCTCCCTCTGTAAATTCCTACTACTGGAATATCTCTTTGGACTTCCTCTGATGAAATTTCACTTATTGTTGCGGCTGTTTCTTGTTATAACTCGAAATTTTCTAGCATTCTCGTACTTTCTTCTTTCATGCAGGTTAAGTAATGTAACCGACACGAATGAGGTTGATAAGACCCCATAAATAATTAATTTTTCTCCCTCCTCTGCGGCTATAATTGTGTGATTAGTTACCGCGATGAGGTGTATTCTGACATGGCTAACTGTGTCTTCGGGATTTGGGTAGACGTGATGGGTAATGATTATGGTTTAATATGGAAAATTTATTACGGTATGGTTTTTACTAATTATGGAAGTTAATTCTCAAACCTGGGTGATCCTACGGACTTACATCGATATGATGGGTTATTATGACGGAATGATGTTTGACACGCTTGGCTTTTTGACATGGATGACACGCTAGACACTAATTCTTTACTATTGATTTTTCTTTAATGTGGTTTGTTATTTATTGTGATTCCTATTCTATTCTCTTCTCGAGTACGATAGAGTTATTGAATCAATCTATCTCTATTCTACCCTACTGATCCTCTCAGTTGCGAGATTTATTTGAAAAGGAAATAATGAAACTTACTCGTGATAAGGCTTCAGGCGTGCACCATTCACCCATCCTTGTAACACTTGGCCTTCCAGTTGTGCCAACCGAACTCCTCCTGAATCTCGAATCTCAATTACATGGTATGGTCTCATCTAATGTGTTCTGAGCTTGCCCAAGAATTTTTGAAATTTGCTGTCATAAAATAAAACTTTTCCTCCGACTGCGAACATTTTATGTTTGATATGACGATCATGCCAAGCTTTCTGTCTATATTTTTGGACCGTTTCATGGCATTCTGCCATAAATCTATATTCTTCAAGCTCTTGTAGCTCATGGAGGCATTCCTTGATTGATTCTTCCTTTGTTAAGTGTAGTGTTGAAGCGATTAACAGACTTGGTATGATAAATTCAGCAGGTACCACTGCTTCCCTCCCGTACACCAGCTGGAAAGGAGTCTGATTATGCAATATTTTTACAGTTGTCCTGTACGCCCATAATGTTGCTGGTATGTGCTCATCCAAGTCATCTCGATTGGCATTGAAAATATTTTTTAGTCCCTTTTCTAGGATCTTATTAAATGCTTCAACTGTCCCATTTGCCTGGGGATGGTATGGACCGCTCTTATGATGTTGCACCATAAAATTATCTAACAGAGATTTGATTGTTGTATTGATGACGTGTGTACCTTGATCACTAGTTAGACTTCTGGGACAACCAAATCTGTTAATGATATTTTCAAAAATGAACGTGGTTGTTGTATCTGCCATGCAATCCTTTACTGGTATCGCCTCTGTCCATCTGGTAATATAATTTGTTGCGGTAATTATGTACCTTGCCTCTGAAAGTCTTGTGACAGGTGCGATTGGTCCTATAAGATAAACGACCCATTTTTCAAATGGCTACATTGCTCTTACAGGTTGAAGTGGCAACTCATCTCTGTGCGACGGACGTCCCATTCTTTGGCAGACGTCACATTTCCTTACAAATGCTTTATTATCCTTCTGTATTATGGGCCACCATAACCCTGCTTGTAATTTATTTCCTGCGGTGGGTTTTGCGCCAACATGACCCCCCGCAACTCCGCAATGACATTCCCACAATATATCCTCTCTTTCATGGCCCATGACACATCTCCGCAAGACTTGGTCTAATCCCATATTATATAGTTGTCCTGCTATTAATTGATACTTAGCTGCCTTTACAATAAGATGTCTTCTTTGAGTCGTTGTATATTCAGTCGGGCACTGTCTTATTGCCAGATAGACTGCTATGTGATCTAAATAGTCCAGGATGGCTTCTACTCTCAAGAGATCAACATCCGGCAGCTGATTATCTAGGGACCCTCCATTCTCTCCATTTTCCAGCCTTGATAAATGGTTAGGAACCACATTTAATCTTCTTGGTTTCACTATCACTTCAAAGGTAAACTCCTGGAATAGTAGGAGCCATCTACAGATCCTTCCTTCAAGGACAAGCTTGTTAACTAGGTACTTTAATGCTGAATGGTCCATGAAGAATTTGAACGTACCTCCTAATAGGTAATGGTGAAACTTATGAAGGGAATACACCATCGCAAGAGCTTCTCATTCTGTTGTTGTGTAGTTCCTTTCAGTCGTTGACAACTTCCTCCTTGCAAAGTAGATTGGGTGATCGATTGAAGTTTCTCCTAGCTGAGCCAAAACTGCTCCTAATGCAATGTTGGAGGCATTAATATGGACGTGGAACTGCTTGTCCCAATTAGGATTTACTAAGATGGGTGCACTTACTAATTTTTATTTCAGCGTATTGAGGGCAATAGTACAGTCGTCGGTCCAAATGAATTGCTCTGATTTCCGCAACAAATTTTCCAATGGGGTTGTTATCTTTGCATAGTTGCAAATGAATCTTCTGTAGTCCCCGGTATGGCCTAGTAGTGACCTTAACTGTTTCACGGTTTTTGGTGCTTCTATGTTAATTATGACTGCCACTTTTCCTGGATCCACGCAGACACCTTTTTTACAAACAACATGTCCTAGCAGCGTCCCAAAAGGTACTGCATGTAGAAATTTGCTGAATAAATCACTTATTCAATGGAGATTAACCTGATCACACATCAATTTCGAATTGCATGCATAACACATAATCTCTTCTACAATTAATTGTCACATGCGGAAAGAATAGAAGCGATAGCACATCAAATCATCACACACATTAACACGGTATGTATGGGGAAAGCTTATAGCTGAAAACCCCCAGCTATAGTATAATATAAATGGAGAGAACATGCAGCAAATACATAGTACAAACTCCTCACAAGTACTCAGTACTATCTCCCAAAGCTACACAAAAACTAGCTTGGTTTTGAACAAGTCACAGGTTCAAAACACACCCACTACTTCTCTTCCTCTATTGCGCAATCAAGGCTGGTCTAAATAGAGATCCAGGTTCGAATCTCACTGGCTCCAACTGCGCAATTTTCATTGGTAATTTCCTCCAAGTGTGGTGCAAATCTCATGCACAACTGATGTCGCAACTGATAGCTAACTCAACCCTTTCATATACCTCTTTCACTTGTCGCCACTGAACTGTCCATGCACTGAGTTAAACTGATGTGTTCTTTAGTTGAATAATGAGTTAATAATTTGTGAATTAAATAATATTTAATTCACACAACTCATCTCTAATGTATTAGCCGGTTAAACTAAATACAACTAGTTAACCGAACACCACCTCCATTAACTGTCGCATCAACTCCACCGAACTCCGCCACTCGAGCTCTAACTGAATTCAACCATGCATTAGCTCACCTAACTCATAGGAAAAGCGTAAATCCTTCTGGCAGCTGCATGCCCCACTTCCAGGGCTCGAACTGAAGTGCTCCAAGAGAGTAAACTGAAGTTTAGAGTCCAAATATTATTAAGGGTAAATAATATTTGACTTCCCTATTTTAAGGAGAGGCAGTCTAAAAATAGACTTTGACCTATAGGTCCAAAAAATAGATGTCCATCTATTTTTACCAACATGACCAATACTCCAAGAATAACATACTGCAACCCCTGGACCATGCTCCATATGTCTAAAAATAGACATAGTCTAAAAATAGATTTTTCGACAAAAAAATCACATGTGTGGTCCCCACCTAGTTTAGGTGATCACTTTCCAACTAGGATCAGGAAAGATGTTTCAGGAGGCCTCCTTCACTGTTTCTTGTTGCCATTTTCAACACTCCCTCTCAACAAGAAAGGAATGTCTTTGCATGCGACATGCAACTCCATGCATTCACCCTGCAACCTTCACAAGTGCCATGCAACTCCATGCATCTGCTCTGCAACTCCTCTGAAACTGAATAGGCTCCAAACAACTCAATCAGTCTGATGCATCTATCATCAAATTCTTCGACTTCTGCTGGGCCCAATTGCACATGTCATCAGGAACCACTGCGCTGTTGAACTCTTGCACTCATGCACTCTGCACTTGTTGTCAACTCTGATTCGCGCTCCAGTATCTGACACTGCCACTTTGATCTACCTGCATCAATCCAACTGATCATGCTACTACTGCGCTATGGGCACCTCGTAGCCAGGTTCAATTCATGAGATCCACACCATCTCATGAATCCTGCCCAGAAATCTCCTCTTGGGATTATTCATGCATGTCGCCCCACCTCTCACCTGGTGGTATAGCTGCATGCACTCCCTCTGCCCATATGGCACGAAATTTCTCTGCATGAGTGGTTTCTTCCACTCCATGATCCTCTTGTGGCTGCTCCACATCCCGAGGTTCACTATCACCTGCATGCAAAACTTGCTCCCTCTCAAGCATCAATTGCATGTCTTTCTCACCTGCATGCAACACTTGCTCCCTCTCAAGCTTCAGTTGCATGTCTTCCTTCCACTTCCCAACAGTAGGAAGCTCCGTAGACATCCCATCTACTTCAAGTCTGTAGAGATTCTTTGCTCGAATCCCAACCTTCTTGACTTGTCCCGTCGCCTTGTGCCGAAGGAAAACTTTTCCTTCTCTGAAGACAACTTCATACCCTTTATCCTCTAACATTGCGACTGAGATCAGATTCTTTGTTAGACCTAGTACATGCAATACATTTTGTAAAAGAATGAGTTTACCTGACTCCCTCTGAAAGGTTATGGTACCAATGCCGGTTGCATTGTATCGTCCACCGTCGCCCAACTCAACATGCATCTGGAGACCTTTCTCCACCAAGTCACTGAAAAGATTTGCATCTCCCGTCATATGAAAGGAAGTGCCCTACTATCAGTATACCACCCCGATCCCAATGCACTAGACAACATGCATGCGATCAATGAGAAGTCCCGGCTCAGAATTGCGAGGCAAGAGCCTCACCCACATTTCTGCCGGTTCCGGCCGACTGCTTGTTCTTCTTCTTCTTTGAGCAATTCGTGGCGTAATGTCCATGATCGTGACGGTGTCATCACTTTGGACATGTCACGCTCTTTACCATACATAGGATTGAAAGCCTTCTCCTTCCCCACCCTTCCTTGCTTTGGTAGCCAAAGCGCGGTCTTCTTCATCAGGATACCTTTGATGAAGATCCATCCTGACCAATCCCTCCCGATCTCCTCTTGCATGAGATCCGACCGATCGCTCCCATCCCGGCAATAACTTCTCCCAGACCAGTGAGCTTATCACGGCGGAATGCCAAGCCTTGAAAGACCAAGGAGAGCCAGGTCGACCATGTCCTCATCTTCGACAGTCACCCCCACACTTCCCAGCTCATCTCTGCACTGAGTGAACTTCGTGAGGTATTTGGCGATACTCTCGCCTTTCTCCATCTTGATGTTCCTGAGCTTATCTTTGAGCGCCAGCTTCCTTTGGTCACTCTTACTCTGGAATAGATCCGTCAAAGCCTTCCACATTAAATATGAGTAGCCTTTCCATGCAGGCTGGATACAATGTGATCCTTTACACCCTCTAACAGGATCCTTCGACACTTTGCTTGTTTCTTTCGCCAAGCTTCCACAACATCAGCATCATTAGAAGTAGGCTTTGGAATCTCTTTCTCCATGAATTCCAACAGCCCATGATCATCTAATACAGCCTCCATGCGGTCCTTCCATGCAACATAATTCGAACTGCCTTCCAAGGCATATTCTAGTCGCAACCCGATGAAAGACATTTTCGCCGCGGCACCAAGAACACAAATCTGCAAATTCGAATTTCACCACCAGCTGATAACTCAATCGCTTCCGATCTATACTTGAGAACAAATTATTTCCAAATCAGAGATTTACTGCATGGGCTTTTACCAGACCTTTCACTTTCCAAGAAAAGATGAATGCGGAGGCTATACGGCAGTATACGAGCTCTTGTCCAGGTGACAAGTTTGTAATCCACCGTAATGAATCTCGACAATCAATATCGCTCCGATACCGTGTGAAATTTGCTGAATAAATCACTTATTCAATGTAGATTAACCTGATCACACATCAATTTCGAATTGCATGCATAACACATAATCTCTTCTACAATTAATTGTCACATGCGGAAAGAATAGAAGCGATAGCACATCAAATCATCACACACATTAACACAGTATGTATGGGGAAAGCTTATGGCTGAAAACCCCTCAGCTATTCTGTATATTAGATGGAGAGAACATGCAGCAAATACATAGTACAAACTCCTCACAAGTACTCAGTACTATCTCCCAAAGCTACACAAAAACTAGCTTGGTTTTGATAAATCTTAGTTAACCACCACTATTCTCTGCTCTATTATGACAAATCAGGCATTGATCTAACAGAATCAGTTTTCGTCTCTTCTGCTCCCAACTGCTGTAATTGTATATAGTATTCTCAAAATCATGGTGAAAATCTATAGTGCCATAAAAACTAATGCCACTTGTTATTATTCAATTCTTCATCACCTCTTTCTGTATTGTGGGCCCTCCATGTGCACTGAGTTAAACTGATGTGTTCTTTAATTGAATAATGAGTTAATAATTAGTGAATTAAATAATATTTAATTCACACAACTCATCTCTAGTGTATTAGCCAGTTAAACTAAATACAACTAGTTCAACTAGTTAACCAGAACACCACCTCCATTAACGCCTCAATCAACTCCACCAAAACTCTGCCACATGAGTCTAACTGAAGTCTAACATGCAATAGCTCACTTAACTCATAGGAAAAACGTAAATCTTACCGCGGCTACTTATTTGCCACCTCAGGGATCAAGCGGGAGTGCTCGAGGAAGTAATTTGAGTTTCGTCAAATATTATTAAGGGTAAATAATATTTGGCTTCCCTATTTTAAGGAGAGGCAGTCTAAAAATAGACTTCGACCTATAGGTCCAAAAAATAGAGTCCCATCTATTTTTACCAACATGACCAATACTCCAAGAATAACATACTGCAATCCCTGGACCATGCTCCATATGTCTAAAAATAGATTTTTCGACAAAAATCACGTGTGGTCCCCACCTAGTTTAGGTGATCACTTTCCAACTAGGATCAGGAAAGATGCTTCAGGAGGCCTCCTTCACTATTTCTTGTTTCCATTTTCAACACTGCAAAGATGCATTTCTTAAGATTGAGTGAAATCTGGAGTTGTCTGCATGTGTCGAACATTATCCTTAGTAAGGTTGCATGATTTTTCAAAAGGTTGTAAATTGTCCAATCATCCATATAAGCCTCAAGGAACTTGTGGATATATTCCTGAAATGCTGCTATCACGATCCATGAAAACACTGCTGGCACATTTTTTAGGGCATGACATGGTATGCGAACGAGCCCCATTCAGTTGTAAAAGTTGTCTTCTTCTTGTCTTCTTCGACTATTCTCATTTGATGATATCCTGAGAATCCATCTATAAATGAATAGGATTCATTTCCTGCCACATTGTCGAGCACCTCATCACTGAACGGAGTGGGGAATGGATCATGTATGCATGTGTTGTTGAGGCTTCTGTAGTAAACACATACTCTAATCTCGGGCTTTTCCTTTTTTCTTTGTATGACTATGGGACTGACCCACTCTGCTTCTTCCACTGGAAAATTCAACCCTGCTTTCAACATTTTATCTATCTTTGCCTTGACTTTCTCTTTTACCCTTGGATTCAGATGGTAAGGTCTGTGCTTCACTGGTCTTGCGTTGGGCTTAAAGATTATGCGCATTTCCCCCATGTCTCCTTTTATTCCCTTTAGCTCTCCTACTGAGGATGGGAATAAGTCTTGATATTCCTGTAGAAGATTAAAGATCTCCTTAGTCATTTCTGTATCCCAGTAGTCGCCAATTGACACAATTTTGGGATTTTCCAGGGTTCCGATGTTCAGCTTTTTGGTCTTTAACGGTAGTAGATGTATTCCCTTTGTTGTGGGTTCTTCTTGTATATCCTACTTCCCTTATTTTTCTTCAAAATATAAGTGTATAAGATTTTCTAAATCATCGTCATTCATTTCACTGTCTATTCTCTTGCATGCTACAGATTGTTGGATAATCTATTCCGAGAGCAGTTGTTCTTCGTCTTCTTGAATCTCTGAAAAAAATAGTACTCTTTTAATGGCTTGTAGTGCCTATGTAACTAGTTTTTTTCTCCTTCAAAGGAAAAAAATTGCGTAAAATTATCCACAATTGCTCGCCAGGTATCAATTCCTCTTTTATTTTCTTTGGTTAGGTACCACAGCTGTGGAATTGTATGTAGTGAATGTATAAAATTGTGTATCCACATATATTCTGGATATCCTGTTTTCTTCCAGTGATATTCACAATCTTGTAAATGCTTCATGGGGTCAGAATCCCCTTGGTACTTTTCACTAAATTGTGGTCCTTCATCTTCTTTGAATCTAGCTCTTAATGTTGTTGCAACATCTTCCCATCCCAAAAGTGAGTTGCGATGGTTGCTCCACCATCTTGTCGACATGGAATGTAGAGCTACATCCATGAGTGGGACTCTCTGCTCCATTGGGACTTTATCTTCTATTATTGCAATAAATGTATTTACAACGTTCATATTTGATAAATTCGGATATCCTCTTACCTCAGTTCCAATCCAGTTGACTCCTTGGATGTTAGCACATCTTCTTGTATTAGTCTCATATCCTCCCTTCTGCCAATAATATCAGGCTATTTATGAGCCTAAGTCTGAACTCTGAGCACTTCTCTAGCTTACGGTCCAACTCGCTGTTGGATTGATGTAGTCTTCTCTCTTCCCTGTTGTCATCTGATAAAGATGATCAAGAAGTTGAGCATGCTCTCTGTTGTCAACAGTTTCTGTATATCGGGGTCCTTGATATGGGTCAAGTGGCTGAGTGACCATGACTTCCCCGTCTTCAAATATCATCAGTTCCTTTTTCAATTCGATTACTACATAGTTCTCAAAAGCCTAATCTATCCCCAATAATTCCGGATAGGGATCCTTATTCCCCATGATGTTTATCACTTCAAAATTTGTGTATGTCTTTACTCCCACAACATCAAATTTGACCTCCTCTAGCCTGCCTATGGGCACAATGCAGTACTAATTTGCCATGCGGAGCTGTATTGGTGAGTATGTCAACTTTGGTCTCCCCTGTGCTTCCCATGTCTTCCTTGGCAGAATGTTGACATATGATCCTAGGTCAAGCATGGTGTCTTTGATTTGGAATCCCGCGACTTGAGTATTCACTCAAAAATCCTTTCCTGCTCTTCTCTTATTTATTTTGATCCTCCTTATGTATTTCTAGGTTGAATCATTTGACTCCTCCATTTCTATGTTTTCTTGCACCACTATCTCTAAATTTTGCCTCAGTTGTTCCAACATTGGTGCATTAGTTACATATTTAAAAAATAGTCGGAACCATTCTTCAATCATTTTATTTGTATGGGTATGCTTCCCTTTTTCTATGGTCGACTGTGGGAGCTCAACACATTTTCTCCCCCCAATTTGGGAAAATGTTTCCACTACCTCTTTAAAATATTGATTCTGTCTATTTGGTCTGAAAATTGGCTTTGGAGATGCTGGCCTGATCAAATTTATCGGGTCTATATTCTGTGCATCCTCCCCTGTTATCTTTCCTACCCATGTTATTATGGCTACATTTTGCATAGACCGAGCCTCTACTATTCTTGGTTATGCATTCACCAGATTTTCTCCTCTCTGTCTATCTCTTTCTTCCCATCTCTTAATTATTCTGGATAGCCTTCAGTTGCATGTGTATTGTGTAGAAATTAGTATACATTAAGCATGAATACATCCAGAGTCCCCTGATCTCACAATATTTAACTTCTTGCAAAATACTGAATCATTGCACTTTTAATATTTTGCGGAAAATTAATTGCACACACATGTGAAGCATAAATAGAAAACCAATCGCACATAACACAATTGTTTAATAGAAAAAATTGAAGATGAAAACCCCAACTATCATATATTATGTATCATGGATATCATGTAACAATCTCATACAAATCTTACTACATCAAGCTCTCAGTACAATCAATCGTCAAACACTAATCAGGAAAAATCTGCAAATTCATGCACCGATCTTTGCCCTCCTGCTAGCCTGCCTCCACTGTGCAATACCTGCTAAAGAATAGCTCTGAATGAATTCAAATTACACTTGCCTTGACTGTGCAATCCTCATTGGCAACTCCAATGTGTGTTTGATGCAATCAATGCATCACTATAGTCACAACAAATAGTCCATCTTGCCCTTTCACCTATCTCTCCACTGGGTCTCCACTGGAACTGAAATGCACTGTAGTTAAATGCTGTATTGTTTAGTTGATTAATGAGTTATTATTTGTGAATTAATTAACTAATTAATTCACTCCACTCTCACTAGTGTATCATTCATTTAGACTAGATACAACTAGCTCAACTGAGTCTAACTGATTTAAACTAAATACAACTCCATGAACTACTCTTCCAACTCTGTCATAACTTTTCCACTTGAGTTCTAATTGAGTCCTCCATGCATGAACCACCAGTTTCCCTTGGGAATTGCGTAATTCCCTTAGCCCACTGATTTTCCAAATCTGTGCACTGAAACTAAGTGCTCCAAGAGAATAGGTTGTTGTTTATTGTCGGATTATTATTAAGAGCTAATAATAATCGACACCTCTATTTTTAGATTGACGATCTATAAATAGACTTCGCCAAATATTCTAAAAATAAAATTTCATCTATTTTTCCAACTTGATCAACCATCCACAAATAACATCTTGCAACTTCTGAAATATGATCACCATGTCTAAAAATAGACTTGTGCCAAAAATAGCCTGCGGGCCCACTTAGTGAAGGCGACTCTTTTCACTAAGCTCATCATATTGTTGAATCTCAACACTCCCTCTCAGCAAGATAGGGATTATCCTTCACCCTGATCCTGCCTCTATGGTATTCGAATTTTCTCTTGGTGAGCGCCTTCGTCAGAATATCTACATCCTGATCCTCCGTAGGAATGTACTGAAGCAACATGATCTTCCACTGCACAAAATCTATGATATGATGATACCGGATATCAATATGTTTAGATCTATCTGAAACACAGGATTAACCTAGAGTTTAATGCAACTCTGATTATCACAATGTATCACTGTAGGATCTAAATGTGAACCGAATAAACCAACTAGGATCTTCCTCATCTAGATAGCCTCACATGCAACTTGACTTGCTGCCATTTATTCTGCTTCCGCTAAACTGAGTGCCACGAATCTTTGTTTCTTGCTGTACCAAGAAACTATCGTAGATCTGATACTGAAAATCCCTCTTGATGTGCTCTTTCTGTCTGTTGGGCTTCCTGCCCAATTTGCATCTATGAAGCCATGCAACTTCACTTCATCCGTCTGTCTGTACCATAAACCATACTCAGATGTGCCCCTAAGATATCTCAGGACATGCTTTCCCTCCTTCCAAAAGAGCTTGGTAGGCTTAACCATCGCTTCTGAAAGCTGGTTCACTGCATATCATATGTCTGGTCTTGTATTAACTAAATACATGAGCGAACCCACCAACTGTTGATAAACAATGGCATCCACTACCTCTGCCGATGTAGCATCCTCTTTCCTCCAATTTCCTGGAAGAGGAGTGTCGATAGGCTTGTAGCCTTGCATGTGAAACTTCTCTAGTATCTCTCGGGCATACTTGCCTTGAGACACAAATAGTTCACCTTCCCACTACCATATTTCAAATCCAAGGAAATAATGAAGGAGGCCCAAATCCTTCATCTCAAACTCCTTTGCAAGATCTGCCTTGCATGAGTGTATCAACTGCTCATCACCCGTTAGTATTAAATCATCAACATAAAGAAAAATGATTAAAATCTTTTCCTCACCACAATTTGGTACGGATTTTTCTCCTCCTCCGCAGTGGCTTCAAGGTCTAGTGGGCTCTTCTGCTCGATCACAAAGTCTACCAAGCACGTGGTGCTTGCTTCAGCACATACAGCGCTCTTTTGAGCTTGCACACATGCGACTCGCTGTTGAAGATCTCAAATCCTTCAGGTTTCTCAATGTACACCTCTTCCTCAATGATCCCATTAAGGAACATAGTCTTCACATCCATCTGATGAATGTGCCAACCCATCTGCGCTGAGAGAGCAAGGATGGTCCGTATGGAAGAATACCGTGCGATAGGTGCAAAGTTTTCTTCATAGTCAATCCCCTCGATCTGTGAGAAGCCTCGGGCAACAAATCTTGCCTTATACTTCTCGACGCTCCCATCAAAAACTTGCTTTACCTTGTTGATCCATCTTGATCCTACAACTTATTTTCCCACCGGCCTTGGACCAATATCCCAAGCATTGTTTCTGACAATGGATTCATACTCCTCCACCATGGCATCTACCCACGTGGGCTCCTGCACTGCTTCTTCAAAATAAGATGGCTCTGTCATGATACACTTGCTCATAAGAGCCATGTATCCAGTAAATCGGTCAGGTGACTGTCTTTGTCTGCGCTGTGATGTAGGGACTCCTACATTCTGTGCCGCATCAAGCTTCATTCTCTCAGCTTCTGTGGTAAGCTTTCTGCCTTGTCTAATGTTTGGTTCTGCATGAGTGGACTCCTCCACTCCATGAATCTCCTCTTATGGCTGATCCACATCCGAAGGCTCATATTTTGGAACAAGCAGTTCCTTCACTGCATGAAAGTCTAGCTCCCTGTCAAGCATAGCTCGTGCAACACCCACGATCATTCTTTTCTTCATCTCCGCGACCCCATTCTGCTGTGGGTTATGAGGCGCTATGAGTTCTCTTTGAATTTATTCTTTGCAATAGAATTCTTTGAATTCGCCCATGATGTATTCACCACCATTATCACTCCGTAGAGCTTTCACTTGCTTCCCTAACTCCTTCTCCACCAATGATTTTAACTCATATAAATTTGAGAACGTTTCGCTCTTCTTCTTCATGAAGAAGATCTAGAATCTATGAGAATAGTCATCAACAAATATAACATAATACCTGTGTTTTACTGTTGAAGCAACCGAGAAAGGTCCACATACGTCTGTGTGAATTCTCTCCAGGATCATCGAAGCATGGTTCTCCTTCTCATGAAAGGTGGTCTTCACAAACTTACCCATAGTACATTCTTTGCACTGATCTGACTGCGCAAGAGTACCCTTGGGAAATCCAGTAGAAATATGCTACAAAATCTTCAAGGCGCCATGGTGAAGATGGCCCAATCTCCTGTGCCATAATTCACCCTCATCCCGGCTCACCACTTCTTCTGCTTTTCCCACCATTGCAGCGCAACCATCTACCTCCAGCTTGTAGAGATTCTTAATTCAAACCCCTATCTTCTTGGTTTGACCCATTGTTTTATGTCAAAGGAAGGATTTTCCCTCACTGTAAACAACATCATAACCTTTGTCTTCCAGCATTGTGACCGAGACCAAGTTCTTCTTCAGACCTGGAACATGCATAACATCCTTCAACAAGAATGGATTACCGGACTCCCTCTCAAAGGTAATTGTCCCAATGTCAATCGCATTGTATCGACCATCGTCACCCATCTCTATATGCATCTAGAGGTCCTTCTCCTCCAAGCCACTAAAGAAATCCTTGTCTCCTGTCATATGGAAAGACGCACCACTATCAAGATACCACACCGATCCCATTGTGCTTGAAACCAAGCATGCAATCAAAGAGAAATCAAGTTCAAATTGCGAGGCTAAGGCCTTTCCAGCTGCAGCTCCAACAACCTTCTTGTTCTTCTTCTTCTTTGGGCAGTTAGTGGCGAAATTCCCATGTTCGTGACAGTGAAAACACTTCACTTTGGACAAATCCTGCTTCTTGCCTTTAGCTTCGGATTTTGAAGGAAATTTCTTCCCCTTCCCTTTCCTTGATTTGGCAGCCAAAGTGAAATTTTATTCATCTTCATTCTTCGATGAAGAGCCATCCCTGGTACCCTGCCTTATCTCCTCCTGCACAAGATCCGACCAAAGTCGCTCCCATCCTAGTAGTTTCTCCCGTCCATTGACAGAGTATTCGTAGCTATGCCAACTCTTCGGAAGCCCAAGGAGAGCCAAGCTCACCAAGTATTCATAATCAACAGTAACCCCCACACTTCCCAGTTCATCCTTGCAGTGGACAAACTTCATGAAGTATTTTGGAATACTGTCGCCCTTCTCCATTTTTATTTTTCTGAGCTTGTCTTTAAGCGCCAACTTCCTGGTCGCTTCTGTTTTGGAAAAAATCTGTCAAAGCCTTCCACATTAAGAATGGAGTGGCTTTCCCATGAAGGCTGGACATAATATGGTCCTTCACACCTTCCAACATAATTCTTCTTGTCTTTGCCATATTCTTTTGCTATGCATCAAGTAATGAAGCATCACTAGATCCCAGCTTAGGAACATCGCTCAGCTTAGGAACATCGCTATCGATGAAATCCTTCAGTCCATTATCCTCCAGCACTGGCTCCATCCTGTCTTTCCAAGCTATGTAATTTGAGCTGCCATCAAGGGCATACTCCAATCGGAACCCATTGAAAGACATTTCAATGTATACTCAACTTCTCCACCAAGAATCTTCTGTAGCAAATTCGAATTGTCCACCAGCACAAACTCACCAATTCTTCATAATTGAAATCTTCAAGAACTAACAATGCTCTAATACCATGTAGAAATTAGTATACATTAAGCATGCATACATCTAGATTCCCCTGATCTCACAATATTTAACTTCTTGCAAAATATAGAATCATTCCACTGTTAATATTTTGCGGAAAATTAATTGCACACACATGTGAAGCATAAATAAAAACCAATCACACATAACACAGTTGTTTAACGGGAAAGCTTGAAGCTGAAAACCCCAAATATCATATATTATGTATCATGGAGATCATGTAATAATCTCATACAAAGCTTAGTACATCAAGCTCTCAGTACAATCAATTGTCACACACTAATCAGGAAAAATCTGCAAATCCATGCACCGATCTTTGCCCTCCTGCTAGCCTGCCTCCACTACGCAATCCCTGCTGAAGAATAGATTTGAATGAATTTTAATTACACTTTCCTTGACTGCACAATCCTCATTGGAAACTCCAATGTGTGTTTGATGCAATCAATGCATCACTATAATCACAATAGATAGTCCATCTTGCCCTTTCACCTATCTCTCCACTGGGTCTCCACTGGAACTGACATGCACTGTAGTTAACTGATTTATTGTTCAGTTGATTAATGAGTTATTATTTGTGAATTAATTAACTAATTAAGTCACTCCACTCTCACAAGTGTATCATTCAGTTAGACTAGATACAACTAGCTCAACTGAGTCTAACTGAGTTAAACTGAATATAACTCCATGAACTACTCTTCCAACTCTATCATAACTTTTCCACTTGAGTTCTAACTGAGTCCTCCATGCATGAACCACCATTTTCCCTTGGGAATTGTGTAATTCCATTAGCCCACTGATTTTCCAAATCTGTGCACTGAAACTAAGTGCTCCAAGAGAATAAGTTGTTGTTTATTGTCAGATTATTATTAAGAGCTAATAATAATCGACACCTCTATTTTTAGATCGACAATCTATAAATAGACTTTTCCCAATATTCTAAAAATAGAATTTCATCTATTTTTCCAACTTAATCAACCATCCACAAATAGCATCTTGCGACTTCTGAAATATGATCACCATGTCTAAAAATAGACTTGCGCCAAAAATAGCCTGCGGGCCCACTTAGTGAAGGCGACTCTTTTCACTAAGCTCATCATCTTGTTGAATCTAAACATATTGAATTTGCACTGATAGCACCATGGTATTCTTGGTAGTGGACATTCCCTTGCTACGTGGCCTTCTTGATCACAATTATAACATCATACAGGTCCTCTTCCTCCAGCTTTGCCTCCCCTCATTCCTCCTCCTCGTCCTCTTGGAGGCTCATTCACTCTATAAGATGGTCTGTCCAATCGTTCTGCTAGTGCATCCAGGGCTCTACACTGCTCTGTATTATGTGTTGTGGAAGCATGGAACTCACAATATATATTGTTTGGAACATTGGAGTATTTTTGCAAAATTGGGCATAGTCGTGGCAGATGACCAATGCCTTTACATATTTCGCAGTATTCAGTTGTGGTCTGATTCTGTTGAGTAGGGAACCCTGGAAAGTGGGGTTGCGACTAGTATAACCCTTGAGTGTTTATCTGTGCAACTCCCCCTACTAGTGAAGTCCCTAGTGTCCTTGCTGCAGAAGCCCCTGTATTTTGTCCCCATAATCTTGGGCATTCGGTGACCACGTGTCCCTCCATCAGACAATGGGTACACCACACATTGGGTCTTGCAGGCCGTATTGGTTGAATGTATTTTAACTTCTCTGATAGACTAGCTATATGATGTTGTAACCCCAAGATGGAAGGGTCTTGAGCTGCTGCTCCTCCTCTGAATTCTTGCAGATACCCCACCATAGCCTCTATATTCATAGCTTGCTCCAATGCATCTTGTAAGGTATCAATATTTTGTTGCGTTAGGGGAGTTCTCGTCAACGACATAAGTTATTTAATAAACCAATCTCTCTAATGATTTAGATCGATTGGGTAACTTTAATTCCCAATTGCATCCTTGAACCTTCTCATTAGATCCCATGTTGTTTCACCTTCTAGCTGCTTAATCTCCCACATATCTAATAACCCTTGTTGATTTGTCTGAGGTAACTTAAATTCTTTGAAAAATTCTTTCTTTACATCATCTATCGCTGGGTTTGGATGAGCTTTAGACCATTTAATGAACCAGCAAAGATCTCTCTCTCTTAGAGTATTATGAAACTCGATCAACTTAACTGCCTCTAGTGTTTATCGAGCCCTCCATATGGCTTCACAGAGATACCAGTGCTGCTCCACATCGTCGTTTCCCCTCCCAAAGAATTCTGGGTATCGGGTAAAGGATCCCGCCATATTTCTTTGTATAGATGTTACTAGAATAAAACCTCTATTTCCTGGCTGTGAAATTGTATTACTAGCACTAGTGCTAGTAGGTATTGGTACTGTAGACTGAACACTATTCAACTTGCTAAACTCTCGTAACTTAATAAAATTTTTACCTAGTGGCTGATAGAGTACCATGGGAGGGTTGGGACTAGAGCTACTTGAACTTTTGGGAATAGAGTTACCTTGAGTTACAGGTGCTGGCCTCTCTCAGAATAGTTTCTCCATTACAACTTGCAAATCCACATCGGATATCTCCTTGGGGCATGCGTCCTCCACGTTGGACTTTTCTCCCTTTTCTCTTTGGGTTGGGCTCCTATACACTTGCCTAACTTCCTTTATGGTCCCTCCTATTCCTTGGGACCCCTTCTGGCTCTCCTTTTCCTTTGTCATTTGTAGCGCCTTCTCCTTGTCCTGTCGACTACTTTCTTGCTTCTCTAACTCCTTCATCACCCTTTCCTGCCACTTCTCAGCAATCTGTGCCCTTCGATGTGCTCGTCGTTCTCTCAACCTACTGGAGGTCTTGGCATCCGTATCCCTACTCCCCCTTCCAACTTAATTGTAGCATCTCCCCCTCAGGTCCTTCCCCCACTACTGGAGGTTTAAGTCTCCATCTCATATTTTTGGAATTATATCAAACCCTCGTCCACCATTAAAGCTTTGATCCACAACGGAATTTCCTTTAACAATTCTCCCCACAATCCAGATATGAATACATCTTTTGCCATTGAAAAGGACTGGTAACACTCAGCTGCAAATTCCACAATGTATCCTTCCAAGATAGATTGTACCCATAAATCTACTGCTAGGGTCGAATCGGTATCTAACCGATGGAGTGTTACTAGATCCATGTGTGTCCACTTGTGACAGACCTTACACAACCCTCCTTGGAGTGTCTTGACTTGTAGTCTCCGCAAAAAATTATAAAGTTCTTCCGGAAACTTTCCCCAGAAATTTCGTATAGGTCACTTGCATATTCAGAGAATAGAACCTAATCCTTAACAGTTTTCTCCCTCTGCTGTTGCAACTCCGCTTGCTGCGATATGAATTGATCTGAGTGGTTATCCCACCAGCTTTCGTAGTTCTCTCTCGTAGATCCGTGATACCATGATCTAGCTCCTAAAGGAAATTTAAGGTCTCAACAACAGAACCATTTGTTGGCGAAAAAGGAGATCTCTGAGCAAGACCCAGGTTTAGAAGAGAGGCCAACAAGGTTTCCGCAGTAGTCTAGCACAACGCCGACATTTTCACCCTACTCCGAGGAGCAGAGTGTCTCACCTAAGGCGTGTCGTGACCTTAATAAGGTTAGGAAACAGATCAAGTATCGACCGATTACAACTATAAAGTACAACTGAAGGGACTTGGAATAACAAATAGATCTTACTACTTGCATAAGATATCACTCATTAAGCACATTCAGTATGTAGAATTAAAATTTAAAATAAGTCATACATTCGCAATAGGCAACTGATTAACACGGAACTTAGAACATCAAACACAGGTAGAGCTATATTCCATTATCAATAAAAAATAGCTACATTACTCTGCAGAGTCTGTTATAGAGTGATACAGTGCAACAACGACCTAACAGAGCTCTCCTGTGGCTCTCCTCCTCAGCCCTCTGCTGGACTAACCTTTTATCTACACTGGTTGATTGCCTATTTTTTCTTCCACAAACGTGACTGTCAATATTTCCTCTTTTCTTGCTTTGTTGTTTGCCGCTTCTTCCTGCTCATTGGGAGTTCCGTTTCTTGTCCTTGTCTCTCGTTCCTTCCATTTGTGTTGTTTTTCTGCAACTGTCGCGCCACCTATCTTCCAGCTATCCGTAACCGTGACAGCTCCCTGTCTACCATGATTGCACTCTGCCACCTGTTCTCCTCAACTAAAAACTGTTTCATTTTCAAAACAAAGGCCCCAACAGAATTATTGTACAAGATTGTTTGGAGATCTAGAGAAATAAATTATTTCAATGCTTGAACATCTAGTGAGCATAATTGTGCAATTATGCCTCGTTGTTATTTCTTAAAAATATTTTTCATGCCATTAGAGCTAATTATCTTCCCTATTTTACCTGTGATGCATCTTAATTCAATTTCCTTTCCTTCCTAGAAAATTTTTAGGAAACATTATTGAAATTTAAAATCTATCATCCCCAAATATTGTAACCATTGGAATCATAATACAACATCATCACTACGCATTGGAATGGAAAGCATTGGACTATTCAATACATATTCCCCCATGGTCATATTGATATTATGGAAATTCCTTGAGAAATTTATATTTCCTCCATTTGCAACCATCACTTGACACTCTTGTGTTGGATATAAAAATCACTTCAATTCCTTGGCTATCTTATAATGAATAAAATCATGGGTACTACCATAATCAATCAACACAATTAATTTTTTTTTCTCGATATATCCTTCTATCTTGAGAGTTTGAGGAGTGCTTGTTCATGCCCATGCATTAAAATATATGGTCAGATTAATTTATTCTTTCTCTCAGGCTGGTTCTTGGTGTATATTCTCTTTCTTTAATGTTTCTTCTTCACAATATATGTAAAATAATTTATTCTCAGCACACTTATGACCCTTCATGTATTTTTTTATCAAAACTATAACAAATACCTTTTTCTCTTTTTCCCTCTAGTTTTTGTGGTGTCAACCTTGTAAGTTGTGGGAGGCTAGGAGCAGCAACACTTCCGTCGTTATTGTTGTGAGTGGTCGAATTCCTTGTTTCCATAATTTTTCTTTCAAGTTGACTTACCACCTTAAATGATTTCTCTAATGAATTATGTTCCCAAAGGAAAACCTCATGTTGGATGTTATAATTTAAAATTCCCTATGAATAAATCAATCATATGCTCCTCTAGAATATCATTTACCTTGATATTCAATCTTTGGAAGTCTTAAATGTGCTCTGCCATTGAACCCCTTTGTTTGAGATTTATCAATTGGATAAAGAAGTCATTTCTATTTGTATCCTCATAATGTGCTACCAATTATTTCGTAAAAAATGTACAAGTGACAATGGATTTATGATAACAAAGTCATCAATACCACAAAAACTAATTTTGTTCTAAATATAAATATGCAATGCGTACCTTTTGTTTGTGTGATACATCATGTAGATCAAATAATTGCTCCATCTGTAGTATCCATGTTATTGTATCCTTTCCATAAAACTTTTGAATATAAATATTTGGAATATAGTTGGTCTTCATCCCAAAGTTGGAGTCTCTAAAATCATGATTCACATTTCATTTGTTCTCTTCATGAGTTTCATGAATTACCTTATCACCACTAGGAAGCCTTTCTTATAGCAATTTTACCAAACCTTCCTTGAAACCTTTCGTGCCTGCTTTTAAACTATTCATGTTCCTTTTTATACCATCCATGTCAACTTTTATTTCTACTTTTATACCATCCATGTCCCATTTTAGTTCATCTTTGGTTTCTCTTTGTGAGAGAGAAATGTGTTGCACGATGTCTTGGAATTTTTATATATCATTTTGCGATTATTCCTCTTCATGCATCATAATAGAGGTTTCTAAGGGTTTAATGGGTGTAGAATTATTATTTTTGGGAGACATTTTAGAACTAAATGCTGATATCTATGCTTAAATATCCCCTTTAAATCACTTCAAGATAATTTTTCAAACAAAAGTTAGGCAATTAAAAAAAAATACAACACACATTTTTCTTGCTTTTAGGAGATCAATATTTAAATTGTTGTATCTTTGTAATTTCGGATATCAAAAGTATAAAATTTCATCTTGTAGTATCCCTTTGAGTCTTCTTTCCAATGTCACAAATCATATCGAGATTGGATTCCTCAAGGTAAAGTTATGCCCAATATCCCACAATGACCTGGTTATGGACTGGTTCTGTGTAGAGAAATTTTACAAAATGCCACGTGTCATTGTTTCAACCTTATTCCCTGAAAATGATAAAAACAAACTACAGTTTTTGCACTTTCAGTTATATTTTACAAAATTCAAATCTGATGCTCGTAAATAAATTTATGATAATTTTCCCTAGGTCACATGTTTGAGACTGAGTTATGGAGCATTCAAAAATGCTAACTTCTTCTTACCATATTTGATAAAATATAGTAAACCAAGATCTAAATTTTTTAACAAGTTCACCAAGATCTGGTCTCCACGGTAAATTTTTTATCTTCTTAAGCATTGTATAAAAAAAGTTATAGCAAAAATTCCAAGATGACATGTTTGAAGCAGGGAAACCCTAGACCACAAAGAAAAATAAAATATATATAAATGAGTTGAAAATTAGCCTCTTCAAGGGGGAAACCTCCTTTAAATCACATAAATAAAAAATTCTTGGATGATTCAAATTACAAGGCCTCCTTGGTATATATAGGAGTCTAAATGGTCACAATATAATCAGAGCCTACATAACAATAATAATGTAGGGGCACAACAATAATAGTAGTGGGCTTCTATAGGGCACAACAATAAAAATATGTGGGATAAGTGGGAACAACAATAACAATAAGGGTTCTACACTAACAATAACATTAAGGGGGCTACACTATTATTATAGGGACCTAATATTGGCACCTTTTTACATGTATTTTCCCTACCTTCTCTTACCATTTTGGCTCTCAAAGTGATACCTTATCACTCTAACAGTCACCATTGAATAAAGTATGTTTTCTTTTTGTATGTCATCCTTATTATCTAGTTTTTCTTGTAATTGGGAATAGAAGCTAACTGCTTTAGGATATTTAATTAATGAATTGACAAAGGGGTTGTTACAAGGCGTGTGGCTTGTTGAGATGTTGTTACAGGACCATATCTCCCAGTTTTTCCTCGCCAAGAATGAAACATAGACTCTATCGACATTGTGGAAACACGCGAGCTTATTTTAGACACATTTTTTTCGTATGCTTATAAATGAGGATTGATTTGGACAGACACTCAGTTAGAGATAGCTTGAATGATTGAAAGGAGAAATTTATGGAAAACACAACTAACCTATTTGAAACAATTAGGATTCTTAATCGATAAATCATTGTAATATTAGACAAGTTGTTACATATTTGTTTCAACTAGAATCATTTGTTATAATAAAATTATTGTATAATTTTTATTTAGATCACATGAGAATCGAGATATTCTCATGATGATATTGCCTTTTGAAAATAGGAATGTATTTTCAAATGATAAAAGAACATACTCTATGCCTTGCGAGGCACACAGAGGAAGATATTAGCAAAGGGAGTACTAACATTGTAATATTTTATTGTAAATTTTCATTAATGAAAATATCTATCATTCGTGGCTTCATAAATTTATTATGAGTAGCTTGTTTTTTATGTAATTTACTAGCCCCTACTAGGAAATAAGTGCCCTCATTCTTAGTAGGGATCACTATTTAGAGAGGTATTGTTGTTGGCGGGAAAAGTTACCTAAGGAAAGGGTTGAAAAACTCAACAGAGCATGACAAAAAAATAAACAAAGAACACTCAATCAAGCGTGCCAAACATTTGAATTATCAAGTTTGGACTTAGAGACATGCCCAAGGGTCCCATGTTTGAAGATGTTCCCGTAGGGTCCAAACTCTCTGCTTCCTCCAAGATGTGCATACTTTAAAATCAATAACAAAAGTGTATACATAATATATAATTCAATGTGCATGCATAAGAATATGTTAGATCATCATATATAACAATTCATAATACCATTCATACGATGACACCATATATCAGGAGCAAGACATGAGCTTCTTTATTGATTAACTGTAATAAGTACGAAATATATACAACCTTATCTAGGCCAAAGGAACTGACGAAGCCTTCCTTTGGATCCATATATCCTAATCCAAAAAGTCAACCTCTCTAATAGGTGCAAGAAAATGATAGATAATGAGACTATGCAACTCTACAAAGAAACCAAGGTTTCTTAGAGACTAGGAGTGCAGGAGGCAAGGGAAAAGCAAACTTGATGTAGGGGAAATCGAGTATAATGTTGATATCTCTCTTCTCTTATGAATTAGGCCTATCCAAGGGGTGTATATACACCACCTAAAATTGGTTATTTTAGTTATGCCATAGAATCCTATAGGTGGGATCTTGGTAAAACACGTAAACCCCACTCGAAAACTAGCATATTATTTTATTTTTTCAAATTTAAAAATTTATATGCGATTATATTTTCTGGGACCCACCTATGTACATGTTTTTTTGTGGATAGAGTGGCTTATGGAATTTGAAATATAAATTTAAGTCTTCATGGGTAAAGGGACTACCCAGGGGCATAAAAGAGCATAAGGTCTACAGGAGTGTTGAATGATGCTATAACATATGCCCCCTAATATATGAGGTCAAAGGGGAACATGATGGCTGAAATACATATTAAGTATAGAGAGAGGAGTCATTTGAAAACTCAAGAAGAGATCACTAGATTCCATCCCATCAAATACTTGTGGAAGGAGTCAGAAATAAAACTCATGTTTGTGGAGGGCATACCCATGCTTATAGGTAGTAAATAATTTTTGATGATCAAGTATAATGTGGATCCAAAATGGATACATAATTGTATAGAACAAGTTGAAGAATACATGGTGGATCATCAAATCATAGTTGTGAAAGAAAAAAACGGAGCTATGTCTCAATATCAGATAGAAGAATGTTTGAAAAATGATGTTGCATAACTGATCCTCATAAAAGTACCAAGTCATATAAGTGGAATAGTGGTATTTCATAAATTCAGGTGTGAACATATAATATGCTGCTAATTTTTTTTGCAACATATAGAGCTGAGAGGTGTCAATGGCAGAAAACTGAATGAGTTGTCAAGTGAACCAAGA
The DNA here is from genome assembly GCA_034641835.2 of Pinus albicaulis. Taxonomy (NCBI): domain Eukaryota; kingdom Viridiplantae; phylum Streptophyta; class Pinopsida; order Pinales; family Pinaceae; genus Pinus; species Pinus albicaulis. The sequence continues at coordinate 708,953,012 of CM076584.1, forward strand.
TGTTGACACAATCCGGGGTCTTCACCGACCACAAATGGTACATTTCTATACCATGGGAATAAATGAGTTGAATTTAACCATGTGAGAAATCATTTGATTATCATTGATGTATACCGTTAAAAAACACAATAAAACTCACCAATAGTGATAATGAGTGTCAAGGGACCCCACTACAATCTAACAAGTGTGAATAGATGTGTTGAAGTCAAACACTTGAAAGAATATATCAATCAGGAGACATTGAGGTGTTATCATTATCGATAGTGAAGGATTCTACCACCCATGAATGCAAACTCTAAGGTACTGAAAAAATGGACTCTATATCTTATTCCAGAAGTAATGAGTTGGAGTCGATGGGAAAATATCTGTTGGAAGGAAGGCATTAAGGCATCCCACATAAACCAGTGTGAATGTAACCCGTAGGCTGATAATTGGAGGAAATCAAACGAATAAATATGAAATAACCATTCCAGAGTACATTTCCGGTGTGCAAAAAACAAATCCTCTTAACCAACCAATAATGAAATTTGACACAGAGGCGAGGAATCCACCAATAGGGTCAAATGGAAACTAAGGTATTGCACAAATCCTAATGTGTAATAATGTAAGATGATATCAAACACAATGGAAACCACTGATTCAAAGACCCATGATACTGATCGATGCTAAGCACAAGGTCACATATCAATAATGTAAATAAGGCTAGGGTGTGACTCTAGGTTTACTCTCACAAATTTTTTTTGGAGTCGATAAGAGCAGATCAATCAACAAGAATTCAATAGGTACCTTCTTAAATGACATGAGTAAAGGACCACGTCGCAAATGTGATACTAAGAATAAATTGGCAGATCAGGTATTCCCGACAGAAATGAGTCAAGAGACACTGCAGAATGGTCGAAAATAGGTTGAATTCCCTTGAACAAAAGCACGACTGTGATGTGACTTTATGGCAGGATAAAATAACTTTGTATAAGTTTGTGATGCAAGAGGAATCAACAAAATCTCAATATGATTGGAATATTTAACCAACCAATGGAGGACTGACTCAAGAACAAGGTTTTGGCTTTCCTAAAGTCAAAATAAGTCCTATACCGATGGAGGAAAGACTCATTTTAAGTCCTTTTTTCAAGGGAGACATGACTGACACTCGCTTCCATCAAATGATGAAGAAACAATCTTGTTCCCACTCTTTTTTTTTTTCATATTATAAAACCTGAAAAAGAATAATAAAATGCCTATAACACATTGCATAGAACGCTTTCAAGGGAAAGTGCACTAGTTCCTGGGTATGGAACATTCCTATGCTCAATTTAAGGTGGTGGATACTGGTCATCGACACTCAGGGAATGTTCCCTCCATGGAAAAAGGGTGAATGCATAGCTTGATCTTGCAATAAATTAATTGTCAGAAGTGGCTTATACACGAGTCTAATGAATTCAGTTTAAGGAAAAAATGGGTGCAAGTGGTCAATATGCAATGCAATAGTACAACTCAACACATGGGAGCCTCTAGGGTATAAATCCAGAATAAAAGCGGAGAAGGAGGAGAAAGTATCTTCAATGCAAATTCATGACGGGACTAAAGAGGATTCCCAAGCCTACACAATATTTGCAGTATGGGAAACATATCCTAGCGAGGTTCTAACTAGGAATCCCATGGAAGGAAAGGATCTACCACTATGTTATGATTTTACGAAACGGTGAGTGACAGAGGTTAAAAAATTGCAACATAGTGTGGTTAACCTTGTGGCTAAATATCAAAGTATGAGTTCAATATGAAAAATGAACTAGAAAATGATGTGTCTTAACCTATATGCTAGTTTAGAGTAAAATACCTTCCACAATAGGCTAGCGACCATGGAATAAAAACAACAGGAAAATATCACCAAGTGATAAGAGAAGTATGTGTTACCTTGAAAAAAGGCCCTTCCCAACACTTCAAGCAAAGGTTAAAAAGTTCATAAAATTAAAATAATAAAGTTAAAAATGAACTTTATCAAAGTGGGTTTAAGTTCTTGGTTATAAAAAAAAAATAATTGAACTCGCCCAATTTCATTCTTACCATCCAAGTGTTGGGGAGAGAGCTTCTGTAGAAAATTTTAGCAAGCAAATCCAACTAATTCCACCAACAAATTTGAAAACTACAAACTATAGGTAAGTCATAACCATAATCTCTTTAATTTAGACCAAAAATATTATTGATTGAATCTATTTTTGATTGATTATTTTAAAATTTAGAATTGGTTTTTCGTATACGCGGATCTAGTTCTATCGGGTCGCGTATAGAAAGCCCTATATGCAAGTTGCTAGAGGGAAAGTCATGTACATGCACAATTTTCCTTTATAGAAGCCACGTACAGGAAGACTCAAGTTCGTAAATGAATTCTAACGGTTGAAATTTCTCAATTTTTTCAGAATGGATATCATTTGGAGAGAAAGGGAACACACTGATGTGGATAATCAAGTCTTTGAAGACCAAGAATCGTTGGATGGATTAAAAAATTATGGGTTGTTCAAATTACTCAGGATGCCAAATATGAGGGCTCAAACTCAATTATTGGACATGTTGATTAATTATTGGGACCCATAGTAGGATAAATTTTCCATAGACTCAATGTCATTGAAAATTGAAGTGGAATACAATTACTTAATGACAGGTCTCTCCAGAAGGGGAGAAGATGTCAATTTGAAAGGCGGGGCTAGCAGGGGCCTTAACATTGATGATTATATTGTTTTGTACTATGAAACAAACACTAACAAGGTTGGGTCACAAGTCCCGATCAAAGAAATCATGAACTTCTATCAAGTCCATATTTTTCACTATTACCAGGATATCATGCTCAACTTCCTTACATCAAGCTTCACAACCAGCTATGTTACTAGTAGTGGAATGCTTGAAACTAGTAGTGTATGATTGGTGTACAACACTCTTGGTCAATATGAAGAGGCATCTCTCATTTTTTAGACAAGGGGGGGGGGGGACAAAGAAATTTGGTTATGGTATTATTCTATGTTCATTATTCTTTGAGTGGATTCTTGCATTATGAACTCGAGTAGCAGCTACCATTAATAGTCCTAGAGATCCAAGGATGGCTAAATGGGAATATTTGATGAGGAGACTTGGCAAAGGAAAAGTCACCTAGCTGGATTTTTATGATGAGTTCTTCTATTGGTGGGAGGAAAAATTCATATCCATTAAGTACTACCCCTATGCAGAACTAGACTTTCGAGGGGACCTAGAGTTAGTACTTCCCGAGGGGTTGCATGGGGTAACATTGGTAAGTTTTTAAAAATTTTAAAATATTTGATTTTTTTGTTTTTTAAGAATAATATCAATAAATTTAAAGTATTTTTTCGTGAAACAAAAATGCTAACAATATTATAATGATTATGATGTGGATGTGGGACCAGTGAAACCTGAGGTTATACCGAGGCATAAATGTCGTGGCAGAGATGGGGAAGGTGCAACTGCTAAGTCTAAGAGGGTCCTATGCGCAGTATCGATGAACTTGGAGAGCTTTAATTGCCAGGTTCCAATGGAAATAGTAGAGGACCTCCCTCTACTAAGACAGGTGGTTAGAGTACCATGAGAATGGGTGCGAATCTTCCGACTAGTGGTGAATGTCATCATCTTCTACCGAGATGCTCATACATTGTAGGGCCCTCGGACTTATATTTTTAGATAGACTGGTATTTTTTCTATATACATGATTAGGCATAATTTCATGACAATTTTTCACATTTTGTATTATTTTTTACACTTATTTATCTATATATATAGATATTCCGGGATGACTTGATCATATATACAAATGATTATTTTATGTTTTGATTTAATATGATGAATGATTGATATGGCAATCCGATGCTTGGTTAGCTATAAAATCAGAAAATGAATTATATGATTATGGAATGTGAATAAATGTAATAAAATTAAATGATCTTTGTAACAATATCACTCTAGGAAATTGACGATGTAATGAAGGATCCATCACAAGATAAATTTTATTTAACTAAGACAACACCAATTATGAGTCTAAGTACACCACTAATGATTCAATACCATAAGATATTTCCTCAGAAAGTAAATTAATAATGACATTGTATTCAGCCATATTATTAGAAGTAGGACCAATACATATGCCTCTTGTGACCAACAACTCACTAGATGGATAATGAATTACCCATGTTGCGGAAGCTATATTTTGAGTGTGTCTACTGGCAACATCTTTGAATCCTAGGTACATCGAATCACCCATCAAAACTTACTAAATAAAATCGAAAACACCATCATCACCACCATACTCATAAACATAAACTAAAATCACGTACAATATTTACAAAACAAATAAAATGCTCGGGCAAGAGACTAATAATAATACTTCTTAAGATAAAGCCCATTTCTGGGCTCCGACAACATGTTCCTTTCAAAATCAACCAACTCATAAGCACCTTTCTTCAAGATCCTTTTGACAATGAAAGGACTGTACCACATAGTTTTGAAATTTCCTACCCCCAAGGTGTCTTTATCTTGTTCGTAGGCCAAGACAAGGTCACTTTAAGATAAAACCCTAGGTTACGCAGACTTATCATATGGAGCTTTAAATCTTTTCTTATTATCCTCATTCATTGCGGCGACGTCCCGACGTTGCTCATCAAGATGTTCCAAATTAACAAGGAACTCTTCTAAACTTCAGGTTCCTGGAAGAATTTGGACTGCCAACTTAAGAGATGGATTCTCAAATTCTATAGGAAATATTGATTCCAAACCATAAAATAACTGAAAAGGAGTGAACCTTGTAGCAGTATAACAAACATTTGATATGTCCATAAAGCAGGATAAAGCATGATGTGCCAGTTGGACTTAGCTTGATTAATTTTCCTTTGTAGGATGGTATTAAGGGATTTATTAATGCCTTCAAATATTCCATTAGCTTGAGGATAATAAGGAGACACATTCTCCTGCCGAAATCCCAGCTTCAAAGACAACTCAAACATCATATTATTTTGAAAGTGACTGCCATGGTTAGTGAAAATATCTTTATGGATACCGATACGCGAGATGAATTGATTAAAAAGGAAAAGAGATGTTGTCTCACCATTTTTATTGAAAGTGGGCATATCTTCGAACCACTTCGTAAAGTAGTGTACTAATACGATAATGTACTTTTGCCCATTAGCCCAAGTCATGTGACAAGTTGTAAAATCAATTCCCCACTTAGTAAATGGATCGAAAGTGATCATGACAGGAAAAAGTGGAGCTGGATGAGAACACATTTTTTAGAGTATAGATTCGACAAGGGTGGCATTTTTTTACTGCTTTAATACAACCTTTGAAAATAGAATGCTTAAAATACCCTGCACGCAAAATTTTATGAGTTTTTGCAAGCCCAGAAAAATGACCTCCATAAGCCCCACTATGGAACTCATTTAAAACTGACTTAGCTTCTTCTAAGGTCAAACAACATCTAAGGATTGAATCAACCCCGCGACGATATTAGGTATCACCAATGATCATATAGCTCTTGGAAAGGTGACGTAATTTTCATTGTTCGTCCTTAGTAAAAAAACTAAGGGAACTTTGAATTCTGAAGATATACGATGATGTCTCCATACCAAGGATCTTATGAGATAAGAAAAATATGTTCATTAGGAATTAATTCTTCATAAGTAACATATCCTTCATAAGGAAATTCTGAAATTAATTCTATGAAAACCAAATACTTCTTGGATTTGGATGACATGAACTCTAGATCAAACTCTTGTAAAATCACAATAAATTTGTTATATTTTCTCCCAATCACTTTCCTACTTAGGACAAATTGAAATGGATTGACGTCAGCTACTACAAAGTTTTTTCCAACAAATTTCAATGAAAAAGTCGTTGAACAACATGAATTTCCGCTAAAGACAATTTCCCAATGTGGGAACATCGGAGTTTAGGACCAACTAAGCCACAAATTAGATACTACATTACATTTTCTCTAAGGGCATCATTTTCCTTATCTAAAACCATACCGATGATTGATCATGTCGTTGTTAAGTACAAAAGGAAATCTATGTTATAATCAGGTGGACTCAAAAGGGGAGCATAGGTCAATGCCTTTTTCAAAGCATCGAACAAGCGTTGATTGAATTCATCCCAAACTAATGGAACTCTGTTCTTAACTAAACACATAAATCCTTTTGTAATCTCAGCGTATTTCATGATAAAACTCCTTATAAAAATATTTTTTCCTTGGATACTTTGAAGTTGATTAATATTAGACGAGGGAGGAAAATGAAGTATTGCCTCAACCTTGAAAGGATAAACCCGAATCCCTTCATTAGAAATGATGAATCCCAACAACTGACTAGATGTAACGGCGAAAACGCATTTATTAGGGTTCAACCAGATTTTATAATAATGACATCTTTAAAAAAATAAACGAAGATGCTTTGGATGTTCCATTCCCTTATGAGAGAGAGCAAATAAATCATCCAAATAGGCCTCCATTATGTGTTTGTTGTCGTGGAAATCATAAGACATATCCGGTTGAAAGGTAGCTCCAACATTTTTAAGGCCGAAACACATTTTCCTATATGAAAATGTACCTCAGGGAAAAATAAATGTTGTTTTATGTTGATCTTATGGACAAATTATTATTTTATTATAACCATAAAATTCATCGATAATATGATCTATAAATGGAGTGGGTAAATTGTATTTTAGGTAGGATTTATTTAAATCCCCGAAATCGATGCATACACATCTTGTTCCTTTTTTTTTTCCACAGGGACTGGATTTGAAACCCATTCAGTAAGAGAAATAGGGTAGATGAAACCTGTTGTCAACATTTTCTCCAGTTCTGGCTTGATCCGCAACTTTTCAGGGGTTGACCAACCGGATCTTTTGACGCATAGGCTTTACATTTTCATAAGTCTTGATCTCATGTTGAACTATACTAGGATCAATGCTAGGAATTTCCTCATAAGACCAATTGAATACATTTCTAAATTCTTTAAAGATATCAGTATAAATTTTAATCTCTTCAGAGGAACAATCGGGTTCGATGAGGATATTTTCAATAATTTTTGGATTCTTAGAAATTTTTAATGGAATAGTTTGTAAGATGTTATCCATATTACCTTCGGAAAAAATATGTGTTGGAGCCAAAAGGCTTAAAATTTTACGAACGCTTCCATGAGAAAGAGGACTAGACAAACTCGATTCTACTTTATGCAAATCATGGAGAAAATAAGATTGATGATACAAATCATCTTGCAGTCTCTCTACACCAGTAATTGCTTCTATAATTGCCTCTTTAGATGGTAAAACGATATCAAGGCAATCCATAGCCAAATTGGAACCAATTTTCCAAACCGATGCCACATCATCATCCACATCCTCTGATGAAACAGGGATGGGATTATAATCTACAAAATTAACAATGGATTGATATGAAATTTCTGGTGCAGATATAGAATAATCCATTCCACCCACTTTCCCTTCTTCTAATCTAGCGGTAGGAGGGGGAAAGATCCAAGGATTCGAAAAATAATGAATCCTAAAATAACGTTGTTGAGGTACCATCCTGGAGGATGAGACAATATTGATGTAAGTAACAGGAGGTGGAAGATCAAAAGTACCCATCAATGAGGAATACATTCCAACTCCTAAATTCTCAATAGGTTGCTTAGTATCTTTCACTAAGGGGACTATGGAGTCAGCATATGTGTTTCGGTCATTGGGATAATAGGCTATCTGATCAACTGTCAAAATTATCCCTTCATGAGGAAAACATAGGATGTGAAACAAAGATGAAACTATGGAATCCATCGTATATACCAATTTTGAACCAGTAAGATATTATAATCAAGATTGGCATTAACTAAATCTACTTCCATATTAACAGCCTTGCACCCTACACAAATAGGGAAAGAAGGCCGAATCCCATGAGGCCTATGAGAATGACCATCGAATGCGGTTAAAAGAGTAGGAGAGGGAACAAATTCAGGTGACCCGATAGATTTTCAACATGACATAGACATGACACATGTGGAATCCCCTTCATTAATTATGGTTTGAAATATGGTCTTCCTACGATACATAGATTTAATTTTAAAATCCATATGAAGAGGGAGTCTCTTTTTAACATTTTACGTATAAAATGTAAACACCAAAGTTTTTCGGGTCAACTGCTCTGATCGTGGTGGGAAAATCACTCCTTTACATAGGACATGACTGAAGTACGTCTAACTTTGACATAACACAGGGGCTCTGAGCTAAATCTTTAACAATGGAATAGTTCTAAGCATTCTTAGAGTTTGGATTATAATTCGACCATTTTGAGTATCCTTTCAGCATCTGAGGTATAGGTTCAACTGTGGGCTTTCTATATGAAGAGGTTCTTGATTATTGGAATCAATTTTAGCCTTAGAAGATTTTGGCTCTCCATAATCATGAGCTCTAGTTGAAATATCAACATGAGTCTTAACCATATACACATTCGATGTGGATTCCCCTTCCCGGTTTCCCCCTATAGGGGGTATAGTATTAGCATTCACACTAGCAAGTAATTTCTTCCTTTGGGAAAAAGCACTAATGAGCACAGCCTGGGAACTAGAAGAACCTTGTTGGTATAACAAGTTTTTGGCATCTTGAATATTGGGGAAAATATGAGTAATATGATCCCCATTGCTTAGATTGCATGGGAATTTAACCTTCTTTGTAGACTCCTTCTTTCCCTCACCAGTGCCTTCAAAAGTTTTATTCGCATTCCTCTTCTCTCCCTTATATTTATTTTTCCCACGTCCTTTCTTATTCCAATAAGATTGTTGATTTCCTTTGGGAATCAAGGATTAAACAACATTAACTGCAAAATTTTGAGAAGGAGGATACATTGACGACATGGTCCGTGTTACAAAAGAATATTGTAATGACAACTGCTGTAATTGATTACTAACAAAATATTCATATTAGAATCAAGTGATCCTACAACTCCATCGGCATGGAGGCCTAGTTTCAGTTTGGCAAGATCGGTTTTATATCTAGGAGCATCAGGAAATATATTGTAGAGGACCCCAGACTAGGAATAAATAAGCTCTAATTTTTGGGCTCTAAAGATAGCCTCTTCTTCTACAAACACTCTTGAAAGTGACACATCCTTAAATATATCAGGTTGTAATTATTTCAAAAACCATTTGAGAAGAAATCCATCAAGGAAATAAGCCTTGATCAATCCCTTCCTTCTGCGCAACTCTTGATGTGGTCATAAATATGGGTGGCCTTGTCTTGCTCAAAATTGGCCAAAAGTTCAGTTCCAACATCATAATGGATAAGCAACTGAAAGAGGTTAAGAAAAATTGTAGCCAACTCAACAAACATAGAAAACGACCCATCTTTTAATTCGATATACCATTTCGTTTCATTTCTAGTAAAGGTGCATTGAAAAAGTCTCAACCTAATTGAATCATCAATCAAGGAGTTTGATGAGAACGATAAGTTGAAAGTGGTTACATAGTCAGTTGGATCCTCACCAGAATTCCCTTCAAATTTTGGTATATTAGATGGAATTTTGGTAGGGACGGGGGGCTAATTCGAGTTTTAACAGATCAGATCATTAGTCAATTTTTAAATATCTGGAAAATTGAGAGTTACCAAGAATGGTAAGCGTGGAGAGATTGTAGAATTCCAAACTCCAAGAGTGGAATTCCAAACATTTGAAAAAGAGCATCCTGGATTTTGAGAGTCACCGAGCTATCAAGGATTACTCGTAGAAGCAACTAAAATATAAGTAAAACTTTGTAGTTGAGAATTATATGGAGGGTATCCTTCCACTAGTACCGCATTACTAGCCATAGGAAAATTTCCTCCAGTTAGAACGTTATATGAAGGGGAGATCCCTTGGTAAGGGTTCCAAGCACTACCCAAAGGAGGAAAAACCTATGAAGTACTAGAAGTAGGGAAGGGCATACTCCCTTGCTAACCAAATAAATGAGAGATATTCCAAAACCCAAAACCCTCTAATAGAAAGATATACAAAGCCCTGGCTCCCTTGAAAAGGATTAATATTTTGAGCATAGCCAGAGAAAGGCATTGATCCTACATTCAACGATGGATTGGAATGAGGAACATGTCGACTTCCAAATGAAAAACCTTGTAAATATGTTGAACCACTAGCCATATAAATACATACAAGAGAAGTAGAGGGTAAAGTTGATGAAACTGATGGAATCCAACTAGATGGCATTCCAAAAGGATAAGCACTAGTGAAAGGAGCAGAAGGTTGGGTGCCCCCACTTGAACTCGAAATGGAGGTAGAGCCAAAAACTACCGTGCTAGGTACAATAGTAGAGATAGAAATAGTAGCTACTCCTATAGCTAAAGAAAGAGTATGCACTCTAGCCATATTGGCAGCCACACTTATCCTATTAACATTGGCTATTAAGAAAAAAGAAGAGTGAACATGGCTAGTTGATCTATGAGTCGGAGTACCCACATACGATAAAACATAAGGAAGATGAGAAGGAATAGATTCTGTAGGGGTCCTAGGGGACTCTAAAACATCTTCAATCTTTACTTCCTATTATGATTGGAAGATTACTCTAACAAGAACCGGTGTGTTTTCACCCATATTATGGACTAGAATAGGTTATCATTGTGAAATAAGAGCCCTTGATGAAGGATTTTTCTTGGTTGTGTTAGCTTATATTGGTTCAAAATATCCAGCAGAATTACTCCTACGCCTTCTTGGTGAAGGTTCGACACTCACAGGTGAAATCCCACGAAGCCTTCTAGACCAACGAATTGGTCGATCGACCACCTTTATGTATATATAAAAATTAAAGACTCAAATCACCTTAGGCAAGCTAGGAGTACATAGAACTCTCTAAAAAATTCCTAAAGATACAAACAAGAAAACAAATTCCAATTATTTCTGCTTCAGGTGATTAGGACTAGACACCAAAATACAAGAAAGTGAAGAAAAGGACAACCTAAAGGTATTTTGGGATGGTGAGGGCCCAATCCTACTAGCGAAGGTATCATGAGCGGCTATGTTTACCTCCATACAATAGCCTTTGTCAGTGCAAGTACCCAAGCTTCGCAAGGGCACCCTCTAGAAGTACTATGAAATTGATACAACGGTTGCCTCAAGTACTACGAGAATCCCCCCCCCCCCCCCCCAAGTCACCTGTGTGATCCCTAGGAAAGGAAACTAAGGTCACCAACTCATGATCGGAAGTTGGGAAGAACAATCGTGGGTGTGTGATCCAATAAGTAGGAGAGGGGGTATCTCTATTTCCCTATGTTCACATGTCCTTATGCTTGACTCCCTTATTAGACGAGATTTCTTGGACAGCTTAACAACACTCAATTTCCACTGTCTATAATTTTCAGTTTGAGTGGCCTTGGATATTTTACTCTCTACGCACCTATTCCAAGGCCCTAAAATTCCCTAGACTAGTTGATGCTGCTATAAAAAAAAAGAAAAAGTCTAGTTTGTTTTAATTTAAGTACTCATTTTAGTTTTCCAATTATTTAGGACAAGGGAAACATAAGTGCAACTGATGATGTTTTGACGCGAAAGAAATCAATAGAAAACCTAGGCTACATGAGAATGCAATGCTTATTTTTCTTCAATGAAAGAGATTTATACAATGGATGTACGAGAAACCTAATAAAGCAAAAACTCTTTTTTATTTTTCAATTTAGAACTTACACATTCAAAACCTAACAAAAAGAAATAAATGATGTCCAAAATTCATCTAACTTAATGCACACTAGCATGTAAATGCAAGATTCAAAGAAAAACTTAAAGGTAAATAAACGTGATAAAAAAAAGGTAAAAGCCAATTCAAAAAACAAAGAGAAGCAAATCCAAAAACAAAGAGTACTCCTCAAAGAAAAAAAGACATTTAACCTTATCAGAATAATTCACACATTTTCTAAAACCCAAAAGACTATTGAAAAAAGAAACAAAAGAAAAGAAAGCGATAAGATAATGTTTTTCTTTTTATTTTAAGGATCTTGAAAAAATTGAAAAATGAGAAAGGGAAGGAAATAAAAAATATTAAATCCAAAAGCATGTATAAGACTCAAATCCACCTAGTCATAAATGATCACAAAGATTAAAATACTAGTGCAAATGAGAGACTTATCACTTCACGAGCTTTTCCAAAAAAATGTAAAAGATTTTGAAAATCAGAAACTCTCCAAAGAACTGAAATCTCTCACTCATCCAAGAATCACAATCCCCTTTCAAAAACAAGAAAGAGAAAGAAAAAGAGTCAACTTCAAGGTCACAAGGGAAGTAAATCAAATATCGGGTTATCAACAAGTTCAAGAACAACAAAGATATGTTCCAGAGCCACAAAATATCCAGATACCCCGCAAATAAGATTTGGAACCCAACTTCAGATTTAATCCCAAGGTTAACACAATCATTTGTCCAACAAAAGGAAAGACATCAACAAAAAGTATCATCAAGGTTATTCCAAACCTCATAAAGATCAAGAAAGCATAAATAAACTTGGTCAAAGCCTCAACAAAATAAAGAAATAAAGAAATTTCATTTTTTAGATCTGTACGTGACTGTTCAAATACAATTTAGCGTATATACAAAAATGTAGGTGAAGAAACAAGCGTATACACATGTTTCTTTGGAAGAAATTGCATATGTATGCAAATTTGTATAACAAAAAGTGCGTATAAAAAGAAAACTGAGGAAAAAAAAAAAGAAACCCCAAATCTGAAAGATCACATTGAATGAAGAAATTACTTAAGACTTACAAAGACTAGAAATAACCAAGAAAAAACAAACTAAATCTAGATCAAAGAAAACAACACTTCTAGGAAATACTTGATGGTATTCCCTAGTGGAGTTGCCAATTATGTTGGCAGGAAAAGTTCCCTAAGGCAAGCGTTGAAAACCTAAATAGAGTAGCATAAAACAATCAACAAAGAACACTCAATCAAGCATGCCAAACATTCAAATTATCAAACCTGAAGGTCCTACTTTTGAATATGTTCACATAGGGTGCAAACCTTATGCTTCCTCCAAGATGTGCAGACTTGCAAACAAATCGCAGAAGTGTATACACAATATATAATTCAATGTGCATGCATAAGAATATGTTATATCATCATATAAAAAAATTCAGACTACCATTCATAAAATGAAAACATATATCGGGAACAAGACATGAGCTTCTTTATTGATTAACAACAGTAATTACAGGATAGATACAACCTAATCCAGGCCAAAGGCACTGATGAAGCCTTAATTTGGATTCATCCAGCGCAAGTCATGAATACAACCTCTCTAATAGGTTCAAGAAGATGCTAGTTAAGGATACTGTGCATCTCTGCAAAGGAAACTAGGGTTTCCTAGAGACTGGGAACGTAGGAGGCACTGGATAAGTAGAATTTATATGGGGTAAATCGAGTATAATATCTATCTTCTCGTATGAATTAGGCCTACCCAAGGGGTGTATATATACCACCTAAAATTAGGTATTTCAGTTAGGCCATGGGCTCTTGTAGGTGGGATGTCGGTAAAAGCCGTAAACCACCACCCGAAAAATAGATTTTTTTTCTTCATATTTAAAAATGTATCCGCAGGTATATTGTTTTGGGACCCATGTATGCATGTGTTTTTGTGTGGGAAGAGTCACATATGGAATTTGATATATATTTTTTTAATATAAATTCAAGTCTGCATGGGCAAAGGGATTACCCAGGGCCATAAAAGTGCATCAGGTCTACAGGAGTCCTAAATGATGTTGTAACAATTGTAGTAGTGTATTTATTTCCTCTCAATTATGATTTTATTGTTACTATTAAAATATTGTTCGTGCATTGAGTAGTTTAAAAATTATAATCTCTATTATTGTGTAACAACATAGGCCCCGGACCGGTCCCTTCATTAGTGTGGTGTTTATTTGATTTCTATTGCAATTTATTTATTTTATTGAATGGGTGTTTCAACAATTGGTTGAGAAATTATGGTTTCTAGGAGTGTTGCTTCTTATGAATGGCAGTGATCATGTGGCAAAGTGTGTGTGTGTGTTTTTTTCTTTCGAAGTGTGTCTTTCTTTTCTGAAAGTGTGAGCAAGGCTTGGAGTGTAACAAAATGTTTGTTTTGAGTTTCGAGAGTGACATTACAATGATTGGTTTTAGGGTTCCATTAGTGTTAGTTTCCATCTGTTCCTTTGTGTGATAGCCTTGAAACAAAAACCCTACTCGGATTGAAAATTAAAAAGAATAAGGTAAAAGTATAAGCAAGTTAATGGTAGGTCATTATAAAAGGTAAAGGAACAAGCAAGCTATTTATCCATATTTTAACATTGATTGTCAGAATTTACATTTTAGAAAATTCGAAATTGTTGGGTACAAAAATATATAGCAAATAGTTATAAGTGCTTATCTTGTCAAAATCTTGGTTTCACCACTATAACTTGGAGTTCAAAAGTACTAAAGTTATGATGCCTTTAGACAATGTAGACCTAGTAGCCAAATTTTCAAGTTTTGCCTCAAATCAATTTTCTAGATGCATAAAGAAGACTATATAAGCTTTTGTTTTTTTTATACGTTTAAAAATAGTATGTAGTTTGATTTTCACTTGTTAATAGACATTATGACTCTATGTGCAAATTATTGAAAAGCTAGTGTGAACAACGAACATAAAATAAAGATGCTTCTATTACAACTAAGATTCTGCATAAACAAATTGTTGAATGGATAACATTAAAAATCCTTTGATACAATCAATTGAGTCTAGACTAGGTGGTTGAGAGGAGTGTTATCCTCGCTTCCTAGGACCAATTTCTGCAAGTGAAGTGTTGATATCTTAATGAGCATATTGTTGTATCATATGTAAGCCTTAAAGATTTTAATTTTCCGAATAAGGAAATACCTACTAAGTTTCATCAAGAAATGTATTTCATAAAACTAAAAAAAAAACTTATAAAATCAAATGAAATGTAAAATTTCAAACTCAGGTTTAAAAATAAAAAAATAAATTAAATGCTAATAATAAGAAATAAGAAAGTGAGGAAAAAAATATAATGAAACTATAAATATTTCCTTATCAACCACAACGGTAAAATCTATAGCCAAGATTCTAATTACATGAAGCTAGGTATAAAATTTTGAATAGCCATTAACGTTTCTAATAGTTTTATTATTTATATATAGCAGAAATCCCAAAATAAGTCTAACAACAACTGCACATAATGATCTAATTGCCTTTGCACTTTAATTCTATTCATAATAATCTTGAATTTGGAAGTAAAGATAAATAGGCCAGCAATGATGCCATGTTGATAAACTTGAGGCAAAAGACGCACAATTGCAAAATTGTTAAAGAGTTAAATATATAGGCAGAAATCGAAACCAAGTTTCATGATTAAGTAGCTTGTGCACAAGGTTCTAGGATTTCAACCTTGAATTCGAAAGGAAGGAATAGGGTGAAGCATTAAAAGAAGAAACTTAAAAGGTAGAGGCATAAATCCTCGAAACACAAATGCCATATGCCATTATTTAAAGACACGAAAGACCAATATCACCAAGTATGCCCTAGAAATAATGCATTCTTGACTTTTCCCCTTTAAATATGATTAAACTATTGTGAACGTCTATTATGAACGTGCTTTACCACTATTTTGGTAGATTTAATGTCATCATTTGATCTCATTTTATGCTAGTTATGCATGATAATGGCAGGCTCACAAAATCTCGACTTTGAGTAAATACTAAGAAATTCATACCATATTTTGTTGTAATATAATTTGTTTGTTGTCTTAATTTTTTTAATGGTTATCTTAAACACATTTATCTTCATAAATTATCCTAGCACTTCCTCATTAGAAGTACCTTAAACATTGACTTGTATTTCAACCATATAAACCATTGATTTGATTGTCATGTGAGGAAATTAACATTTAATTTCAATTTCACTTTCGATTCATATTACCAAAGGACATTTCTATGGTTCTAATACAATTTTGCAAGTTGGTTGGAAAAGGCATTTATCATTTAGCAAGACCATGTTTATAATACTTGGGTAGAGATTTCAATTTAAGGTTTATAATTGGGTAACTCAATATCAATCTCCAATAAATATGTTGGAATATTAAGAATTAATTAAGCAACTTGTAAGTAATTATGTTTTTTTTTTGGTATAATGTGTTTCCAAGGGAAACTCACTAAACATTTCCCCTCAAAGTACTTCCACTCATTCCAAAGATGCTATTAAGGGTAAATCGGATTGCATAGAAGCTCAAAGCTTTATCATGTCACTTACAAGAATAAAACTTATGTGGATAATACTTGAAAATTTGTAAGTAACTATGTTGCTTTACATCAATTAATGGAACAACAAGAAACCTTTTATTATATACATAGTTTGTCAGGGCATACAAAATTCATAAGAAATAAAGTATAGACTAGAGCCACCATAAAATACGTTGAGAGATAACATGAAATGTGACTTTTAAAGAATGTGTTTTGTGTATGAATCACTTGTTGTTGTGGTGTGTTTTTTTATTTACAAAATCATGTATATTATATTATAAATGTAGATATACTTATTACATTTTATTTGTATATTTTTACATGGAATGTGAAGAGCAAAAAAATCAAAATACTTTAAAAAAATATTGCAAATAATGCAAGTATAATATTTCTTGCAATTGATTCAGAAATGTGGCACGCAACAATACAACAAAACGATGTCATTAACATACTTTTTAGCTTCCTTTCTCACTTGCATTTACCTTTTTAATTTTTTTTGTATTTTTATGAAAACTCAAACCTATTTCATGGGACTATATAAACTCATCTATATTCATGAGTAGGTGTTTTTTTTTCAAACGAAAATGAGAAGGATTTATATTAAAATTTGTGTCCAGATACGAAAGTTACTCGAGAAATGAGTTACAATGTGTTTTTATTTTTGTGAGCCCCTTCGACTAGCTTCTTCAAATGACGATTACAAAAAAAAGAAGAAACCAACCTCCTCCTAATAGGAGCAGGGGGGTGAAGTTCCAAAACTAAACCTTTTGATCTTTATTCCATGAGAGTATGAGTATATTTTAACAAATCGCTTGAACAGGAAAATTCAAGAACAAAGCATTTATATAAGTTGCTAGAAGATGGTCCACCACTTGGCCCACGAGAGTCAAGACCAGATTTCTTTCTACTATGATATTTTTTGCTTCTTGTTATCAGAGGGGGTGGGGGCTGTTACTTTTTAAGTACATCTAAATAGGAAGGGGAAAAAGAGGAGGACTTTTTCTCGACTACCTTACCATTTTATTTAACTTTTAATGCAGGAGAGACCTTTGGGGAAAGCTTTCCCACTACAAGATTTTAAATTAGACAGAAAAAATGTGGCTCTTCTATGGCATTCAAATCAAGAGGGACCTTTGAAATAGGATTATTTCAATGGTTTGCATCGGCCCTGAGATTTTCACCTTATTCCTCTTAAGCATTCAGGACTTCAAAACTATTTTTGGAAAGGGGTTTATGCTTAGATTCAACCTTACATGTTTGTTGCTTTTTATTTCCATGCTTCTTACGTTTTATTTTCACGGGGATGAATCCTTGCAAATTTTCTCCTTACTTTTATTTAAGAGGGGGAAATGGATTTGGAGAGCTTCAAGAAGTTGAAGCTTTTGGACAACGTTTTGAAAAATGTCCATACTTGTGGCACGAATTACATTTAAAAGGAATACAGTCATAATTCAATGACTAGAGATGAGACCAACCATCTAGATTTAGTTGAATTTCCTCATGGAGGCCTTTAGAGAATCGATTTCAACACAAATTTGGTGACATGAAAAATTGTTCCCTTGTTTTGTATACTAGAAATAAAACTTCACAGTTTATCATCCATTGCCTTAATATGATTTCACCCAACAACGAAGAGGGATAAAAGGAAATTGGACCCACATAGGAGCAGAGGGGATTTCCATCATGGGATTAAAATCTAGAGACTAATGAGTGAGAAAGAAACCTATGGTTCCCATGAAATAGGAACCCAAATTATAGATTTAGTCTCTATCTTATTTGTTTTCAAAGAGAAATACATAATACTCATTTCCATAATAGTAAATGTTCTATGGTTCATGATGCTCCTACTTGCCATAGATCTAGTCTTCAACAACTTCATAACTTGGACGCAGGCCAATGAATTTTCCAAACAACCCATGTTCCTTCAAGAGAACCACATTATTTTTTGCTAAGGGGGAAAGCCCCAAATCCACATAATGGTTTTCTTTTGCCTTATTTACAAATTTATTTGGGGCACACATTGTGCCTGCATTAAAATTCATAGCCAATAAAACAATCCTAAAACCTTCACAAATAATGCTAGCAAACAAGCGTGGTGGCAAAACCACAATAAGAAAATGATGAGGCACAAAAAAATCCCAAATATGACAATAGAAGCAAGGTGGAAACAACTATTTTCATCATTTGAAAGCAAGCTCTTTATGAATTCATAGTAGATGACCATACTAACAAACAAAATTTTCTCCTAATCACAAGAGATGGCTATGTTGAATCGGCCAATGGCATGACAGAGCTACAAGTGGACGGATTGGCTCCATATCTCAGTAACAATTGATATTCTTCTGCATATTTTGAAAATGAAAGGCTTAATAGCAGTGACACCAGTGAGAAAAGGATCGACAATGGCTAGGGAACCCTAGCTACAAGAAAAGGGCACCACGAAGCACTAGTACCATTTGATCTTCCCTATGGTTTTCCCATTTTTATAAAATATCAAGTTAACATATTCACATATTCATGAGTAGGTGTTAAAATCAACATTAATAGCATTATATTTATCGGCATGTTTAACTCTGGGTTTCTTGAGTAGCTAAATACAAGTAGGGAAAACTTTTAAATAAATTTAAGAAAGATCAAGGGATAAAATAATCCACTTGTCTTAGTCCTTAAAAGTTTGAGGTTATTTTTATTATTTTAATTAAAATGCCTTTGTTCCTCTCATAAAAACCCCATAAACCCTTCTCTTTCATTATTTATCCTTTCAACCTTAGGGTATCCTATCTTAGGATTTCATCCTGATGGAGGCTAGGTTTTTACTTCCATGAACCTCAATGTGGAAGGTAATTTACTATCCCTTCCTTTCTCCTCCTTCCTTCATATTTTAGTTTTCTTTTCCTTTATTGATTTGTTAATGTTTTTTTGTTTTTTTTTGTTACAATTTTAGGGTTTCACATATGAAGGAAAATGTTTCATGGAATAAAATCGATGAAGAAAGTGATGATTTCTTCCTTCCCTTCTCCTACTTCCATTTCTCCTCTTTTACTTTTATTTTACTTTATTGATTTCATAATATTTATTGTTATATTTTTGTTTTAGGTTTACAGTTTCTTGAATGGAGGTAAGGGTTTCATGGAGGAACATGCACAAGGAAGCTACTGAATTATCCCTTCCCTCCTCCTTCCTTCCTCTATTACTTTTCTTTCATTTTTATTAATTTGATAAATGGTTTATTGTTGTTTTGAAATTGCCCATTCGATAGAGAGAATATTTTTAAAATCACTTTATTTTTGTTTATTTGCATATATGGTTCATGTATTTGGCCTATGGAAGACCCTTACATTCTTGTAAGAAGATCTAGTTTCAAATATTGACATCCATATATCTCTCATTACTTACTTTCCTTTGATTTAAAAGCTAATATTTATCTAAGAAATGCATTATTCACTTGTTTGCAAGAATAAGTTAAGCTACTTTCTTTTCAAGTATGTACTTTTAATAACAAATTGATGTGGGAATGTAGTTGAAGTAGAGTTATTTCTTTTTTTTTGCAAGTGATTTATTTTCAAATTTGAACACTCCATTATCATTTTTCATCTCTATTTTCATTTCTTACCTTTTTCCATCTATGTTTCCATAAATTTTAATTTCCTCTAGGTTAGATTAGTTTTAATTCATATTTCCACTTCCATGATATATTTTTGTGGGAATGTATACTTATAAGAGGTGTTCCTACCTTTTGAAAATTGATCTAGGTTCAAACCTTGATATTCTTTTTCTATTTTTCATTTTTATTTTCATTTATGTAAAATTGATTTATAGATAGCTAACACTAAACCTGGCATTAAAAATGATATTGAACCTAACGCTAAGTCCTAAGTTAAATTTTGAGCCAAATTTGACGTTAAACCCAATGCAAAATGTAACACTAAATGTGAAGTCATTTGACACCAACTGTTACATGGGGAAAATGCTCTAGTTTGAAACAAATGCACTATGACTCAATGCTAAATTCAACACTAACGACTTGTTATGTTGTAGTGCAAGCAACTCGAGCAATGATAACAACTAAAGAATGAATAGTGATTAATAAATTTGAATATTACAAGTTTTATATTTCAGAATGTTTGACTATAAAAAATAGTCATTTTTTTAATGGGGACATATTGTCCCAACTGATATAATGACGAATTTCCAATAATTATAATAATTATATATTGACATTTTAAATATTGTAAACCTTATTGTTGTCTAATTTTATATTATGAAGGGTTTATTATTCATATACAACAAAATACTAGTCTCTCATTTGATTATTGTGATTTGCATCATTACAATGAACACAAGTGTAATTAAATGTCATTTGTTTAAACTAGACAATATATTAATGCAATGATTATATCGAAACATATTAATTAAAATATAAAAAACAATATTATTACTTATAATATATATATATTTTAATAACTAAATTTTAATTTTCTCAAAAAATAAAAGCATTTGCATGTCAATAGTGCAAGGAAATTCAACATTGAAACATATCAAATCGTGAATTGTATTGAATTGAACAAATTGATGCATTTTATTCATATTTATGCACCAATAGATTTTCATATTTTACACATTGATGCATTTAAATGGTTACTGCATGCCAATGTATTTTACATGTAGTAATGCATTGGTGTACAAACAACACTACTTCAAACTACTACAACAACAATGTTCCTTTGAACAATACAATTGACCATTATTATTATTAGTGTTACTAGAACTTCATGGCATATATATAAAATTCGTGTACACTTGTACTTTAAAAATATTTAACGCATACTAGTACTTTCATAATATAGAAACCATCTAAAAAATTAGTTATAGGGAACATATACCAAACCTCCATTATCCATAGAAGATATTCCTTTTGATAATTGTGTCAAATCTTATAATATTAAAAATCTTTGCTAAAACCTTTACTATGTTATTCTTTATTTATAATGAATGCCCTCAAACCCATCTATGGTGTGCAAAAAATTGTAATGGTGCAGCTCATATTCCACTAATAATGTGGTACAAGGCCCTAATCATTACTCACCATCTCAAGATAAACTTATTTTAACTTTTGATACCATTTCCATCACTAGTAGAGATTCCTTTGATAATTTTTCCAAATATTGTAACATTAAAAACCTTTACTAAAATCTTTGCTATGTATTTCTTTCTTTATAATGGAAGCCTCAAAACCATCTTCTTTATACAAAACCATCTTCTTTATACAAAAACTTGTAATGATGCAACTTGTATTCCACTAATAATATGGCATGATGCCCTAATCATAATTCATCATTTTAGATAGATTATTATTATTATTTTTTAATCCAATGCCATATCCATCATCCCAAAACAATGTTATGTTACTAATTATTTCCTAGTGAAAATTATGTAAATACTTTAATGTGTGCATGTTATCTTGAAAATATAAAACATATTCTTTATAAGCCATCCAACATAGTATCATGTGACACAAATTCTTAATGGTGTTGAAGTTGGTCAAACGTAACACAATCTTGTTTTAAAATTAAAATGCACACTTTGACATATTTTGTAAAATAACAATGAAGTCTGTGCAAGGACCCTCAAACTTTTGTATTATGCTCAACAAAAAAAATAATATAAATTTTGAGTTTACATATAGTTTTATTAGATAATTTTGGGTAGTTAGTGATTATTAGTAAAATTGATTTTATAATAAAAAAAAATTTAGTTTTATCAATTGAGAAACGAGTTTGGCTTATATGGTTGGGTAAGTATTGATTTTATTCATTTTTTATCATTATTTTCCATCATGTCATTAAACCTCTACCATTCTTTTTGAAGAGTTAATTAATCTTTGTTGATGTGTAATATATATATATATTTCATTTTTTTTTGTGTAAAATATTATTTATTTTTTTAGTTGCATTAAATTTATGATATTATACGTTGTGTCCTCTCAACTTAATTGGTAAATATAAAAATTATGATATTAGTTATTATTTATAAGTAATTTTGTTTTATTAAAAATATAAATATAAATTAATTATTTTTATTTTTATAATTAAATTATTTTAAAATGAAATTTTCAAGTTTTATCTTATTTTTTTATAAAGATTTGAAAAATTAGAAATTATTTTTTTAAATTAGATATATTTTATGTTTTTTAATTTTCTATTTCATTTGTTTCACTAAATTTACAGATTTGTTCATGTGAAGATGTTTTAGATCTTGTCCAATACCTTGTATATATATGAATCTTATGGAAATATGTTCTTATAATTTCATTAAGAATATATATATATATATATATATATATATATATATATATATATATATATATATATATCATTTTCATTAATATGAAGGCTTTGAAGAGAGAAATTAAGATATAATGATTATCAAAGTAGAGAACTTATTTGATGGAAGGTGCTTTGTAAATAAAAAGAATAACCAAGTTTTTTTTTTGCAAAACATGGTTTTATTAATAAATAAAAAAACATCATCAAGTTATGGTTGTTGAAATCTCTTGACATCATGAAATTAATACTTTTGATTGATTTAAGTTTGATTTAAGTAAGAAGTTGTTGTTTTTTTTTTTAATTTTTTGATTTATTTAACACATAATTAGTTAGTATAAATCTTATTGCTATAGAGTGACAAGAGATTAAATAAAAAGAGAAAAAAACAAAGATTAAAACATATACATTATTTATGTAATTTTGATCTTCTAAATGCAATATGCATTGTATCTTTGCAAGTTTATATTTTTACTTTTCTTTTTTAAATGTGTTTTTAACACCTAATATATATAGCTTTTGATTTATAATAAATTTTTTTTTTTGCTTTTCCAAGGATGAAAAAAAAAATATATATAAAATAAATAGTTTATTTAAATTTAATTAATAAAAAGTGAATAGTTTATTTAAATTTAATAAATTAGTATGAAGTAAAAAAAATAAAAATAATCAAAGCTAAATTCAAAAAATAATATGATCAAAGCATTTTATGTATTTTTCATAATTATTAATTTGTAGTTCTTATAGTTTCTAAAGGTAAAATAAGGAATATTTATTAATTTGTAATTCTTTTAGTTTTTAAATCTAAAATAAAAAATAAATAACATTGTTTTTTTTTAAACATTAAAAATAGCTAGAATTTGACCAATGTAACAATGTAATTTAAAAATGAGAATCAAAATTCAATATTGTTCATTATATATCAATGTCATATTTGTGGTGCTGAAAATTTACATAAAAATAAATTATCACTCATTATTAAGTGACAAATTCCTAAGTCATACATAAGTCCACCCATTTTCTTTAATCAAAAATACAAAAAATGAATTATCATTAAAAAAATAATAATTCTATATTATAAATATATGGCATTAGTTAATAATTTAAAATGAAAAATGATTTTTCCTATAGTATAAATATATGATATTAATTAATAACTTAAAATGAAAAATGATTATTAATACTAGCAATAATATGTCTGGAAATTATTTTAACACACAATTGAGTGTACTTACATAACATACAATAAATTCTTTAAAAAAATAGTTTAACACAATTTAATATAATTAACCTAACATGGAATGAATCCATTGAATATTATAAGAAAAAAATGATAATATATTTCCATGCCATATGATGATCATAATTTTTTAAATAAACTATTGCCATTATGATTGTAATTTTTTTTAATAAACTATTGCTATTAACTTTTGTTGTAAAACTTTCCCGATGGGGGTGTTAATGCAGGAAGAGTTAGAGCTTCATTGGAAGATGTCCCATCCTCTCAATTGTCTCTCCTTGGTAATGGCATGGCAAAGGGTAGTTTCAGGGCATGTGAATTTCAATTGGTGGTCTCATCGTTTAAAATCATATTTACGGTAATGGGAAGGCATAGGTATGTGGTGCATGGGAGTGGAGGTGAGGATATCTCCTCAACCTCTTTCATTTGGTTAAATGTGTGGCTACTACATGTTGGTTCTTGCTTTGAGAAAGGAAATATTGGGCTCTTATCTCTTTTGGAGACTGCCCTTTTTATTCTGGTAAATTCGATAGAAGTTGTCACGAGATTAAATTTTCTTTTGCTAACATTGAGTTATGGTGTTGGTACTGCATTTGCCTAGTTGTGTTTATAAGGGATTTGGAGGATAATTTTTCTGTGAACAAAGGTGTGTAATGTTAATTGGGTTGTATTGGAGTTTTTTGGTCCTTCGTATCAAAAGTACTTTGTCTCTATTATTTTGGGTCTTAGTAAGCTTTCCCAAGTGCAATTATATCAAATTATCCTGAGTTTGATTTTTTTGGTGACATTGAGGGCTTTAGGGGTTGTAATTTTCTGTGCTTTTTTGGGTAAAAGTATATTTCATTGTTTGTTATATTTTTGTGGAATATGTTGTGTTATGTCTCTAGCCTGTGCAATGTTTGAGGTTTTGCTGGAATCTTCTCCTATTGTGTGGCAATTGGTGGAAGACTTGGTAGTCTTTACGTCAGGGTTTCAAGGCTCTCTATATCATATCTACTCTTTCTTCCCAAGTAGATGTATTCTCAGTGGTCGTCCCCACTATTCCCTTGCAACTGTGTTCGTGCCTCCTCGCCAGAGAATGATTAGCAAGCAGGGTGGTGGAGGTATTTTAGGGAAAAAAAGAGTCTGTCATTTTAACTATGACATTGTTGCTACCTTCTTTGATGTTATTCCTCTAGAGGTGAGGAAGGAAATCTTATTGTTGGAGTCTAAAGAGGTAGGGGATCAACCTTATCACTCATATTCTAAAGTGGTGGGGGAATATATTAAATGGGTACCTAATCTTGAAATATTCAGGAAAAGGTGGCTTCATTTCATGATTTATTTGGCTTTACACCAAAAATAGCTACCATGTTGCGTTTAATTTTCAAATATAATCAAGTAGATAATTACAATATATTCTATTCATTGGAGGACATTAAATGTATGCTTCAAAACCAAAGATTCTATTTGGATAATGCGGATTCTCTATTGGCACGAGTGGAAATTTTTTTGGTGAATGATTTTGCCTCTTGTGATATCACTGATCCTCCAGATGATAGTGCTCAGGCTCCAACTATAATATCTTCTTATCAGGACTAGCGATGGTTGGTCTTATGTTTTTTGTCATAATTTTTGGTAAGTATTTCCCAGGTATGGTCTCTTCATGGAATTTTTCATCACATTTTGGCTCTTAAGCACAATGCACTAGATTATATTGTTCGTAGACAAACTTCACTATTATGGAGAAACTTTTCTAGTCTCGTTTTTTCTTTTTTATGGTACCACAATGTTGTAGATGGTTTTATTTATTTCCCTGGAATGGGATTGATGGGCTAGTTTTATTGTATCTATGGATTGGTTTGAGGTGGTATCATTGGCCTCTCAAGGCCTTATATCATTTTGGTGTGAGTAGGGCTTTCAATATAATGTTTGTCAAGCTCTCGAGACTCCAATTCAGTGTTTTTTGGCCCATAATCACAGGGTGCATTAGTGTCGCGACTGTTAGGGTCCTATAATAATAGGATTCATAATTTTGAATTGACTTTGAATAGTCTTGTAATATGTACATACTTTTCTTTCTGCAAATTATTTTCCCATATTAGAAAATTAAAAAATGTAAAGAGGGTAAAAGTCCTAAAAGAAAAATCAAAGGACTTGAAAGAAAAAATATCAAAAAGAATATAAAATTGGACCCCCCAAAAAAAAGAGACAACAATGAAACATGAAAGTGATGCAAATCCAAATGCCACTACTATTTACTTTTACTGCGAAATAAAGATTGTGTGCAACTTGTTAAAATGCCACAATCCATGAAGGTCAAATTGCTTAATCTTGAACTTTCATGCTTTAAATTTCATCTTGTTAGATAGAGAATAAAGATCTAGCCAAACAGTTTAATCTTGGCAGATTAGTAGTTAGGTAGAGAATAATAAGGAGCTCAACAGTTTAATCTGAGCCCTTGGAAGAAATAAGGATATAATTAGCTAGTTTGTTGTTTAAAAGAAAAATGAATAAGGGTTTGCAAACTCAAATGCACCCATGTAAATGAAGAAAAAATGTTAGGGTAGCAGATGGGTAGGCAGAAGCAGTTTTCACAAGCATTGATAACAGACAAGTGGTAATTTCATTTACTAATTTCCCTTCAAAAATAATTTCCCTTGTAAAAATACCTTCTCCCCCTTCATTTTACCCTTTTATCCTTTTCCCCCTTGCAAAAAATCCATTTTCCTAAGTTAAAACACATTTTTTCCTTTGGAAAAGTAAAAAATACTTTTACTAATTCCACTTTATTCAAAAATACCCAAAAAACCCAAAAATACTTTAACCCTAAGTCTAAAATGGTTAAAATCTAAATGTAGGGACCCACAATGAAGAAATCTACCCCCGATATCAGTTTTTACACTATACTTAGTGTATTATACATATCCCGCAGTTACATTACATTATTAACAAATTAACCTAATGTATCAAATCCCTGTATAAACCTTTACCCTATATTAATAAAATTCCTTTATATTTATTATTCCCAACCCATATTTTTATTTAAAATATGGTTTAATAATTTCCCACATGTTATTTATCCCGGTCCCACTATGTATTATCCATGCCGGTTATAATATTCCTTTCTCCCTAATCCCATTGGTTATATTATAAAACCCCGAACATTTACATATATAACCAGTAGAATAATAAGTCCCGACTATATGTATTCAACCTTAGTTTTAATACATATAACCTACCACATAGTTTAAACCCCGGGCCCCACGCCATCAATCCCCAATACTCCGTCGCATCATCCTAGTCGTTCGATCTTCACCTACCAGATTCGACCGCCAGTATCTCTTGTCGCACATCCGATAGTGCGAAAGTTAACACACCCCAAGCCTTGCGAAAAACACAGTTTTCGGAGCTCGGCTCCAAGCTACGTGTCTAAACTTCATTTGATCGAATCATTCAAAACTATACCACTAACCACCTCTGGAGATTGTGAAAACCATTGAGTGGTTTTCTCCCAGATGCCCGAACAGCCCTGTCAATTCAAATTTTACCGCCCACTAACGCATTCACTGTTGATAAAAAATCATATAAACCACCCAATTGTGCCTTTTCATCCTTTATGTTACCATTTTCATGCAGACATATCTATTTAGACTGAAAAGATTGCTGCCGACTCCATTTTTTAACCAAATCAAATCAAAATTCAAAACCAATTTACCCTACATAACTAGCCTAAAATAAAATAAAATCAACAAAGTTAAATCATATAGAGAGAGCCCTCTCTTAGCATTAAGAAGGCTAGATCCTAAGGCTTAAAAGTAGGTTTGTGGTTACCTCTAATATTCTTTAAAACAAAATAAAAACATCTAACAACTCTTGAGAATTATTAGAGTGTTAACATACTAGTGACTCCGCTGGGGAACTAACCAATCCTCAGTTTTAAAATAAATCTTAAAGGAAATATTTTTACTTACCTTTTCACCTTAAGATTGTTTTGAAGAGTTGTTAGTAAATTTTCCATAAAAAAACTGTAATTTTGGTTTACAGAAGAGTCTACTATACCAGGTCCAATCCAGATCCAAAACCTGCTGTCATAGTAGATAATATTGACAGAATTGTAAATAAAAGAAAAAAAATTATAAATTTTAGGTAATAAGATTTCATTGATCAAAGTAAATTCTCTTCCAAATAAATTATCAAGTTTACAAGACATTGAATTTGATCTAGCTTTTGAACAAAATATGTAGAACTAAATCAGAAAGTGACATACATAATAGTGTAATAGATCCTGATTTCATTTCATTCATTGAAAGTAAGAAGGAAACTGTTTCACTATATTCAAATGAAAAAGTCTTAGAAGTTTATGATAAACTTGATTCTATAACTGCAACTTTGATTAAGGAAATTGATGAAGCTTATTTACAACATTTAGTTGAATTGACTGCTTTATCAGCCTATACCCCTAAGCCTTCTACCATTCATTTAGATACCAGTATTTTAGAATCTGTAGGTTCATCCTTATTTACTACCACATCATCCATTGTTTCCACCACACTTCATTCCACATATTCATTTTTTCCCAAGCAACCTTTTCAACGTATAGTTTTATTTCCATCCCCAAATAGTTTAAGTTCATCCCCTAGCATTTCTGCTACATTTTCCAATACTTCATTCTCATTTCCAAGCTCTTCTTCTAGCATCCCAACTACATCTTCTAATATCCCAATCTCATCTGCAAACTTGCTTTAACTACATCTGCAGGTGCTTCAAGTTCTTCACCAAGTACTTCAAACTTACCTCCTAGCTAAGCTGGAATCCAATCCATGGCTAGCAGATATGCCCCATTGGTCTTACAAGCCCCTATAAATGCCATGCCCCAATATTATCAAAGAAAAATCCCTCAATTTGATGGAACCACTCACTACACTGCACAACAACATGTTAATAAAATGACATACTAATTTTAATTGCATGAATTAGATGATGCTGATGTTCAAAAGAGATTTTTTGCTCAAACTTTAGCTGGTGATGTTAAGAAGTGGTTTAAAGGTTTACCTGCTAGTAGTATGGCTGATTTAGCTATTTTCCATAGGATGTTACTTAATAGATGGGAGAAGAAGAAGAATCCATTACAAATTTTTTCTGAATTTGAAAATATAAAAAGAGCACCAAATGAAATAGTTCAAGACTATTGTACAAGATATCACAGTATTTACAATGCAATCCCTGCTAATCTTAAAACTCCTCCAGACTCTGCCCTTATCAAATTCCCTGATGGATTTGATACAGATATGGATTACCAACTGAGAGAGAGAAACCTAGAAACCTTAGAGACGATGCAAAGTAATGTTGTAAGTGTAGAGGAAAACTTGTTAGCAAAGAAAGCTAGATTAAGAAATGAAAGGAGAGTGACAATAAAAGAGGAAACATCAACCTTAGATTTGAAAATAGATAAATTAGCAAAAACATTAGAAAGTCTGATGGATAGGTTAGATAATATGGAAAGGAAGCCACAGTGGGATAACCAACAACAAGGACCTGAAATTAGAAATCCCAATTTTAGGAAAAACACCAACACTAGTAAATCTAGAGAATTAGCACCTGACCAAACAATAAGACCACCTTTCCAAGAGTTCTATTAAAACAACAATTTCAGATCCAAAAACATCTGCTGCTGATCCAAAATCAGAAGATCCTAAAAAGCCAATGCCAAAACATGATCCGGATTTATGCAACAACGCAATAAAATACAAAAATAGACATAAACACATAGATTCAACAGAAACAATACTTCATTTTATTTAAATCAAATGACTGAAATATGCTTACAGACACAATGGAAATAAAAATAGCTAGGGTGCTGGTAGCGTATCTTTGAGAAGAGATGTGGCGGCTATAGACCTCTGAATTGTGTTACAATGAGGCTCAAGTGCCTATTTATTATTGAGAAACAATGGGGAATTCTAAACGTCCAAAAACTTGACCCTAGGAGATGAAGCACCAAAACTATGGGCCCTGTTTGGGTAAATTGGTGTTTCAACTTCTCGGGGATGTAACTTCGGGATACGATCTCCGTTTGACGTGTATCATACCTCGTTAGAAATATCTATCAGAGGGCCTCAAAACGGCTCCGGAAGTTCAGGACCCGAAAAACTGCTAAAAATAGTAAGTTGTGTTGCAACTTAAGAACTAAAAGAACTGATGGTGGGGGTTCAAATGGAATAGGTGGGTGGCCACCAATATCCACCTGGATCATTAAGATCCCAAAACGGCTACGTGAGTGCAGGACCCGAAAACCTGCTAAAAATAGTAAGTTGTGCTGATTGTGAAAAGCTGCAAGAATTGATGGTGCGGGTCCAAATGGAATAGGTGGGTGGCTACCGATATCCACCTAGATCATTCCTCCCTCCTTAGGAAGCAATGGTACCCATTGCGTTGAGATACTCCATGAGATGAGGCAAATTCTGTTGAACTGGGTATGAGATTTGTTGAAGATGTCATGGACCTACGCGTGGACATGCTGGACGTGTCTAGTAAATTTGGTTTCTTTATCAGCCTCAAACAGTACATGTGTGGATTCTATATGTGTAGTTGCAGGATGTATGGCAACATCTGGCAGCGGTGCATTGGGGGTCAGATCAATGGAGTGCTTGTCATGACAGTGTAGAGGAACCTCTGTGAGTGAGGAGAAAATGTCCTCATATTCCTCCATGACTTTGTCCATCTGCTGCAGTCATGCAGGAGAGCCATGTTTCGAGCTTGTGGCCAAAATATTCTTCTTTCCCTGTGAGCGAGTTGTAAGGAAAATAAATTTCCTGGTTTGGGAAACAGTCTTACTACATTGTTTTGCAGTAGTAAAAAAGATGACAGGAGGCAGTACTATCTCCGGTATCCTGTACAAGTTATTCCAAAAGTAATAATAACAACACGAGGCCTAGAATCATACACAGTATGTCGTCTCCACAAGTATGGTTGGGTCAATAATACATTAGCTACATCAAGAGGAGAAACATCACATAATACTTCATCCGTGAATGGCTTGATGCTGTACGGAAGGCGGCATTGTTGGTACATGCAGATATCTCTCCCTGGGTGAAGCCACTTGATGGTATACGGTTGTGGGTGTGCTATGGTCGGTAGGTTCTTTTGGCTTCCGCTATCGACAAGGAATTGCAGTGGAGAACCCTTCACTCACATCTGCGAATGGAAGAGGTGCTCTCCCTTCTCTGGATCCTCGGGATCCTCCCTCTGGATCTTGGTGGTGGAAACAATGGCACTGGGATCCACATCGATGATTTGCTTCCCTTTATCATTGCCTTTGTCTAGTTTTGAATCAGGATCAGAAAATGCATCTGATTTGGGTGCCTTTAGTTCGGCCATCAACGACTATTTGGCCCGGAACTCATTTGTGCTATGAGTGGGGCTGTTATGATATTCACACCACTTCCCCGTGTCCTTCTGTGGATTTGTGGTGTTGTTCTAAGTCACCCCGCTTTGGCCTTTCCCCTTGTTTTGCGGTTCGGGGGCACCTTTCCCTGGCTTCGTATTCACAGATCCAAAGTCTCACTTCTTCTTCTCAAATTTTTGCTCGATCTTGGCAGCATAGACATATGCCGTGCCAAGCAATGTAATGTCGAGGAATTCCATTTCCTCTTGAATGTGTTTTTGCAGATAGATGCGGTACTTGAGCACCAAATGTCTCTCTGAATCTTTAATACCCAACTTTGTGCGTAGGGTATGGAACAAAATTTTCAGTTCGTGCACATCTTGATTCCTTTGCTGCCGCAGCGTGCTCCATTGGACGTATTTGTCGTCATAGCTCCCCATGGGGTAATATTGTTCCTTGATGCTGTCTCGGAATGAATTCCAAGTGGGTGTGGCTGAGAAAAAAGAGGGTTCCCCTTCGTCTTGTTGCTCACAGTAGGTTTCCCACCAGTCTTTGACATGGGGAGCGACTTTGAGGAGTGAAAAAATAATATTTTCTCGGTCAGAGAAATCATGGACCGAGAAATACCCTTCCAGAAAATTTAACCATCTATCTACGACGTATGCATCTATCCGGCCTTCAAATACAAGAATGTCAAATTTTACCTGTACCTTGAAGGGAGTGGCACCTCCAGAGTGACCGTTGGATGCAGATGCACTATAAGTGGGCAGTCGTTGACGAATCTAAGCAAAGTTATCCATAATCGCGTCCCTTTGTTTCTCGAGGGCCTCCTCAAGTAATATTTTGATAGGATCTCCTGCTCCCTCGTCTTTCTTTTCTTCTAACATGGCAGGTCGTTAGGGTTTGCGATGTTGATATTGCAAGGGTTCAACTAGATCAAGCCCTAACTCCTTATACCTTGACCGCGTTGGGGACATGCAAAGAAAAAGAGAGAAATACCAGACCACTCTGATACCACTGATCCGTATTTATGCAAAAACGCAATAAAATACAGAAATAGACATAAACACAGAGATGCAGCAAAAAAAAAAAAAAAAAAAAAAACTTCATTTTATTTAAATCAAATCACTGAAATATGCTTACAGACACAATGGAAATAAAAATAGCTAGGGTGCTGGTAACGTATCTCTGAGAAGAGATGTGGCGGCTACAAACCTATGAAATGTGTTACAATTAGGCTCAAGGGCCTATTTAGTATTAAGAAACAATGGAGAACTCTAAAGGTCCAAAAACGTAACCTTAGGAGATGAAGCGCCAAAACTATGGGCCCAGTTTGGGTAAATTGGTGTTTCAAATACTCAGGGACGTAACTTCTGCATACGATCTCCATTTGACCCGTATCATACCTCGTTATATAGATATATCCGAGGAAAAATTTTGATGGATGCATGTTGCTCCCGATTTTCCCAAAAACGTCATTTAGGGCCTCAAAACGACTCCATAAGTTCAGGACCCGAAAAACTGCTAAAAATAGTAAGTTGTGTTGCAACTTAAAAACATAAATAACTGATGGTGGGGGTTCAAATGGAATAGGTGGGTGGCCACCAATATCCACCTGGATCATTAAGGCCCTAAAATGGTTTCGGGAGTGCAGGACCCGAAAACCTGCTAAAAATAGTAAGTTGTACTGAATGTGAAAAGTTGCAAGAATTGATGGTGCGGATCCAAATGGAATAGGTGGGTGGCCACCGATATCCACCTGGATCATTCATCCCTCCTTAGGAAGCAATGGTCCCCATTGCGTTGAGATCCTCCATGAGATGGGGCAAATTCTGTTGAATTGGGTATGAGATTTGTTGAAGATGTCATGGACGAGCGGGTGGACATGCTGGATGCATTTAGTAAATTTGGTTTCTTTATCAACCACATAAAATACATGTGTGGATTATGTATGTGTAGTTGCAAGATGTATGGCAACATCAGGTGGCGGTGCGTTGGGGGTCAGATCAATGGAGTGCTTATCATGACAGTGTAGAGGAACCTCTGTGAGTGAGGAGAAAATGTCCTTGTATTCCTCCATGAATTTGTCCATCTGCTGCAGCTGTGCATGGGAGCCCTATTTTGAGGTTGTGGTCACAATATTCTTCTTTCCCTATGAGCGATTTGTAAGGAAAATAAATTTCCTAGTTTGGGAAACAATCTTACCGCGCTGTTTTTCAGTAGTCAAAGATATGACAAGAGGCAGTACTACCTCCGGTATCTTGTACAAGTTATTTCCCAAAGTAATAATAACAACATGAGTCCTTGACTCATACATAGCATGTCACCTCCACAAGTATGGTTGGCCCAATAATACATCAGCTACATCAAGAGGAGAAACATCACATAATACATCATCCGTGAATGGCTTGATGCTATACAAAAGGCGGCACTATTGGTGGATGAAAATATCTCTCCCTAGGTGAAGCCACCCGATGGTATACGGCTGCGGGTGTGCTATGGTCGGTAGGCAGAGCCGCTTCACGACCTCTGCTGAAATTAGGTTCTTTTGGCTTCCGCTATCGACAAGGAATTGCAGTGGAGAACCATTCACCCACATCTGCGAATGGAAGAGGCGCTCCCCCTCCTTTGGATCCTCGGGATCCTCCCTCTGGATCTTGGTGGTGGAAAAAATGGAACTGGGATACGTATCAATGATTTTCTTCCCTTTATCATTTCCTTTATCTAGTTCTAACTCAGGAAATATGCTTATAGACACAATGGAAATTAAAATAGATAGGGTACTGATAGCATATATCTAAGAAGAGATGTGGCGACTACAGACCTCTGAACTGTGTTACAATGAGGCTCGAGGGCCTATTTATTATTGAGAAACAATGGAGAACTCTAAACGTCCAAAAACCTAACCCTAGGAGATGAAGCGCCAAAACTATGGGCCCTGTTTGAGTAAATTAGTGTTTCAACTTCCCGGGGATGTAACTTCGGCATACAATCTCCATTTGACACGTATCATACCTCGTTAGAAATATCTATCCGAGGAGTAAAACTTTTGGTGTGAGCAACATGGGTCCCAGTTCTCCCAAAAAACATCGTTTAAGGCCTCAAAATGGCTCCGGAAGTTCAGGACCCAAAAAGCTGCTAAAAATAGTAAGTTGTGCTACAACTTAAAAACTAAAATAACTGATGGTGGGGGTTCAAGTGGAATAGGTGGGTGGCCACCAATATCCACCTGGATCATTAAGGCCCCAAAACAGCTCCGAGAGTGCAGGACTCGAAAACCTACTAAAAATAGTAAGTTGTGATGAATGTGAAAAGCTGCAAGAATTGATGGTGCGGGTCCAAATGGAATAGGTGAGTGGCCACTGATATCCACCTGGATCATTCCTCCCTCCTTAGGAAGCAATGGTCCCCATTGTGTTGAGATCCTCCATGAGATGAGGCAAATTCAGTTGAATTGGGTATGAGATTTGTTGAAGATGTCATGGACTTGCGGGTGGACATGCTGGATGCATTTAGTAAATTTGGTTTCTTTATCAGCATCAGACAGTACATGTGTGGATTATGTGTGTGTAGTTGTAGGATGTATGGCAACATCAGGTGGCGGTGCGTTGGGGGTCAGATCAATGGAGTGCTTGTCATGACAGTGTAGAGGAACTTCTATGAGTGAGGAGAAAATGTCCTCGTATTCCTCCATGACTTTGTCCATATGCTGCAGCCGTGTAGGGGAGCCATGTTTCGAGGTTGTGGCCACAATATTATTCTTTACCTGTGAGTGATTTGTAAGGAAAATAAATTTCCTGGTTCGGGAAACAATCTTATTGCGTTGTTTTGCAGTAGTCAAAGAGATGACAGGAGGCGATACTGCGTCCGGTATCCTGTACAAGTTATTTCCCAAAGTAATAATAAAAACTCGAGGCCTAGAATCATACACAAAATGTCTCCTCCACAAGTATGTTTAGCCTAATAATACATCAGCTACATCAAGAGGAGCAACATCACATAATACCTCATCCATGAATGGCTTGATATTATATAGAAGGTGGCACTGTTGGCGGATGCGGATGTCTCTCCCTTGGTGAAGCCACCCGATGGTATACGGCTGCAGGTGTGCTATGGTCGGTAGGCCGAGCCACTTCACGACCTTTGCTAAAATGAGGTTCTTTTGGCTTCTGCTATCGACAAGGAATTGCAGTGGAGAACCCTTCACCCACATCTGCAAATGGAAGAGGCGCTCCCCGTCCTTTGGATCCTCGGGATCCTCCCTCTGGATCTTGGTGGTAGAAACAATGGCACTGGGATCCACATCAATGATTTTCTTCCCTTTATCATTGCCTTTGTCTAGTTCTGATTCAAGAAATATGCTTATAGACACAATGGAAATAAAAATAGCTAGGGTGCTGGTAGCGTATCTCTGAGAAGAGATGTGGTGGCTACAAACCTCTGAACTGTGTTACAATGAGGCTCGAGGGCCTATTTATTATTGAGAAACAATGGAGAACTCTAAACGTCCAAAAACCTAACCCTAGGAGATGAAGTGCCAAAACTATGGGCCCCGTTTGGGTAAATTGGTGTTTCAACTTCCCGGGGACATAACTTCGGCATACGATCTCTGTTTGATGCGTATCATACCTCGTTAGAAATATCTATCCAAGGAGTACAACTTTTGGTGTGAGCAACATGGGTCCATCGGCCCAGAGCAACTTTCTCTCGATTTTCCAAAAAAACGTCGTTTAGGGCCTCAAAACGGCTCTGGAAGTTCAGGACCCGAAAAAATTGCTAAAAATAGTAAGTTGTGTTGCAACTTAAAAGCTCAAATAAATGATGGTGGGGGTTCAAATGGAATAGGTGGGTGGCCACCAATATCCACCTAGATCATTAAGGCCCAAAACAGCTTCGGGAGTGCAGGACCCTAAAGCCTGCTAAAAATAGTAAGTTGTGCTGAATGTGAAAAGATGTAATAATTGATGGTGTGGGTCCAAATGGAATGGGTGGGTGGCCACCGATATCCACCTAGATCAAAATAGCTGTTGAAACCTCAAAACCTACCAAAACTTCCTCTGCATCTCAAACTATCCTTGAAAAGAAAATTAAAATCAGTAAAACAGTGGAAACATTAACAAAAAATGAAAAACCAACTATAGAAAAAGAAGATAAACCCACCCAAACTACAGTTACAA
This sequence comes from Pinus albicaulis, assembly GCA_034641835.2. Taxonomy (NCBI): domain Eukaryota; kingdom Viridiplantae; phylum Streptophyta; class Pinopsida; order Pinales; family Pinaceae; genus Pinus; species Pinus albicaulis. The sequence continues at coordinate 708,989,393 of CM076584.1, forward strand.
AAGAAGAAATAATTCAGTTAGGAAAATCACAAGCACCATTCAACATCTAAGCTGAAATTGCCAAACTAAAAATACCAATTCCTTTAATAGAATTGGTTAAAGATGATCTATACAAATCACATATCACTGGGACTTTAAACATAAATGATGGAGAAGACTCTGTAAATTTAAGTGATGATCAACCAACACTAATCTTTGGTCTTGAAGTTAATGGAAAACACCAAGAGGGAGGAATTCCTCCTTTCTACATTAGCTTAATAGTTCATTATCAGATTTTACATAATGCCATGCTAGATTGAAGTGCTTCATACAATTTTATGCCAAAAGCAATCATGGAAACCTTGAATTTAGACATCACTAGACCTTATAAAGATCTCTTCTCATTTGATTCCAGTAAACTGAAATGTTTAGGCTTGATAAAAGATTTATGTGTTACTTTAGTTCAATCCCCTATAAAAAGTATAATCATGGATATTGTAGTAGCTGACATCCCCCCTAAGTATGGAATGTTGTTATCTCGCTCATCGGGAGCTAAATTGTAGGGATCTCTACAACTAGACATGTCTTATGCAACAATATCAGTTTTTGGTCAACCCAAGAAACTTTACAGAGAGACATTAATGAAGTACATGGTTAGTAGTGTAGAAAGACCTCGAAACAATCCTATTTATTCTACACCTACTGATATGGACTCATTCATTTTATGTAATTCTGACACTGGAATAGAGAATAACATTGAACTAAAACAGAAAAAGAAAGCACTAGACAGTGACAACATTTTTCATGAATCAATGTGGCATTTAGACTTTGATGGATCAGTGAACAAATTAGGAGCAGGAGCGGGAGTTTGGATACACAACATGGAAAACAATCATGCAGAAGGTCATGCCTTCAGATTAAATTTCAAATGTACAAACAACATGGTTGAATATGAAGCTTTGATTTTAGGATTGTAGATTGTTAGCAATTTAGGAGCCAAAAGAGTGTCAATCATGGGTGAATTTGAGTTAATTGTGAAATAGATAAGAGGAGAATATTCTGTACATAATCCTAGATTAAGCCAATATAGAGAAACAATTTTAGATCTGATTAGTGAACTGCTTGAATGTGATTTTGTTGCAATTCCTAGAAAACAGAACATGCAGGCACACAGTTTAGCAACATTTGCTAGCACCTGCAATCTGCCTTTTCAACCAAATCATAAATATACAGTAGAAGTTAAACACAGGTCAACAATACTAGACAATCTAAAATATTGGCAGATATTTTCACAGGATGAACAGATTTATCATTTCATGAATACTGAAGGAGAATTTCAGAATTGTAACATAGACACAGATTGTACAGTAGATCAAACCATAGATAGTGAGATTGATATAAATGTTGTAGATGTAAATAATTTATATTTCACTAAACCCACTAAATTTACTCAAGTAGAAATTGATGATTTAGAAAACGTAGAGATTGAAGAATTAGAAGATGATGATTATGACATTGTAAACCTTAAGAACAACTTTTTACCTAAGGGAATAACCCCTTTAGAAGATATTTTTGATTCAAATGATTGTGCAAGAAAAAAAAATATGGAACCATTAAGATCAGATATTGAAGAATGCAATATAGGAACATAATTAAAGCCTAAGATGATAAAAATTTCAAAAGCCTTACCTCAAGAAGAAAAAGTGAAATACATAGCTTTGTTTAAGTAATTTTAGGATGTATTTGCATGGAGTTATGAGGACTTAAAATCTTATGACACTAGCATAATACAACGCAAAATACCTATAAAAGAAGATCAAAAACCTTTCAAACAGAAGCTTAGAAGAATAAATCTAGATTTAATGCCTTTAATTGAAAAATAGGTTAAGAGAATGTATGAAGCCCAGATAATTACACCTATCAGATATTCTGATTGGGTTTCAAACGTAGTTCCCACTAGGAAGAAGACAAGGGAGATCAGACTATGTGTTGATTTCCGGAATTTAAATAAAGTGTCCTTAAAAGATAACTACCATCTCCCCAAGATGGATCACATTTTACAGAGGGTGGTTGGTTCTTCCAGGATTTCATTATTTGATGGATCCTCTGGATATAACCAAATTTTAGTTCAACCAGAAGACTAACCAAAGACTGCATTTACTACTCCTTGGGGTACTTTCATGTATGTGAAAATGCCTTTTGTATTAATTAATGCAGGAGCCACTTTTCAAAGAGCTATGGATATAGATTTTGCTAAAGAAATTCATGATTTTATTTTGATTTATCTAGATGATATTACTATATTTTCAAAGACTAACAATGAACATCTAGATCATCTCAAACTAGTGTTTATCAAATGCAGGAAATTTGGCATTTCTTTAAATCCTAAGTAGACTCTATTTGGACTTGAAGAAGGTAAATTTTTAGGACATATCATATCTAAAGAGGGAATTAGGATAGATCCAGCTAGAATAGAGGCCATTCTGAACATTAGTCATCCTAGGAATATTAAAGAATTGCAAGCTTTCTTAGGTAAAATCAATTTTCTCAGAAGATTCATTTCAAACCTAGCAAAAATAATTAGAGAACTCAATAACATGTTGAAAAAAGACTCAGCACTTAAATGGATTGTGGAGGCCAAAAAATCATTTGAATCAATCAAACAAGTCTTAACAAAAACACCAGTCCTAATAAGTCTTGATTTCAAAAAAGATTTCATTATTTTTTCCTTTGCTTCAGAACATACTATTACTGTAGTCTTACTGCAGAAAAATGATCAGGTCTATGAGCAGCCCATTGCTTTTTTCAGCAAATCACTTAGAGATGCCACTTTAAAGTATAACATAATGGAAAAGTAGGCACTAGCTTTAGTGAAGGCCATCAAAGACTTTAGAGTATACATCTTATATTCACATATCATAGCTTATGTTCCAAATTCCATTGTGAAGGAAATTCTGACTCAGAATGGGCCTGATGGTAAAAGAGGCAAATGGATTGCCACCATTTTGGAATATGACATAGAAATTAAACCCACCAAACTCATTAAAGGTCAAGGTTTAGCCAAACTCATGGTTGAATCAAATTGTCATGCTTTAGATATTAATTTTATTTCCCAATTAGATGATTAGGAAGAGATGGCGACTCTAGATATCAATGAAGCCTTTTTAGACTCAACATGGTATGTAGATATCATATTTGTATTACTAAATTTACAATTTCCTCCTGAATTATCAAGAAATAAAGCTAGATTTTTAAAGTTAAAGGTAATGAAGTTTTGTATCATAGACAATGCACTGTTTTGGAAAGATCATGGTGGAATTTTATTGAATTGTTTGCTTAAAGATGAAGCTGATAACTTTTTGGAAGAGTTTCATGCAGGTGACTGTGGAGGACACCTTTACTAGAAGAAAACTACAGATAAAATATTGAGAGTTGGTTTTTACTGGCCTACACTGTTTTCAAATGTGAAAAAGTATGTGACCTCCTGTCACAAATGCCAAATATTTGAAGGAAAGAAAAAGTTACTACCTTTAACCCTTAAACCCATTTCCACAGAAATTCCTTTTCAGCAATGGGGTCTTGACTTCATTGGTGAAATCCACCCTCCCTCATCAGCCCAACACAAAAGGATTTTGACAACCACAAACTATTTCACTAAGTGGATAGAAGCCATACCTTCCAGGAAATCCACTGATACTGTCATAATCTCATTCTATAAAATAATATATTGTTAAGACTTGGATGTCCCCAAAAGCTCATTATTGATAATGCAACTACTTTCGGGTCTAAAAAGATGATTGACTTATATAATAAATACCAAATTATCCTTGGCCATTCCACTTCTTATTACCCTCAAGGTAATGGTCTTGTTGAATCCTCCAATAAAAGCCTTGCGAATATCATCAAGAAACTACTAGAAGACAATAAGAAAACCTAGAACAAAAGGTTAGTGAAAGCTTTATGGGCAGATAGACTTACCACAAGAAATCTATTGGTACGTCCCCTTATCAGCTTGTTTGTGGGATGGATGTTGTTTTTCCATCTTCTCTAGGAGTACCAGCACGAAGAGAATCTAAGAACTGCAGGTAGAAACCAATGATATCCAAAGAAGGATAAATCAAACCGTACACTTGTAGCTAACCAGGGAAGATGTCTATCTCAAGTCTCAAGTTGTTCAGGAAAATATTAAAAAGATATTTGACGAAAATACTAAGGAATATGATTTTTATATAGGTGACAAAGTTATTAAGTGGGATTCTAGGAGAGAAGAAAAAGGTAAACATGGGAAATTTGATTTCTTATGGAAAGGCCCTTATGTCATTTATGGTTATAGAGGTAACAATGCATTATTTTTCAAGGATTTGAATGGATCAGATCTGCCAGGTGGACCTATCAATGGTAGAATGTTGAAACATTACTATTCCTCAGAATAACAGTAGTTCACTTTGTTTACTTTACTCATTGTACATAACATTGCATATTTTAGATTGCATTGGATGTTTTTCCAACAAAGTTGAAGCCCAGAGAGAAGGCCCTAAGATTCGAAAGACAAAATATCATAAGTATGAATAATGCAGAGCTCAGAAAACAATTTCAAGGCCATCACAATCAAAATTCAAAGGCTACTAGTCTCAAAGTTCTTGACATTTCACTAGGAAATGCCATCCCCATGTGGAGCCACTGTTAGGGTCCTATAATAATAGGATTCATAATTTTGAATTGACTTTGAATAGTATTGTAATATGTACATACTTTGCTTTCTACAAATTGTTTTCCCATATTAGAAAATTAAAAAATATAAAGAGGGTAAAAGTCCTAAAAGAAAAATCAAAGGACTTGAAAGAAAAAAGATCAAAAATAATATAAAAATGGACCCCAAACAAAAAAGAGACAAAATTAAAACATGAAAGTGATGCAAAACCAAATGCGTCTGCTATTTAATTTTACTGCAAAATAAATATTGTGTGCAACTTGTTAAAATGACACAATCTATGAAGGTCAAACTATTTAATCTTGACCCTTCATGCTTTAAATTTCATCTTGTTAGATAGAGAATAAAGATCTAGCCAAACAGTTTAATCTTGGCAGATCAGTAGTTAGGTAGAGAATAATAAGCAGCTCAACAGTTTAATCTGAGCCCGTGGAAGAAATAAGGATTTAATTAGTTAGTTTGTTGTTTAAAAGAAAAATGAATAAGGGTTTGCAAGCTCAAATGCACCCATGTAAATGAAGAAAAAATGTTAGGGTAGCAGATGGGTAGGCAGAAGAAGTTTTCACAAGCATTGATAACAGACAATTGGTCATTTCATTTACTAATTTCCCTTCAAAAATCATTTTCCTTGTAAAAATACCTTCTCCCCCTTCATTTTACCCTTTTATCCTTTTCCCCCTTGCAAAAAATCCCTTTTCCTAAGTTAAAACACATATTTTCCTTTGGAAAAGTAAAAGATACTTTTACTAATTCCCCTTTATTCAAAAATACCCAAAAAACCCAAAAATACTTTAACCCTAAGTCTAAAATGGTTAAAATCTAAATGTAGGGACCCACAATGAAGAAATCTACCCCCGATATCAGTTTTTACACTATACTTAGTGTATTATACATATCCCGCAGTTACATTACATTATTAACAAATTAACCTAATGTATTAAATCCCTATATAAATCTTTACCCTGTATTAATATAATTCCTTTATATGTATTATTCCCAACCAATATTTTTATTTAAACTATGGAATAATTTCCCACGTGTTATTATCCCTATTGCACTATGTATTATCCCCGTTGGTTATAATATTCCTTTCTCCCTAACCCCATTGGTTGCCCCAACCATTTACATATATAACCAATAGCATAATAAGTCCCGACTATATGTATTAAACCTTAGTTTTAATGCATATAACCTACCACATAGTTTAAACGCCGAGCCCCACACCATCAATCCCCAATACTTCGTCGCATCATCCTAGCCGTCCAATCTTCACCGGCGAGATCTAACCACCAGTATCTCCTGTCGCACATCCGATAGCGTGAAAGTTAACACACCCCAAGGCTTGCGAAAAATGCAGTTTTCGGAGCTCTGCTCCAAGCTATGTGTCTAAACTTCATTCGATCGCATCATTCAAAACTATACCACTAACCACCTCTGGAGCTTGCGAAAACCACTAAGCAGTTTTCTCCCCAGCACGCAAACAGCCCTGTCAATTCAAAATTGACCGCCCAATAATGCATTTATTGTTGATAAAAATTCATATAAACAACCCAATTGTGTCTTTTCATCCTTTTTGTTACCGTTTTCACACAGACAGAGCTATTTAGACTGAAAATGATGCCGACTCCATTTTTGAACCAAATCAAATCAAAATCCAAAACCAATTTACCCTACATAACTAGCCTAAAATCAAATACAATCAACAAAGTTAAATCATATAGAGAGAGCCCTCTCTGAGAATTAGGAAGGCTAGATCCTAAGGCTTAAAAGTAGGTTTGTGGTTACCTCTAATATTCTTTAAAACAAAACAAAAAAATCTAACAACTCTTGAGAATTATTGGAGTGATAACAACGAAAATACTTAAATCTGTAACTGTGGTTTCCTTTGTGGTATGTATCTTGGGATGGTTTTATATTTGGCCTTGGGCATATATGGTTATGATTATGTTCAAGTGAGTGATGTTAAGTTAGCTCAGGGCATATATTGATTGGTTAACTCGTTACTTGTTGGAGCGAGCATCGTTCAAATTGCCTCCTATGCATGACAAAGCTCTTGACATTTAATTTTTGCTGAGTAGGGTGCTTTGGCTTACGAAGTTTTGTTATGTTTCTATGTGTGTTATAGTTATGTCTTGTATGCAAGGAAAATTTAAATTTCTGATCTAGTGTTACTGGAGATGTCTCCTGCTCTTGGATATAAGCAGTCTAGACAAAGCTATCTTGGTGTTTTCTTTTCTTTCCGTGTTGTCTCAGTAATGCAGTTGGTTGGTGAATGAAATGTGGAAAATTTTTGCTATTGTATGTTGTTATCTTGAGGAGCATGTTATTACTTTGTATTTTTATTTTTTGTGGGAGTTTGTGATTGTATTGCTTTGTATATGTTAAGCTTGGAATATCTGGAAATGGACATGATATCTATGTAATTTAAAGTGTTGCAATGTAAAAAAAAATTGTTGTAAAAGTAAAGAAGGTGAAAAATTTTCAACCATGCTTGACGACTCCACCCAAAAACCAACCTTATATATGAATAAAGTTGTACATTTAGACCAATTTAATAATAGTTCACAGTAACTCGCTTCAAAGTTGAATTTAGAGCTTTGATTTGAGGGACATAATAAAAATTTCCATGAAGTTCAATACACTACAAATAAAACATTTTGAACTTACCTTATGCATACATGTAGAGTCATAAATAATCATAATTATCAAAGAGCACTTATAATAAAAAAATATTGGTTTCTCGTCATCCAAAACTTGATGCCACCTCGCCGTGTTAAAATTTGTCCAACCCTATGTCTACGTGACTCATCACAGTTTTTTGAGTTGTTCCTCTGAATTTAATATACCGGCCTAGATCCATCTTAACTTCAGATCTACCAAGCATTGAGAGGGATCAAATTCCTTTTTACTCAAAAATAAATTTGCACCTCAATATATTTTATCCCTCTAGATGCTTGGTAGATCTGGGTTTAAGGTGGATTTAAGCTGGATATATATATATATATATATATATATATATATATATATATATATATATATATATATATATATAAGAATACCATGGGAAAAATTATGGGTCATTAAAACATAAAGCTAAAAAACCACCAAAGGTAAAGTGATTATTTTACTTGATTTTATTTTAATTATTAATTTTATTTTTTATTCTATTTTATTTATTTTTATTTCATTTTTATGTTTAGGTAATCTGACCGACTCAAAATTTTAACAGGACATGTCATTACAACATCTCTTCCATATTGGGTTGGAGAGCGCCTCTCAGCGCAATAAGAATGTTAATATCAAGAGGAATAAGATTAACCCTTTGTCTAGAGGATAATATTCAAAAAGAGAATAGATATAATTTGGATATTGAACTCTTTTCTTCCCAATTTATTCGTCCAATGTCCATGATACCAGGATGGCCATGTCCTATTAAATTAAAGCCAATTAAAATCCAATTTTGTGAGGCTTATTTGTGCTGCAAACATGCTTATCATACAAAATTGTGAGGGTGTATATCATATTGTCATGTTCAATTTATGAACAATCACCATAATCTCCTCGTTGAAACATAGTTTCCAAAGCATAGTGCAATATTAGTTATTATGTCTCTCTTGTACTATAGTCGTAATATTCATATCTTCTCCTGGTGTGTTATTGATTGTTATCTGCAATGATCAATATTTAAAAGGCTTGGATGAGGTAACTATTGAAAAGGATTGGATGACGCAATCTCTATTTATAAAACAAGGTATGTAGGTAGATAACCCTCAAAAAAACTAGTCCAAAGTACACACTCTATTTTTTCATATCAGATCATTGAAGCAATTGTTGACAACGAAAAATTTATATGATTGGGTGAGATTCCAATGAGATTTTTAATTCCCCGTGACATTCGTCTTTTATATTGACCATACAAAAAATTTGCAAACATACCTTGCAAAACCTAAATTTTGGATTTTTTTTTAAATAACAATTTTAGAACTATAGTTTAGCAAATGCCCAATTTTTCTCTTTTATAAAGGAAAAAAACTAAATTATCACTTTTACATAAGAAAAGTACATTAACTGACCAAGTTACATGGTATCTAATTATTATTTTATGGCTAGGTATATGAAAGCATCAACATGTGGCTACTACTTTGTTTTCATTGAAAACACTAAGAAAACCATTCCTCATATGTTGTTCCAACTCGAGATGATGAGAGAAAATTCCAACATTCCTCTTGGTGTCTTGGTATTATAATAGGGATATCAACTTCAAATGATTATGTTGGGTTGATGTATTCCCCCTAACCTGTTAGTAAGATAACAAGGATACCATTATCTTGTATGGGTAGCTTATCAATAAATAAATAAAATTAACAATAATCATGAATTTTATATTAAAAGGGTTGAGTATAAAGCTCATAAATTACATGCCATCAATATCATAAGAGACTCTCTCAATGATTCTCATTTCTATGAGTTTTCCTTTCCTATAAGCCAAAAACTTCATTTTTACATATTACGTTCTAATTGAACCACCGCAACTTCTATAACACCTCCAAAAATGGTCTATCTAGAAACAAAAAGGGAAATGAATTCCTAAAGTTGATGATACTTTGAAATCCTTGAGAAGCATTTTCTTCTTCAGTGGTCTCCCATGAAGGTTGATTCATAATCATGTTCGTCTCATTTGAAAAAGGAGCCTCAACATTTTCAGGAGCTTTCTGGATGGCATGGATTTTATTGATCTAAAATTTTGTGGACAATATAGGCTTATTGCGATGCTTGGAAGAGCATATATGAACTTCAGATGATAAATATCTATGAATCATGCTTAAAAATATGAAATCGAGCCATGAATGGTTCATAGGGAGGGAACCCATAACTTAAATTCCACAGCCTTTTCCTCCATAAAAGCTTACATTCGTGTTGTTTATTTGGAACTCATTGAGAATTCCATCAGAGATTCATCACCTTCCATAGGGAAAGAGACCAGAAAAATCAAATAATTCAAAGGGCCATGAAATCACCACCACAAACACAAGAAGAAGCCACAGGTGACACAAAACTCAGTGAAAACAAGGGCACATTGAAAGTAGGCAAGATGATAGACTAGAAAAGGCCAAAAATATGCCACAGGGGACCCAACTAAATAATATAACATAAGAACTCAACTGAATAATGTGAAACAAAAGGGCCCTGTTGGCTTGAGGTGTCCTGACCCAGGTTCAAATTTTATCGTGCAACCAACAAACCCTCCAACTACTAGCCCTTTCGGCAATGAATTGCTTACGCAGATCAAAGTCTCACCTAAAGCAGTATGAGGGGGTGTTGGAACCAGGTTTCCACACCCTGAGGAATAAATTGATGTGGTGGCCCTAAATAGGTTTATAACAGAAATTATTGCAGACTATAAACAGACGTGTGCATATATAGATCAACACTTATCAAATCAACTTCGTTGCAAATACAGATAATGCGTATAATAGATAAACAACAACACAAATCACTTCATCACAGATATAAATAACAGAATTAGATATTTTCCATTCACATAGTATACTTTCATGCGCAATAACTTAAGTATATCTATTCATCGACTTAACTATCAACAAATATTCATGCATAAAGGATAAATTTACTCATGCAGATACAATTGATCATAAAAAAAGTAAATATATCTCAAAGCAATAAACAGTAAATAGATAACTTAGATATCAGACACATAACACATTTGGTTCGCCAAAATAGTCTTTGTATTAGATCCAAGCAGTTCAGTACAATCAGACTTTCCATTATAATTACCCTTCCGTGAACACAGCCAGCGGAGTCCACACACATCCAGGACTAGGTCTCCACGCACACAGCTAGCAGGAGCCTTTCTACCCAACCCAGATTGAAAACCCTTACAAAAATGTATCACATATGCATGAAACACTTACTTAGATGAAACATGAACTATGAACTAGACTCTATCTATATTTATATCCATTCAACACGTAGATATTATGGTGTCAAACCATGGTTTGAGACCCACATTTTTCCCTTAATACCAAATTACATAAAAGAGGTACTTTGACCCACCCAAATCACCTTGACCTTTCCGCATAGCGCGCATAACCAAAAATACATACAAAAAGTTGCTCAAAATTCACCCCAGGGGACCCCGCTCCAACATGACCCCAACACAAACCCGTGACTCGTCCTAAATCACTATGGGGTAGGCTCCTTCATCTTCGCTTTAAGCACAAAGACAGAGGTTTTCAGTGGCAAAACCACCTCAAGGATTTGCGCAGCAGCTCCCTGTGATTCATTCACCATCTTTCCCATTGTCGGACCTTCGGTTGTAAGCTCGATACTTCTTTGAGTTTGTTGAAGGGTCTTCAATGCACCATCAAGATTTTGCAACAACTGTAGAGCCTCCTCAGCCTACGACTGCATTCGTGCTTCCAACAACTTTTCTCTGTGACAACAATCCTCGATCTCTGTCTGAATCACCTAACCCTCCTATAGGCAAGAAAGGCATTCTGTAATCACGAGGGTGGGTGCTGCCATCCTTATAATAGTGAATTTTTTCTCCTTGATGCACAATTAATTATGCAGTTGTTGTACCATTAGGTCATTTTGAATTGAATTCCAGACACCCATGGCCTCGTCCAATAATTGGCCGCACTTTGTAACTTCAGAAACTATTCTCTATGTCGTTGTTTTAACTTCTGTGACCCTCTAAGCTTTGAATTTCGAAGGACTTTCAAACTGCAGCTTCATCTACTGATCTACAATTTGGTGCTCAAACTTTACACAAATAGTATAAATCTCTGCTCATGAGGCCTTCAGTGCAGTGGCCAGCCCTTCTAATTTCTCTGCTAGGGAGGCTGTGGCAGGGACATCTGGCACATCACTGCAAACTTGGTTGATCTTTGCTTCTAGAGCAGCACGTTAAGCCTCTACGGAGCGGAATGCTTCCTCTGTGCTCTGTTGTTTTTGTTGAGCTTTAGAAGCCTGCTGCTGAACTCTGCGACAATGGTGTGGGCACGGGATTCTCAGAGCTGGATCTCATCCACAATCATGTTGTGGATTATATGTAACTTTGTTGCAGGAAAAACAGATAAGACAACATTTATATCACCGCAACCTCGTAGCTACGCACACTGGTTTGTGGATTCTACATGGATGGTTGCCTCGGGGATTTGTATAAGATGAGTCTCCCATGTGGCATGTAGTGTTTTCTTGAGTGGTTGCGTGCTGGTTACAGGCATGCTTGCTTGCATCTGGCTCGCTTGTGCTATGCTCACCTGAAACGGGCTCGCTTGAACTTTGAGCTCCTCGATGTCGCTCTGCACCCCGTCAAGTGCAGATTTTTACTATTCTTCTAAGTCCATCCACATGTCATCTATGATCGTCGTGACCATGCTAGCTATCTCATTTAAGTCATCCTCGATCAGTGTCAATTCTTCTTCTCTGGTGGATTTGGAGCCTTTGCGCTTCTTCCTTGGACCTCCCGCGGCGTGAGAGCCACGCTTTGTCCCCTTGGAAGTTTGGACTTCCACTTTCTCCTCGGTCTCCTTAGTATCGACACCATTCTTCTCAGGTGCAGTGTCTACCTCCACATAGATTGTTTCGTCGGTTTTATTTGGCGTGGGATCTTCTCAAGTGCTCTTCTGAGTTGTTTGTGTACTGGTACGGAGCTTGGTGGGAATCTTAGGAATAGAAGTGGATGCACCTCCAGCTGTGCGCACCTCCAAACAAGTTGGAGTCCACTCTATAGTGATGTGTAGAAACTTGTCCTCAGTGACGAGATAAGGCAAATCATACCATATACCTTCAACTACGCCCTTTGCGCAGATGTGAATGTTTTGGAATGTTGCTTTGAAATCAACAACAAACTTGTACTTCTCGTACAAATTTGGAGATAGCCTCGGCTTTGATTGAATTTCTTGAAAAATGGAGGCATCAAAGAGGACGTAGAATATCTTATTTTCTGTGACACACGTGGGGATAAATGAATTCCAAAGGGTGGCATACCGCGTGGCCTCGCACATCTGTGGCTCGATCTCAGGAAACTATATCTCCTCTGGGGTCTTCCAACCAATTAGTGTTATCAACAGCAAGAGACAAGAATAGTATAAATCCTTGCCCTCCTCTTGCACTTCGCGCACATTTTCCAGGAACTCCTTGCACAAATACTGCGCCCAATTGCAAATGACGCCCTTCTCACATTATCCTGCAAGTGCAATTACTTCCGTAGGACTTCTTTAGGCCTAAATTTCCTCATCATCTTGCATGCCAAGATGATTGTCCCAAACAGTGAACGGTTGGGTCATTAATTTCACTCACCACAAATCCTCGGTTGTGGCGCAATACCTAGTAGGTAGCCTTGATTTTTTCCACCACCTTCTTCTCCTGACCTTTGCCTCCAAAATCGGCCATGGGATTTGCGCCATGGGATCAGGCAGGTCAGTGATCTGATGGATCTGTGCGACATTGATAGGTATACGCTCTCCTAGCCATAATGCTTTTTCATGGACCAGTGCAAGCAACTTCCGCAAACATATGTCATTGATCGGGTTGCACCTGAAATGTGGAGGCCCGACACCCATCGCTTCGGCTCTACGTGCACAATGCTCGCCTCATAAGTTACATGGTATAGGTATCATTCAGGCACAAGCTCAAGGAATTTATCAACATCCGCAAGGTCTCAATCCTCCATCTTTAATTGCGGAACCTTGGCGAACATATCACCCTCTAGCGAGACATTTTCTGGAATCAAAGGCATATTAATGTATGCTCGCAATTTGTCGAGATCCTTTGGGACCTTGAATTATGCCTTGTGCGGTGTGACATACGTCAGCAACCACTAGATGGGGGAAAATTCGACCACATATTCATCCTCCATGATTGTCTCAGGCATCTCATTCATGTGTTTCTTCTAGAGCTTAGCCACAGTAGATCGTGGCTTCGGGGTCTTCTCCTTTAGGGATTTGCGGGTCCCTGAGTTCTGACCCTTATTCATTTTCGTGGGCACATGTGTCTCAATGATCGACGCAACGAGATATTCTTTAGGGTGTGTAGCTATCATACTTGGAGGGATAACGTAACCTAGACCTCTACGACGGAACTCCTTCTTAAACCCCAGATCCAGACCAGACATAGACAATAAGTAAATTTCATAAATCAGAGAACTCAAGGCAGAAAATTCACACAAAAATCAAAGGTAACTATTGCGACCCCTTAGGTCATATTTATAGCTTTGGCGTGTCTTGAACAGTCCCTTAAGCATTAATCTGTCTCCATAAATGACAAAATGGTTCCAAATCTAGTAAAATATCCTCATTAAATGCAACCTAGATGCTCCCCTAGATGGTAATAAAATTGTCTTTTCCAGATTTACTGTTCCAATGGCTAGATTTTGGCACTTCTGTGACCAATTCAACCTCCACGCGTAGCTACCGTGCATGTGTCGCACCTACCTGCACATTTGTGATCCCTTCTACACAGATGAAATACTTCGGCCATATAGTCATTTGATGCATGCAGAGAGAGGGTCATCTCTGTATGGCTTCAATCGGATTCCATTGACATATCTAGGATGATAATCAGTGCTCAACGTGGCCAAACACAATACACCTCCATTAGTAATTTCCCTAACAATATATGGCCCTAGTCAATGCATCTTGAACTTCCCTGGGTTGCACACAAACTTGCTGTCATACAAAAAGACTAATTCATCTTCCTTAAAGACCTTTTGCCTGATATGCCTATCATACCATGCCTTTTCGTGCACCTTTTGTACTTTTTGATGGAAATTTGCAATAAAATGATCTTCTTCAAGCACAACCAACTACGACAATCGTTCCTCCATAATATCCGCTTCTGCCATATTTCTGAATGTTGTAATGCACAAACTGGGAACAATGTACTCCATTGGAAACATGGCTTCTTTCCCATACACCATTCTGAATGGTGTCTTGCCTTTCAAATTCTTACATGTGGTTCTATATGCCCAGATAACTCCGGTTATGCACACATTCCAATCATTTTGTTAGCATTGCAAATATTAGTAACCATAGTCTCCAATATCTTATTGAAAGTTTCCACCACACCATTCGCCTACGGGTGATATGGAGTGCTCTTCTGATGATGAATCCAGAATTCTTCTGTTAGCACTTCGATGGTTTCATTCCCAAAGTGCGTACCTTGATCACTTATCATAATCTTAGGGCATCCAAAGTGAGTCACAATATTCTCAAAAATGAAGTGTGCAGTTGTGTTCGCACTACAATCCTTCACAGGCTTAGCTTTAGCCCATCTGGCTACATAGTCTGTCACAATTATTATGTAACACGTGCAACTCTTCTTTCCTAGAGGGTTAATAGGTCCAACAAATTCTATGGCCCATTTATCAAATTATTACAGTGCCACCTGTGGATGCAAGGGTATCTCATCTCTGTGTTATGGTTTCCTGTCCTCCGGCATACATCGCATACGCGGCAATGCACATAGGCATCGTTTTGCAATGCGGGCCACCATAATCCCACTCACAAAATATTCTGTGCGGTTGCCTTCCCTGCATCGTGACCACCAGCAACCCCTCCATGAGCTTCATCTAACATGACACATCTCTCAAACTACAATACATGTATTTGTAGAACTTCATTTGTGCCCATCTTGTAGAACTGGCCAGCAATAATAAATTAGTCTATTGCGCGTGCCATAATTTTTTTCTTCCATTGCAATGTATATTCCTCAGGCGCACGTCCAGTAGTAAGGAAATTAATAATATCAGGGAAATTATCGTCAACTACTTTGATCACAAACAACTATGCATTCAGTAATCCATCTTCCAATCTAGTAGGTTATTCACCACTCTCAATGTGTGAAAGATGGTATGGCCCAACATTCAGTCTGCCTGGTTTCACAAATATCTCAAAATAATACTCCTGGAACAATAACAACCACCTGCAGATCTTCCCCCCCAACACAGGCTTATTTACCAGGTACTTCAAAGCAGAGTGATCAGTAAACATCTTGTAATTTCTGTACGCATATACCATTGCCAATCCTTCTCTTTTTGTGGTTGAGTAATTATGTTTTGTGCTTGAGAGCTTCTGACTGGCATAGGCAATAAGGTGATCAATTTCTCCATCTCACGGATGCTCTAATATAGCTCCAAGCGCGAGGAGGAGGCATCAACATGCACATGGAACACCTTTGACCAATTTGGAAATATCAATATGGGCGCAAGTGACCATATTTTCCTTCATCAATTAAAAACTCTTCTGAAATTCCTCATCCCAAAAAAATGTCGCATCCTTCTTGAGAAATTTCTCCATGGGTGCATTTATTAGCGGATAACCCTGAATGAACTTTCGATAATATCTAGTATGCCCCAATATTGAGCGCAATTGTTTCAAATTCATAGGTACCTCTAGATTAACAATTATCGCGGTCTTCATGATATCTACCATCAATCCTTGCTAGCAGACAGTGTGATCCAACAATATCCTGAATGGCACACAGAATATACATTTCTTCAAATTCAATGAGATCTAGTACTTTCTACATGTATCCAACATTAGGCGCAGACTTGAGATATGCTTTTTCAATAGCCCAAAGACAACCCAATCATCAAAGTATACTTCTAGGACCTTGTGGATATACTCCTTGACTGAAGCTATTACTACGTGCGAGAAGATAGCAGGTGCATTCTTCAAGACAAATGGCATGACTGTATACTGAAAATATCCCCATTCTGTTGCAAAGGTGGTCTTAATTTGATCCTCTAGTGCAATCCTCAACAAATGATACCCCGAGAAACCATTTGTGAATGAATAAGATTCTTGTCCTCCAACATTGTCAATGATCTCATCAGAAAACAAAGTTGGAAATGGATCATGTACAGAGGCATCATTCAATTTGCGCAGGTCCACACAAATCCTTATTTCTCCTTTTGTCTTCTTATATTGCACTACCATAGGACTCACCCAATTAGACACTTCCACTTGTTCTAAAATGCCTACAACAACCATTTTATCCAACTCTTTCTTCACTTTCTTCTTATACTTTGGATTCAATCTATATGGGCGTTACTTCACTAGTCGTGCATCAGGTTTAAAAGTGATCTTCATGAATCCAATATCTCCAATTGTCACTTTCAACTCCGAGAACTTCATAGGAAATAGGTCCTGATACTTTTTCAGTAGCTCAACAACCTTTCCCACTCTGTCATCATCCCAATAATATCCAATCTTCACCAATTTCGGTTGCTCTTCAGATCCAATGTTTACATGTTGAATCTTTAGAGGCTTTGTGACATCTAGTGAGGTGATTAAAGGCCCATCAATTGCGTATCATCCCTCAAATTTTGGAATTGTGATATTCCTTAAATCTTCTTCATTTTCTTCAACCGTCATAATTGTGCAATTAATAATATCCCTCAACTGCACATCCCAGGCTAGTGAAGCGTGTTATACCTTTGGCTTTGTTGTGTCAAAGATAACTTCTTGAATATCATGTAGTGCTTTACCAATATTCACAAACACACTCTCAAATCTTGAGGTCAAAATGAAACTCTCCGTCAGCGCAAACCATTCACTAGTACCTCAGCACAACTCTATCTCTAGGTACCAATTAGTAGGCAACTTTCCCAATGTATGAATGAACATGTGTACCCATGCAAGTCTTGGTCCTATATCCCATACCTCAGTCCATTTAGCCAGATGTCTGCGCAAATCATCATTTCCAGAGTAGACTTCTTCCATCCTGATATTGGGACATTCAAAGCGATATCTCGTCATTTGCACGCATTCATCCCAGTTTCCCATGTTTTCTTTGTGATTTTCCCGCCATCGTGTTGGAGTAGCGGGCAGTCCTAGATCCATGGCATGGAATCTCTATCCTTCTGGGACATTTCTTTCAAGTTATCCTAAAAACATGTTTACATCAGTTAAACCATCATAATACGGAAATTCACATACCTCTTATGTTATGCAATGAAGAGATATGGTCACTCGATTGCAACGCAGATACTTCATGTAACCAATTATGCCAATTCTTCATCAAAATCTGAGAAACAGGAAATGTCCTTTTCCCAATTAAGCCTTCCATTAGCTATCAGGTTGATCCAATATTTCTCCTACATAGCCTACTTATATATATGGTCAATATCATCATTAGCGCGCACAAGCTCTGTGTATATTTCACCTTTTGCAGGATCTAAGGGAACTATGACTCTGGTTCCATTGTTTTCAAATTCCATTCTTCTTTGCTTAATATTTATAATACCATCCATATCAATATCCAAATCCAATCCCAACAGTGAAGGATAAGGATCAATATCATCCACAATTTGTATAACTTCAAAATTTGAAAGCACCTTAACTCCAATATTGACTACCACTTGCGACAATCTTCCTAATGGAATGATTTTCTATTGGTTTTCCATGCACAGTTGAATAGTAGACCACTCCAGCTTAGGTTATCCCATGCATTTCCAAGTTTTCTTAGGTAAGAAATTTGCATCAGACACTAGATCTAGAATAACCTTATCCATCTCATAAGCACCGATCTGAGCAGTCAACCGCATCTCTCGTCTAGTTATTTTCATGCTATTTCTCTTATAGATGTTATTGACAATGTTTTGTTCTATCAGAGGCTGTTCCTTTTCTATGCAATTATCTATCAATGCCTGAAGCTTCTTCACTGCATTTTTGTGGTGCAGTAACTTAATGCAAGCCTGTAAAAATGGCTTGATTTTGTCATCTACTCTTGCCTCCTTTACCGATCTACCTGATGTCAATGCGCTTCCTTCTGCAAACCACTTTCGCGCTTCAACATAATTTTATTTTGTGCGTTGTAAATCAAATCCATCCTTGTTCTCTGGTGCCTTACGAATCTAAAGTTAAGTGTATGGCTTCTCTCCTTTACCCTCACTAGTGGATGCACCACTCTTAGTGACCACATTCATGCTAGGATCTTTCTTGCGTACTTCTTCCCTGACCATCAGAAGGTTCTGCGTCGGAGTCTGCATAATTTTATCTTGCATCTTAGCAATTAAAACATGGAAATATTATATTACATGATAAAACTATCTACATTACCTGCATGATTTTCGCGCAGGATTTGAACAGTCGCGCACATAGTGACCAACATCTTCGAAATTGTAGCAAATGACCTATCCCCTTCCTCGACCAGTTGATCCACCTCCTCTTCCTCTTCCTCTGTTCTGAAATCCACCGTGCCCGGATGGGGATGATAGTGAGGTAGGTTCAGCCTACATTCTATATATTTCATCTTTTCCCATCAGGTCAAAACTTCAACAGTGTTGTTCATCATGTCCCAGTGACGAACAAAATCTACAAAACAATTGATTCAACTCAGGCACGTATTTTCTGATCCTTGGACATAAATATGTCGCATGCAGGCCTATAGACTGAAATATCGCGCACCATACTGGAGGTGTCCCACTCAGCCCTACTGCGCACTTCAACAAGCTTGGTCCTCCAGTGTGTAGATAATCATTGAAGATTGGACATTGATCCTTATGATTCCCAGGAACTCAACATTGTATGCACCATACCTATGTGCATACCTCCTTTCACTTATCTTTGTGAAGATTCTAAATCTCCAAATGCATTTCTTCTAACCGACTCTAAATATGTTGAGTTCCAAGTGCAGTAGGTACTGACGCAACTTCTAATTTCATCGCAATTTATACAGCCTCATCCTGTGTAGAAATATTTTGTTGACTTAGTGGTTTCCGCAGATGAGGGAGCATCATAGCAACAAAAAAATCCTTGTGTTGGGTATCATCAATAGTGTATCCACCATCTCTGATAGTGTGCTTCAATCTCTAATTGGCCTCCCATACAGATTCATTTATCTCCTGGTGAATCTCTTTCAATTCTGTAACACACTACACATATGACTTAGGATTTTTGAATTTCTCTTTTATGGAATATTTCAACTCATCCATAGTTTCATTAGGGTTCATTGATACATATCTTATATACTAGTCCAAAGTGTGATCTTGAAAAGTAGTGGCTAACTATGTTTCCTTAACATCATTGTTATTAACTTGTTGTGCTCTCCATAGAGCATCTGTGACAAACAAAAATTGCTCACTATATTCATTTTCAATACCTCTGAACGTAGGCAACTTAATAGACGTGGCCATATCTGTTCTTGGGGGAGGTGGAGGTGGAGGTGGAGGTGGAGGTGGAGTGGTTGACTAGTGAGATGAGTGTGGAAGTGGCGTGGATGGGATCTAAACTATGATCATTGCTTCCTGATCTTGTGAGACTTCTTCTAGGGAAACTTCCTCTTCTTCAGAGCGCACAAATTCATTAGAGATACTAGTTTTTGGCTCGTCCTCACTATCAGATCTACCCTTGAGAGGACTGTAACTAAACCCTTTTGCTAGGTCTTCTCGGTAAATTATTCCATTGGGTGTAGTCAGACCTCTTTGGGACATTCACGCAATATGTTTGCAGAGACAAAATTTTTCGCACAATATCATCTTCAGCAATAACTTCAAAGAGAGCGGGAACTTACCTCTAGGACCCTTGAAAAATCTTCTTTCTACTCTAGAGTATGAAAAAAATTGATCAATGACGAATTCAGTCACAAATCCTCCCAAGACACGATCGATCCAATGATCTATCGAGCGGGTGATCGTATTTCTTGTCTTTTATAATCTATGTACTAATTCGAGAGTCGACTAAGTGACTGCGTCGTCCTTCCCACAGGTATTAAATTCAGTCAGTTGTGACAACCACTCATGCAACTTCTGTAAAGATATACCTCTGAACCCACTTTTTAGTAGATAATTTATAACTTTGAGCGTATGGAAGTATATTGATTTATGATAAGCATATATGGGGTGCTATCATCAAATAGTTACGCATTAGACAACACTACTACGAACTGGACTCCCATGTATCGTCGCGTATATTTGGGGAGACACCACTAGGTTGAAAACCTACCATAGGTAACCAATTCAGACGCCTTGTAAACATGATACATCAAACACATCATCTGGGGAGATCAGTTGTAGTATGTTAAGTCCTTGGTCATTTTTTCTATCATTTATCACCAAGGTGTATATTGCAGTTCACGAATAATTTGTAAACCTTTATGCCTAGCACACCCTTCTTTATTTATTTTTTGTTAATTCTAAAAGTAACTGCCCACGAAACCATCTTATCCGTGCAGTTCTCCAACCTCATTATTTCTTGGTAAATTGTGAATTTTTTCACCTCTTCCTTCTTTGATCTTGCTTTAATAGGTCATTGTGGTTGAATCGTCGAATTCGCCTCTTCCCTCCTTTAAAAAATCTCAAGAACCTCTTCTTGAGGTCGCTTAGTTTCCAATTGGGCCCCTTGAAGCGCAAGGTGCTGAACTCGGGATTGTCATCAATGTTCAACCCATCTCATCTTGACCATTGCCTGATGATTCTACTTGGATGACATCGAAAGACTCTAAACCAGAAAGCCCTGAAACATCTGCACATTTCATGGTCATTCCTGAAAATCTGCTCTTTTATCTGATTATGGTCTCACCTCAATAAGATTATAGCGCTTTTTATCAACCTAGAATCCCATTTCACAATTCTCCAGTAGCATCTCACTCTACTGTCTGTCAGTTATTTCCTGAAAAACTGGCATCCAATTTTGATATTGTTTCATCCATGAAAGCTCATCAGGGAACTCTTCAGAAAACCACTGGCACTTACATCCCGGAAGTTGCTTCATCTGTGTTTCCCTCTGAAATCGAGTTGTTTAGTTCCACACCTCACTATTCAGGGAGTGGGACCGAAATACCTTCCATTCAGGTTGCATCCATGCTTTTTCACGGTTATACCTCTTTGGGAAACCTTATTTCCGGAGTCTCCATTGGTACACCTTTATTCCCAGATCCTATTTTTTCAACGGGTATTCCTCCATCTTCCGACCCATTCATTTCGAATATGGTCGTCGTGTCTCAACTGGTTTTTTGACCTACGGTCACTATTGATCAAATGATGGTTTCAATCGTATCTATCCCCTACTCGCCATCTATGATTACTGCAGTTCCACCACTAAGTGGACAATCCACAGTTTTTTTCCATGCCTGCGGGGCAGTCTAACCCTCTTTACATACCTCCCATTTTGGGTGAGGGGTAGCTAAATTCTGGCCCTATTCCTAGGGTAGGACAACCTCACATTTAGTATTCTCAAGTTCAGCAGCCCCTTCAGCAACCGAACGTATCATATTCATATGTTTAGAAACCTAACATCCCTTATGTTCAACAACCGAACATACAATATCAGTATGTTCCTCGACCGAACGCATCTCAGCAGTATGTCCAACAACCCCAGCCTTCTGTGAGTGTTGTTGTTACTAACCTTCAGTTTGGTTCTTACACCCAAGCTGGTCTGAATCTCCTTTTGTTCAATTTGATCCTCTCCCCAATCAGCCTGGTACTCAATACCAACCATTTACTCAAGGTTAGTACCAACAATCTCAGTCTGGGCCTCAACTTGGTGCTCAATATCAGCAGGTTCCTTAGTACCAGTAGGCCCAATCAGGACCTCAAACTAGACCTTACGTTCAGCAAGGGCCTCAAGTTGGACCTTATGTTTAGTAGGGACCACAGGCTAGACCCTATGTTTAGCAGGGACCACAAGCTGGACCTCATGTTTAGCAGGGGCTTTACACTGGACCCTACATCTAGCAAGGTCCGCAATCTCAAATACAGCAAGGGTCTTATCAACAACCCCAGCAAGGTCCCTATGTTCAAAAATATCTACAGAAAGGTCCTCATAGCCAATGGTGGAAGTATACATATTCTGGACAAAATCCACCCTATTTGGGGTAGAATACGTATCAATCAGGTTGGAATCCTCGACCTTTTTCTCCTCATCATCTGCCCTTGCCATTCCTCGCCACATTAGCATTACCAAATGTGTCAAAGCTTACAAATGAACCCATCCAGCATCAGCTGCATTGACCGCCAATTCCAACTAAAATCCTAGGAGATTGTCCAAATTTCGAAGGCAAATATGGGGAAGACTCCCAAACCCATGTTATGACGTACCACTTGTGGTGCTCTTCTAATTCTTGGGTCGATGATTTTATTCGTCTTCATCTTTTCCAGCGTACTTTGACTGGTACTGCGGCCAAGTGGTATATTGAACTCCCTTGAGGAATTTTCTTCGATTTTAATTCCTTGGCTATGGCTTTCCTTACTCACTTCTAGCTACATGTCCGGTATGAAACAAGAACCCACCTTCTCACTTCATGGAAGCAGTCAATTGCTATGCATATTTCGTATCACATTCATAAATGGCCACTGTTGGGACAATTTACTGGGTAAACTAACACAAATATTTAATTATCAATTCAGGTTTGTAAAACTTGGAAGCATGTCCAAAATATATGATTTCAACTAGAGTCAATTTTAGAAGACAAATTATAGAACTTGAAGGAGATGCATATTACAAACATAAAACTTAACTAAATAATTTCTAATTCAATATGTAATAAGCAGAAGAAGAGGCTCTTAACTTAGAAGAACCACGTTGACCTTCTCTACAACACTACTTCATGAACATAAAACAAAATCATTGATGAGCAATAGCTTAAGATGTATAAAAGAACAAGAGAAGAGGCTCCTAAATAAGGAGGTCCATGTTGTCCTTCTTTATAATTTTATTCATCATTAATACCATTGTATGAAAACTTTAAATTCATAAAATAACTTAAACAAAATAAAGGAAGATGAATTCTAGTTTCTATTCTTTGATCAAATAGAATGAGAGTTTAACTTAAAAATTGGTTTGACCCTTCATATTCATATTAGAATTTAAACTAAGATTCATCAGCAAACATAATAAATCATCATACATCTAAATAACTAAGTAAACATGAAGCAAAACTAGTTTATGAAGTTTCAGCTAAATTAACCAGAAAGTGCACTTAGCTCGGTGTGGGGGCCCTCCACCCTTGCCTTGCACACTAAAAGTACTTCTCAGCTACTGGAACTCAATAAATCATTCACCACATTGAACATCAGAAATAATATAGAATTTTTCTCTCCAATTAACTCACAATATTCAGAAATCTCCAAGTGAAATTATACAAATTCTACATGTTCATGCCTTCAATGTTCTAGGCTTAAATAGAAAAATATGAAACAAACTTGACTAAAATGTCTCCAACAATCATTTATATCCTTATCCCATTTATCTTGCTTGAGCTCATCCATCCAATCACTCAAAATTTGGAAAATCCCACAAAATACTAATTTTAGCCTATTTCCTAGAGATTTCCTGAATGACAGGTCATGTTTGACCAAATTTGACCGAGCATGTTTTAGCTCGGTTTGACTGAACCAATGGGTACAAATCCTTCCTTGGTTCCCAATGTTTCTAAATATGTGCTCATATCATGCCCAGGTGTACTGCAAGTATGACTTCAATGAAGCCATTACGAGGATTTTTAGTCCTGTCCAAAAATGCACTTAAAATCCATTTTTTGTAAAAACATCTAAAAATTGAAAAACATAATTTATATACCTGAATATGCATAAATTGGTCAAAATAAGGTGTATATGGATTGTGTATGGTTGGATATAATGGAAATAATATGTATTTAATTAGCAAAATTTGAACAAAAACGAGGGCCAACATCTCCCCCTTGTTGATTTGCAAGCATGTCCTCATGCTTGCTTCTTCCTCTTGGACCTTCTGAGCTCTGATGTAGCCATTGTACTTGATCTTGATGCCTCTTTCTATGCTTCTTGTAGAAGACAATCAATTCCTTTGTAATGTTCTCCCTTGTAAATTGTATCCATGACCTTTTATCTCTCATACTTGTACTTCCATGTGTTTTTTCCATTAAGCCACTTATAAGCTTGCTTGGAAAGAAGAGTATTATTTGTTTCTAGTTTCCCAACTTTCTCATTCAGATTTTCATTCTCTTTCATTATTTTTTCATTGTTTTTCTTGTATGTCTTATTTTCCTTTTTCAAATGCCTTTCTAGAATTTTTCTTACCTCTAATTTATCTGTTAACTCTTTTATCTTGTTAAGGTGCAGATCCCTCTCCTCTTCTCTTGTATCTTTGGAAAATGAGATGGCTCCTACTTAAACATTTTCAAAGTATGAATCTTTCTCCAATGGTTCCTCATAGACTTCTCTTTGCATTTTCTCAATGATTTCATCAATTTGTTTTGCTGTGGTACGTGGTTCAACAACTTGTACTTCAATATATTTCTCTTTGCTACTTGTTTCTTCTTGAGTTTTCCTCCTATGTCTCCTAGGAATAGATAGAAAATATGTTTCCATCTCAAACATGACAACATATTGTTGTTTCTTGGACCTTTTCCTAGGATAGAAGGGAGATTTCAATATGCTTCTTGTCTCATGAACTGGTTTCAATTTCTCCTTTATTACTTGTTCCTAAAAATGATGTTGGGCTAAAAATTCTTTCCACACTAAACCCTTGCTTTTCATTTGATATTCTACAAGAATTTCAATAAGCCCTTGCTGGTAGATCTGTGTTTCTTTGGTTTTAGTCTCATTTTCACACTTTTTATCACTTTAACCAAGTTCTTGGAGAAGAATTATGGTAGATTGATCTTTACTTCTCCCTTTATGTGCTGGAGTAGTCTGATGTGATAAAGATGTACTACATTGTGCCTGGTGTCACATGTCAAAAATATATGTATGACTAACACCAATTCTACCCATGGTTCATTGAACCACTCCCTTGGGATGCCCGTTGTCCTATCAAATGATCATTTTCAAGTGTAAGCCCTTATGTTATTGTTCTTCTGAAAGTGGAAGATCTAGAGCCTGAGAAATGAATTTTGGGCTTAATGGAATAGATAGGTTCCCCACCATGGCTTGTTCCTGTGCATAGTTTTTTATGAATTCCTTAGTGATACTTTCATTGTGCCCATTAAGTTTTTGTAGCAAGCCTATCAGTCGAGCCTAATAAAGTTTTTCCATAGTCTCATTTTCCCAATTCTTTATCTGGAATTCATTTGGTTCTATTCTGATGGCCATGTGCTCTGTAAACCAATTTATATACCCTTGTACTATCAAATTTATTGTCATAAATAAAAATTCATGCACACATATACATCTTTGTCGATTTATTCATGTGTTTTATTCATGACAATTATTCTTACCTCTTCTTTGAAGCTCCTCAAAAGAAATGAGAATATTTGACTTGTGAATCTTCTTCAACCTCTGTTCTACTGCAAGAATGAGTCCACTGCTTTCAAAAACTGATAAAAACAAATTTTTTTATGTATAAAGATCATAAAAACATTTTTAAAATGTTTTTATTACTCTATCTCCCATTTTTCAATCTCTGTTTTATCAAATTTTCAAAAAAAAAAAACCTCCTTTGTTTTTGGTGTAGAAATGAATTCTCTGCCTCTAAAACAAAATTCAATGTGTAATAATCATCAAAAATCATCCTATAGTGTCCTACTGCTCATGAATTCATACTCAATCCCTCTTCTATAGAGATAAATTCTCACTGTGAATTTGAAATTGAAACAAATTTGGCTCACTATTTGTATAAAACAACAAGAAATAGCTCACTCTATTTTTCAAAAATCACACACTGTGTAAAACTCTATTTTTTTATGTGAAAAATTCATGGCTATGTGTGGAGGATTTAGATTTTGGTTTTCCTGAACTGAAGCAATCCCAGAGATATCTCTGAGTTTAACTTCGTTCTCCTGTGTTTTCACAATATAACTCCAGCTAAAACTCCTCTCCAGCATCTAAAGATTCACATATTTCATAGGTGGCAGATTCAGGCTTAATGGTGGCAAAGACCCAAATTTATAACTGAATTTTTGACTCATTTTTCAACAACATAATATTAAACCTAATCCCGAGCTTCACTATCCCTAAAATCCATTCAATAATGAAGAAAATCTGGAGTCAATCCTTACCTGTTCAATTTACGAAATTTCTGTAGTTTGTTGGAGAGTTCAATCAACTTGGCGAATAGAGTTCCCGACCTTCGATCTTCATTAAAATCAATGCACATACTTATTATTTATCCACACTAATTTTCTATTTCTTATGATTCTCTCTCTCTGCTCAAGTTTCTCTATTTTTTCCACAACTTCTTCTCTATGTTTTCTCAATGATTTTTGTCTTTCACGAGGTGCCAAGTGCGTGCATGTGGTTGCACAACGTCGTCATATTCTCTCTGAGCCTGATTATGTGATGGTGAAATAAAATGCAAACACATATCTCTTTTTGTTTTAATGGCGAAGGCTTATAGTAGTTTGCACATGGTTTGAATGTGGCACTACACAATGTTTTTGAAATATCTTGACAGTTTCATATGTCGACCTCCTAACTCACATACCTCTGTGGCTACGTTCCTCTGTCTTGTACACTGTCCTTTCTCCATGGTGTCTATACATGTCTTTTCACCACATCCCCACGTTCTCTGTCATTTCGTTTTTCATTCATAGCCACCCTCATTACGCTGCATGCCCATACCTTAGTTTGTATGCATCATAATTTCATGTCCTTCGTTGCATTGCATTTGCATTTTCACACTTAGGCTTTGTCATATTTTCATATTGCACATCATACCTTAGGTTTTATCATATGACATGTTTTCATATTGCGCTCATTCCATACCTTATTTTTTATTTTTATGCGCGATCTTAATTTATTTTAAAATGACCTAGGATAAGTTATTTTAAAATTAAAATTTTCCATTATGACACTAACCTTCTGTGGCTTTTGTAGGTTGACCAAAATTTCTTAAGGGAAGAATATAAAGTCCTTTATTTTTTATCAAAATGCTTATAAAATGTTTGGGATTAATGTAATAGTATATGGAATGATGAATAGGAATAGGGTTAATGTAGGAAAGGATAATGAATAGGAATTATGTAGGGAATAATAGAATTATAATGAATTAAATATGATTATGATGGGTAGGATAATGAAGATAGTGTTTTGTTTTATGTGGACTGTAGGTTGGATATAGGTAAAATGTAACATGGTAAGTGTAATGGAATGCATATCAAGCTAAATTAGTTTTAACAATTTCTAGAATATTTTTTTTTTAAATCAACATTTTAAGAGCAAAATTTTTTACACTTAATTTACTTGTACTACCTTAAAATAGCTTGATGTCAATACTGGTTGATGATTTCCTTTGATCAAAATACTAGTTGATGGTTAACGATGCCATCATGATCATAATGATGGTTCTTCAAAGATAAATTCTGATGGAATGTAGAGACTTATTTTTTCTTTCATGTTTTTGCATCTGCTATTGATTCAGGTTCCTTGAATGTTGATGTTGTTCAGGTCCCTTCTACAATTTGTAAATGATGTTTTAGGTCCCTTCTGCATGATATTTTCAACAATGTTTCAAGTTTCTTCTATTATGAAATTCAAGTCCCTTCTGCATGATATTTTCAATGATGTTTCAAGTTGCTTCTGTCATGTAATTCAAGTCCCTTTTGCATGCTATTTCAATGATGTTTCAGGTCCCTTATGTCATGTAATTCAGGTCCCTTCTGTATGATATTTTCAATGATGTTTCAGGTCCCTTATGACATGTAATTCAATTCCCTTCTGCAATAAACATGCTCAAACTATTTGCATAGTTTTATTATGAACTTCCCACTTGCTTATGTTAAGACTTGTCCTCAAGTCTTGTATTTCTTGGAGGATTATTTCTGTAAAATCAAATGAAAGTAAAAACAAAACAAAATAGAGAATTCATATTGTCCAAACAAGTTGGTTTTCCGATATGAATTCGAGTTTGTATTATACCAGTCTCCTGGATTTTCACAACCAAACTCTTTTATTTTTTATTTTATTTATTTATTTATTCTAAAAGTAAGTGTTAAGGTATAAAAGGTGTCTTTTTAATGCCTATTTATCCTACATTAATTATCAATAAGTGTTGAGGTATAAAAGTTGTCTTTTTAACGCCTATTTATCCTACATTAATTATCAATCCAGGAACGACTTTTTGTTTCAAGAGTGTACTCAATCTGAGGTTTCAATTCAATCTAAGAGTAATGCTTTGCAATATGTAGTATAACGTTCTAAATACAAGAGTAAACAGATGCTTGGAAAATAAATCTAACTATAATGACATGAACTTAAATGATTGAAAATTCAATCATTCATTCAACAAACATCAGTCAAGGATGCAGTAATGATAACTCTTTCCTTTAGAAACTGATGGAATTGAAATCAAATGGGAACAAGATAATCAATCTAAGAACGTAGGTAGAAATAACCAATATTCTTTACAGTTGATAATCATGTCTTAAAGAAATCAAAAGGAAACATAAATTGAACTAAAGGCTGCTAATGAAAGTAAACTAGGCAAACTCTCAAAACCAAACTCTTTGTAATCTGTAAACTAATTAATCTGAAATGAATAACAAACCTGAAATTGAACAACAATGTAAATGAACAGCAAAATGTAACTAGAAGAATTGAACAACAAATTCTATTTAATGAATCTTAATAGCAAACTCTAACTAATGGAACCAAATAGAAATTTCTATTAAACAACAAATCCTATTAAGCAGCAAATCTTGTCAACAACAAACTCTCTTGATCAGCACTCTGAAATGAACAAAAGTCAAAAGAAACAACAAATGGAACAACAAATGAAATAGAACATCAAATACTGAACAACAAAGATCTGTTAAAGCATAACAAGATAAATGATACCCGAATTAAGATTCTTGTTAGAACGGAACAATAATGCAATTCATCAATGTAACATACTGATATCAATAGACAATTCAACAATAAACTAATTAACTTTCAAACTGTAATAAAAGAAAATACAAACTGTCACACAATGATAACTGGAAGGTAATGATACAAACAACAGATCGATTCACCAGGGTCGGGCCCTTAACCACCAGTGAAACACCGCTGAGCTTTACTCCAGAGTTAAGAAATGGAACGGCAACAAGATCTTGTATTAATCGGACATAAATAGCGTTTACAAAAGTGGATCTCTGATCACGATAGTTAAGAAATTATAGAGTTACAAAAGGAGTGTTTAATCATAAAATTATTCTCTTCTCGATTTCTAAAGGCACTGCCTTTTATAACAATTCGACGGACAAGACAAGAAACAACGATAAGATTGAACAATGATCCCTCAGGATCGAAAGATCACGAGGGATTCGCTTCTTTTCTCTTTTTAGCTAGTGCTTGGTCTTCTTAGGCTGTAGCCGTGTTGTTATCTGTCTTCCTTTAGCTATACGTTCTGATTTCCTTCTTATTGTCTGGATACGGTCCTTTGCTGGAGGAACAACGGTTACTCCTGTTTTAGCTTTGCCTTTCGAATGATGGTTTATTTCATTTGTTTCCTATTTTTAGAATAAAAGGCAATATTTAGTCAATTTTCACAACAAACATTAGTCTTTGCAATTCTATCATAATCCTCCAATAAATCATTTTTCTAGAGTAAAAAAAAGTTATGTTTAAAGGAAAAAGATGAGAAAATACATGGTGAATCCATACCTTTTCCAATGCTCAACACACCCCCCTGCTTACCCTTTTTCATGCCCTCATGAAAACCATAGTTTACATGTAAATCAGTTAGAGAATAGGCTGGAGAAGGTTTTTCATTAAGAGGTATAAAACCATGGTTTGCAGCTAAAGCTTCAAAGATGTGCCCTGTCTGTCCTTTAGGTAACTCATAAATGGATTTATAGTCTGTTGCAGGATACCATATAATGGGACTTTGAAACCTACAACCTAGCCAGAATGGGCCTTCCCTCAAGATGAGGTTACTATAGAGAATCAAGCGGTCAACAGTTAATCCAAAATTTCTATAATTAAATGGCTCTATGTCTTGAACATTCCGATTGGAAATATTCCATCAAACTTTTGCTGCTATATAGGCCTGGTTTCTGATAGATAGAAAACATTCTACCCCATCCAAGACAATTTCTTTGTGGACGGGTCCCGATGTTTGGATCACACCCTCCTTTGTCATTAGACTCTTCTACCTAGCCCATATTTGTAATGGGTGTTTTTGTTCTGCTGTTCCATGAGGGTTTTCTTTTTCTACTTCATCGGGTATTCCCTCGGCTGTAACTTCACCAGTAACATCTTTTTCCTGCAATTGGTTTATCTCAATGTTGAAGTTCAATGGGCTGTGGGGTTGTATGTATTCTCTCATGTTGGCCAAAATTTGGGCCAATTGATCCTCCTGCAATGGGCTTCGAGGTGGACTTGCAATGATGGTTTCGGGAGGTTCATCTTCATTGCTTTCTTCCTCTTCACAGGTGTGATAACTTCCTTCTTCCGCACTGGTATGGTGACTCTCTTCTTCTCCACTCGTGTGGTGATTCTCTTCTTCTTCACCAGTGTGGTGACTCTCTTCTTCTTCCTCATTTCCTTCTTCCTCATCGGTGTGGTGACTTCCTTCTTCAAGTTGTGGGGGTTGTTCATCTTCCGAACTGGGCAATTCTAGGGGTTGGCTACTGCTACCCTGAAGACCTTCTATCATTCCCCTGATTCTTCTTAACTTGGAGGATTTTTTGCGTTTTGATGGTTCTGTTGTTGTGCTAGTAATTCTCTTGCATTTTGGGGCAGGCAGGGCTATTCCTTCGTCAATTGAGAATATCAGTTCTTCCCAACTAGTCTGCTGTTGGGCAAGACTGTAACTCACTATCAATCTGATTAAACAATGGTGGCTTACCACCATGGTTATATGATGAGATTTTCTTATACTTCGGGTGGCATCATGCAATAAAAAATTTGAATATGCAGGCAGGTTTACGGTGCATTTCTGTTTTAACACTGCTAATAGCTTAAGGTGGCATGGTCTTACCACATCTTTTCTTCCATCGCATGTTACGTAGCTCTGTACCACTTTTTCCAATTCTGTCCATGGTTCTCCCAACGTCGCCGGCTGAACTCCTTTCCCTTTGACGACCAGGTTCTGCCCTTCATCCCGGAAAATGTTCATGGCTTCTTGGAGTTTTAATTTCTTATGGGTCCATATGGGTCCTTCTGCTGGCAGACCAGATACCTCGGTGATTATTGAGTCTGTAACTATTATCTGGCTACCTCTAACCATGGAGTAACCTTCCTGTAGATTCTGTAAAAATTCAATGGCTACTATTTCATGAGGTTGTTGCAGTCTTGTGAGATAGGTAATCCACCCTACTCTCTCCAGAATTTCCCGTGCAGCGTTAGAAACAGCTAGCACCTGTGGCTCACTACGAATTAGTCGTCCTCCCATTCTATTTGCACACTGTTAATTCTTCACAAATGCACATTAATGTAATGGAACATCACAACACAGTATATCAGAACAATACCGTTAATCTTTTATTATTACCGAGAATATAGGGATTTGGCCCGCATGAAAGCATTAAAAGGCAT
Organism: Pinus albicaulis; assembly: GCA_034641835.2. Lineage (NCBI taxonomy): Eukaryota > Viridiplantae > Streptophyta > Pinopsida > Pinales > Pinaceae > Pinus > Pinus albicaulis. Next base: position 709,021,483 of record CM076584.1, read on the forward strand.
CCACGCCCCCCCTGAAGGATGATAGGTCGTCCTCGACCATTGAATAGAAGAGCAAGGTACTGCAGAGCAGTTGTACAGCATTGAAAAGCATACATACTTATGATACAATCAACAAATTATTGCATTACTGAAATCGATGCATATTATTAAATTTTAAATAGATATAGAAACGTTTATGTAATTATTCGAAGATAAGGGAAAGAGACAGCTGATGTGAAAACAAGTACTTATGTGGTCATTACCCACATAAACTATTATGATCGATTTATAAATAGATTTCATGCATAATAGGTTCAAAATAAAGGGTTTAGGAGAATACTCTCATTTGATATTAGATAGAGATATAAGAAAAGGGTTTATCATTACTATTGATTTGAAAAGTGTGACTCCAATACCATCAGCAGAGCTCTATGGCCCACAGGTGTCTATAACCTTGACAAAGTTTCTTTTTCACCCTTGGAACCATTATCCTTTATTTATGCCTAGGGAAGTGCTGTTGTGATGTCATGATGGAGGCCATTGTGCTGGCTTGGGAACCAGATGTTTCACAATTCCATTCACTAGGAAGGAGTGAAAGTTGGACAGGCCGACTCGTGATGAGACCTCCTGTTCCAAGGAATTTTTATTATTTTTTGAGTTATCCATTGGATCATATCCCTAGTGTGGTGGCCATAATGGGAATGCCACTTCACTTCTTCCTTATGATCATGGTAGGCTGGCTCTTGATGAGACCCCCTATCCTCCATCTGCCATATCATAGAATTGTTAGTAATTATTTAGAAATTTTTATTTTCTTTTTTTTCATATAGCACTTCCCTACTTATATATAGAGGATGGCTCAACACTCCTTAAGAGTAGTGATGGTGGAAGAAGTCTGAACATATCAATAGAGAAAATATGCCCTTATTCTTATTTAATAAAAAATCAAAGAGAGTTATGAGAATTTAGGGAAGAACCAACATGATAAAGATAACCGATCATATTAATTTTAGTGAAAATAAAGTCATCAAAGTGATATAGATAGTTGTGTCCTTTCCTTTTTCTTATCACTACAAAACAATTTCTCTTGATTTGCTGATTCCAGTAACCTCTAATTTGTATCCTTGCATAAATTGCATGTTTTCCTTTAAGAGAGTCATGAAGAATTCACAAAAATCCTCAAAATGTTGTTTTAAAACAAGAAAAATGCACTCAAAAAAAGTGTTGTTCCTTTGGGAAGGAACAACAAAAACAATCTGCGAAAATGTTGTTCCTTTCGAAAGGAACAACAAAAACAATCAGCGAAAATGTTGTTCCTTTGGGAAGAAATAGCAAAAATAGGCGGAAAAAAACTGCTGTTCCTTTGGAAAGGAACAACAAAAACTGATGTTCCTTTGAAAAGGAACAAAAAAAACACACGACAGAAACTGCTGCTCCTTTGGAAGGGAACAACAAAAAAAATGTTGTTCCTTTGGAAAGGAACAACAAAAACTCGCAACAAAAACTGTTGTTCCTTTTGAAAGGAACAACAAAAAACGCAGCAAAAAAAAAAAAAAATTCTTGTTCCTTTTGAAAGGAACAACAAAAATTGTTGTTCCTCTGGAAAGGAACAACAAAAAGAAACACTCAAATGCGTTGCTTCTTGAGAGAAACTGCTGTTGTTCCTTAAAAAGGAACAACTTAAGAAATAAAATCTGTACAAAAAACAAGCAAGATAAAGAGAAAAGCTTTATGTACAAGTTTCAAAATGAAAGAAATTATTCAGTGAATGGGTGCTGAGGAGGATCTGGCTCCCTCAGCCAGAATCTGCATGGTAGAATCTTCCCATAATTGTTGGTAAAAGGACTCCCGATTAAGCGGTCTATGGTAAAGTCGCACTCGATGACCGTTTACTTTGAATGAATGTCTAGATCCATCAATGGTGGTTAATGTGATGGTGCCATTATCATGCACTTTTTGTATCTCGTAGGGTCCAAGCCATCGGGTTTGGAGTTTTCCTGGGAAATCCTGAAACCTGGAGTCATATAGAAGTGTCCAATCCCCTTCGTGGAAGATTTTCTCTTTGATGAGGGCGTTGTGCCATTTTGCTCTCTGCTGTTGAATTAATGCAGTGTGCTGAAGAGTAGAGAGCCTAATTTCATATAACTCATTGATTTGCTGTAATCTTCTGACCTGGGCTTCATTTAAATCTAAACCCACCTCCTGGGCTGTTCTTAATGTCTGAATTTCAAACTCTATTGGAAAGATGGGTTCTTTTCCAAATACCAATTGATATGGCAAATACCCTGTGGTACTTCTCCATGTTGTTCGATATGCCCACAAGGCTTCTGGAAATCTATAAGCCGAGTCATGTCTGTGTGATGAAACTGTTTTTGTCAGTATAGATTCGATCACTTTATTCGTGCTTTCTACCTGGCCATTTTTTTGTGGGTGGTATGGAGTTGTGATTTTGTGCTAAATGTGGTAATTTTCTAATGTTGCAGTGATTTTGTTACCTACAAATTGCGGTCCTCCATCTGTAATTACATCCCTTGGGAGGTCGTATCAGACAAATATTTGGAAAAGGAATTGTATTACAGAGTCCTCTGTAGCTCTCGAAAGTGCCTATGCTTCAACCCATTTAGTAACATACTCTGTTGCGACTAGGATGTATGTTTTCTGATTTGATGGTGGGTTAATAGGACCAAAAAAGTCGAGAGCCCAACGTTCAAATGGCTCGATTACTAACTGTGGGTTCAAGGGAATTTCGTTGGACTGTCCAAGGCGACCCGCCCTTTGGCAACTATCGCATGCTTGTACAAATTTTTTTGCATCTTTAAAAATGGTAGACCAGTAATAGCCTGTTTGTAAGACTTTGTGACCAGTCCTGCGATCTACAAAATGCCTGCCACATGGCCCATCATGGCATGCTTTGAGAATATCAAATATTTCATCCTCTCAGATGCATATCCTGATGTGCATATATGCTCCTGTGTGAAACAGGTAGCCCCCAATCCAAGAGAATCAGGTACTACGCTGTATTATCTGTTTTCATTCATTGGGCGTTAAATGCTTAGGTAATTTACCTATTGCTAAGTAATTTGAAATATTAGCATACCATGGGGTTCTAGTAGTAACAACGAAAAAATGCTCATCTGGAAAGTGACCTTCGACTGTTGCTGCATCTGTTGGTTTTGGCATTCGTGACAGGAAATCAGCTACATGGTTCTCTTTTCCAAGTCGATATTTTATTGTGATATCGAATTCCTGTAATAAAATCAACCATCTTGTTACTCTACCATTTGTAACAGGTTTATTTGCTAAAAAATTTATGGCAGAGTGATCTGTATATAAAACTACATGATACCCAGTTATATAATGTCTAAATTTATTTACAGCATGTATCACAGCTAAAAATTCTTTCTTAGTCATAGTATAGTTTAATTCAGCAGGAGATATATTTTTGCTAATATAATAGATTGCATATGGTTTCTTATCCTCTTCCTGCCCAAGAACTGCTCCAATAGCTGTGTCTAAGGCATTAGATGAAATTTGGAATGGCAAATCCCAATTTGGGCCCCTTAGTACTGGGGTTGTTGATAGAATATTTTTGAGATCCTCAAAAGCATGTTCACATTTATCTGTCCAATTAAAATCAACATTCCCTGTTAATGCATATAAAGGTGTAGCTACTCAAGAATAATGTTCTATAAATCTTCTATAATAACCAAAAAATCCGAGAAAGCTACGTACCTCTGTTTGTGTGGTAGGAGTAGGTATTAACAAAATTATCTGAATTTTAGCTGGATCTACCTGAATTCCAACTGCTGAGATATAATGACCTAAGATAAGTCCCTTGGTCATCATCATGTGACACTTTTCATGGCTTAAGCAAAGCCTAGTGTCAATACATCTTTGCAACACATTTTCCAAGGTTTCTAATGCTGGCTCAAAATCATCTCCGTAAGGTGTGAAGTCATCCATGTATACTTCGAGCCCTTCATTTATTAAATCTAAAAAGATGCTGAGAATGGCCCTCTGAAATGTAGCAGGGGCATTGCATAGGCCAAAGGGTAAAACTTGATAGGAAAACATCCCCCAAGGGCAGGTAGAAGTGGTTTTGTCTTGGTCTTCAGGGGAAATCTGAATTTGATTGTATCCACTGAAGCCATCTAGGAAAGAAAAGAATTTCTTTCCTGCCAATGTATCTAATACCTGGCCAATGAAGGGAAGGGGAAAGTGGTCTTTCTGGGTTGCTTTGTTTAGTTCTCGGTAGTCGACACATATCCTCCACTTTCTGTTCTTCTTTGGCACCACTACTAATGGAGAGACCCACTTGCTATCAGATATTGGGTAAATAAAATTGACATCCAACAGCTTTTGTAATTCAGCTTTCACGATATCTTTAAGATGAGGGTTTAATCTTTGTTGGGGTTGGCGAATGGTTCTAGCATATTTTTCTGTATAGATGTGGTGCGTACATAACTGGGGGTCAATTCCCTTCATGTCTGGATAATCCCATGCAAAGGCTCCCTTATATTTTTGTAGTAATTGGACCGTCTTCTTTTCTTGTTCAGCAGTCAGATTTTTGTTAATGTTTAGAGTTTTTCATGGTTCAATTTCTACAATTTTGCTATTGTACACAGAAGTAGTGGGCATTGATTGATCATGAATGTCTTTCAGGGGATATTCTTCTTCTTTATTATCAAATGTTGCCTTGATCATGTGACATTGCAGATGGGATCTGATTTTTGGTTTATTAATGAAACTATTAATGATATCATCCTCTGTTTGGTCTTTAAAATCGAGGGCATCTTCTATGGTTAGTGGTGATCTAATGTTTTCCATAAGATATGATACAGGTTGTTTCCTTGTTTTGATTATCAATAGGCTTGGTTGGGCTGGGGGATATAAAGCTAAATTATTGACATAGTTTCCCCTTGTTATAGTCATGTTGCCTTGTCGACAGCCAATGTAAGCATCGACAATTGCCAACCAAGGTCTACCTAGGATCAAAGGGTGTCCATCTAGCCGGTTTTGGGGTTGATAATCAGGAAATCAGCAGGTACTCCTAGGAATCTATTGATACCATTACATCATGTAATGTACCTTCTGGTTTGACTACCAATCGGTCAGCCAATTCTAATAAGGTTGTTGTTGGATCTAATGATGTAATGCCAAGTTTTTGACAAGTGGTGGTTGTTAGGATATTAATTGCAGCTCCCAAATCAACTAAGGCATTTGGAAATGATTGCCCATTGATTTGTACCGTCACTATAGGATTTCCTGGGTCCTCATACTTTATAGGTGTTTCCATTCCTGATAATAAATCAGATAGAGTGCTGACTACTTGGACAGTTGGGTTAGTTGTTGTTCTCCTCTTGGGCTTCCTTATACATAGTTCTTTGATGGTTTTTGCATAAATAGGGATTTCTTGGATAGCTTGGAGGAGAGGTATTTTTATACACAATTTTTTTAATTCTCCCAGAAGATCAAAATCAGGATATTCTATTGGGCGAGGTATGATTAATCGTTCTGGGAATGGTGGAGAAGAGGTGGTTGCTTGTTCCTGAGTTTGTTGTTTAACCACATTCTCCTTGTGCACTGTTTGTTCTGCGGGTAATGGGTCTTCAACTTGAACATTTTTGTCTCCCTCTATTTCTACTATGCACCCAGATCTTAGTTGAAGGTCATTACACTCCCTCAATTCAGTTTCTAGTTCTGGTGGTTCCATTATTTGAACAGACTGAACTGGCCTATTATTTGGGTTTGGGTTGGGTTGGGCCGGGAGTTGTGGTCTTAAGTTGGTCTGGGGATTTTGTGGCAATGTATAGGGGGTTGGAAGTGTAGGTTGAGGGAGAGGGATTGTTCCAGTTGGATGATTTGTAGGTCTTTGCTAGTTTTGCTGCCAAGTCTGACTCTTCGAGGTGGAGGGGGACCATTGTGTTGGATAAGCATTGTTTTGCCAGAATGGTGGACAGTAAGGAAAGTTTGGCCAATTGGTTTGATTTGTTTGATTTGGCCATGGTGATGTAGGAAATGGCTATTGTGACCAATTGGGGAAAGGTGGCTGGTTTTGCCACATTCCATTATATTGATGAGCGTTATACTGAGGAGACTGAAAAGAAGAGGATGGATCAATTGGCATACCTGTTTGTCGTGGCTGCCATTGTCGGCGCTGAATGAATAGGCATACCAATTCCGATTCTTATTCCGCCTCCTTTTAAACTGCTTTCAAACCAGGGAGCGAGGGGCAACCTTCTGTGGAGTGATATTTTGTGCAAATAGCACAGACTTTGACTATATCCAATGGGCACTCTTTATGGGTGTGTTTCTTTCTGCATTTAGGGTAGAATATTGCCAGATTTTTCTCTGCTTCTACTTGCTTTTGTTTGGCTTGCATAATGTCAAACTGCGTTGTCAGAGTCCCTAGAATATCTGTTTTAAAATCTTAAGTAGATTTCCAATTTCTGCGCGGGTTATACTTTCACCAGAGATCTTACTATATCTTGTGATCATATCACGTTCTGCTGACTTTAGCCTTGTGCTACCTCTCGAACTCTTGATATATAAATCAATAATGTCAGCAAAATTTTCCTGATATATATCACCTTTGCCCATAGTGTTTAATGTTTCAACCCATTGTTCCTTCATCCCTTTAAGTAATGTAGTTTTCAACACATTATCAGTTAAGGGTAAAGATGCATAAGGTGATCTCTGGAGGTTGTATTGAAAGCATTATACATATTCCTCAAGTGTTTCATTAGATTTTGCTATCATCTGAAATATTTCGTCTTTTAATTCCCTGGACCTACAATAATCTTGATATTTTTTTAGAAACATAGCTTTCATCTGATCCCAGTCATTTATAACACCTCCACCTAACCCCATAAACCATCATAAAGCTATTCCTTTTAATGTGGAAGGAAATAATTTTAATTTTTGGGGATCGGTGGTATAGTCATACCCCCTGCATAATACATCGAATTCAAACAGAAATGCATCCATATCTTCTGATGTTAAGCCATGGAATGTAGGAATATGTTGAAGAGGAATGGCCTTCATAGGTGCATTAACTGCAGTGTCCACAATGGGATATTGTAGTGTGGAAGTTTGTTGAGGTGTTTTCTGGTTCTAGTTCTAGGCCATTTGATCGAATATGTGCCAATATCCTTCTGGGATTTCAAGGGAATTCCTAGGCTGGCTAGAAGGAATAGGAATGACCTTGACAACACTCCATTAATCTGGAATAATAAGTGTTCCTTGCTGGCCTACTATCTGAGGAGATTCAAGTCCTTTAGCTTTGTTTTGAATGATGTTGACAACACTTCCCTTATTTGGGCTGCTCACTGTTTGGATTACTTCAAGGGGAGATTTTGGTTCTTCTGTTTCCCCTGTTTCTCCTCCTCCTTCGTGGAGATTACTAGAGTTCCCTTCTTGCAGAGAAATTAGGTGAGAATTCTCAATTTCTTGGGAATCTTGCTCAATTCCTTCTGTTTGACTATGTACCTTAGCAAAGGCTACAGATGGTGATTTTGTGGCCTGAAGGGAACTAGTAGGCTATCTAGAAATAACTTTCCTAGGTCCTACTGATGGCTAAGATTCAATTTTCTTAAGGATTTCGTCAATGAAAGTTGTTCGCCCAAGGGTCACCAGTCCCTTAGGATTTTCGGGTTTAGGAGGAATTTTGTTTTGTTTAGCTTTTCTACTCATTCAAAAATACAAGAATTCATTCCTACCTAAAATTTTTACCCAATTCTGCTATGAAGCGAGCCAGTGAACAAGTATGTTTCTTGCTCGGTACACAGGTTCTTACCTTCCGTTTTTAATACCCAATTCTTCACTAGCAGAAAAAAATCAAATATGCATCACTCTCTATAAATGGCCACACTCTCCCTGGAAACGATGCCAAAATGTTGAGGTATAAAAGGTGTCTTTTTAATGCCTATTTATCCTACATTAATTATCAATCCAGGAACAACTTTTTGTTTCAAGAGTGTACTCAGTCTGAGGCTGCAATTCAATCTAAGAGTAATGTTTTGCAATATGTAGTATAGCGTTCTAAATACAAGAGTAAACATATGCTTGGAAAATAAATCTAACTACAATGACATGAACTTAAATGTTTGAAAATTCAATCATTCATTCAGCAAACATCAGTCAAGGATGCAATAATGATAACTCTTTCCTTTAGAAACTGATGGAATTGAAATCAAACGGGAACAAGATAATCAATCTGAGAACGTAGGGAGAAATAACCAATATTATTTATAGTTGATAATCTTGTCTTAAAGCAATTAAAAGGAAATAGAAATTGAACTAAAGGCTGCTAATGAAAGTAAACTAGGCAAACTCTCAAAACCAAAATATTTACAATCTGTAAACTAATTAATCTGAAATGAACAACAAACCTGGAATTGAACAACAATGTAAATGAACAACAAAATGTAACTAGAAGAATTGAACAACAAATTCTATTTAATGAATCTGAACAACAAACTCTACCTAATGGAATCAAATAGCAAATTCTATTAAACAACAATTCCTATTAAGCTGCAAATCCTGTCGACAACAAACTCTCTTGATCAGCACTCTGAAATGAACAACAGTCAAACGAAACAACAAATGGAACAAAAACTGAAATAGAACATCAAATACTAAACAACAAAGCTCTGTTAAAGCATAACAAGATAAATGATACGAGAATTAAGATTCTTGTTAGAACGAAACAACAATGCAATTCATCAATGTAACATACCGATATCAATAGATAATTCAACAATAAAATAATTAACTTGCAAACTGTAATAAAATCAAATACAAACTGTCACACAATGATAACTGAAAGGTAATGATACACACATCAGATTGATTCACCAGGGCCGGGCCCTTAACCACCAGTGAAACACCGCTGAGCTTTACTCCAGAGTTAAGAAATGGAACGACAACAAGATCTTGTATTAATCGGACATAAATATCATTTACAACAGTCGCTCTTTGATCACGAGAGTTAAGAAATTACAGAGTTACAAAAGGAGTGTTTAATCATAAAATTATTCTCTTCTCAATTTCTAAAGGCACTGCCTTTTATAACAATTCGATGGACGAGACAAGAAACAACGATAAGATTGAACAGTGATCCCTCAGGATCGAAAGATCCCGAGGGACTCGCTCCTTTTCTCTTTTTAGCTAGCGCTTGGACTTCTTAGGCTGTAGTCGTGCTGTTCCCTGTCTTCCTTTAGCTATACGTTTTGATTTCCTTCCTATTGTCTGGATACGGTCCTTTGCTGGAGGAACATCGATTACTCCTGTTTTAGCTTTTCCTTTCAAATGATGGTTTATTTCATTTGTTTCCTGTTTTTAGAATAAAAGGAAATCTTTAGTCAATTTTCACAATAAACATTAGTCTTTGCAATTCTATCATAATCCTCCAATAAATCATCTTTCTAGAATAAAAAGAGTTATGTTTAAAGGAAAAAGATGAGAAAATACATGGTGAATCCATACATTTTCTAATGCTCAACAGTAAGGAATGCATATTACTATGTTGTTCCATTATTTCCATATCAGTTTCTATTGAAATTATTTTCAGAAAATCCTCTTTATTGATAGGCTTATTGTAGACTTTAAGCCTATGTCCATTAACTAAAAATGAAATTAATGCTTCATCGATTGTTTTTATTTTGAGTACTCCATTGTCAAAGACCTCTTCTATCTCATATGGCCCAAGCTAGTGAGTTGTAAACTTTTCTTTGAAATCCTTAAACTTGGAGTCAAACAGTAGTTCCGAGTATCCTTTATGAAAAACTTTATTTTTAATGAATCTGTCATGCCATTTTATTCTCTTCTCTTGCAGTAGAGATGTATGCTATACTTCTTGTTGTCTTTTTTCATCTAGTTCATTTAATTGCATCACTCGTTGTTGTTGTGCTTCAAATAGTTCCATTCCCAATTCTGTTGCAATTTTATATGTATCAATTTGAAATTCAATGGGTAACAATACTTCCTTACCATATACCAACTGATATGGACTGAATCCATTTGTGTTCTTCCATGTGATCCTGTATGCCCATAGTGCATCTCTTAACTTTTATGACCAGTCCTTTCTATTCATCTGCACAGTTTTTGTCATGATATTCTCCAAAACTTTGTTAGTGGACTACAATTTTCCATTTTATGTAATATTCCAAAATTAGCATGCAGCTAATTGGAATATTGATTTTTGTTGTTTGCACATAGGAGATGAATAAATGGCTGAGGAGGCCCATACATTTCAAAAATGTGAATAAAATCCCTCATAGTGTGAAAAGGGATCATCATAGGAGCTGGATTTCACACCCTCATGTGTGAAAAGGGGCTTTTGCATGAGGACAAGGTCAAGTTTGACCAAGTCAATAGTGTTGGGATGGGAGGTGGAGATCATCTTTAGAGACAGCATAGAGATAGTGGGAGGCAGATTCCTTGGTGGTGGAAACCCTAATGAGTGGGACCCAAGGTGAGAGGGCTTCCATTTGTATAAAAGGAGGGCAAGGTAGCCATATGAGGATATGTTATGGATTATTGATTTTATGGATTGTATGACTTTGTGCTTTCTCCAACTGTTTAGTTGAGATTGTTGTGCTGCTTAGCACAAGGCATTCATGTTTAGGAATTCCTTCTCCTCTCTTGAGAAGCTTCTTGAGGGAGTATGTACTTAATTTCTCCACATCCAGGCTTCAAGCCAAGCCACCTCCTTCAACTACAGTGTTATTTCTATAGCAGTATAACGTTGTGTTGCAGGGTGTTGCAGTGGAGGTTTCACAACACCACTTCCGGAGCTTATTTTTCAAAGGAGGAAGCTTTCTTTCCTTTGGGAGATCAGTGATGAATCCCTTGGAGCAGATTTCATATCTTGGCACTTGGCCAACACAGTTTCTATCTCCTACAGTGCAGTCCCTCTCCTTAACTGCATTATTTTCAGTGAGTATTTGCAGTGAGGGTTGCAGTGATTGTTTGGAGGGTGATATCTTCAGTGTTAGGATCAACATTTCACTTGGAAGATCCATTGGAAGAGGTTTGTTCAACTTGTGCATCATCTTCATCCATCTCCATCCATTTCTTGAGTTGCAGCTGCTATTCAGTCCTTGGACTGCAACTCTGACATTTTGTTAGCAAGGTTAAACCCCTTGGTCTTGAGCTAGTTTCCTAAGGAAAGGTTCAATCCTTCCTCTGGAAAGCTAGTAAAGGGGATTCTAATTTCTTTCTTGTACTATTCAGCTATATGTAAAGTTGTAATAAGACTGCGTTATTTCATAGCTGGTTGTGTAGATCTACTCTTTGTACTCATGCTTTCAAGAAACCCTTGTCGGGTTATCTCCATAATGTATTAAGGAGGCTAGATCTCTATTTTCTCAACATATTGCTTAATAAAACTCCATATATACGGTTTTCTATTATATTGTTGTAGAAACCCTCATTAAATCATGTAGTCACTTGCTTCAGAAATCCTGCATGGTATAAGTCATGGGTTTGGGTGTTTTTAAGCCATTTTAAAGCCGGGAGATCTGTTTAACTTAGCAAAAGGAATTTGTTTCTGATCCCCTTTTGAGTGTGAGGGCCATAATACATGTGCTAAGGGATCTAAGTGTTATTTTCTCCTATTATAGTGTAATATTATGGAAATAACCTTTTTATGATCTATGTTAGTGAATTTTCCTATTTGGGATATTACAGTGGTATCATAGCATAATCTTGGCTCATCCTGTGGAATCTCAGCCAATATGCTATGAAGAAGAAAAGAAGAAGAAAATATGAATATAAAATACAAAGAGAAGACTCCATTCTTTGGAGGAAGGAAGGAGGAGAGTATTTCAAATTTTCTTTCTCAAACTTTGCAGAGCATTCAGGGAGATCTCAAGAAGTTGAGGAGGGAGATGAATAGAGAATCTCCAAGAGAGTTTGAATCTGAAGAAAACTCTAGAATTTCATATGATGATTGTGAGCATGCAACCACACACTATGATGCACATTGCAGTCCTATGCCCAGATTTGGTATGAGGGAGATAGAAGAAGAAGAGATGCCTAAGAGAGAAAGTCTTAGTGATTTTCTACAAGAGCATGAGTCTCAAATCAGAAGTTTAGAGATCATATCACTTTTCCAGATTTTTGCAAGATCAAGGTGGAGAGAAGCAAGCAACACAATATGAGTATATTTCTCCTATCTACTTTTGACGGTTCACCTACATGTTCAGCTAGAGCTTGGGTGGAGGACACAGATACCTATTTGCAGCACCACCAAATTTCTGAAGATAAGGCCATCAAAGTTGCAGTGCTGCATTGTGGAGTTAAGGCCTATGCATGGTGGATATTTGAGTCTTTTTCTTTGAAAAATGAAAATACTTCGTCTTATGCAAGGTTCACTAAGACATTGGTGGAAATATTTGACAAGAAACATTCTGAAACACATATGGTGGAGCTAAACAAACTTAAACAAACAAATACCTTGCATGTGTTGGAGGAACCTATGAGCTCAATCCCAATTTAGAAAACCATTGAGGAGGCTAATATCTTGCATCATACCTTGCTAGAGGCAAGAAATCTATCTCATATTCTTGAACAAGAGGGCATGGAGATCCCTTTTTCAAAAGAGGATCCAATTCTTGGGAGGTTTCCCATTCATATTGAAGAGGAAGAAAAAGTTGAGGGCAACAACATTGTCATATATAGAGCTTATCTAACACCTCTTGCAGAGGAAGAAGGAGCTCTTCCTCCAACAAGAGGGATTCTTGTATCATTACAAGGAATTCCCCAGGATCTCATATGTGGAGATCAACGCACAACCCATGATCAACATGTGCCATTGTTTATAGATTATGTAACCATGCAGATGAAAGGAGGAGTTAGGGAGGATGACCAACATCATTTGATGAGGAGCACACATCCCTATCTATTTTAGAGGGTTTATGCATAGAATATGGAGACCGGATTTTGCAGTGAAGGCAGGGACAAAGTTTTCCATTCATATATGCAGTCTACCCTTGATGTTGATGTCTCATTTCATGGAGGCATTTCACCAGGGAGACCACTAGATCAGCACATGATGAGGGATGCTTTACATTTGGAGGCACCACTCACTAATTCCAGAGGGGTGAAGACCTTGGGAGAGCTTGGTACAGTGTTGAGAGTCTTGGGTAGACTCAAAGAGAGGAGAGGCATTCTCTCAACATCACCATTACCCACTCTCATTTAAGATTCTGCGCTGTGGCAGGAGCAGTAGGGGAAGGATAGCAACCTTCCAACTTTCATCTTTGGCATGGGAGATGTCAAAGAAGAGGGTAGCCATATGACAAATGTTCTTTGTGATAGATCATCAGTGTTGTCACTATGGAGGCTAGATCCATATTGGAAATCCTAGTTGTTGGTGGATTATTCCAAGGATCTTTCTACTTGTATGATATTGGATGACCAGTTGCATGAGGAGGGATATTCGGTCAGAGATGGGGTCATCTACTATCATGGTAGGATATTCTTATCTAGAGCTTCCAAGCTCAAGGAGAAATTAATACAAGCAGCTCATGAGGATTTTCTCTTCAGCCACACTTATTCTATGAGAGAATACCACACCATCATGGATGGGTACTTTTGGGAAGGCTTTGAGGAGGAGATATATCATCATTTGAGGAGATGCATGGATCATGTGGAGATGGAGGAGATACATAAATCTTTGGAAGAGTTAACACAAAGACCTCTTTTCTCTTTGAGGATGAGAGGGGATTCATCTATGAGCCACTCCATTTGCATGGGTAAAACATATGGTAAGGGTACTGTTTGGTCACATAATGATTTGTATAATGAATATGTGCATTCCTTAACCATATATGTTTAGGATATTTCTCCAAGGAGGAGCATTATTTCTTCTAGACTTCATGGTCTATTTGAGACCATAAGCAGTATTGGTGATGGCCACTCCCTAGAAGGAATTGGGGAGATTATATCTTTTGCAGATCATGCTCACTTTGCACCATACACCATACACTTTCTCCAAACTTGTGAAGATATTTGGGTAGCAAGCAAGTGGTTGGGAAGCCACACATCATGCCATTTTCTAATGTAGTTAAGAGTAAAATTGTGCTAGTTGCATTAGAGGGATCATTTTCCTTCTCCATTATTACATATGGCAGCTAGCATGATTCTAATCATGATTCCATTTTCTGATGTTGTCCTTATTTTTATTGGAAGCATGATTGGGAGAGAGACACATTGGCTGGATGTGTCCTTGGGGGAAGAGATTTCCCACACTTTTTGCATTACATGTTCCAAGGGGAGCATGGGAGGTGATATGGCCACCACAGTAAAACACTTGCCTCTTTATGAGGTGGGCCACGGGATTGATTGGATGCCATATGATGGTGATTTCCAACTCGTCATATATGGGATAGCTTGGGCCAGCATGATTCATAACGTTGGAGAGGATATCTTTGGAGATATAGTCTTCTTCTTGCCAATAGAGGAAAACATCATTGCAGCCCAAGATCAGAAAAAACTCTACACTTATCATAAGTGGAGAGAAGGAAAGCATGGGGTAGGCTACTTTTTCTACCATGTTCAGATTTTCAGCCCACCTACATTGCAGGAGCCAAAGGTGGAGGATAATTTTCAGGAGTTGCCATGTTGGGAGGTAACTCATTTTGTATGGATGATAGCTTGGGGATGAGAGATTCATATGGGGATGGTAGATCCAAATATATATCAGACCTCATGCCTCAAGAAGGCCTTTAGACAACCCATTGTTGCCTCCATGGATGTTTTACTTTTACATGATGATAGCTGTTTGGGATGCTCACCAAAAGCTAGCTTGCATACTTGGGAGGGGCAACTTGGAGATGTATTGATGAGACAACATCTGGATCCTTGGAGGATTTTATCTTATGAGGATGCTACAGGGAGAGAAGAGGAGGCTCTTCATTTCTATCCTTGCAGTTTCTTGAGGACAAGCAACATTTGGGAGGGGAGGACAGTAATATTCCAAAATTAGCATGTAGCTAATTGGAATATTGATTTTTGTTGTTTTCACATAGGAGATGAATAAATGGGTGAGGAGGCCCATACATTTCAAAAATATGAATAAAATCCCTCATAGTGTTAAAATGGATCATCATAGGTGCTAGATTTCACACCCTCATGTGTGAAAAGGGGATTTTACATGAGGACAAGGTCAAGTTTGATTAAGTCAACAACGCTAGGATGGGAGGTGGAGATCATCTTTAGAGACAACGCAGAGATAGTGGGAGGAAGATTCCTTGGTGGAGGAAACCATAATGAGTGGGACCCAAGGTGAGAGGGATTCCATTTGTAGACAAGGAGTGCAAGGCAACCATATGAGGATATGTTATGGATTATTAATTTTATGATCTGTATGACTTTGTGCTTTCTCCAACTGTTTAGTTGAGATTGTTGTGCTGCTTAGCACAAGGCATTCCTATTTAGGAATTCCTTCTCCTCTCTTGAGAAGCCTCTTGAGGGAGTTTGTACTTCATTTCTCCACATCCAGGCTTTAGGCCAAGCCACCTCCTTTGGCTACAACATTATTTCTGCAGCAGTATAATGTTGTGTTGCAGGGTGTTGAAGTGGAGGTTTCACAACACCACTTCCAGAGCTTATTTTTCAGAGGGGGAAGATTTCTTTCCTTTGGGAGATCAGTGAGAAAGCGCTTGGAGCATATTTCATATCTTGTCACTTGGCCAACATAGTTTCTATCTCCTACAGTGCAATCCCTCTCCTTGACTGTGTTATTTTCAGTGAGTATTTGCAGTGAGGGTTGCAGTGATTGTTTGGAGGGTGAGATCTTCAGTGTTAGGATCAGTCATTCACTTGGAAGATCCATTGGAGGAGTTTTTTTCAGCTTGTGTATCATCTTCAGCCATATCCATCCAGTTATTGAGTTGCAGCTGCTATTTAGTCCTAGGACTGCAACTTCGGCATTTTGTTACCAGGGTAAAAACCCCTTGGTCTTGAGCTAGTTTCCTAAGGAAAGGTTCAATCCTTCCTCCGAAAATCTAGTAAAGGGGATTCTCATTTCTTTATTTTACTATTCAGCTATATGTAAAGTTGTAGTAATATTGCGTTATTTCATAGCTGGTTGTGTAGATCTACTCTTTGCACTCATGCTTTCAAGAAACCCTTGTCGGATTATCTCCATAATGTATTAAGGAGTCTAATCTCTATTTTCTATGCATATTTCTTAATAAAACTCCAAATCTATGGTTTTCTATCATATTTTTGCAGAAACCCTCATTAAATCACGCAGTCACTTGCTTCAGAAATTTTTCATGGTATAATTCATGGGGTTTGGGTGTTTTTAAGCCATTTTGAGGCCGGGAGATCTGTTTAACTTAGCAAAAGGGATTTGTTTCTAATCCCGTTTTAAATGTGAGGGCCATAATACATGAGTTAAGGTATCTAAGTGTTATTTTCCCCTGTTATAGCGTAATGTTCTGGAAATAACGTTTTTATGGTCTATATTACTAAATTTTCCCATTTGGGATATTACATTTTCTTGGGGATGGTATGGAGTATATTTTCTGTGTTTTATTTTGTAATTTTCCATAAGATCCCTTACAAGTTTGGAGGTGAATTATGCTCCTTGGTCTGTAACAATTTGTCTCGAAACTCCAAACCTTGCAAAAATTTCCTCAAATAGAAAAGAAACCATTGTTTCTTCTATTGCTCTTACCACTACCTTTGCCTCCACACACTTAGTAACATAAATTGTACATACTAGAATGCATTTATTTCTGTTTGAAGGTGGGTTTATTGGTCCCAAAAAGTCTAGATCTCATTGCTCAAATGGTTCTATGGGTACGTGTGGCTTTAATGGCATTTCATCTGATACCACATGTCTTCCAGATCTTTGCCAGTTGTCACATCTCTTAACATAGGCTTTGGAATCCTTGAATATTGTTGGCCAGTAGTAGCCAAGTTTGATCACCTTGTATGTTGTCTGCTTGTCTGCAAAATGACCACCACATGGCTCGTCATGACATGCTTTCAAAATACCTAGGATCTCGTCTTCTCTAACACATTTTCTTATTAATAGATCAGACCTAGTATAAAAGAGGTCACCATTGACCCAACTATATATAGCACTTTCTCTAGTTATATTTATTTTCTGTTTATTTGTGTAATGGGATCGTAGTATTCTAGATGATAAATAGTTGGCTACATCTACAAACCATGGAGTTTTAACAGTTATAGAAAATAAATTTTCATCTTGAAAATTATCTGAAATAGAATTTGGATCACTAGGTGTATGAAGCCTTGATATAAAGTCTGCTACTTGATTATCCTTACCTGGTTGATCTTGTATAGTGATGTTAAATTATTGCATCAATAACAGCCATCTAGTAATTATTCCATTTATAATTTCTTTGTTCATTAAGTATCTTATGGTTGAATGATATGTGTGAATGAATACTTGATAACCTTTTATGTAATGCCTAAAATTATTAATTGCATGTACTACAGCTAAAATTTATTTTTCTGCGACTATATATTTCAATTATATCGATGTTAAGATTTTGCTTATGAAGTATATGGCATAATTAAACTAGTTTTCCTTCTTCCTGAGTGATGCTCCTATAGTTGTGTCAGATGCATCAGTAGATATATGAAATGGAAATGACCAATTTGGTTCTCGAAGAATGGGTGCAACTTAGAATTTTTCTTTGAATATTTGAAATGCATTTTGACAATTATTTGTCCATTGGAATTCAACATCTTTTGCAAGTAACTTGAATAGAGGTAGAGCTATTTTACTAGAATTTTCAATGAATCTCCTATAATAGCCTGCATATCCCAAGAAAATTCTTACTTCCTTTTGTGTTGGTGGCATTAAATTCACAGTAACTTGTATTTTTGTTGGGTCCACCTTGATTCTTGAAGAAGAAATATGGTGTCCAAACACTATCCCTTCAGTTAACATCATAAAGCATTTTTCATTACTGAGGGATAGATTTGTCTCTATGCATATTTTCAAAAAAATTTCAATATTTTTCAAACAATCATCAAATTCTCCTCCATATACAATGAAATCATCCATGTAGACCTCTACACATTCATTGATTAGATCAGCAAATATTGCAAGGACTGCTCTATGAAAAGTAGCAGGTGCATTACATAACCCAAAGGGAAAAAACATTATATGCATATTTTCCCCATGGACAAGTAAATGTGGTTTTATCCTGGTCTTCTAATGCTATCTTAATTTGATTGTATCCACTAAATCCATCAAGAAAATAAAATAATTTCTTCCCAGCTAATGAATCTAGTACTTTTTCAATAAATGGTAACTGGAAATGATCTTTTACTGTGGCTTTATTCAGCTCCCTATAGTCTACACATATCCTCCACTTTCCATTTTTCTTTGGCACCAAAACTAATGGAGAAACCCATTGACTATCAAAAATAGAATAGATGCATACAACTTGTAACAATTTATGCAATTCCTCTTTCACTATTTCTTTCATCATAGGATTCATTCTTCTTTGTGGTTGTCTCACTGGTTTGATCTGATCATCAGTCTATATGTGGTGAATACATGTCATTGGATGAATCCCCTGCATGTCTATGTAAACCCAAGCAAAAGCTTTTGAGTATCTCTGTAACAATGCTATTACCTCTTGTTCTTGTGATGATTGTAAATTATTACCAATAGTCAAATTCCTTCCAGGGTTGATTTCGATGATTTTACTCTGTGAATTGGTAATTGAGTTAACAGGAAAAATACTTTCAAATGAATTTTGCAATGATTGAATAGTACACTTTTCCTGGAAACACTAATTTATAAAATGACTTGTAGCTTCATATTGTGTAATTCTAAGTTGCTCTGAAATATCAGGTTCTAAGATGAAAAGGTCTAATAGATCCTCATTTTCTTTCTCTTCTCTAAAATTATAGACTTGATTAATACTGAGAAAATATTGAGTTTCTTCTTGTTGTTGTTCATCAAGCCATGATAATAAAGAAGTATATTGTGTTGGAGGATAGAGTGTAACATGTTTCCTTTCATCTCTGTGTGCTATGATCATACTTCTTGATCTGCATCCAATGAAGGCATCTGTTGTGGCTAACCATGGTCTGCCTAGAATTAAAGGATGGCCTCCTAAATTTTTTTTGGCTCCAAGATTAGAAAGTCTACAGGATACTCCCATGAATCTAGAGAAACAATGATATCTTCTAATATTCCATCTGGTACAAATTTAGATCTATCTGCAAGCTCCAAAATTGTAGTAGTAGGTCTAATATCATGCAATTTCAAGCGTTTCATGGTTTCTGTAGTCATAACATTTATAGTTGCTCCCAAATCTATTAAAGTGTTTGGAACTAAAAAATTATTAATCGAGATGGTAACCATAGGGGTCCCAAGGTCAATATATTTTTCAATTGTTGTTTTTGTAGATATGAGACTAGCTAATTTGTCAATGACTTGGATTGTGGGTGGATATCTTTTCCTTCTTCCAGTTTTCTTGATGCATAACTCTATTTTTTTTGCATAAATTGGAATATATTTTATTTCCTGTAACAAAGGAATTTTGACATAAGCAATATTCAATTCATCTAATATATCAAATACAGGCAGAGACATTGGAATTTTTTGTTCTACTAACCTCTCTAGATAGGGTGGTGTTTAAGTCATAATAGATTTTCCTTTCTGAATTTGATTTCCTGGAAGAGATTTTTCAGTTTTTTCTCCTTGTTCAGTTTGTTCTTCTATAATTGGTGAAGAATCTTTTTCCCAGACCTTAAGTGGACATCTTGTATGGGAACAATGGAGCATGTAGGAAAATATGTTGCTTCTTCCACATTGTATGCTGGTTTATCCACTTTGTTACTTGGATTAGCTACTAGATGAGTTGGCATTTGAGTTGTTCTAGGAGGTGGTTGGTTAGAAGGTAGCTGAAGCTACTGAGGTTGAGTTAGCAATGGTGCAGGATTTTGTGGTGGAAATGGCATTGGTTGTGGATGTTGCTAGAATTGTTGGTATTGGAATGGTTGTTGGTATGGCTGTTGGTATTTTTGTTGGTATTGTTGAGAATACATTTATTGAGGAGGATGTTTTCCATAACTATATCCTCTCCAACCTTGTGTAGGTTTCTTTGGGTATTGTTGTGGAGGCCAAGCCTACCATGGCATTGGAGTATTTCATGAATTATGAGGAGGACACTAATAATTCTGGGGGTTTTGTTGAGGGAATTGTTGAGGCATCCTTGGTTGCCAAGGTCTCCTTGGTGCCATATAGTAAAGATAATCTATCCCTTGTACTTCTTCCATTTGAAATTATTTCAGTTTTTGATAGTTTTTTGTTGCATGATTCTTTGTGCAAAGTCCACACACTTGTATACTATCTAAAGGACATTCTCTAAGTGGATGTTTCTTCTTACACTTTGGAAAAATATTGATAAGATTTGATCTTGTTCTTCTTTCTTCTTCTTTGCTTTAAAAAAATCAACTTGTGTTCCTAAAGTGCTTAAAATATCAGTTTTAAAATTTCTAGTGAACTTCCTATTTTTTCTCTTGTTACTCCACTTGTTGCAGATTTGGAAGCTCTTAATGTAACATCCCTTTTTCCACTTTTTTCTCTTCCCCTAGAATATTTTTGACAAATTTCAGCAATCTCAACAGATGGTATGTTTGATATATCTCCTTTTCCCATCACATTGAGAATATCTAAGTATTCATATATGATACCATTAAGAAAAATTGTGTGGATGGTATCAGGATTTAGAGAATGTTGTTTGGATTTTTTTAGATTGTAGAGAAATATTTCTAAGCACTCCTCCAAAATTTTATATTCTTGTTGTGCCATTCTAAAAATATCTTATTTTGAGTCTCTAGCCCTGCAGTAGGCTTGATACTTTTTAATAAAAATTATCTTCATGTCATCCTAAGAAGCAATGGCATGTTCTCCGAAACCCATAAATCATTTTAGTGCTACTGCTTTCAAAGTAGCAGGAAAGAGATGAAGATTGTGTGTGTCATATGTGTATCCATAAGTTCTACATAAGATATAAAATTTGAATATAAATGAGTAGGGATCTTGTGTTGACATTCCATAAAAGTTGGGAAACATAGAAGGTGGAATGTTTTTCATTTTTGTAGAAATTTATATAACTAATATGTTATACATCCGAGATTCTCCTGATCACACACTATTTGACTTCATGCACAATACAGAATCTCTTCTACCACTGATCATTAATTGCGGAAATAAAAACAATCACATGCGCACATTAAAACCATAAACATTCACACATATGAACACAATATTTTATGGGAAAGCTTAAAGCTGAAAACCCCCAACTATCTGTATATTATATGTCATAGAGATCATGTAACAATAATTATACAAAGTTTCACAAGCTTCAAGACACCCTCTGATCACATACACACTAATCAGGTCCGATCTAGCAAACACATGCTCCACCCTTCATGACCATAGCCTACTCTCTACATCACAGAATCATCACAGAATGGCTTCCTAATGAACTGAATTGGTCCTACCGTCACACAATCCTCATCACATCTCTCCAATTACCCCATAAGCTGCAAATCAGCGAACACTATAGTCACAAATCGATAGTCATACCGGCCACCTACTCTTCGTCGGTCTCCACCGAAAATCGGATCATGCATCGTAGCATCACGTATTATTTAGTTGATTAATGAGTTAATAATTAGTGAATTAATAATTAATTCACACCACTCTCACTAGTGTATCAATCAGTTAGACTAGATACAACTAGCTCAACTATGTTTAACTCAGTTAAACTGAACACAACTCCACCAACTACCTCAATAACTCAACCAAACTCTGTCACATGAGTTCTAACTAAAGTATCCATGCAATAGCTCCACTTAACCCTCAGGGATAGTGTAATTCCTTCTGTCAGCTCTTGTGCCACTTCTATGCACTTAACTGAAGTGCTCCAAGAGAATAAGATAATGTTTATAGTCGAAATATTATTAAGAGCTAATAATATTCGACATATCTACTTTTAGACTGGCAATCTAAAAATAGATTCCGCTCAATATGTCTAAAAATAGAAGCCCATATATTTTTCCAACTTGACCAACCATCCACAAATAGCATCCTGCAACTCATAGAATATGATCGACATGTCTAAAAATAGACATATTCTAAAAATAGACTTGCGCCAAAAATAGCTCATGAGTCTACCCTAGTGAATGTATTCTCTTTCACCAGGTCGTAATCATCAAGTTGCAACTTCAACACTCTCTCAAAGAAGAGGTTAGGGACGATTCCATGACCCCCATCCTCGCCCCCCATGGTTTCGAATTTTGCCCTCGGTGAGCCTTTCATCAAGATATCGCATTCCATCCTGGAACAAGAAAGTGGTATATCTTCACCCCATAATCTTCCAGTATGATGATACCAGATGTCAATGTGTTTAGATCTATCATGAAATACTGGATTAACCGAGAGTTTGATGCAACTCTGATTATCACAATATATCACAGTAGGATCTAAGTGTGAACCGAACAACCTGACCAGGATCTTCCTCATCCATATAGCCTCGCATGCATCCAAACTCCCTGCCATATACTCGGCCTTTGCTGAACTGAGTGCCACGGATCTCTGCTTCCTGCTGTACCAAGAAATTGTTGTCGACCCGATACTGAAAATCCTTTCAGATGTGCTCTTTCTTTCCGTTGGGCTCCCAGCCCAATCTGCATCGGTGAAGCCACACAGCTTCACCTCATCCGACTATCTATACCATAATCCATATCCCTATGTGCCTCTGAGATATCTCAATACATGCTTTCTTGCCTTCCAAAAGAGCTTGGTAGGCTTAACCATAGCTTATGAAAGATGGTTAACATCATATCATATGCCAAGTCGTGTATTGACCAGATACATAAGCAACCCCACCAACTGTCAGTAAACAGTGGCATCCACTACCTCTGTCGATGTAGCATCCTCTTTCCTCCATCCACCAGGAAGAGGAGTGTCGATAGGCTTGCAGCCATGCTTGTTGAACTTCTCTAGTATCTCTCGGACATACTTTCCTTGAGACACAAACAATCCATCACTACACTGCCAAATTTCCAATCCCAGGAAATAATGAAGGAGGCCCAAGTCCTTCATCTCAAAATCCTTTGCAAGATCAGCCCTGCATGAGTGTATCAACAATTCATCACCCGTCAAAATCAAATCATCTACATAAAGTACAATGATCAACAACTTACCCTCCACCACAATCTGGTATAGGTTCGGATCCGCCTCACTCTTGGAGAATCCAAGTCCGGTGAAATAACTGTCTATTCGTGTGTACCAAGCACGAGGTGCTTGTTTCAACCCATACATCGCTCTCTTGAGCCTGCACACATGCGACTCGCTGCTGAAGATCTCGAAACCTTCGGGCTGCTCTATGTACACCTCCTCCTCAATGACTCCGTTGAGGAACGCAGTCTTCACATCCATCTGATGAATGTGCCACCCCATCTGCACTGAGAGAGCTAGAATCGTCCGTATGGAAGAATACCTTGCGACAGGTGCAAAGGTCTCCTCATAATCGATCCCCTCTATCTGTGAGAAGCCTCGGGCAACAAATCTTGCCTTGTACTTCTCCACACTCCCGTCAGCTGCCTGCTTCACTTTGTAGATCCATCTCGAACCTACCACTGATTTCCCTTCCGACCTTGGGACAATCTCCCATGCACTGTTTCTGACAATCGAATCATACTCTTCTACCATGGCATCTACCCATGCGGGATCCTCCACAGCTTCCTCGAAAGAGGATGGCTCTGTCACGACACATTTTCTCATAAGAGCGATGTATCCAGTGTACCGGTCCGGTGACTGTCTCTATCTGCGCTGTGCTGTAGGTGGTCCTACAACCTTCTCTGCATCTCGAGCTAGTCGCTCAGGTTCTGTAGTGCACTTGCGCCCTCTGATGGTTGGCGCTACATGAGTGGTCTCTTCCACTCCATGAACTTCCTCTTGTGGCTGATCCACATTCGAAAGCTCATCCTTAGGAACTAATAACTCCTCATCTACATGCAAGTGTGGCTCCCTCTCAAGCGAACACTTCATGGATTTCTCCTCATGAAATTTTATATCCCGTCACACAACAGTCTTGCGACTGTCTGGAAAATACACACGATAGTTGTGGGGTGTATCCGTGTACCCAAAAAATATCCCAACCTCTGCAGTTGGCTCCAACTTCTTCCTGGCATCCTTTGTCACATGAATGTAAACAGGTGAACCAAAAATCCTCAAATGGGAAATATTAGGCTTCTTACCGGAAAATGCCTCTCGGGCTACTCATGCCAAGTATCCTGTGAGGACAACGGTTTTGCACATAAACCCGCGTATTGCATGCCTTGACCCACAAGTGTATGGGAAGGCCCTGATCATGCAACATCGCCTGTGCAACACCCACGATCGTTCTGTTCTTTCGTTCCGTGACCCCATTCTGCTGTGGGTTATGAGGCACTATGAGCTCTCTTCGAATTCCTTCTGCGCTGCAAAAGTATTTGAATTCACGAGAGATGAATTCACCACCATTATCGCTCCTAAGAGCCTTCACCTTCTTCCCCGACTCTTTCTCCACCAGTGCCTTGAACTCACAGAACTTAGAGAATGTCTCGCTCTTCTTCTGCATGAAGAAGATCCAACACTTACGAGAAAAGTCATCAACAAATATCACATAATACCTGTGCTTTGCTGTCGAAGCTACTGAGAAAGGTCCACACACGTCTGTGTGAATTCTCTCAGGGATCGTCGTGGCACGACTATCCTTCGTGAAAGGTGACAAATTTTCCCAAAGTACATCCCTTGCCCAGTCACATTGTATAGTATTACCCTTGGGAGCATTGAGAAATACTATAAAATTTTCAAAGCTCCATGGTGAAGGTGGCCCAATCTCCGGTGCCACAACTCGCCATCATCCCGGCTCACCACTCCTTCTGCCTTGCTTGCCATTGCTGTGCAGCCATCTACCTGCAATTGATAAAGGTTCTTAACTCGAACCCCTATCCTCCGGGTCTCACCAGTTGCCTTACTGCGCAGGAAAGCCTTTCCCTCGCTAAAGACAACATCATATCCCTTGTCTTCTAACATCGCCACAGAGATAAGATTCTTCTTCAATCCTGGAACATGCATCACTTCTTTCAATACGAAGGGTTTACCAGACTCCCTCTCAAAGGAAATGGTACCGATACCGGTCGCACTGTATCTACCATCATCGCCCATCTTGATGTGCACTCCAAGATCTTTCTCATCCAGATTAGTAAACAAATATTTGTCTTCGGTCATGTGAAAAGACGCACCACTGTCAAGAAACCACACTGAACCCATCACACTTGAGACCAAGCATACGATCAGCAAAAAATCCAGCTCAAAATGTGAGGCTAAGGCCTCTCCAGCTGCAGATCTGGAAACCTGCTTATTTTTCTTCTTCTGTGGACAATTAGTGGCGTAATGTCCGTGTTGGTGACAATGAAAGCACTTCACCTTGGACATGTCCTGCTTCTTGCCTTTCGCACCGGATTGAGAAGCATTCTTCTTTCTCTTCCCCTTCCTTTCTTTGGCAGCCAAAGCGCAATTTTCTTCATCTGAATTCTTTGATGAAGATCCGTCCCTGGTACTCCGCCTTATCTCCTCTTGCACAAGATCCAACCAAAGTCGCTCCCATCCTGGAAATTTCTCCCGACCATTGACAGAGTCCTGATAGGAATGCCAACTCTTCGGAAGCCCAAGAAGAGCCAGCTCATCCCTGAACTGGAAAAAATTCGTGAGGTACTTGGGTATACTGTCGCCTTTCTCCATTTTTATGTTCCTGAGTTTATCCTTGAGCACCAACTTCCTCTAGTCGCTCTTGCTTTGGAATAAATCTGTCAAAGCTTTCCACATCAAGAGTGGAGAAGCTTTACCATGAAGGCTAAACACTATGTGATCCTTCACACCTTCCAACAGAATCCTTCGACACTTTGCTGTCTTCTTTTTCCATGCGTCAAGTGCGGCAGCATCGCTAGAAGCAGGTTTTGGAATTTCTGCATCTATGAACTCCTTCAACCCATTGTCATCCAACACCGCCTCCATCCTGTCCTTCCATGCAATATAATTCGAGCTACCCTCAAGGGCATACTCCAATCACATTTCGTTGAAAGACATCTCAACTTCGACACCAAGAAAAAACTGCTGCAAATTTGAATTCCACCAGCACAAAACTCAACCGCTTCAATGTTTTGCAATTGCTCCAATGATAAATATCACTCTGATACCATGTAGAAATTTATATAACTGATATGTTATACATCCGATATTCTCCTGATCACACACTATTTTACTTCATGCACAATACATAATCTCTTCTACCATTGATCATTAATTGCGGAAATAAAAACAATCGCATGCGCACATTAAAACCATAAACATTCACATATGAACACAATATTTTATGGGAAGCTTAAAGCTGAAAACCCCCAACTATATGTATATTATATGTCATAGAGATCATGTAAAAATCATTATACAAAGCTCCTCACAAGCTCTCAGTACAATCTCCAATTTTGACACACTAATCAGGTCCGATCTAGCAAAACACATGCCCCAATCTCTGCCACCTGCTAGCCTGCCTCTACTGCACAATCACTGATGAAGAATGGCTCTGAATGAACTCAAATTGGTACAGCCTTTCTCACGCAATCCTCATTGGCATCTCCAACTACTGTTTGTTGCAAATCATGCAACACTATAGTCACAACTGATAGTCACACTGCTCTTTCACCTACCTCTTCACTGGTCTCCACTGAAAATGTCCATGCATTGTAGTTAACTGATGTATTCTTTAGTTGATTAATGAGTTAATAATTAGTGAATTAATTAATAATTAATTCATACCACTCTCACTAGTGTATCAATCAATTAGACTAGATACAACTAGCTCAACTATGTTTAACTCAGTTAAACTGAACACAACTCCACCAACTACCTTAATAACTCCACCAAACTCTGTCACATGAGTTCTAACTGAAGTATCCATGCAATAGCTCCACTTAACCCTTAGGAATAGCGTAATTCCTTCTATCAGCTCCTGTGCCACATCTGTGCACTTAACTGAAGTGCTCCAAGAGAATAAGATAATGTTTATAGTCAAAATATTATTAAGAGCTAATAATATTCGACATATCTATTTTTAGACTGGAAATCTAAAAATAGATTCTGCTCAATATGTCTAAAAATATAAGTCCATGTATTTTTCCAACTTGACCAACCATCCACAAATAGCATCCTGCAACTCATAGAATATGATCGACATGTCTAAAAATAGACTTGCGCCAAAAATAGCCTGCGGGCCCACTTAGTGAAGGCGACTATTTTCACTAAGCTCATCATCTTGTTGCAATCTCAACAATTTTCACTTCTTCTCCTAGTATTGTTCTTGTGTCTAATATTGGGAAGCCAAAGGGAGCTTCCTAATCATTTTCTTGTTCGATATCATGTAGTCTTTTGTTATCATACTCTCTTTTTGTTTCTTCTTCTCTTCTTCTTTCCGATTCTATTCTTCTATCTTCCTCTCTTTTTCTCTGCCATTATTTATGTTGTCTCTCATATTGAATTCTTTTTTCAGGAGTCATAAGTGGCATATTAGATCCTTCTCCTTATTCAGTCATTTCCAGTTCAGGAATTTGTAATGTTTAAATATGAGGCTAATTTGGTGTTTCTTCAACTATCTTAATTTGTTCAAGGAAAGGTTGTTCTAATCAGTTCAACAACTGGTTTTCTTGTTTCCT
Source organism: Pinus albicaulis (assembly GCA_034641835.2). Lineage (NCBI taxonomy): Eukaryota > Viridiplantae > Streptophyta > Pinopsida > Pinales > Pinaceae > Pinus > Pinus albicaulis. Next base: position 709,049,236 of record CM076584.1, read on the forward strand.
TTTGTCTTTCTTTGAAATGGGTTTCTTTTGGTGATTTATTTATTTTTACTTCCCAAGCTAACAAGCTCTGTCTCTCAATTAGAGTCAATCTTTGTCCTGATCTTTATTTTTCTTCTAACTCCTCTAGAGTTGGTATCCCAGCAACTAGTGTTGTCAGTCATAATGGTCCTGTCCCTATGGATGGTTGAATTGTTGGGGGTTTTTGTTTAATGAATATACCTTTGTGATCTCTATCTCTAGGCATAAAGAAATATAACTAAAAGAAAAACTTGTGTTTTGTTGTTTTTGATGTGTTTTTGTTTTTTTTTATTATCTTCCTATTTGACTACTTTGAAATATGCTTCCCCGGAAACGACGCCAAAAATGTTGGGTCAATTTACTGGGTAAACTAACACAAGTATTTAATTATCAATCTGAATTTGTAAAACTTGGAAGCATGTACAAAATATATGGATTTCAACTACAGTCAATTTTAGAAGAAAAATTATAAGAATTGAAGGAAACGCATATTACAAATATAAAAATTAACTAAATAATTTCTAATTCAATATGTAATAAGTAGAATAAGAGGCTCCTAACTTAGGAGAACCAAGTTGACCTTCTCTACAATACTACTTCATGAACATAAATCAAAATCATTGATGAACAATAGCTTAAGATGCATAAAAGAATAAGAGAAGAGGATCATAAATAAGGAGTTACATGTTGTCCTTCTTAATAAGTTTATTCATTATTAATACCATTGTATGAAAACTGGAAATTCAGAAAATAACTTAAACAAAAGAAAGGAAGATGAATTATAGTTTCTATTCTTTGATTAGATAGAAGGAGAGTTTAACTTAAACATTGGTTTGACCCTTCATATGCATATTAGAATTTAAACTAAGATTCATTGACAAACATAATAAATCATCATACATCTAAATAACTGAGTAAACATGAAGCAAAACTAGTTTATGAAATTTTAGCTAAATTAACCAAAAAGTGCACTTAGCTCGGTGTTGGGGCCCTCCACCCTTGCCTTGCACACTGAAAGTACTTCTCAACTACTGGAACTCAATCATTCATTCACCAAATTCAACATTAGAAAGAAGATAGAACTATTTTCTCCAATTAACTCACAATATTCAGAAATCTCCAAGTGAAATCATACAAATTCTACATGTTCATGCCTTCAATGTTTATGGCTTAAATAGAAAAATATGAAACAAACTTGACTAAAATGTCTCTAACAGTAATATCTATCCTTATCCCATCTATCTTGGTTGAGCTCATCCATCCAATCACTCAAAATCTGGAAAATCCCACAAAATACTAATTTTAGCCTATTTCTTGGGGATTTCCTGAATGATAGGTCATGTTTGACCAACTTTTACCAGGCATGTTTTAGCTCAGTTTGATTGAACCAATAGGTACACGTCCTTCCTTGGTTCCAAATCTTTCTATATATGTGCTCAGATCGTGCCCAGGTGTCCTGAAAGTATGACTTCAATGAAGCCATTCAGAAATTTTTAGTCTTGTCCAAAAATGCACTTAAAATCCATTTTTTGTAAAAACATCTAAAAATTGAAAAACATAATTTATATACCTGAATATGAATAAATGGGTAAAATAAGGTGTATATGGATGGTATATGGTTGGATATAATGGAAATTAGGTGTATTCAATTAGAAAAATTTGAACAAAAATGAAAGCCAACAGTCGTTGCCTCATAAAATTCGAGATCCCCGACCAGCTGTTGACTGAATGGTTTACGAAATAATTCGTTCCCAGGATTTCTAAATATCTTTCCATGGGTGGGTGTGTCATGTAAGAGGAGGTAATTTCCATATCTCAATACCTTGATTTGATTTATTCCCAGTCTGAGACTTTATATGAGTTATTTCCTTATGTGTCGCGACCTTCAACTGATCCCACATCATCTCAGTCTCTTGTTACACCTCCAGTGGATGGTGTTATTTGGAAAATGGCTCGTACTGATAGTAATGCACCTAAAAATTCTTCGAAGTCTAAATCCACTACTGTCATTGTGCCCTCTACTCCTTTAAGTAACCAGAAGAATCTTGGTAAAACCTCCAAGGTAAATGTTGTTCAATCTACCGCAGCAGATAAATCCTCGAAAGGTAAGAAGAAGGATAAAGGTATGTAAAAATCTGAAAACCCTAAAAAGGATTCAAAGAAGTCATATGTTGACGAATATTCAACACGTAAACCTAAATATCCTTGGCTGATATATGATGATGATCACTACATAAAGGATTATCCTCAGCTTACCGAAATTCCCCATCTTCGGAAGGGCACACCTGAGACTCCGGATGTTTTGAAAGAAACTTTCCCTTCTCAGAAGAAGAAAATGGTAGATCAAGCTCAATTGTCTTAAATCTCTTAGGTTTTCATGGCTGGAATGAAACCTATCGCCATTACTACCAGAACAAAATACTACCCCAATACGTTTAAGGCTCATGTGGAATCAGAAGTTACAAATCACCCTTCCTCTTCCACGCCCCCTACCTCTGGTCCTCTCCATATTGAGAGACTGAGTAGCAACTCCAAAATTTTACCACCCCTAAAACATGTTCTTCAGAAATCATCTTATAATCTGAATGTGAGAGATGCACAACACTACAATATTGTAGAGGATCTAGCTCAAGCACCTTCGGCGATGTCAGATTTTGAGGTCCTTCAGTCATGCCCATCACAACGGAAGTCACTACTCTCCTCTATTGGAGGGATTGATCCTGTATATTATAATATTATAACTTTCTATCTTGATAATTTCGTTCCTCACCTCCCATCTCAGGTATCTTTTCTGATTCATGTTACCATCATGGGAAATAATATTCATTGGATTGTTGTTGATGAAGGTTCTTCGACCTGCGTCATGTCTGTAGCATGCTGGAAAGCCATCGGCTCTCCCCCATTGAGTCAGTCCTCGAATACCTTGGAATATTTTTACGGTAGAGGTTCTCGTTCGTATTGAATTCTCAAGGCATTTCCTATCTTGTTGGAGGGGAAAATGGTTGCCATGGAATTCGAAGTGGTAAATGGAAACTTCAACTATAATCTCCTTCTTGGACACGGTTTGACGAACGCTATGGTTTTCGTGGTCTCCACCCTTTTTCATGTCCTATGTTTCCCTCATCAACGAAATATTGTGACTGTCGATCAGTTGGCTTTCTTCTCCTCTGATTCTTCAACAGGAAACATTCCATATGTTTGGAACACCACTACTCCCTATGAGAACATCAGGTTGGGTCTCTTCAAAGGCTTGTCCCTTATGGGAATTTTTCCTCTCCCAACTCCGAATGTTGCCTCCATCAATATGATTTCGTCTGGTCACAATACATGGATTGTTCCCAATCCTCACCAGATTGAGAGTTTTGATGACAATATGACTCTAATCACAACTGAGAAAATGTATCAAAGTATTATCACGGCTTCTGAGGCTACTTCTGGAACCAACGATCATTTGTCTTCCTCTATGGAAACTTAAGTGTAGTCTCCCTGGTTTTGTTCTAGGGAATCTGATGATCCATTGAATGATACTTTCCCCACCAACGAAATTATAGTGGAGGTAATGTCTCTCGAAGAAACCCCGTAGGATGATGGACATCACCGTTCCTTGTTTCTCCCAATCCCAGGTGACATCTCCGCCTGTCTGGAATCCCATGCTTCATCTGTGCCGACTGACTCACTTCAGAATTTGACCTTATTTCATGAATTTTTTTTCTGAAGGGAACATGGAAAATATCATTCCAACCATTCCAATCGACATCTCTGTCAAACCAGGGTTTGTTGAGAATGTTCGCATTGGTTCATCTTGTTCTCCCAATGAGATCAAGATCTATACTAAGATTTTTCAGGAATTCCTTGATGTCTTCATGTGGTCATACGAAGAGACTCGAGGCATTGATCCAAGTATCATTATGCATGAAATTCCCACCTATTCAGATTCGAAGCTCGTTCGTCAACGGCTTCATCCTGTGTAGCCGAGAAAGGCTGTTGCCATAAAGGGTGAAATTTAAAAGCTTCTCAAAGCCGGTTTTATTTATCATATACCATTGACAGATTGGGCTTCGAATGTTGTTCTTGTTAATCATAAACAAGGGACCATTCAGGTTTGTGTTGATTACCGTGATATCAATCGAACCTATCCTAATGAAAATCACCCCACTCCTTTTATCGACTAGATCATTGATGAATGTTTCGGGAGTGAGATTTTTTCCTTAATGGATGGTTTCTCTGGTTATAACCATATTAACATTTCTCTAGCTGATCAACACAAAATCGTGTTTATCTATCCATGGGGGAAATTTTCCTACAAAAATCTCCCTTTTGGCTTGAATAATGTTGAGGCCACCTTCCAGCGAGCTATGTCATATTCTTTTCATCACATCAAGCACATAGTTCAGCCTTATCTCAATGACCTTCCTGCTCATTATGTGAAACTTCAAGATCACCTGAAACACCTTAGAGTTATCTTCCTTCGTTGTCAATGTTATAATATCAAGTTGAATCCTCATAAGTGCGTCTTCTGCATCAAATATGGATGTCTCCTGGGTTTCTTGGTGTCCAAAGAAAGCATCTGCATCTATCCTCTTAAATTCAAGGAAATCATCAATTTTCCTTCTCCCTCTTTTGATCATCAACTGCACAATTTGCAAGGGAAAGCCAATTTCTTCCATCGCTTCGTACTAAATTATGTTGAGCTTGCCAAAGGCTTTACTCACTTATTGAAAAAGGGAATCTCCTTATTATGGGAAAAAATTGCTCAAAGCTCTTCGATGCATTGAAACGAACCCTCATCAGTGCTCCACTACTACATCTTCCCAATTATCACCGTGATTATTGCTTGTATTTGGCTGCCGCCAACAACACTATTGGTATGGTGTTGGTTCAGGACGATGACGATGGTCAAGAGAATGTAGTGTACTACTTGAGCCATAATCACTTCGATGTTGAGACCTGTTATGCTCATGTAGAGAAACTCGCGATGGTTGTTGTCCATGTTGTTCAACATTTTCGTCACTACATTCTCTTGCGCAAAAATTTGGTGATTTCTGATTGCAACCCCATGACCTACATTCACACATGTCATTTTCTTAGGGGAAAGTACTTGAAATGGATTTTCATCCTTCAAGAGTTCGACTTAGAATTCACTACTACTAAGTCTAAGAAATCCCTGGTCTTTTTTGAGTTTGTTTGTGATCTTCCCATCGCGAGGGATCCCACTCCTCTTGATGAGTCCATCCTCGATGAAACTCTCTTTCTCATTAGTACTCTTGAACCATGGTATGGAGAAATTATTATTTATCTCCATACCCAAACTTTTTATCCAGATCTATCGAACTTTGAGCGACGACAGATTCGCTACTAGTCCCAACCTTACTGTATCGTTGGAGACACCCTATATCCCACTGGTATTGACTTTGTCCTTCGTCGATGTTTGACTCTCGAGGAAGCTAAGAAATCTCTCAATGACTCCCACTCTGAGGCTTGTGGTGGTCACATGTTTGGTTATGCTACCTCCCAAAAGATCCTTTGTGTAGGGTATTTTTGGTCTTCTATTTTTAAAGACTGCATTGTTGCAGTGCAAAAATTCCATGACTGCAAAATCTACTCTCGGAAAGAGTGCGCCCCACGCTCACCCTTGCATACAATTGTGACCGTTAAACCTTTTTCGAAATGGGGCATATGTTTCATGACCTGAACCCTTGCTCGACCGGGGGGCATGGTTATATCATTGTTTCCTTCAATTATTTCACTAAATGGGCTGAAGCGATGCCTACATAAGGTAATGAAGGTCTAACTGCGGTGCAATTCTTGTTCAATCATGTCATAGCTCAGTTTTGTGTCTCGAAAATGATTGTCACTGATGATGGATCTCACTTTCATAATCATATGATGATAGATCTTGCTACTTAGTTGGTTTTATGTCAAGATAGCTCCACCACTTATTATCCACAGGCCAATGGCGAGGCTAAGGTTGTCAACAAAGTCTTGGTGACTATCCTTCAGTGCACCATTGGGAAGCACAAACGAGATTGGCACCTCATGCTCTTCACAGCTCTATGGGCCTACCGAACCTCTGCTAAGACTGCCACTGGATTCACACCATTCCAAGTGGTGTATGGTCTAGAGGCCACACTCTCGATCAAGTGTGAAATTCCTTCTCTGAAGCTAGCTGTCAAACTACTTCCTGGTACTTCACCAGAAGAGGAACGTTTGTTGAACCTCAAGCATCTCGATGAGACCCTTAGGCTTTCTCCTTTAGTTCTTGAAGCACATAAAATATGAGTTAAAGTTCAATATGACAAATCCGTCAACCCCGACGTTTTATCTAAAGGTGACTTGGTAATGCTTTATGACCAAGCCTGTGATAAATTGGGAGTAGGAAAACTCGAGCCAATGTGGCATGGGCCCTATATCATTCAATGAGTAATGGAACAAGGAGTATATGAGCTAGCAGATTATGAAGGAAATCCATTATTTGAACCCTGAAATGGGCTCTATCTGAAAAAATATTACGCTTAATCATAAGTGTGATACTTTGTACATTAGTGTTTTATTCTTTAGTGATTTGATTTTTGGTGTGATTGTTTTCTTTGCAGACATGTTTCCTCTACTTACTTTGTGTTTCACTTGGTTTGCAGATGTCTTCGAATCATTATGTTGTTTTTTCTAATGGTTCTTGTCGTAGCACATAGAACCTGTCTTCCGCAGCATGGGCACCCTTTGTCCATGATGGCGAGCTGATTAATTTCCAAGGTATTTTTTTTGGTCGAACAACTAAAAAATTTCCGAATATAGTGTGGTGATTGAGTTATTATCGGATGCCATTTATCTCAAGATTAGAGATTTGGTTGTTAAGTTAGACTCACAACTCATTGTATCACAATTAAATGGTCATTATTCTGTGCTAAATCCTCAATTTTTTCGTATTTATTGGCGTGTTATATTATTGGAAAGACATTTTGATTTTATCACATATCAATATATTCCAGGATGTTTAAACGCATTAATAGATACATTAGCAAGTCATGTATTAGATAGACATTAGTGCAATATGTAAAAACCAAGACATCATCATGATACACAAGTAGCCATAGAAACATGCATATATATATATATATATATATATATATATATATATATCGAGTAGGGCTGTTATCTGCCCACATGGTGCTTATGGTAGCAGGTGACTGCTCAAATCACTTGCTAGAGTAATCGATGTAGTCTGCCTGGAAGTCCAACCGTATGCTTCTGGAGGCACAAAGGTAACTCGTCAAAGGTAGCATACTCTGGAATGCCTCTCGTAAGGCCAACTAGGTTTCGCTCTATCGACTAGTGTATCTTCTCCCTCCTCATAAGGAGCATCCTCTACCGAGCGGGCTACCCTTCGTGTAATCAGTGACATGTCGAGCGGTCTCTAAGGACCCATACTGGTAAAAAAATCATAATTTTACATTTCATAATACATAAAAAAAACATTCAAAAAGTAAAAAGAGTTAAAAAATTAATTTTTACCTGCATCATTCCACTGTGTGCCTGGTAGAATAGGAATATTCAGATCTCCTCTGAAGTCGATGTTGGCATATGCGTAGTCCTCAACTACGATAAGTTGACACCGCAGACAACTGAAAAAGGTTGTCGGGAATGTATACGTTGGCCCCCACCTTGTCGGGGCATGATATCGCACCATCTCATCAGCCTCAAGTCCCTCGGGGCTGGATCATGGATCTCTAGCCACTGGTACTAAAAAAATGGTACTCTCTCTAGAAAGAAGGTCACCAAGATGGACCCGTACTTGATTTTTTTCAGCCACCCTGTCTTGCACTTGGTCAATTGGCTCTTCATATTGACCAGTAACCCCTCACAGCAGTTAAAAATCGTTGGGGCCATACAGTCCACCACGTACTGGAACTGAGATTTCATTGCCCCATGCAACACCTAGGCTCCTGCCACTCTAGTTATGCAGTGAATAATTGTCCACAAGGGAAGCACTCTAATAGATGAAATGTCTATCTTCTCTCTCTCAGTTTTTAGAGCCTCGGGACAGTATCTATGGATGAGCATGTTGGTACTCTTACCCCCTGCGCAAGCTCTGGCGAGTTGGATTCTCTCCCCACTCCTGGAAAAACCAGTAATGAAATAGATGTCCATCACATCTAGTTCCAAATCTTGGTCCCCGATGATGAATATCTGTGGGTCCATGTCCCATATGCTAATCAAATATTAGAGCAACTACAACTGAGCTCTCAGCCCGAATGTTTGAAATAATTTCAACAAACTATAATATCACAGTGCATTGATACAATTTTGGTCCTGCAATGCTTGGTGGTCTTCCACCTTGTGGCCTCATTCTTTCCATTCAATCAGAATCTCTAAGGAAAAAACCTACAAAACATGTTTAAATGGAATTTTAGGAACTTTCGCCTAAGTAATTTTTGTAAATTATCCATAGAGATGGGGATTTTTCTTGTTTCAAAATCCTTCATGTGACAAGCATTACTGTCTGAAATAATTCGGCGTTCATGGCGCACTACCCTAACGGGCTGAACGCAACCAGGGTGACCCTGATAGCTCTAAATCATGCTATTCAAGAACTATTTTGAATTTTAAATCCTCCCCCTAATCTCTCTATTTCTAAATAAAACGATAAATGGATGGAATTAAAATGAAGAGGAGGCTTAGATCTCTTAGTTGACCCTGGCGAATCGACTAATGGTGTCCTGGATCAGCCTCACCGCAGGTTTGAAATTTGGAGGGAAAATGGACAAAATTCTCTTCTCAAAAAAGAAAGGTCAAAATGAATTATTTTTTTGGTCTATTTCTAGATTTTTCAAAAAAAATCGCCAATATTTTATTATTTTTCCTCGATATCAGTGATGTTTGTCATTTTTTTGCAATAACGGGACTTTCACACTGTTGGTGATTATCTCTGATGTAAACGAGTTGTATTTTATTTCTTTTTCGGGCTCATTAAACATTTACAAAAAGGGAACCCCCTTGGAGTCAACTTTCAGACCTTTTTCTGACTCTCGAAAAATGAAAATTTTGTCGAGTACTTGTCATTTGGAACTCATTAAAGTGAATGAATTGACATGATCTCAGTATACGTTTACCCCTTTTTCGGGCTGAGGTTTACGATCTATGAAAAATAAATACCTTGATTGAACATGATCAAGAGGTTCTCTCGGATTTTGTTTTCTACCTTTTCGGATTCGAGGGATGATTTACGAAAAAGGGACATGATGGAGTTTCCTTTTTTTTTCTTTTCAAACTCCTTAAACATGAAAATTCACCGTGTTACACTTTTGTTGGACTCATTAAATATTAAATGACGAAAGACTTGTCACCATGACAAGACCAAGTTTCTCATTCCTAGGGCTCGTTAAACTTACTAGAATAGATTCATTTGAATAATGAAATTACACACTCAGCATATGCTATCCTCTACATGATGGCTATAAAAAATAAAGAAGTACACATTAGAAATAATGAGGAAAATTTGAAAATGAACATCCTATGTGTATTTTGGGTAGCTTGTCGCTCTTGAACATGACACGCATCTGCATTTTGTGTCAAGTTAGGGACATCCTACATTCGTCACTTTGCCTCCATGGGTTTGGGAAATATTTTTTCCTCTCATTTGATTATCAAATTTTTTCAACATGAGCTTTGATCATATTTGAGTCAAATGTTGCCACACTCTGGAGTGGTGTCACCAATATGTTCAAGAGAAATCTTTTTTCTCAAACATCCTTTGCTTATATGAACTCTTCTGTTACAATACCAAATCACTCTTATCATCTTAAGATATCTATTGTTTTGTGTCAATGATGTGGGAATCATCATGGCCCTCCAACGAATCACTTCCTCTCGACTTCAGCTCATTTTCTGGAAAGGTGATTTAGAAATTTCTTTCAATACCTTGGATCTTGCATACCTTAATGGAAAGTTCTTCGTATTTGATGATAAGTTCACATCATTGGCCTTCGATCTAATGATTCTGAAAGTGTTTGACTTCAACCCATTCATTAATGCTTGTATATTGTTTTGTTGTACCTTGAGGTCCATCAGTATTATTGGTGGTCTCTCTCGTGCCTGTTAACGGTTTCCATCATTGACCAGTAATTAAGTGGCTTCTACCATGTTCGACACCAACACATTTATTCGCATGGATAGATTCGTACATTGGGTTGATTGAGATCGAGGTGAATACCCTGGACCACATTTGATTTTGATCTGAGTTGCAAGGAGTTATTGAGTATTCACGATTGTATACATGATCCTATCTATACGGATGGATGTGTCCATACCGCGGATCCATTTCTATGATCTCTTTAGATGGATGGTTGTGACCATGCCATGGTTTCATGTGTTATTTGATGCCTAGTGAAAATTTATGTGATTAGGCATATTCATACCAGAGATGTCATATATTTTAATATGTTTGATTTGGAAGGTTTTCCGAAGGTGGTCTAAGATCTTTGCCTTGGTTCATAAAGCATTTCAGCCATCACTCCATGCTCTGCCTTCATGCTTTAGGGGGCATATGTTACACACTAATTTTTCATCATGCTCATTTTCCCGTCCCTAATCCAAAAATTCCCCATGACAAATCCTATGCAATGTTTCCACCATGAAGAAATATGTTAAGACATCCCCTGAAGATCCAAAGAAAACTGCCTTGGAATATTACTAAATAAACTTGGTTAAATTCCTAGTTTCCTGGGTCAACACGTTTCCTAGTGCCATGCTCTTGCTGATATCATATTCACAAGTCTCGCTTAGCGTTGTTAGTGCCTTTATTTCTTGTAAAACCACATTGATCCCTTTCTAGCAGTGTTTCCTCAAATGGAGGAGAAGTTTCGACCTTTAGAAGCTCTAGGGCAGTGAGTTGGTTGTTAAATGGTGGTGATAGGGGCAAGCTCTCTGATTTTAGAACTTTGATCTCATCCATGGGGGTTTATCCCTTAGAAATTGGGCCGTCCTCCTCCTTTCATGGGCTCCCAGCCTCTTCCCCCTTCCTATAAATTCATACCCCTCATTCCATAATTTTAGAACTTGGTTAGTCACTGTCAAACTAATATGAACTCTCGTTCCCTCGCATCCTAGCATTGTGATAACGCCTAAGTGTTATGGAGAAGGAATGCTTTAGAGCTTTGGTGAAGGATTATATTTTCACCAAAGGATGCCTCCAACATCAAGGCTTGGGTTGTACGCTCTCCTTTTATATTTATCAATAATAACATTAGATGTTTTCTTTCAAATATGCAAATATGTTTTCTTTATGCAAATATTATGGTACTCCTTGATCCGCTAGATAGCTAATGTTTACGATTATTATGTATTGTATTACATTTGTTGTTTCCTCTTGATCATCTACAGGTATTCGTGCTCCATCAGTAGAAGGGAGAGAGCCTAAAAGGATCGTGGATCAAGGTCATCATCAACGGTTTCAAGTGTAGTGTTGGGAAAAAGGTACTTTTGTCTCTTTTCTTTTCGCATTGTAAATGTTTGTTCAGAGAGATTTTCATTAGAAATTATCTCATGTTGTTAGACCCACTCTAGGGCTAGAGAGATCGCATATGTCCATAGAGGGGATTTATCTTGAAAACCAAGCCTAGAAATCCTTGTCGGTGAATGGTGGGATATACAGTAAAGCCTAGAGGGCAGATTCTTGATTAGGGCCTAGTGATCCAGTGTAGATTGCAGAAAATCTTAAAGACTAAGTGACAGCAAAATTCCTCACAGTGTAGGTGGAGAAATCTGGTGGTGTCCATGCTTGTTTTGGTCCAGTGATATGGTAGAGATCATGGTAAAGCCTGGTGTTACATGTTTATTGTTTTGGCCTAGTGATCTGGTGTGGATTTCGATAAAGCCTGGGTATATTAATGAGGGTGAGGTTGGTGTAGCCTAGGGAAGCCCTGGTTGATTTTGGTTTTGAGTCCCACATTCATGCTTGGAATATGGCACAGGGGTGATTGGCTTAAAGAAATATATGGTTCATCTAATTTATGGTCAGGTGGAACATGGAAGTCCCAAAATTGGTTGGCCCTTACATACATTAATAAGAGGTTATTTCTCCTTGTTCTTTCACGAGTAATTTATCGGTTTGTATGTGCATTGTATGGTTTTTGTATCCTTGGTATTTATTTTGCTATTATTTTGGTCATGAGCCTGTATTTTGATAGTGATTATCTATGTCTCTCATCAGTTTTTGACTTGCAATTGAATGAACAATGAATATATGAACTAATATATGATAATGCAACTAATTTGATAAGGGAACAATGCTTCTTAGCGATTCTTAAATAAGTATGAGACCCATATGTTGAGATCTATTGTTTAAACCTGTAGAATGCATATTTGTGACATATTTGATGAAATGCATGCCATGGCTAGTAGGGGTCCAGTCAAGTCATTTTTCAAGTGGTTGCATAAACATCATTATTTTACTGTTATATTTCATTTCTGGAAGTGTAATGGAATTTTGGGTAGTGACCTGAGTCCTGGGCTTAAAAAAGTGGCACAAAAATCGGGGTTGCAGCCTCAAAACTACCTGGAAAATTCCCCATTCGCATGGATGCCCATGTTGTGGGAGCGATTGGAGGGTCCCAGTCACACTCTTTTCCATATCAAGGGAGAGAATGAGGGATTGATGCACTAAAAGCTCATTTTGTCTTAGGGGATAGCAACTTGGAAGTTTTGGATGGCTCCTAGGTGTCCTGTAGCAAGTGCAAAAAGTTTGTGTAGTTGTGTGGTGTAGGTTCCACTTCCTTAAGGTGACCTAGGAGGTTGAATAAAATCATAGCAGCCTCTCTTCGCATGTTTCCCCCAGTGGACCGAGTAGCTTGGGTAGGATTTTTTATTGATAATTATTGTAATTTGGAAAAGTTGCTACAAATTTGTCCTAACATTGGGAATTTTTATCAAGTTGTTAATGTGTATTTAGGTAGAAAACCAATAAGTAACAATGGAAGAAAATTTTATTAGAAGAAACAAAAGACACTATAATGAAATCCATATTAGAAGATAAATAAGATGCCATTATGGAAGCATAACTTGGCGTTAATAAGGAAGCCAAAAAAGAATTTATTTTTGATGCCATACGAGCAGAAAAATTAGGAGAAAAACTAGAAGTACAAATGGATGCAACAATGGAAGAAATAATGAAAGAAACAAATCTTGATGCTATTCCTGGTGATATTTTTGGCGCCCATGTGAAGATTCCATATTTCCTTAGGTTTAACGACACCAATTGAAGCCAGTTCATAGGCTCAAAAATACTAGATTTTGATGCTAATTTCGGTGATATTGGCATGTTTTGTTGTAGTGAAATTGGTTTTTTAAAGAATCAATAGATTCAATATGTCATTGTCATTACACAAGAGTGCATTCATTTGATTAAATCCCATAAAAGGAGGCTATTTTTCTTAAGTTGGATATGCATAAGGCCTATGATAGTGTCGATTGGGTGTTCCTCGGGTTGATATTACACAAAAATGGCCTATTTGTTATCATTGTGAATAGGATAATGTCTTGTGTCATGATAGTAAATTATGTTTTTTGAGTAATGGAGTTTTGTTTAATTTCTTCAAGGCACATAGGAGGCTGAGACAGGGTTGTCCCCTCTCTCCACTTTTGTTTTTGCTTTTGATTGATGGGTTGAGTAGGAAAATTTCCAAGGATAAGATTGATAATATATTTTTTGATATTCAGGTCACTAAGAAGGTAATTATTACTCATCTAATGTTTGTTGACAATGTACTTATCCTTGGACATGTATCCATTAGTCAGTGGAAACAACTTCTACACATCATCACAAAATTTGGGGATGCTTTTGCTCTTTATATGAATAGTAAAAAATCATTTCTCATCCATGCATCCAATTAGTAGGAGATCATATATGATATTTCACATTTATATGATGTTGGTACCACACCACTAGAAAAAGGATTCACCTATCTTGGATATATATTAAATCCAAATTTTTACCGTAATATGGGTTGGAAATGGATAATTAATAAATTTGAGCACCAGTTAACACTTTGGTCACGCATATGGCTATCAATGGGGGGAATATTGATACTCGTTCAGTCATTTATACATAATTTGTCAATGTATTGGATGCAGTTATTTATGCTTCGAAATATGGTCATACAAAAAATTGGTGCTATCATTTCCAAATGCTATCATTGCCAAATTTCTATGGCCCAGGGTGAGAGGAGGTAAAAAAATTGATTTGGTTTGCCTGGGTGACATTTCTAAGTCGATAGACCGTAGTGGATGGGGTATAAAAAAATTAAAAATATTCAGTTGGGATATGTTATCCAATAGTTTTTGGAGAGCCATTTATGGGTTAGGGATATGGAAAACAATTATTAAGGAAAAATACATGAAAAATCGTACCTTTGTGGAATGGTACAGGTGAAAGATGGTATCAAAAAATAATGGATCGTGCATTTGATATAGCTTTCTAAAGATAAAAAATGGATTATGGAAAATCTACAATGGGAGATCGGTACATGATCCACTATGCGAGTGGGGATTAATCCTATTCTGGGTATGAGCGACTCTACTATGCCTACGGTCTCGATCCGTCAACATCTACTAATAAGAGGAATAAGATATATAAGCCAAATTATGGATCATGATGTTTTACACCCTTTCCCAAAGTGCAAAGGGGATTTCGAACTAGACATTTCCAAAGAGGATGTTATGATTTAGCTAAGGTATATTAATCATTTACAATGGGTCGGGATCTATATAATCCATTAGGATGACATGCTTAGATGGAGAGGTAAGTTTATACAAGGCGATATCAAAGTAGTGGAGATGTACCAGATGATTTCTCCTTGCCTAAAGGCAAATGAGGCATCGTGTAAATTTAGGATAGTGTGGTCCCATTGCATGCCATTGAAATCATAATCTTTAGCTGGTTGATATGGATGAATAGGATCCTCACATGGGTGAACTTCTGTAGAATAGGATTTTTTGGCCATGGATTATGTTATCTGTGCAAAGGTGATTCCGAAGATACATTTCACTTACTCATTAAATGTCCCTTTACCATTGCAACATGGAATTGGGTTCTTCTTTGTCTTAATATTCATATGAGGTGGTACTAGATGTCGATGGATGAATGCATTGATCTATGGTTGTGTCAAGTTGGGGAATACAAGACTCTCTCCTTTTTAATTATTTGGGGTCTTTGGAAAGAAATAATGTCGTTATTTTTTAGGGAAGGGAAAATAACGTTGACTCGGTTTGTGGCCGTATTTGTGCCTCATACAAGGAGTATGGTCAAAATATACATAACGAAAGGCCTCAAAGATTCTTGAAGATCACACATTATGAACCATATATTGTATGATATTTTTATGGATCCACGCAACTGGTTTATAGTGGTTATGTCACACACATTAATGTCTTGGTGACTTTAAGGTATAAGTTCTACTGGAGTAGTGGCGATGGCACAAATTCAAGAATCGAGGTGATAGCGCTCTAGGGTTTGCTACATTGTGCAAGGAGGCTTGATATAGGATCAATCAACATATTAAGTGATTCTAGGGTGGTTATTGACCGAATAAGAGGAAAAGTTTCTTTTGCTCCACCACTAATGCAAAACTGGATGAGGAGGATAGCAATGTTGAAAGACACTTTCTAGTGGATATATTTTGATCACATATATTGGGAATTCAACTCTACTGCAGATTCCCTTTCCAAATGGGGTATCATGTCTCCTCCAAGTTGCATCTATTTTGATATTTTTAGAATGGGTGTGCACTGCTGGACATCATTTCCATGGCTTGAAATTTGGATTCGTATAGTCTCCTGGTGATGGTTCATTGTTTGTATACATCAACTAGTTGATGGATCAAAATGTTGGAGAGTACAGTTTTGTTGGGTGCACATATCCGCACAATGATTTATACATGCTCAAATTATTATCAGTTTTTCAGTTTTGCCTATACCATAGCATCAACCCATACCAGATGATCTACTGCATCCTCAAATGAGGTTCGTTCTATCTCTACTAGCTCACTAATTCAGAGCCATATAGCATGTGTACCGATCTGGTGACCTCTGCTTCCTGCGTTGTGATGTGGGTGCTCCCAGATTATCTCTAGCATCCTGCAATAATTTTTCAACTTATTTTTACTGCTTCCTTCCTTCCTTGGATCTATCTGCTTTAGTGATTGTCTCCACTCTATGCTCCTCTACTTGTAGTTGTACCACATATTCTTGAGGTTATTTTCTTGGAGTTAAAAGCTCTTGATCTGCATCCAAATGAAGCTCCATCTCAAAGGAACACTTCACTGCCTTCTCTTAATCAAACTTCACATCTCTACGAATAAATTTAATCTTGAAAGATGGAAAGTACACCCGATAGTTGTGAGGTGTATTAGTGTACCAAAAAAATATGCCCAACTCAATTGCCGACTTTAGATTTTTCCTTAATTCCTTGGAAACATGGAAATATATTGATGATCCAAAGATCCTGAAGTGTGACACATTTGGTTTCTTCCCTGAAAAAATATTCTTCTGGTGTACTCCTCCCAAGAATCCTATGAGAACTCCTGTTTAGCACATATAATGTTGTGTTGCATGCTTTGGCCCACAAGTGAATAGGTAGGCCATGGTCATGAAACATCGCCCGTGTTGCTCCCATAATACTTTTGTTCTTCCACTCAGCCACCCCATTCTGTTGTGGGTTATGCTATGTTTTCAACTCCCATCGAATGCCTTCCTTTGCACATAAACTTTTAAACTCATTCGACACATATTCACCATCGTTATTTCTCTAGAGAGCCTTCACTTTCATGCCAGTTTCTTTCTCAACAAGTGATTTAAATTCAAAAAAATGGGAAAATTTTTGGTATTTCTTCTGCATGAATAAAATCCATCACTTACATGAGAAATAATCTACAAATATAACATAATAGTTGTGCTTGGTTGTGGAGGCTATTAAGAAAGTTCCACACAGCTCAGAGTGGATCCTTTTAAGGATTGCATGCGCCCTGCTATCAGAGTGGACCAAGTTTGACCAAGTCAACATCTCTGCCATAGTGGGAGTGGATCACCTTGAAAGACAACGCAGTGTGAAAGGGGAAGAGATAATTTGGTGGAGGAAACCCTAATATTTTGGGGCCAAGGCAAGGAGGCTTTCATTTGTATAAAGGGAGGACAAGGCAACCATAGGAGGATATGTTATTGAGTATAGAATTTGGTCTGCATGACTATTTTCTATCTTCAGTTGTTTAACTGAGATTGCTGTGCTGCTTAGCATAAGGGATTTCCTATTCAGGAATCCTTCTCCCTTATTGAGAGGCCTCTTGAGGGATTTTACTTCATTCTCCAAATTTCAGGCTCAAGGCCAAGCCACCTCCTTCAGCTAAGGCGTTATTCCTGTGGCAGGAAACGTTGTGTTGCAGGGTGTTGCAGTGGAGGGTTCAATAACACCATTTCCTTGGCTCATCTTTCAGAGGAGGGAGCTTCTATTCCTCTGGGAAGTTAGTGAGTGAGATTCAAAAGATTATTGTAGATCTTTGGCATCATGCCAAGCACTTCCCATTACCTACAGCACAGTCCATAACCTTGACTGCGTTATTTCTGAGCATATTTGCAGTGGGGAATTGCTCCACTATTTTGGAGGGTGAGATCTTCAGGGATTGGATCAGCCTTTCACCTGAGAGATCCATTGGATGAGATTCATTCATCATATGCAACATCATCATATATCTTCATCCATTTCCAATTCTTGAGTTGCAGCTGCTACCCTGCAACTCCGGCATTTTGTATTTCTGCATATTTCAGCGAATCCTTCCAGGATTGTCTAGAAATTTCCTTTGGGAGTGTTTATCTTTGCTCCCCATATTGTATGAGCTATGTATTGATCTATCTATGTGTTTACATCTGCTAGAAGCAGTTTCTCCTTATAAAACTGCGCTATCATAGCCTTGTCTTTCCATATGTAGCAATGTATTTCATATTTCTTGTACATGTTCCTTGAAGGTTGGTTTGCCTAAGCTTGAGTGATCATTTCCTCAAGATCTTGTACACATTCTGCTGCTATACATTAATAAGATGGCTATGGGCTCTTATTATATTTTCTGAAGTTGTTGTATCACTGCTACTCCATTGGTGTGTTTACATATTGTTGTTGCTCCACATTTGGAATCTCTTAAGATATTCCCAATAGTGGAGAATTTCCCTATTTTGGGATATTATAGTGCTATCAAAGCATGATCTTTGGCTCAACCTGTGAGTTTCAGCCATAAGAAGATATAAGAGATCAAGATGATGAAGAGGATGAGCTTGTTTTCATCAGTTTTCAAATCTAGAAAGGACCTCTCTAAGGAGGTTAAGAAGATGGAAGAAGGAGAAGAGGAAGTTTTACACTAAAATTTGTCACCATGACATTTTAGTACTCCCTTGAATGTCTACAATATCAAAATTCCCAAAATCAAGCCTTGAAACTAAGAGAAAAGCTCATAAAAGCCTTAAAACTCTGGTACCGCACTTTCTCCTAGTTTTGCCTGCGGTCCCACACATTTTGGCTATAAATCCTGTGTAGCCAAGCACACTTTCTGCTTGTTAAAAGTGCAGACCCCTGTAAAAGCGCACTTTCTGCTTGTTAAAAGTGCGGACCCCTGTAAAATATTAGAAAAGGCGCAAGTAAAATATAGAAGCTCAGTTAAATTAATTTTTAGAAGCTTCTAGAAACATTCCTGCGATGGAAGGTACGCTCCTTACATGTTCATGCATCCCATCCAATAAGGAGCTAACCCCTTGATGTAAGGAACTAATCCCTTTGAAGGAGGACTCTATCCTTTCTTGTATGGAGTTGTAACCTCCTCTTCTCCACTATAAAAAGAGGCATAAGGCAGACTCAAAGGGTTACCATGGATGAATTGAAATTTTAGTATTGTTGGAGGCAAAGTGTTGTTGAAACTTAGACCCTTTTAGCTGAGATTTCATGTGGGAAGGATCACATACCTATATGTATCACGGTTGGAAGAGTGCAAGGCTGATCTGAGTAAAGGAAACGTTTGCTCTGGACCCCAGGAAGACCTATACAACATCAAGCCGAACATGGTTGTAAGGCTCTTCTTTATTTAAGTTAATACAAATAAATCTGTTTTTCTCAATAAGTTGTCAATTGATTTGTTTATTTTATGGATTCATTGATCACCATAATGGATATGATTTATGAATATATGCTATACAAGTGCTATTTGATGTTTGTTTGCTTATGATTGCAGATCTTCAAAGATAACTCTTTCGGGCGACTGAAAGACTACTACTACAAATCAGCTTTGGATCAAAGGTAAGATCGTTAAACCTTTATAGCATTTAATTATGAATCACAATATATCTAGAGAAAGATAGTTTTGTTTGTCCGTTTGTTGCTAGCTATTCGTAGGACACTTGGGAGGTCTGTCTTGTCCGCAAGAACGACTTATCCGTCCAACAAAATGGCGACCCCGCTGGGGAAGGATTTGAGCTTTAATTTCTTTTACTTTTGATTTATGAACTTATGTTTCCTGATTTTAATTGATTTATATTAGCTTGGGTAGTTAATACCTGTAGAATCCTTGAGAACTTTTTGAGAACTTTTTTGTTTTTTCTCTTGTTTTCTTGTGTCCGCTTTTTTCCTTTTGAGACAGTGCGGGTAGTTCCGCATTTTTCCTGTACCCACAGTGCGGGACCGCACTGGATTGCACTAAATATTGCGGACCCTGTCAAAATTTTGAAAAATATTAAAATCTTCTTTTCTGGATTAGTTTTTTAGGTTCTCAGTGATTACCCAGCCCTGTATCTTTTATCAGAAAGCCTTGGTTAAGATTTTGTTTCAGCATTTTATTTTGGATTGATTTTTTGAAAGATTTGCATGTTATAATGATTTTTGCTTTGTCTTACATCTCGCTCAAAGATTAGAAACCTTGGTATTCCTTTAGATAATTGGTATTCTCTTGTTTTCTTACTGAGTCTGACATCATAGCAAAAAACAATTTATTAGTTTTAGATCCTATTTCTCTCATTTGCAAATCATTTAAACTTTTGTTAATAAGTTTGGAATTTCACGTAAAAAACGAAAATTGGATGTTTTTTCGAGTTCTTTCTGATTCAAGAAAAGAATTTCTTAGTTAGATCACAAGCTAAGACATCCTTAAAATATTTGAATTTTTAATTCAGAATTAGTCTTAGAATTTTTAGATCTCAAAATAGTGTTTTTAGCTTTGAGTGCTTTTCTAGAAATTGTAGTGTCTTTTGAAGAAAAAACTTAGTTTGCAGTTTCGATCTTGAAAAAAAGGGATTTTTATTGAGCATAGATAATTTTGAGTTCTCATTGAAATTAGATTTCTTTTCATTTATTCTTGTTTAAAGGAAAGATTTGTTTTTGAAATATTGCATTTCTCAACTCTTCCTTTAGCTAGAATTCATTGAAATAAAACGGATTGTTTCTCATTATAAATGCATTTTTTAGTATGATTTGAGTCAGGTCACTTCATATCATCAGTTTCACTTTCGCACCTATTGTCTTAAGAAACAACCTTATAAAATCAACAATTAAATTAAAATTAACTTAGTAAATTTTATATTTCTAAGGCTCTTTTCACCAATATAGCTTAGGCTAGTGTCTTGGAGTAGGGAGTAATTAACTCTCCAAGACAATTAAAACAAACAAGTAGTTAATCTTGCGGTAGGAAAAAATCCAATAGTCGCTTGTATGCTCTGGGAAGCTCCTCTTAAAGGAGTCAAGCACGAGGTCATATCTGAACCAGTGGGATAATCAATTCTATCTCATTGGGAACAATAGAATATTTGCGTGTATTAATAACGATAAACCTCGGATATACCATTGTCTAGGAGCCTGGGGTCACTTGTCGGTATACCTCGGATTATGTCAAGGAGCCTTCAAGGGGATTGAGCTTTTTTACTCTGCCCTTGCACGTATGTCGGACTGTAGACTGTTCCCCCAGGTATATTAGTTCCTGTTGGTAACCATAGTGACCATAATCTTACAATTTTTTCTTAAGGTGACGGTGGTGGAAAGATCCCACTATACCTGGAGCAGACGTCGACTAGACTCACTTGGACTCTCCGGAGGGTTATCTTCACTCGAGATGGTTTAAGTGGAGAAACTTGCACTAGTCTGTTTCATTAAGTAGTTTGTCGGGGTAACTGTTCCAACCGTGCTTTCTGCATTAAATACCATGACGTTGGATTTCATCACCAACTAGTGTTTTTAGTGTGGGAAGTTATTGTTTGTGTGTGGTTTGATCTCCTAGATTTTTAAGTGTGTGATTCATTTGTTTGTTTCCTTAGTGACTCTAGGAGTTTTCTTTGAAATTTTCATTTGATTGCGTGTGATTAATAAGTTTTAATTGTGGCTAAATTACTGAGACAATCACGCAGACTTCAGGGGAAGCCTCCTGAATATACACCAAGTCAACTTGAAGGGCTGCGAGCTCTAGTATTGCCTACTGATAGTAGAATTGGATCAACAGAAGTAGGAGAGTCATCTATAGTTTTTCATCCTGATTATCAACTGCAAACAACAGAGCATATTCAAGAGTCGATTTCAGTTTCCGATATTATTGGTAGTATTTCTCCTTCCAGTGATTTCGCTGAAGAACTTAAAATTTCTGAACCTGACACTGAACCTGTTGTTTTGGAACCATCTTCAGGATTTGTTACTCCAACTTCTAGTGATCCTGGTTCACCTAGGGTAAGACATATTATTACTGAAAATCTTCCTTCTGACCTCATTTCCACTGAAGAAATCGTCGGTCCAGACGAAGAAGTAACTCTTCTCGAAACCCAACAGACTTTGAATCTTAGGGAGCGTGAATCTATATTCTACAGTCCTTTTAGAAGTGACGCTTGGTATTTGTCATTGACAGATTTTTTTAGAGAACCCGGGTCTTAGTTTTTCACCACCATGAATTCCTTTTCATCCTACACCAAGTGATCCAGGTGGATATCGGTGGCCTCCCACCTATTCCATTTGGACTCACAGCAGCAATTCTTTCAGTTTTTCAGCTTCAGCACAACTTACTATTTATAGCAGGTTTTCGGGTCCTGCACACCCGGAGCCGTTTTGGGGCATTAATAATCCAGGTGGATATTGGTGGCCACCCAGCGAGTCCATTTGAACCCCGACCATCAGTTCTTTCAATTGCATTCATTATTTTATTAATAAAATGAAGCATTATTTCCGCTGCATCTCTGTATCTATGGTTATATTCGTATTCTATTGCGTTCCTGCATAAAATCCGGATCACCAAGGGGTTATTATCCTTCATCAATCATGTCAAGTGAGTCATATATGTTTTCCCAATCACCAGAAACATTTTTATACGGTGGTCCTTCTATTCCTTCGGGGTACTAGTCACTCTCTGGTACTTTCTCAGGAGAAACTCCTCGACCAACTGAACAAGTATTATCAACTGGTACGAATGGAATTAAAACTGAAACGTCGAACGCAAAGCAAATTTTTATGATGTCTGGTAATATTCCAAATCCTCAACCTCAAGGTAGTCAGTTACCACCTGGGGGGCAACTTTAGGGTAGTCAGTTACTGCCTAGGGGGAAACCA
Source organism: Pinus albicaulis (assembly GCA_034641835.2). Classification (NCBI taxonomy): domain Eukaryota; kingdom Viridiplantae; phylum Streptophyta; class Pinopsida; order Pinales; family Pinaceae; genus Pinus; species Pinus albicaulis. The sequence goes on from CM076584.1 coordinate 709,071,851, forward strand.
CAGGGTAGTCAGTTACCGCCTGGGGGGCAACCTCAAGGTAGTTAGTTACCGCTTGGGGGGCAGCCTCAAGGTAATTTTATACCAGGAAAAACTATAGGACAATATTATTTACCTGGATAACAACCTCAAGGATAGTACATACCCCAAGGTCAAGCCTAGACTCAGTATATTCCTCAGGGTCCTTATCAACCCCAGATTTAGTACATGCCTCAGGGTTATCAACCTCAAGGTCAGTACCCAACTCAAGGTTTCCAACCGCCTTCCAATCAATCATTTTTACAAGGAGCTGGAAATTTACCACGTAATTATCAACCCTACGTTCAACCAAGCTATGGTCCTTCATATGTACAACCTTCTACGGGTCAATACGCCGTAATGAACATGGTGTGGAATCCATTGCAAATTCAACAGACTATGAAACCTAATGTGCAGTTACCTAATCAACCTGGACAGCCTTTAGTTTCTGGTCCAACCCAGCAACCTGTTCAGCCTATTGTTCAAAACCCTGAACTTGGTTCTATTCAGCAGCCTGGGCCCAATATACCTCAGACTCCACCTCAAACTGCTGCAACTACTACAACCTCTGTTCAACCTACAACACCTATTTCTGGAGTATCTGTAGCCCCGGTTTCTTCTATCCTTGCATCAGTGCCAATTCCTCAAGCTTCTGTACCACAGTCAGGACCTACAAGTCAGACTACGGCCCAGATGCCTATGGGATAAGCTGGTACAAGTACGGTTATCTCTAGTCAAACTCAGTTTACTTATCAACCGTACCAGGGACAGTATCAAATTGGTCAAGCTACACAAAATCCAGCGTATCAGTATCAGCCGTACCCTGGGTGTACTTATCAAATACCTCAACAACCCCAGTATGGTCCGGTTAATCCTGGTTACCTAGGAGGTTACACGATTCAAAATGCACATCCGATTCCAATATATCCTGGCTATCCTCCTCCTGGCACTGGTTTGATCACTCCAGGTTATCAAGACCCTAGCCATCGGTTACCATTCATTGCAACTTTAGATTTTCCAGATCTGTCGTGCCTTATGAACGATCCCATTTTTTATCTTCCATATTAGCCACCGATGCCTAACAAGTTGCCCAATGATATTCTGAAATTTGAAGGTGAGTCAGGAGAAGACCCATCTAATCACGTTATGACTTATCACCTCTAGTGTGCATCCAATTTGCTAATCGATGATTCTATTCGATTACGTATTTTTCAGAGAACTCTCATTGGTCCAGCTGAAAAATGGTACATTGAGTTACCACGTGGCTCTTTTAATAATTTTAACACATTAGCTATAGCTTTCTTAACCCATTTTCAATTTCCTGTCAGATACGACAATGGCACAGAATTGTTGACTTCATTAAAGCAGTCTACGTCTACGTACATATCTGATCACATTCATGAATGGAGACGTAGAAGGCATTTAGTGAAAGTATTTATTCCTGATAAAATTTTAGTTGAATGGTTTATTAAATCGTTATTGCCCAAAATTACTGAAGATGTGGCCAAAGGAGGCGTTGTTACGGAAGAACAAGTTTTTGCTCAAGCTCAGTATCTTGACCTTGTTTATACTCAGTCAAGTACTTTGTACGATAAAATCCTCGATTTACCAAGACCTGGTCAGTTAACTGCAACTCCTTCTGACTCTCATGCCACTGATGGTGTAATTGGTTCTGTTAGTACTGGTAAGAGTAAGAAGAAGTCTTCCAAGACTATTTCTCCTATCATCACTTTACCCGATTCACCCAAAGGAGATTCTTCCCTAGAAACTTCTACCGATATCCATGTTGTAGAGACATCTACGACCAAATCTAAAAACGGTGGTAAGAAGAAAGGTAAGAAGAAAAAGAAGAAATCTTCAAAAGAGAAAACTGATACAACTGAACCAACTAACGAAAAATGCAAACCTCGATATCCTTGTCTCATCTGTGACCAGGATCATTTTACGAAAGAATGCCCACATAGAGCCAAGGTAGCAAAATTCTTTAAGGGTTCGCCTATACCTGCTGTCTTGAAGGATCCTTTTCCCACTCAAGATATTAACATGATTGGATCTTCCTCCAATCCGGTTGAGGTTATTTTCATGGTTGCGACGCGATCACAAGATTACGGTAGTAAAAATACTAGTAAAGAAGCATAAACATCCAATTATGCATCGAATACATCTCCCTCAGTTTCTGATCCATTACAGATCGAGAAACAAAATCCTGACTTAGTGATTAAACCACCTACAAAAGGTGTACTTCGTAAATCAGCTTTTAATCCACATGTGAGAGCTGCTCAGAATTACAATATTGTTGAAGATTTGGCAATTTCCCCTTCAGCAATGTCGGCTTTGGAAGTATTGCAATCATGCCCTTACCAAAGAAAATTAATTTTGTCAGCCTTAGGAGCTGTAGATCTCCAGGATTCGAACCTCATGATCTTCGATTTAGAAAATTTTACACCGCGCCTACATCATCAAATGGCTTTTCAGATTCCGGTAATAGTAAAAAACAAGCGTATCTTTCGTACTGTTGTTGATGAAGGGGCTTCTACATGTATAATGTCGATAAAATGTTGGAAATCACATGGTTCTCCAACAATCAACCAATCACAAACTATTCTCAAAGCGTTTGATGGAAGAGGTTTTCAGCCATATGGTATTTTACAAGATCTACCAATAGAGGTCAAAGGCAAAACAGTTAATCTAGATGTGGAAGTGGTTGATGCCCCTCTGGATTATAACCTTCTCCTGGGTCGCAGTTGGTCTTACGCTATGACTGCTATTGTATCATTGATATTTCATCTCATCATGTTTCCTCATAAATGAAAGATCGTTAAGATAGATCAGCTCTAATATTATTCATCCGACCCAGTCTCTACTGATAGTGTCCAACATATCGGAAAATCGGCTATCCCTTATAAGGATGTTGGAGTAGGTTTGATTAAAGATTCAGCTTTACTGGGAACTTTTTCCCTGCCTCCTCCTAACGTACAAACTCCTATTGCTAATATCAATATGATTACATCAAGTACTATTTCCTTTGATGATCCTTGGATAGTACCTTTAGAATCAAAATTGGATTCTTTCGAAGGCCCGATGCCTTTGAGTCCTTTTGAACTAGCATATCAGCAAGTATAGTCATTTTCTGATACCCTTTCAACCAAATTTGACACAGTGAATGTGATCAATCAGGAGTCATTTTAAATATCGAGTTTAGCTTCGACACCAATTTCGGATCCTTCTCAACAAGTTTTCCATACTGATGAGCATATTCGTGAATTCTTGTCGGTAGATGAGTTACCATGGGAAGATCTACACCATAGGTCTTCATTTTTACCTGATCTCCATCATTTTGAAAATGTTTTTTCCTCCATTTTTACCACTGATTGGGCCAAAGAACCTCAAAATCCTCTCTCCAATTCTGATTCTGAATTGAATTTAGAAAATATTTCTACGACGGTTCCTCTTGACATTTCAGTAAAACCTGGAATTGTTGAAAACAATCACATAGGTGCTTCTTGTACGCCCGAAGAAATTCAAGCATATAAGGCCCTGTTTCAGGAATTCCGCGACATCTTTGCCTGGTCATATGAAGAAATGCCAGGAATCGATCCTTCAGTCGTTGTACATGAAATTAAGACATACCCAGATGCCAAACCAGTCAGACAGAAATTACGTAGGATTCATCCAAGAAAAGCTGCCACTATCAAAGCAGAAGTTGAAAAATCACTTCGTGCAGGTTTTATTTATCCAATCCCATTAATGGACTGGGTATCTAATATTGTTCCGGTCAATAAAAAACAAGGAATAATAAGATTATGTATCGACTATAGGGATATAAATCGGGCTTGTCCTAAAGACAATTATCCAACCCCTTATATCGATCAAATTATCGACGATTGTGCTGGAAGTGAAATGTTCTCATTCATTGATGGATTTTCCAGCTACAATCAAATAAACATACTCCCTGCAGATCAACCTAAAACAACTTTCATTTGTCCATGGGGAACTTTTTCTTATCGCAAATTACCTTTTGGCCTTAAGAACGTTGGCGCCACTTTTCAAAGGGCCATGTCTTATGCATTTCATGACATTAAGCATATTGTGCAACCCTACCTCGATGATTTTTCTGCTCATTATGCACGCAGAGTAGATCATATTACTCATTTACGAGCCATTTTTATGCGATGTAGGCACTATAAGATTCGTTTGAATCCTCACAAATGTTTTTTTTGCGTAGAATCTAGACGATTATTGGGATTTATTGTCTCAAAGGCAGGCATTTGTGTCGAACCATCGAAGGTTGAGGCAATCATCAATTTTACCTCCTCCTTCTACTCTTCGCGAACTCCAAAGTTTACAAGGGAAAGAAAACTTTTTACGTCGATTCATTCCTAACTACGCCGAGTTAACCAAAGGTTTCACTAGGTTTTTGAAACAGAACATTCCATTCTTTTGGGATGAGGTCGTTGATCGATCTTTTGATGCTTTGAAAAACACATTGACCCATGCACCGTTACTGCATCCTCCCAAATACAACCAAGATTACTTTTTGTACCTCGCCACTTCCGATTCCACGATAGGGATGGTTTTAGTTCAGGAATATGAATTCCATAATGAACATGTGATTTACTATCTTAGTCAAAATTTTCATCCGACTAAGATCAAATACTCACATGTGGAGAAATGACCTTGGCAGTTGTTCAAGTTGTCCAACGTTTTCGTCACTACATACTTTTACGCAAAATGACAGTGATCTCTGATTGCAACCCTATGATGTACATCTTGACCAAAAAATTTCTAGGGGGAAAATAGTCCAAAAGGATTGTTATCCTGTAGGAGTTTGATTTGGAGTTTGAAAAGTCCAAATCCAAGAAATCATTGATATTTGCTGAACTTATGTGTGATTTCCCATGTACTGATACAGAAACTGTGGTGGAACAACCAATCGCGGATGAATCCTTGTTTCTCATTAGTACCATTGATCCATGGTATGGAGATATCATAGTATATCTTCAAACCCAATCTTTTCAACCTAAAATTTCACGGTCACAATGACGAAAAATTCGTTTCCAGTCTCAACAATATCACATTGTTGGCGACACACTTTGCCGTCGTGGTGCAGACTCGGTTTTTCGACGTTGTCTAACTCATGATGAAGCCAAAAAGGTTTTAAATGATTGTCACTCTGAAGCATGTGGCGGTCATATGTCTGGGTATTCCATAGCCCAAAATATATTACGTGCAAGGTATTTCTGGCCGTCTATGTTTAAAGATTGTATTTACGCAGTCCAAAAATGTCATAATTGTCAAATATTCGATCGAAATATGTGTGCACCACCTGCTCCTCTTCACCCCATAATTGCCATCGGTCCTTTTGCAAAATGGGGCATCGATTTCATTACATGTAACCCTCACTCGGCCGGGGGGCATGAGTACATTATTCTAGCAGTAGACTATTTTACCAAATGGGCCGAGGCGATGCCTACATTTGCGATAGATGGAAAAATTGCAGCTACTATCGTATTCAATCATGTGATTGCTAGTTTTGGTGTACCCCAAGCGATAATTACTGATCACGGGAGCCATTTTCGAAATATCATGATGACCGAGTTAACAGACCAGCTTGGCCTACGCCATGACAGTTCTACACCATATTATCCACAGGCCAATGGTTTAGTTGAAGCAATTAATAAATTTTTAGTCACCATGATCAAACAAATCATTGGAATTCATAAGTCGAATTGGCATACCATGCTCTTTTCAACACTTTGGGCATATCGAACCTTAGCAAAAACATCGACAGGTTTTACTCCTTTTCAACTGGTCTATGGTTTAGAAGTGGTATTACCTATTGAATGCGATATAATGTCACTCAAACTAGCCATAGAGTTATTACCAGACACTTCTGAAGAGGAGAAACATTTTTTATACTTGGCTCAATTAGATGAGAATCGGCACACCGCTGCATTAGCTACCGAGGCTCATGCGAAAAGAATGAAAACTTAGTATGATAGAAGTGTTACCCCTCGTATTTTTTCAGAAGGAGACCTAGTTTTGATTTATAATCAAGCCAACGATAAACTAGGGGCTGGGAAATTTGAACCCATGTGGCATGGTCCTTACATTGTCAAGCGACAACTTGCAAAAGGGGCCTATGAGTTGATTGATTTTGACGAGGTCTTTTTGGGTAAACCCAGAAATGGACTTTATCTGAAGAGATATTACGCTTGACTTTGTGTGGAGATCTTCTTTATATATTAGTTACTTTTTAGCTGGTGTGCTATAGATTAGAAACGTGTGCCTAGCGTAAGTGTGCTCTTACTATTATTCCCGATTATCTGGATATTTTTGATATCACAGATGTCGACATCCTTTCAAATGTATATTGGTTTTTCAGATGGCACTTGTCGTAGTACACAGAACATCTCTTCTGCAGCTTAGGTTATTTACTCACCCACTGACGAGTTAGTATCAATGCATGGGGTAAGTCTCGGTCAAACGACGAACAATATTGCCGAATATAGTGCAGTTATTGAATTATTATCGGAATCCATTTCATTTGGAATTCGGAGTTTGATCGTTAAGTTAGATTCTGAACTCATTATATTACAACTAAATCGAGTATATGCCATTATAAATCTAGTATTATTAAGATTATTTTTGAGGGTTCGTCTCTTGGAACAAGAATTCGATTATATTGAATATCAACACATTTCAAGAAATTTAAATACATTAGCAGATGAAATTTCTTCTAATGTTATAAATAGACATTTACGATAACAAAGTAACAAATCAACATTCCATAACATGATTGAACAGGTAAACTGAAATAATAATATATCATAGTATAAATTTAGTGTTCAAAAAAAAATATACATCGTCTTCGATCATAGGCTCAAAACGCCTTATGATCGGAAAAAAGTGATACAAAAATGAGTCTAAAAATTCAATCAGCCACTATCCATGGTGATGATCACAATAATACACCACCGCTCGTGCCACCCTATTCAAAAACCTTCTGAATGGACCAGGAACACCTATGACATATCTATGTAGATGGAGCGAGATATCATCTATAGTAGTCTCAGGAATATCTATAGTGAGCCGCTCCAGATGGTGCTCTAAGTCAGTCAAGATCTCTGCAGTCTGATCCTATGGGGGTGGTGATGCTGCTGCTGCGTCCCTTTGCCTCCGGTCAAAGGGGCGAAGAATGGCTGGTCGAGTTGGACCCACATCTACATTTGAAAATTTTTGTTATCAGTTTTGGATGATTAAAAAACAAAATAAAAATTAGAAATTAGAACATTTCAAAAAAGTTTTTTTACCTGACTCATATCACTGAGCTCTTGGAGGAAGGGGTATCTCCTGGTCGCCACGAAAGTCCATGCCAGCATAAGGAAAATCCTCTATAACAAAAATTTGGCGTTCCAGCCAACGAAAATATGTAGAGGGAAATCTCACAATCTCCCCACCCCCACTGTGGCGGGCCATCAAAGCAACCCAACAAACCATCCTAGGCTCTCGAGGCCGACCAGCATCGACAGGAATGTGTTGCGGGGCTAACATGGGGATCCTCTCTAGAGAAAAGGTGACTACAATGGACCCATATCCAAAGTTGTTTAGCTTCCCATTATTTTCTCTCATAAGTTGGCCTTTCACATTTGCTAACACTGCCTTGCACTAGTTGTATATGGTGCCTCAAAAGCAATCTACTGCTATGCGCATCGAAGAACCAATGGCTACATGCAAAGCTGCACTTCCGCACATCTTGACAACGACAAAAGCGATCACTTTCAGATCTAGATGGATGATAGTTTTTATGTCAATCCGTTTGTCCCGAGGATTGGCCTCATCGTTGCAAAACTCTAATTGTAGGCTGGTGAGAGACTAGCCACCTGGCCTAGCCCCAAATAGAGATAATGGTTCGCCTCTCCTGGACATCCCATTTACTTACCAGCCAAGTAAGAAGATCCACTTGAGCTCTCATGCCACTGATAGCCCAAAATTTATAAAGCCCGCATGCTCTTAAAGCTTGAAAAGTAGGTTGATGATTTATCACTGCTTCATCTACCTCTTCGTGCTCCCGTTCTTGCCAAATAAGCATTGTAGATATCCTACAACAAGTAAAATGAAGGATTAGAATCATTTTCAAGAAAAAAAATTGGGTGATTTAGGAAGAAAATATGATTTTTTAATTTTCCACGGCGCCTCCGCACTTTACGCTCAGGGACAGTGCGTAGATACGCACGTGCTCTGTGTTAAAAGTGCGGGGCCCCACCATTTTTCTTTATAGAAAATTTTCGGGGTCTGCAGGTACCTAATGCATTAGGTGTGGACCCCTAAGGGCGAATTTTTCGGCATATTTTCCTCCCAAAAATGAAATTATGACCCAAAATTAAAAAATTGAATGGATGAAATGCAAGATAAGGAGGTTTTGTATTACCTGAAACAGACAGTTTTTGAATCTGACGGTCAGTTTGCCCAGAATCTTCTCCGAAGCGTTTTTTGCCCAGAGCTCTAAAAATTTCACTCCAATTTCAAACAGTAAAAATGAACTTGAAAAACTCCTTTTTATAAGTTTTTTCGAATAGATTAATTTTAAATTTGTTTATTTTTCACTTTAAAAAACAGTTTTTCAAAATATTTTTATTATTGAAACAGGTATGTTTAATTTTTTGAGTTTTTGTGCAGAATAACGAACTTTTCAGGAAAAATGGTAATTTTTGACGAAGAGTAAACTTCTATCACTTTTTCAGGCTCTGTAAATTTTACGAAAAGCGAAACCATGGAGTCATCTTTTAAGCCCTTTTTCAGACTCTCTAAAAATGAAAAGATCGCCGAGTACTTGATTATTCGAACTCGTTAAAGTAAATGAACGGTCATCCCTTCAGTATAAGTTTATCCCTTTTTCGGACTGAAATGGACTATTTACGAAAAAGGTATACGTTCATTAATCATGGTCAATAGAGTTCTCTCTTGCATTATTTTATCCTTTTTCGGGCCTGAGAGACTAAATTTACGAAAAAGAACACCCATGGAGTTTTCTTAATTTTTTCTTCTAACTCCCTAAAAATGAAAAACACCGAGTTTCTCCTATACTGGACTCGTTAAAATTTAACAGTAAATGACCTGTCGATTACAAAAAGGAACGGACCACTCCTTCTTAGGGTTCAAATTTAAACTAATTTGGACTCATCTGAAGAATGAGCTTATAAACAAGCAAATGCTATCCTCCTCAAGCTTGTAAAAAATAAAGAGGTACTTGCCAGAAATGGTGGGGGAAAAGAGAGAAAAATAGATTCGTTTGTTACGCTTTGATTTGTAAAAGCATTACACCACTATTGAACACGACACTTTTTTTCGCACTTCTATCTGGGTTGGGAAATCCTTTGCCTATCAATTAATCAAACCACATTGAAAGTCTTCAGCCGGTTTCTAGGTATTAGCTAGGGCAACTGTCACCAAACCATCTGCAGTGTCGTTATGTGTTCAACAGGATAGTCAGACAAACCATTCATTTGCAAACACTTGTCTCCATTCACGTTGACCATCCCTGAGTCAGTCCTTGCAAAAACTTTCTTCAAAAATTGATCTATGGTTTCGTGTCATGAGCTTGCTTACTACGGATCACTTTCTATCGACGACAGCTCATCATATAGGAAGTTGATCTAGAATCCGTCAGTACCTTGGAATCTACATGCCTTAATGGCAGGTTTCTCGCCTTCGACAACAAGTTACATCATTGACCTTCAATAGAACGATTCTGTGAAATGTTCGACTTCAGATCACATATTCGCATTTTGTGGATTGTACTGAGTACTTTGAGAGCCATTTTCATTATTGGTGGTTTCTCTCACACGTGTTAACAGTCCACATCATTAACTGGTAATCAAGTGGTTTCTACCATGTTCGACTTCAACACATTTAATCGCACGGATAGAATCGTACTAGTTTGGGAAGCAGAAATCAAGACCCTGGATCTAGTTTCCACCATCCAGGCTGCGAGGAGTTTTATTATTCATTATGTAGTAGACGATTCATTACATATGGTTGTGTCCATGCTGTGTCTACATGATTGATGTGATATTAAAATCATTTCTATATCAGAACAAGTTTAGTTAGTTTTGTATCTGAGTATGGGAATGCCTACCTCAACGATGATATATATATGTGTGTGTGCGTGTTGCATTGAATGTTTTTACAGGATTTCGACTGGGGTGTCCACAGGCTAATCCTTGAAATGATAAATCACATCACTCTTCGAATATTTTCAGAATTCGCACTTTAGGGGGAAATTTGTTACACTAAAATTTTTCACCATGACATTTTAGTACTCCCTTGAAAGTCTACAATATAAAATTTCCCAAAATCATGCCTTGAAACTAAGAGAAAAGCTCATAAAAGCCTTAAAACTCTGGTACCGCACTTTCTCCTAGTTTTGCCTACGGTCCCGCACTTTTTGGCTATAAATCCTGCGTAGCCAAGTGCATTTTCTACTTGTTAAAAGCGCGGACCCCTGTAAAAGCGCACTTTCTGCTTGTTAAAAGTGTGGACCCCTGTAAAAGATTAGAAAAGGCGCAAGTAAAATCTAGAAGCTCAGTTAAAGTCATTTTTAGAAGCTTCTAGAAACATTCCTGCGGTGGAAAGTACGCTCCTTTCATGTTCATGCATCCCATCCAATAAGGAGCTAACCCCTTGATGTAAGGAACTAATATCTTTGAAGGAGGACTCTATCCCTTCTTGTATGGAGTTGTAACCTCCTCTTCTCCACTGTAAAAAGAGGCATAGGGTAGCCTCAAGGGGTTACCATGGATGAATTGAAATTTTAGTATTGTTGGAAGCGAAGTGCTGTTGAAACTTAGACCCTTTTAGCTGAGATTTCATGTGGGAAGGATCACATACCTGTATGTATCTCAGTTGGAAGAGTGCAAGGCTGATCTGAGTAAAGGAAACACCTACTCTGGACCCCGGGAAGACCTGTACAACATCAAGGCAGACACGGTCGTAAGGCTCTTCCTTATTTAAGTTAATACAAATAAATCCATTTTTCTCAATAAGCTATCAATTGATTTGTTTATTTTATGGATTCCTTGATCACCATAATGGATATGATTTATGAATATATGCTATACAGGTGCTATTTGATGTTTTTTTGCTTGTGATTGCAGATCTTCAAATATAACTCTTTCGGGCAACTGAAAGACTACTACTACAAACAAGCGTTGGATCAAAGGTAAGATCATTAAAACTTTATAGCATTTAATTATGAATCGCAATATATCTAGAGAAAGATAGTTTTGTTTTTCCATTTGTTGCTAGTTGTCCGTAGGACACTTGGGAGGTCTGTCTTGTCCGCAAGAACAACTTATCCGTCCAACAGGAAGGAACATGCACTTCCTACTCTCAAATAGAAGAAGACATGAAGCATGAAGAACACTTGGAATCTTAAGTTCTAATTGAATATCTTGCTGAATACCGAACTAAACTGAGAGCCTTCAAAGAGACTCTAGCTTTACCACAATTTATTCAGCCTAAGGAAGAGAGAAGACCCCACAGCCATGGGATGATGAGAGGCAATATATTTCTATTGTCCACTTTTGATGGATCACTCACACGTGCAGCAGAGACTTGGGTGATGAAGCTAGAGGCTGTATTCCTGCTACATCCTGTAGTAGATAGAAAGGTTGTAGAAATTGTAGCGCTGCACCTTGAAGGTGAAGCAAATAATTGGTGGTTCAGCCATCTGAGCCATGCAAGGGTTTCTACTCTTGCGTAGTTTTCTCAAAGGATTATCAGGAGATTTGGAAAAAGGAGGGAGGAGCCCTCACCTCCAGTTGAGGAGGCATGTACCAGCGCTGTTGTAGCCATGGAGGAGCAGCCTTCATCTTCAGCAGTTTTGGAAGCCAACACATATGAAGAGGAGACTCTTGCAGCCCTGCAAGGAGCTTCAAAATTTCACCAAGGTATGCTTAAATGTCCATCTCTTGTCATTTCAACAAAAATTATGGATGGGTCCACATCACTACATACTATTGACTTAGAGCAGCAGAATTTCACTACGCTGTACAAGAGAAGTGATGAAGAAAAGAGGAATCATTCCTCATGGGAGCATTCAGAGGGCAGCTTCATTCAGGAAGCCATGAGTGGAGCAATAAGAAGGAGTAGAAATCTGGAAATAAGAAACTCTTTCTCCTCTCTAGAAGACACTCTCTCAATGAGCATTCCACAGCTCAAAGAGAGACTTCTACTTGTAGCAGATCCAAGGCCTCTTTGGTTTTGGAAGGCTATGCATGAGGAGGAGATCTCATGGAGAGATTTCATTGGAGGTGCACTTCAACACATCATGGAGTACAAATTTCTTCAACAGTTTGAGGAGGTTCTTCCCTTCTCACACATGGATATTTATGGATTCAAGGAGGAGCAGATAGATGATGGAGGACATATTAGGATGGATAAAATATCTCATGCTTGTGTTGGACATTCCTTGAGCATGAGAGATATGGATGGAGAGCAAGAAGCTGGTGAGCTACTTGCAAATTTATGATACCAGGAAGTAGGAGGCTTGGCTGCATTGGCTACTCTTGAAGGAGTTTGGCCATCACTTGGCATATGATATTTCTAAGGGTAAGAGGATGGAGAAGATGTGGAAAGATGCTTGCATCATTGAGCATCAAATATTATGGATGCATGGTGCTGATGTGACATTCATATCATTCATTATGTCTTCATCACATGTCTTGTATGAGAAAGCAGCAAACACTTTTGTTGCTTGGGTTGTACTTGCATTAAAGAACTTTTGAGGTCTAAAATAGGCCTCCTAAGAAAAATGTACAACCAAAATAAACTTTATAAGAACCAATAGGATTCAAGATGATGATGTCAACCATGGGGGATGATTCACCATTTTTGGGATAAAAAGGTAAAAATATTAAAAAATAATAAAATTACTTTTTCAACTTATCTACCTAAGGTTTTACTCAAATTTCAAGCAGGAGTACTCATTGGATGAAAAATTTAATTTCTCATCTAAAGAGTACCCATGTTGCATACTTTTGATGGGCCCTACTACACGAAAAATAAGAAATACATGAAAAAGCATGATTGCAATCACGTTTTTAATGTATTTATCATTTTCTGTGTATCTGGGTCCATCGAAAGTATGCAACATGGGTACTCCTTGGATGAGGAATCAAATTATGCATGCAATGAGTGTTCTCGCTTGAAATTTGAGTAAACCAATAGGGAGATAAGTTGAAAATACGAGTTGAAAAAGTAGTTTTTTCTTTTTTCTGTCCAACATTTGATGATGTAATCAAATATTATTTTATTATTTCCATTATTATTTTATAATTTCCTTTGGAGGCCCATTTTAGACCTCAAAATTCCCCTAATGAGAGAGCAAGGACAGATTTTCTCTCACATGTTGTATGACGTTGGGGGAGTAGGAGATGGCACTATCATGGTGCAAAGAGGCTACTCCTTGGACTTTGATGATCAGGAAGTACTTCCATTTTGGGAGGAATTTCCAAACTGCAGCAACATTGTTGGAGGAGTCTTTGACAAGGATCATGTCAAAGAAATGAGCTATGGGTTGGCAAGAGCCTATTTGCATAGGCCAACAGCGTTGTTCTTTGGGAGCATGGAATTACTCATGTATTCATGCATCACTTTACTTTCAACACATGGTGAGAGAGTTATTTTTGCATCTATTGATTATGTAACACAAAACTTGCATCTTCTTACCATTATCATACAGTGCACTGCTCCACATGAGGGCAAGTTTATTGTTGAGCCCCATAAACAAGATTTTGCCAGCTATTATGATGGAGACAGCCATCCTTTGGTTAACCATGGGCAAGTGTTTGATTCATTCTTGTATGCTGAGTTGATACATTCACTCATTTACTATTCACTAGTAGATGTGATGATTCACACAACTAGCCATTTGTCAAAACATCACTTGCCATACTATTTTTTGAAGTTGCAGTGGGAGAGACTGCGGTGTGTCCACTTGAAAAAATGTTTGTATCATGCAGCATCATGTAAAAATTTCAGCAAACTCCTCATTTGGGTACCCTATGATGATCATTTCCTATTCATCATGGATGAGATGTTTTGGGCCAGCTTGTTCTTCAATGTTGGAGAGGATATCCTTGAAGGATTTTTCTTCATTTTTCCACTTGAGGGCAATACTTTTGCAGCCCAAGATTAGCACATACTCTACACTTATCATGAGTGGAGAGAAGGATAGCATTGGGTAGACTACCTTGTCTGTCATGCTCAGATTTTCAGCCGACCTACTTTGCATGAGCCAAAGGTGGAGGAAGACTTTCAGGAGTTGCCATGTTGGAGGGTAACTCATTTTGTTTGGACGATTTCTTGGGGATGGGAGATTCATATGAGGATGGAAGATCCCAATTCATTTCAGCCCACATGCCTCAAGAAGGCCCTTCAGTTCTATCCTTGCAGTTGCTTGAGGACAAGCAACATTTGGGAGGGGAGGACTATAATGTTCCCAAAATTAGCATAGAGCTAATTGGAACATTAATTTTTCCTATATCAGCTAGGAGGTGAATAAATGGGTAAGGAGTCCCATGATTAGAAAAAAAATCCCTCGTAGTGTGAAAGGGATCATCAAAGTAGCTCTATTTTTCACCCTCAAGTGTGAAAAGGGGCAAATGCATGAGGACAAGGTCAAGTTTGACCAAGTCAACAACGCTGCCATAGTGGGAGTGGATCACCTTGAAAGACAGCGTAGTGTGAAAGGGGAAGAGATCATTTGGTGGAGGAAACCCTAATATTTGGGGGCCAAGGCAAGGAGGCTTTCATTGGTATAAAGGGAGGACAAGGCAACCATAGGAGTATATGTTATTGAGTATAGAACTTGGTCTGCATGACTAATTGCAATCTTCAGCTGCTTAACTGAGAATGATGTGCTGCTTAGCATAAGGGATTTACTGTTTAGGAATCCTTATCCCTTATTGAGAGGCCTCTTCAGGGATTTTACTTCATTCTCCACATTTCAGGCTCAGGGCCAAGCCACTTCCTTCAGCTACAACGTTATTCCCGTAGCAGGAAACGTTGTGTTGCAGGGTGTTGCAATGGAGGGTTCCACAACACCATTTCCTTGGCTCATCTTTCAGAGGAGGGAGCTTCTATTCCTCTGGGAGGTTAGTGAGGGAGATTCAAGAGATGATTGCAAATCTTTGGCACTGGGCCAAGCACTTCCCATCACCTACATCACAGTTTATAACCTTGACTGCATTATTTCTGAGCATATTTGCAGTGGGGACTTATTCCATTATTTTGGAGGGTGAGATATTCAGGGATTGGATCAGCCTTTCACCTGAGAGATCCATTGGATGAGATTCATTCATCATATGTAGCATCATCATATATCTTCATCCATTTCCAGTTCTTGAGTTGCAGCTGCTACCCTGCAACTCCAACATTTTGTATTTCTGCATATTTCAGCCAATCCTTCCAGGATTTTCCAAAAATTGCCTTTGGGAGTGTTTATCTTTGCTCCCCATATTGTATGATCTATGTATTGATCTATCTATGTGTTGACATCTACTAGCAGCAATTGCTCCTTATAAAACTGCGCTGTCATAGCCTTGGCTTTCCATATGTAGCAGTGTATTTCATATTTCTTGTACATGTTCCTTGAAGGTTGGTTTGTGATCATTTCCTAAAGATCTTGTACACATTCTTTTGCTATACATTATTAAGATGGACATGAGCTCTTATTATATTTTCTAAAGTTTTTGTATCACTGCTACTCCATTGATGTGTTTACATATTGTTGTTGCTCCACATTTGGAATATCTTAAGATATTCTCAATAGTGTAGAATTTCCCTATTTTGGGATATTACATTTTTCCCCGTATAGGTTCTTCACCCGAACCTTGATCTACTTCACTTTTCCCATGGATATGTGCCTAAATAATGTCTTTCTTTTGTTGAATATCACATTGTAACCATGGTCTTCAAACATCGCGACAAAAACCAAATTATTCTTTAGACCCGGAACAAACATCACATCCTTGAGCCTGAGAGGGGAACCAGAATCCCTCTCAAAAGTAACTTCACCTATACCAGTCACATTATACCTCCCATAATCTCCATCTCAATGTGCATCTAGAGGTCTTTCTCCTCCAAGTCACTGAAGAAATCTTTTTTCCCCGTTATATGGAATGAGGTAGCATTGTCAAGATACCAAACACTTCCCATCATTGTGCTTTCCATGCATGCAATGAGGGTAAAATCAAGCTTGAAATATGAAGCTATAACTTCACCTACCGCTCCTCCCGAGGTCTTCTTGCTTCTTTTCTTGTGTGGGAATTTTGTGGCACAGTGCCTAAATTCATGAGAGTGAAAGCACTTGATTTTGGACAAGTCCTTTTTCTTGCCACCTTGACTAGAGTCTCCTTTAGATTGAGATTTCTTCCCTTTCCCTTTCTTTGAATTTCCATCCAAGGCACGGTTCTCGTCATCCTCAACCTTGGATGAGGTCCCATCTCTATTGCTCTGCCTTATTTCTTCCTGCACTATATCATACCATAACTAATCCCATTGTGGTTTTTCTCTACCATTTACGAAATCTTGATAATGTGTCAGCTCTTGGGAAGACCCAAAAGAGCTAGAGCTACCAAATATTATTCATGGACAGTAATGCCAACCCCATCAATTTCATCACAACAATGTGTAAACCTGCTCAAGTACTGCGGCATTGTTCCATTCTTTTGCATATTTATGTTTCGAAGCTTGTCCTTAAGCACCAAATTCTTGTTGTTGCTACTATTCTGGAACAAATATGTCAGTTTTTTCCACATTACATATGGAGTCTATTTCCCGTGGAAATTACAAACAATATGGTCTTGTACTCCCTCCAGTATTATTCTCCTTATCCTAGCAACAAACTTCTTCCATTATGCTATATTTTGAGCATCACGTTTTGTTGGTTTCAGAACATCATTATCAATGTAATCCTTCAACCCATTATCCTCCAGTATTGCCTCCATGCAACATAATTCGAGTTTCCCTCAAGGGCATACTCAAGCCTTAGTCCATTGAAAGTCATCTTCTCGGTCATGGAGAAGTCCTGCAACCTTGAGCCTCCTGTGATGAAAACTTTGAATTCTCTTCTCTACTATTAATCTAGCTCTGACACCATGTAGAAATTGAATGTAGATTCAAAACCGCTCATGTAATGTACTAAAACATAAGACTCAAATCTACTCTACCACTATGTGGAAGTAAATTCACAATCAAGAACATAGATCATTAACATGTAGCAAGATTCTACACACATACATAGATATATATCTAGGGGAAAGTAACTGATCAAAACCACTTACTATTTGTATTGCATTAATCAAAGAATCTGGATGAATACAATATGCTTAGCTCAACCTTGAGCTCAACCTGCACAAGTATCTTCTATCCTCTACCTGACTGACTGACTTTGGCCTACACTTAGCCAATTTTCAAGCCCTCCAAGCTCATATTTATTTTTATTGTTCCTTGAGGAATTAGGCCCCTATTATTTAGGAAACTCCTTATTGAGAATTGTGCAATTCCTTTAGGCCTTTCTTTGACTGCATTCATGACATGTAAAACTTGTAATATTCTACAATCGATAGTGAATTGTCCTTTAACTCCAATATCAACTGGGTAACTTGAATTTTATGCATGTATGAGTTAATTTAGGTTGATTGATCAGTTAACTGGTAAAACATTGAAGAAGTACCCCACTGCTAGCCCTCCCACTAGCTCCTCCAACAGTTGGAACTAGTTTAACTAGCCTTAACTGAATTTAACTTAACTAAACTGTTACAACTGTAATTAACTCAACCTAGGCTCATAAAATTTAGGAATCATTGTACAAAATTCGATTTCATCCTCCAACTCGAATTAACTAAGCTAACTCGGTGATAAAAACCCGGTTAACTCATTCAAGTTGTCTATTGATGTGGAATTTTGATTTTCTCCTAATTTAATCAAAGGAAAAATTAAATTAGGAATTTCTTGCTACATTTCCAACAACCCTAACACTAATTGAGGGATAAATCATGCAAAATCCATAAGTTTAAATGTTAATGGCTATTAGGATATATTAAACATGAGGTTTCTAGGAAGATAGGGAAGTCCACTCTTTTAGCATTGTACTAGTTTGATAGTTTAGCAAATGATATAAAATTATGAAAGGGATAAGATGAAATATAAATTTATAACCAAAACATATACATACAGTGAAAATCGACTTCAATTAATAAATGAAAAATGTTAAAACTATATACATGAAATATTAAAGTAAACTAGCTCAAACAATGGTAAATTATCTCTGAGAAGAGATGTGATGGATACATGCCTTCATAATTGTGTTATAATAATGCTCAGGGGCCTTTTAATTATAAATAAGTAAGGAGAAACCATAAACATAAAAAAACCTAACCCTAGGAAATGAAGCACCAAAGAATTTTGGGGCCTAATGGGTAAGTTAGAACGTCAACTTCCTAGGGTCGTAACTTTGGCATATGATTTTTGTTTGGAACTTACAATATCCCATTGTAAGTTTTTATCTGAGTACAATTTTTACTACCAATGGGATACTACAAATTTTGTCAACCAGATTACCCAACAAAATTCCATTTAGGGCCTCAAAACGGCTCTGAAAGTTCAGGAGCTAAAAATTACCAAAATAGGAAAATCATTTTGTGAGGCAGTGGAATAAGTGGATTCCCACCAATATCCAATTAGATCAATCCTCCCCCCTTAGGAAACAATGACCCTCATTGCATCAAGTTCCCTCAATAGGTGGGGAAATTTATGCTAAACTTGGTTCTTGGTGAACCACTTTCCTATATTAACAATTTTCCTTGTTTTAACCACTCGATATAGTTTTATATCCTGCTAGTGATTAGCCTTCATCTTGGTGTCCATAATCTGATCAATTATAGCCTAAAACTTACATTAAACATGATTTCGGTCATGTCATTGTTTATAACTAGGATTGATTGCTCGATATCGTGAGCATGAGAGGAATTTTTTGGTGAAGATTCAGTAAAAAAGGTGTCATTCATGGGGATTTTTGGTTGGAACTCTGAAAATGTTTGAAAAGAGTTGATATAGTTGTGAAGATATTTATTGTAGCCATTTTGAACACAGGGAAGGTTGTCATCCTGTGTAAGTGGTGTGACTTGGAGTGTAGAGGTGCCTTTGTAGGTGAGGTGGATATACCTCTAGACCCTTCTACAAACTTCTCCACCTATGTGTGTTCTATAGATGGAGCTTGTAATAAAATTGTGGTGGTTGCAATGACTTGTTGGAAGTATGAGAAGTTATCTTCTTGCATTGTTTAGTTGAGATCAATGAAATCATAGTAGTCAGAACTATCTCTAGCATCCTATAGAGTTAAACCCCTAGAGTAACAATGACGCTAAGGTATTGAGACTCATAAATAGCATAAAATTTCCACACATATGTTTATCCTAAAATAACATTAAAAACTTCGAGTGGGGCAGCAACACGCAATACCTTGTCTATGAAGGGCTTGATGTCAACCAACAATGTTGTTTTTCCTAAAATAATATCACAAAATTTGAGCGGTATAACATCACACAGTACCTTTTATATGAATGCCTTGATGCTCTAAGACAAATGACATTGTTAGTGGACATGAATGTCTCATATATGGCTCAACCAACCAATGGTGTATGGTTGGGGGTGTGGCACTATTGGCAGCTTCAATCTCTTGATGACCTTAGCTTAGCCTCATTTTCTCCTGGATTCTACTGTCAACAATGAAATGTAGCAAGGTCCCCATCACCCACATATATGAATGGAAGAGGAAGTCCCCCTCCTAAAGATCCTTTGTCTCTTCTAGTTGGACCTTTATAGTTGCAATGGCAACGTTGGGTTCTATATCAATGATCAAATTTATTTTATCCTATTTTGAATTAGAATCTGAGCCATAGGTTTTTTTGTTCTCTTTAAGTTATACTAATAATGATTGTTTCAAGCACCATTCATCAGTGTTGTGCAAGGGACATTTGTGGAGCCTAAACCAATTCCTAGTGTCTTCCACTAACTTTCCATTTTCCTTCCTAACCTATAACTAGGGTTTCTTGTATTAGGGTTGGATTTATTTTCTTTTTTCTTTTTTCCATGAGTTAGGGTTGCCCTTACCTTGCTTCAGATTTGTGGAAATGAAGTCTCGCTTCTTCTGTTTAAATTTTTGTTCGATTTTGACGACATATTGGTATGTTGTGCCAAGCAAGAATATGTCTAGGAAATCCATTTTTTCTGGATCTATCTATGAAAACAACCATGGTCCTTGAGCACCAGATGTCGCTTAAATTCCTTAATACCTAGCTTTGTGCACAAGGTATGAAATATGTTTGTGAACTTTGGCATTGCTTGGTCCCTTTCCTATTGTTGTGTGGTCCATCTAATGTGTTGGTATTTGTTAGACTCCTGTATTTCACAATATCACAAGGTGATTGATTTCAACTTTCTTGTGGATGATTTCAAATTTCTTGTTGTTGATTAAGTATGATGGTGAGAAAACTCAATACTTCCCCCATTCACTCCATTTACCCTCCTCCTACCCTTCATTTTCCTAACTCTAAAATCCCATGCTCGAAATTCCATTAAAACCATTTAAGCCCACATACATAACCTTAGGACTGATTACCTTATAAACCCACTTATATAAAGTCTGAAATTCTATTGATCATAGCTCCACCCGCCCACCGAACAGCTGTGTTATACTACCACAAGCCTTACCTCATGCACACACCCTGCAAGATTTAATTGTTTCTTCTTAACTCTTCACCGAAACATAAAATTTCGTCGATGCGATTTGGTGGGACCCGACCGTAATGTGCACATCACAAATTCTAAAAGATAAGGTTTAAAGAAAAATTTAAAGATAGTGAGGTGCGAAGTGCAATATGAGCATGGATGCGATGTGATTCAAAGACGAAATCTAAAATATTTCAAGTATGGGCATATGATTTTTGTGTGCCATTATATGAATAAATAGGCCAACACACGGCAGAAGGACTTGTAATAGAATAAGCCCCGACAAGGAGGGAAAACAAAGGAGGTCGAGTCGGGCAAGGCGTTTATAAAACTCTTATGTTGTAATGGCATAAACTGAAGGGGCAACGAACACATCATCACAGTTATTGATCCAAGCACCTTATCAATTTAATTATCCCACAACGGTTTTCTGAAGACAAAGAGCCAAGTTTTCAGAGCCTTCTTAGCCTCTTCGGCATCACACAAGCCATATCCTGATCATTGCACAATTAATAAATGGACTGCTAAAGCCACTATTGGAGGCCAAGCTTGTGTTATCTCCACCTACATGTTTCCACTTGTCTGAATTCTTCTTGAATGTAATCACTATAGTAGGCAGATTAACCGACTTAAGATTTGCATAAATACTACATACATTAGCAGAATGAAGGGAGGCCCGAAAGGGGAAAAACCATTGTAATAGATTATGTTGGTTGTAAGCACTCTCTTTTGGATGAATGAATGAGTATGATGTTTTCCATATTCTTATGTTATGATCTGTGGTGAAGTGCTTCTCCCATGTAATTTATGATTCTTCTATTTTACATACTATTTTCTTTCTTTACTGCGGATAGAAATTTTTGTGTAGGATTTACCATAGGGGACCCTGCTCAGTGTTGAAATAGTACATTATGTTTTCCTCTAAGACTTGGATGTAGAATTCAGAGATGGTCTGCTCTGCATCAATGTTGAGACCGGAATGTAGAATTCAGAGACATTATGCTCTGCATTCATGTTAAACCTTAATCTCCTCCTCTTTCCCATTTCACAAGCTGTAAAGATCCATTGACATGACTAGCTTTCCTGGTTGCACCTGGCCTCAGTTATTCATCTATTTGAGTTTTTTTACACCATTTTGACTCCATAGCCCAATGGCCCTCTTCTATTGCCTCAAAAAAATCTTCAAACAAACCCTCATTTCTATAACTAGCCTAATATCAACACTTATTTTTGTCAAGTTAAACCATAATATAGAGAGAGCCCTCTCTAAACCCAGGAAGGCTAGGTATTGGACTCCAAAGCTGGGTGATGTTTCACTCCGTGGTTCTATCTTCAGCCTTCAGAAATTACAGAGTGACAACAGTATTCATAGCTTCCAACAGAGTAATATTTCTCCTTAATAGCATCCCCAAAAGAGTTTTAAGTGGATGTGACTGGAAATAGTGTGGATTCCTTGGTGGCCCTTTTCTCACAGTAAGTTTCCGACCATTCCTTGACATGGGGGGTGGCCTTAAGGAGTGAAAAAGTAGTATTTTCTATATCAAAATAAATGTGGATGGAAAAATATCATTCTAGCATATTTAACCATTTGGCTAGAGCATATGCATGTATCGGACCTTTAAGTATATGAATATAAAAATAAACTTGAACCTTAAAGGGGGTGGCACCTATGAAGGAGCCATTGTATGAAGATGTGTCGTCTATTATTATTTGTCGAAGGAGCTGGGAAAAATTATCCATCATCTCATTCCTTTTTTGCTCGAGGGATTCTTTGAGCAACAGTTTGATAGTATCTCTTGCTCCCTCATTTTTCTTTTCTTCCACCATAGTAGGCCACGGTCATGCAAGGGCTCAAGAAGTTTCAGTCCCAACTCCTTATACCTTGACCTCGTTGGGGATATGCATAGAAAAAAAGAGAAATAGAATATCGCTCTAATACCATTGATCTAAATTTAATAACGGAAAATAAATGAAATACATATTTAAAACCAAAGCACATAGACACATTGAAACTAGACTTTAATTAATAAATGGAAAGTTTTGAAACTATATACATGCAAACTGAAAGAAAAATAGCTCGAACGGTGGTAGATTATCTCTGAGAACATATGTGATGAATATGTGAATTCCTAAATCATGTTACAATGAGGCTCGAAGGAATTTTATCGTAAATGTTGAAGGGGAAACCCTAAAAATCCAAAAAAAATAACCCTAGGAGATGAAGTGCTAGATACTTTTGGGCCTTGATGGGTAAGTTGGAATGTCAACTTCTCGCGGGTCATAACTTTGACATACGATCTCCATTTGGTGCGCATGATAGCCCATTGGAAAGTCCTATCCCATGAATACAATATTTTACTATCCCCAAGTGTTGAAAAATGTTGTCAACCCAATTCCCAAAAAAATTGTCGTTTAGGGCCTCAAAATGATTCAAAAAGTTTAGGACCTAAAAATTTCGAAAAACAGAAAATTGCCAAAATAGGAAAATCATGTTGTGACAGAGTGGAATAGGTGGGTGGCCACCAATATCCACCTAGATCAACAAAGCATCTAGGAGTGGGATTTGAGAGCATAATGAAGGAGGTAGAATATTCTATAGCAATCATTGAATCCATAGTGTCAAAGGAAACTCCATAGTGAGTGCCCCTTTCTTTGTACTTGCATTTCATAACTAAATAAAGGAGACAAAAACATAGGCCTCACCTTTCTTTCATTTTCATATTTCAATTATGTCTACAAATTTGAGCATTAAGGTAGTAATAATAAATTTCGTACCTAAGGAAAAAAATTGCAAAATAAAATATTCCATAATGTTGCAAGATCTATTGTGACGAATTGTTCCAGTAGAAAATTCACAATAGTTTACAAATCAAATAATGGCATTGAATGTGAAATTAATCTAAGTGAGAAGGAACCTGTAACATACACCGATAATTTCACATGGAAATGCGAGTTAAAATTTTTATACAAGTTACCCACAAGTAACTATCCAAATCACTGTTAAATATATTCCTTACTCATCATTAGATAGAATGTTCACCAGTTCATAGTGTAACCTTAGTATAAGAATAGTATGTTGCTTAGCTATTAACAACCTCTATTGTAATACATTAACATAAAACTTTATGATGTAACCTTGCATTCATTCATTACTCATGTAGTCATCACATACTTGACATTATGAACATCACAACAAGAAAGGAATCAACATCATCAATTTGACACAATAATCAATCACATCATTGAACACCAATATACCCTGGAAACCCCATAGGGTGAAAACCAGCAAATGTTTAATTTTATTATTAAACGCTTGTGAGGGTGTTCAACCCTCACTCAATGGCTTATAATGGAGACTATCCCTTAACCATCGTTATAAATCTTACAAAGAAATTTACAAATATCTAGCTTAAATCCATTACAATAAATATGATAGCATTTACCCTCTAGTCTTCATATCTTCATATCTTGGTGGCATGGATGCCCTACAATGGATCATCCTGTAGCTCGCAATTATCTGCATGTACCATATTCATTTACCTGCCACCAGGTTAAGCATAATATTTCCTTTGTACATGTCACCATCATTCCCTGTTAATGATACCTTCAACATACATTGATGTCAAGATTCATAAAGTATTAATCAACCATTTCATAAATCTATACTACAGAAGCTTCTTCCTCTACTCATGTATATTCATGACATGGAAGTAAAATACCTTGACATTCTCCCTTTAACAACACATACTGCATATTGCTAGTTATAAGTCATCGCATTAACTAATGTTTCCCTTGCATAAGCACACATTCCTGCAAGACAATAGCTACATCTCCCAATCTTGTCTTTAAAAGAAACTGATACATCAGTTACGATATTTGTGCATATGATTTACATAAAATTAATCAAAATAACTAACCCTTAAGCTATTAATTTTTGGTGCATGGAAGGAAAGCCAACATAACAAATGTTGCTTCCATGCATGCAAATGCATATAGATTCCAAAAGAGTCTTCCCAAAGGAATTCTTACACAACGGATCACATAGCTTCCATCATGAGTCTTCCCAAATGAATGCTTAACACAAGAGAACATGCAAACACATATTTCCTTTTCCAGGAAATATAATATAATAGGCATGCAAAGACATGGTTTCTTTTTCATAAAACTAATGGAATAAAGCATAAGAATACATGTCTTATTCTCCAAATATTATACCAAAATTACCCATATATATATATATATATATATATATATATTTCAAGGAAACCAAAACATTACTTTATTTTTTGTATATGTAATTCATCTTCCTTGACAAGAATCTTTTCCAATATAGGATAACAAAACATGTTATCATTTCCCACATACAAATGTATATTCTTTCCAATGAAATCTAATACAAACATTGCATGAACATACATGATCTCTTTTCAAAATAAACTAACATAAACTAACATAATAGTTATGTCAGCATAAAGGTACTCACATATTTTCTTAAGGATTAAGATAACAACTTATTTCTTTTATCCATGCAAAGAACATACCTTTATAAAACAATGGCTATTCTTGGTGCATGCAAGAGAGATAACTCTCCCTTTTTGAGCATGCAAGAGAGATAGCTTTTCCTTTAATGTAGGCAACACTTATGCTCTTCTTAGAATTCTATCATCATGAAATACTATTTTAAGGAAAAAGATTAATATAATACCAATTTTTCAAGAGATTATTCTTTTTAAGAAAATTAACATAGTAACTTTCCTTATGTCTTTTACCATGGTATATCACTAAGAACAATATCTTTCTAAAAGATTAACATAACAATGTTTTCAAGAACTGACATAGATTATGTCTTTTACCATGGTAATTTCACTAATATCAATATATTTCTAAGAGATTAGCATAATACCAATCTTTTCCAGAGATTATTCTTTTCAAGAAACTTTAGCTAAATAACCACATACTCTCTTTCAAGAAAAATCACGTGGTTATTTATCTTTTACATAAAAATTCCTATGCATTCCTACATATCATGGCACGAGGACTATTGGTATGAAAATACACAATCTTACATATTAAGTAAACCACATTTTACTCTATATGTATCTTTTGAATTTTAAAATTCAAAAGCATTAATAGTTGCAATTCAATGCCTATTTCATTGGTGATATATATTATTAAATATCAATAATTTACTATTAAATTGGCAAACCCATATATATAAAGTATCCATGGCAAGCCAAATGCTAATAGCACATTGGAGAATGCAACAAATTCTATCCTCCATTATAAATGCATATTTAATTCATAGTAAAAAAAAAGTTAAGATAAGAAATATTCTTACCAAACCAGTCTTGGCTCTCAAGAAAGAAATAAAAAACTTCTGGAAGAACACACAATGGAAGCTCCTCTTCTGAAGTTGAATTTTTCCTTTTGGATTCAAAATTATTAATGATTGCTTTGGAATCTCCATAGGGAAATAAACAACAACCTCAAAGCAAACAAACAACAGCCTAATTGACTCTTTCGACTTTTTCCTTCCGGATTCAAAATTATTAATGACTTCTCTGGACTCTCCATAAGGAAACAAATAACAACCTAAAATAAAACAAACTACAACATTGACTCTTTCGAATTTTTCCTTTCGGATTCAAAATTATTAATGACTGCTCTGGACTTTCCATAAGGAAACAAACAGCAACCTCGAAGCAAACAAAAAAGAGCCCGGTTGAATCTTTCGACTTTTTCCTTCTGGATTCAAAATTATTAATAACTGCTCTAGACTCTCCATAAGGAAACAAACAGCAACCTCGAAGCAAACAAACAACAACCTAGTTGACTCTTATAGTAATCTATTCCAGTGAAACCCCAGATATTTTATTATGCCCCCCTCGTACCTCCTTTCACCAATATATGGAAATAATTAATATACAGTTATCAAGAATGTTGGAAATATGATGTAATGTGTTGTCCTTGATGGCAACCACGATGGTGTTTGATCATCACAACAGATAGATACATTAATCATACCCATTATTCAAACACCATGATACTCTCCCCCTTTGACATCAAGGGCAAAGGGCGGATCAAACCAAAATAAGGTTTCTCTTCCTTTGTAGAAAGATGAGCTCTGTAGATCTGAAGTGCACTGAATTTACCATGCTCCCCCTGAGTTCATGTTGGATTTTTAAACTGATTTTTCAATGAAGTACATGACTCAACTGAGTATGACCTTTCTTATCACCAAGGACTCATACTTACAACAATGATCCAACCAAGTGGAATTACATATTTGACTAAACTACCCAACCAAGTGGGTTTAAAAATTTTGACTCAGCTACCCAACCAAGTGGGTTTACAAATTTGACCAAGTCCTTACATGACTGAATATAACAATTTTACATCATAGGTCTCAACATGACCTTTTCATCAAATTACAGATATAAATAAGACCAATGAATCTAAATCATGAGATCAGACCACAACAAACACTTAGAATGTCAACAATGCATACTTTCCCACAGGACAAGTGCTCCCCCTTAGCTTGTGCATCCTGAACACTTTCAACAGCAAATCATCAAGGCATCTTCAAAAATTTAGAGAATGAAACAGAAATGTAAGAACTGGAACATCACTAGAGATACCCAACAGCACTGCAACCGTTCTGAAAATGCTGACCCAGAAAATTATGCCAGCAAAAACACATACGCGGCTTTCTGTATATAAACTCGCGTATATACGCGAATGTCCTTTATGAAATCCACATATCCAATTTAATCTTCTGAATTTAAGCAAATTTGATTCTGAGTGGTAGAGACAACTCCTGGATTTTTTCTGAGATATTCGAAGGCTTCCCTGGGAAGAGGTTTAGTAAATATATCAGTAGCTTGTTCTTTGGACGGAACATACTCCAATTTCACCTTTTGTTCAAGAACCTGTTCACGTAAGAAGTGATACTTGATAGGAATGTACTTGGTCTTGGAATGCATAACAGGATTCTTTGAGATACTGATGGCACTTGTATTATCACACATAATAGATATGGGAGGTGAACATGTGATTTGAATGTCTTGTAAGGTCTGCATCATCCAAAGAAGTTGTGTGCAACATGATGCGGCAGCCACATATTATGCCTCTGTTTTATATAAGACAATAGAGCTTTGCTTCTTTTTGAACCAAGATACTAATCGAGGCCCCATATAAAATGCACCACCACTAGTGCTCTTTCAATCATCAACATTTCTAGCCCAATCTACATCTATGTAAGCATGAAGAGTGAGATCAGCATTATTTGGATACCATAATACAAAGTCTTGAGTTCCTTGTAGATATTTTAATATTCTTTTGACATCCTGAAGGTGAGACTCTTTTGGATTAGCTTGGAATCGTCCAAAAATCCCAACTGCATGCATAATGTCTGGTCTTGTCCCAATTAGATAAAGTAGACTTCCAATCATGGATCTTTATTCTGGTTGATTCACTGTGGGAGAATCATCATGAGAACTGAGGTTACATCCAGTTATCATTGGTGTGCTTACAGGTTTGCAGTCTTCCATCCCATACTTCTTCAAAATTTTCTTGAGGTATTCTGCTTGAGATAAAAATATGCCATTGGTTGCTTGTTGCACTTGTAAGCCAAGAAAAAATGTTAGTTCCCCAAGTAAGGACATTTCAAATTCTTGTTGCATAATAGAAGCAATTTCTGACTCATGGACTCTTCATTACTTCCAAAAATGATATCATCAACATATACAACCACAATCAATTGTTTATCATTTTCAGTTTTTGTGTATAAGTTGCTATCAACAGAACCCTTTGAAAATCCTTGTCGATGAAGATATTTGTCAAGACGATAATACCATGCCCTTGGAGCTTGTTTGAGACCATATAAATCCTTTTTAAGTTTACAAAAAAGTTTTTCATCATTTCCCAAAATGAACCCTTCTAGTTGTTCTATATAAACTTCTTCTTCTAGATCACCATTGAGGAAAGCAAATTTGACATCCATTTGATAAACTTTGATTTGTTGAAAGCTTGAAAAAGCAAGAAACATTCTAATGGCTTCAAGTCTGGCTACAGGAGCAAATGTTTCTTCAAAGTCTATACCTTCTTGTTGAGTATACCCTTTACAGACAAGTCTAGCCTTGTTTCTAATAACATCTCCATTTTCATTTAACTTGTTTTTGAATATCCATTTTGTTCCAATAACATTGTTATCATGAGGTCTTGGAACTAGTTCCCAAGTATGATTCTTTTCAATTTGATCAATATCTTCATTCATGGCTTGAATCCAACATTCATATTTGCTAGCTTGATTGGCATTATGTGGTTCAATAATGGATAAAAATGCTAAATAGCTAGTAGACCCTACAAGAGTTCTTCTTGTTTGGAAACCTGATCCCTTTTCTCCCAAAATTTGAGATTCTGGATGATTCTTTTGAGCATACCTGGATGGAGCCTTTTCAGATAGATCTTCTTTTGCTGCTTCATTTGGTTCACCTTCTATATTATCTCTATTAGATGCAGGAAGATATACATCATCATCATCTTCATTTGTTGTTTGAATTTCCCCTTTTGGAGCTGAGAGGGATTCATCAATTACAACATCAATGCATTCAAAAATCTTTCGAAGTATTTTATTGTAACATTTATATGCTTTACTTATAGAAGAGTAGCCAAGAAATATTCCTTCATATGCTCTAGATTCAAACTTGCCGAGCTTTTCATCATTGTTCTTGATAAAAAAAATTCTTCCAAAAACTTTAAAATGATTTACAGTGGGAATATTACCATACCAAAGCTCATATGGATTTTTATCACTGTTTACACGAACATGTGCTTTGTTAAGAATATTACCACAGTATGTGTTGCTTCTCCCCAAAATGTGTCAGGTGTTCCTGAATCATCAAGCATAGCTCGAGCCATCTGTTGAAATGTTCTATTCATTCTTTCTGCTATTCCATTTTGTTGTGGGGTACCAGCTACAGAAAAATGTCTTTTTATGCCATGTTGTTCAAAATAATAAAAGAATTCATTTGATATATATTCACCTCCACGATTAGATCTAAGACACTTGATTTTTAGATCTAATTAATTTTCAACCAATGCTTTGAAGATTTGAGATTTTTCGAATGCTTTATCTTTTTGCTTTAGCAACCCAATCCAACACATTCTAGAGAAATCATCAATAAACAGAATATAGTATTGTTCTCCAAGGGGTGACCTTTTTCTCATGGGTCCACATATATTAGTATGAATGAGTTCAAGAGGCTTACTTGCTGATCCTTCCTTGGCATTAAATTACACTCTAGTTTGCTTACCGAATTGGAAAGATTTTCATATGGTACTTTCAGGCAAAGTAATATTGGGAAGATCACGAAAATATTTGAGTCTGCTAGATTTGTTGATTTGAGAGAAGCTCAAATGCCCTAATATTCTATGCCATAACCAATTTTCTGAAGATTTACCCAAGGAGCATTGTTCTTTACAGCTTTTCAATACATACAAATTGCTTGGTGTTCTATTTCCTTTTATGATTGTTTTTCCTGTATCCAGATCACGTACAACACATTCTTTTGAGCTAAAGACAACTTCAGTTCCTTGATCAAACATTTGACTTACACTTAACAGGTTATGCTTTAATCCATCCACATACATAACATTGTTAGCCTTCACCTTTTCTTTTAGAAACACAAAACCTTTTCCCTTAATGATAGATGGAGTATCATTTCCAAAAGTAACATTCTTTTCTCTTTATAGAGCATTGTATGCAAGAAGTTTATTTCTGTCACCTGTCATGTGTTTTGAGCATCCACTATCAATGTACCATTGATGTTATTCTCCTTCTACAAATAAAGCTATGCCATATTTCTCAACCTGTAATTCCTTCTTTCTCCATACTTTGGAAGTTGATAGTATATGCTCTTTTGGCTGAAGTTTTCTCCTGCATTCAAATTCTGCATGACCAAAGTTATTGCAATAAGCACATTCAATTTTATTTTGAAGAGGATAAAAGTTTTTATATGTATTCTTCTTTATTCCAGTATCAATTATTTTCTTTCTTGCTTCTCTAGTCATGATGGTTTTGTATGAAACACATTGAACAACTTTATGACCAAAATTATGACATGAGAAACATTGTCCATTGAAGAAGAAATTTCTGCGATCATTGAACCTTCTATTTGTGTTTACCTGTTGGTTGGTATTTCTCTGAAAGGTATTCTTGTTAAGTATTCTTTGTATTGAGGTGGTCATGCTTTACCTGTAAAGTTTCTTTGCTTCCTTGCTGAGTGAAAAAATGTTGTAAGCTGGTTGTAGCTGCTTTTAGATAGTTTAGTGCTGAAGACTAAGAAGATTCTCCGACATATCCAAGACCTGTCTTTATAAGAGGAGAACATTGTACCTTGATAATTTCATCTAAGGTTTCAGATCCTTTAGCAAATCTAAGATTCAAAGTCTTTACTTTCTCAATTTCTTTTCTTAGAATTACTACTTCACATTCTAATTTCTCATTGTGTTTCTCCTTTTCTTCAAGTTGATTTTTTAGAGTTTCTATGGATATTTTGTTTTCTTCCAAACATATTTTGAGATGATTGATTTCTTCAAGAAAATCATTGTCTTCTAGAGCATCCATAAAAGTATCCTTTTCTTCTCTAGACTCTTTTTCAAATGCCATGAGAAGTCTAAGATCTGGATCAGATTCTTCCTCACTATCTGATAACCCATCACTATCTTCATGAGTATAATCACTTTTTCTAGTGCTAAATCGATTCTTATTTCTTCTTGATACTTCTTTTCCTTTTTCATGTGTTCTTTATGAGGACACTTAGCAGCATAATGACCAACTCTTACACAAGCAAAACATTTGAAAGGAATCTTACCTCTGAATCTTCCAGTGCCAAGTTGGAGCTTCTTTACAAAATTTACCTCATCTTCTTCTGAAATATACCCTGATCCTTCTGTTTCTTGTACTTCTTTTCCTTTTGTAGAGCCTCTCTGAGATGATTTATTTGACTTTAGAAGATCCTCCTTTTCTCATTTCACATGCACTTAGAATCCCATGAAGTTGGACAATAGTAATACTTTGAAGATCCTATTTCTCTTTAATAGCAGACATTTTTGACTCAAATTTTGAAGTTAGAGATCTTAAAACTTTTTCAACCAGAGTAGTGTCAGTTATGGTTTCACCCAAGTTTCTCATACGGTTTACAATATCATATAGACATAAAAAGAAACTGGCAATTCTCTCCTCATTATGCATCCTTAGATTTTCATATTGAATTCTGAGAGTTTGGAGTTTAGCAGTTTTTACCTTTGTATCACCTTCATAGCTTAGAATGATTTTGCCCCATATTTCCTTTGTTGTATTCAAGTGCACGACCTTGACAAATTCTGATTCAGTCAGACTCCCCAATAGTGCATTGACCGCCTTTGCATTTGTTTCATAGTTCTTTCTTGCCGTTGCATCTATTGGAACTGAGGCTAGATATTGATAACCTCCTTCAACAATAGCCCACACATCTGCTCCAAGAGACTGAAGATAGGATCTTGTCCATGTTTTCCATAAGATTAAATTGTTTCCGTTGAAAAGTGGAGGCCTAATAGATGTTGTCCCATCTTGATTGCTCATCTTGGCTAATCTTCCTTCTAGCGGTTAAGCTTCTTCAGAAGGACCTCCTCTGATACCAATTTTTGGGAAGAATAATGAGAGGGGGGGGTGAATCAGTATTTAGAGATTACTTAAAAATTTTACTTTTTCTTTACAGAATTCTATACGTGACTTTAATTAACCCAACTCGCGTATATACGTGGATATCTTTAGGCAAATTTGCGTATGTCCAGAGATCTTATTATGCAGATAATTCTTTACTTATATCATTGCATCATTCATTCATCAGATTTTTAGTAAGCAGTAAACATGTGCAGTAAGAACAGAATAAATCATCACACATATGAACACCAGGATTTAAGGTGGAAAATGAATTCGGGAGAAAACCACCACTGTCGTCGTCTTTGTCTTCAATATTTATTATAAAGAAAACTTCTTACAACCATGTACTGGTGCAGACTCATACCAGCACACAGGCACTCACCTGCAGAAGGCTGTAACCTTCTCTCGTTCTCCAGCTACTACTGGAAGGGAGCTCCAACCCCCTGATCTCGTTTACCAACCACTCCTGGAAGGGAGCTACTACCCCCTAATCTCGTTTACCAGCCACCACTGGAAGAGAGCTACAAATCCCTCACTGAAGGCTTCGACCCTCAGCACCACCATGGACCACGTTTCATCAATTTTCATACTGGATCTAACAGCTTCCACATAACACAACTTGTAGGCCTCTTTTCATCAGATTTTCAGACTGGACCCACTCCACACATTTAAGCTCAAATAACATACATCAAACTGAAACTTATAACCCCATCAATTCATTCATTGAATCAATCAACCAATCAACCAACGACTGATCTTTAATCATAGCAGCATAATCAGTATTCAAACAACCCAGATCTGTATGAAGACATCATTGACAGATAACAATAATAAAACAGATCAGACATTTCTTTCAGCACACTTCAGCAAAACCCTAGATTCCATACGCGCTTTTAATTCACTGAACCTGCGTATATACGTGCTTTTACAGAGACAAACCTACGTATATATCTGCAAACATTTCAAGACTAACCTTAGATTCCATATGCGCTTTTGCTGAAACCAACCCGCGTATATACGCATTTTCGCTATGACGAACCTGCATATAGATCTGCAAACATTGCAGGGTTAAGCAAATCTTCAAAACAGATAAATAGCTCAGATCTTACCCTTCACTTCAGAAAAAATTCGCCACATCTCAGATCTAAACTTTCAATAAACAGATCTAGAAGATATATCGTCATTTCAGGTCTAGAGATCCTGATCCATCATTTTATTCATAGGTGCATTATTAATTCATATCTATCAATAAATTGTAGCCCATTCCATGCAGATATACTTCAGAGTGAAGTATCCATTCAATACCCAGACACATGCACACCATTTCACTATGATCTTCTTCTCCTTATATAGTTTTAGCATTTATCAATACCATGAGTCAAAACTACTCAACTGTTGATGGTAATCCTGGACAGAATCAAATAGATAATACAACGCTCAATATTGTGGCCTAATACCATGGTAAAGCCCCCTGTTATTATAAATTTTGAGCACAAACAGGCATACATGACTTGGGACGTACGTATCTGCGTACATACGTGACTTGACCTTTACAAACCCGCATATGCATTTTCACATATTATATTTATCATTTCTCTGGCACTTGCTGGAATTATTTTCTCTGTCACATCTAAACTGATCTGTAGATACATCATTCTTACATCTTTAACAAATAGGTTGCTTATCATAGGAAACTCATCAAGTAGGTTTCCATCAAGGACAACTTCATCAAGTAGGTTGCAATCAAGGACAACACATTACATCATATTGCCAACAATCTCCCCCTTTGGACTTGATATTTTATTCTGCCCCCCTTGTACCTCCTTTCACCAATATATGGAAAGAATTAATATATAGTTATCAAGAATTCGTTTTACATCCAACCGAATCTTGATAAAAATTTTAATTAATATTTCTTTATGAATTCCACATGGTTTTAGGGATGTTACGGAACCACCTCATAATCACAATATTATAGATGATGAAGCTTCCATGTATGGGTATGCAATGGTAAAAGAGTTAAAAATCTTAGAAGATGAAGTAGTGGAAATTGATGAAATAAGCCCTCTAAGGAAAGGAGAAACCACGCCAACTGTATTGAATATGAGTAAATTCTTGAAGAAAACATTTATGGGCCAACCTTTTAGTCTTTTATGATATGTATTAATGTGTTGCAAAGTTTGGTTTATTTTCGGTTAGATTGTTCAACTCTACACTTGCCAAATTAGAACCAATAATCTTTAGTTAAGTAGGTTAGCCGTTTTTTAGAATATAAATATGAAATTATGAAAGTAGGTTGGGTTTATTCTTTTTTGAATTTTTAGTATCCAACTTATCGATTTGGTTGCAGACATTTCTAATACAAATATACCCATTTTTATTAAACCAAAAAACAACAACATGAGACATTAACATAAAAATAGAATAAAGCACACTTTCAAATGCTAATAACAAAAAAAATACACATAGAATTTACCTTGCATACAACTTCAATTGAGAAAAAAATTTATCATCAAATGTTATGTTTTATCACCCTTAATCAATTAGAATCTTTTAAAGCACATCCACATGTATAAGTGCACTATGATTTAACTATATACATTGCCAACGCTTCCCCGAAATCAGATAGAAGGAGAGTTTAACTTAAACATTGGTTTGACCCTTCATATGCATATTAGAATTTAAAATAATATTCATCAGCAAACATAATAAATCATCATACATCTAAATAATTGAGTAACATGAACCAAAACTAGTTTATGAAATTTCAGCTAAATTAACCAGAAAGTGCACTTAGCTCAGTGTGGGGGCCCTCCACCCTTGCCTTGCACATTGAAAGTACTTCTCAGCTAATGGAACTCAATCAATCATTCACAAAATTGAACATTAGAAAGAAGATAGAACTATTTTCTCCAATTAACTCACAATATTCATAAATCTCCAAGTGAAATCATACAAATTCTACATGTTCATGCCTTCAATGTTCTTGGCTTAAATAGAAACATTTGAAACAAACTTGACTAAAATATCTTTAACACTCATATCTATCCTTATCCCATATATCTTGTTCAATCTCATCCATCCAATCACTCAAAATCTGGAAAATCCCACCAATATTACTTTTAGCCTATTTCCTAAGGATTTCCTGAATGATAGGTCATGTTTGACCAGCTTTGACCGGGAATGTTTTAGCTCGGTTTGACCAAAAAAATAGGTACATGTCCTTCCTTGGTTCCCAAGCTTTCTAAATATGTGCGCAGATCATGCCCAAGTGTCCTGCAAGTATGACTTCAATGAAGCCATTACGAGAATTTTTAGTGTTGTCCAAAAATGCACTTAAAATCCATTTTTTGTAAAAACATCTAAAAATTGAAAAACATAATCTATATACCTGAATATGCATAAATTGGTCAAAATAAGGTGTATATGGATGGTATATGGTTGGATATAATGGAAATGAGGTGTATTCAATAAGAAAAAAATTGAACAAAAACGAGAGCCAACAGCGACGTCGTTGTCGCCTCATAAAATTCGAGATCCCTAACCAGCTATTGACTGAATGGTTTACGAAATCATTCGTTCCTGGGATCGCTAAATATCTTTCCATGGGTGGGTGTGTCACAGAAGAGGAGGTCATTTCCATATCTCAATACCTCGATTTGGTTTATTCCCAGTCTGAGACTCTATATGAGTTATTTCCTGATGCGTCGCGACCTTCAACTGATCCCGCATCATCTCAGTCTCTTGTTACACCTCCAATAGATGGTGTTATTTGGAAAGTGGCCCATACTGATAGTAATGTGCCTAAAACTTCTTCGAATTCTAAATCCACTACTGTCGTTGTGCCCTCTACTCCTTCAATGAGCTAGAAGAATCCTAGTAAAACCTCCAAGGTAAGAAGAAGGATAAAAGCATGTCCAAATCTGAAAACACTAAATAGGATTAAAAGAATTCATATGTTGATGAATCTTCAACAAGTAAACCTAAATATCCTTGTCTGATATATGATGATGATCACTACATAAATGATTGTCCTCGGCGTGCCGAAATTGCCCGTCTTTGGAAGGGCGCACTAGGGACTCCAGATGTTTTGAAAGAAACTTTCCCTTCTTAGCATACGCAAATGGTAGATCAAGCTCAATCGTCTGAAATCTCTTAGGTTTTCATGGCTAGAACAGAACCTATCACCATTACTACGAGAATGAAATACTACCCCAATACGTTTAAGGCTCATGTGGAATCGGAAGTTACAGGTCACCCTTCCTCTTCCACGCCCCCTACCTCTGTGATCGAGTAGTGACTTCATCATTCGACCACCCCTAAAATGTGTTCTTTGGAAATTTTCCTATAATCTGAATGTGAGAGCTGCATAACACTACAATATTGTAGAGGATCTAGCTCAAGCACCTTTGGCAATGTCCCTTTGGAGGTCCTTCAGTCGTGCCCATCACAATGGAAGGCACTACTCTCCTCTATTGGAAGGATTAATCCCGTAGATTATAATATTATAAATTTCTATCTCGAGAATTTTGTTCCTCACCTCCCATCTCATGTAGGTTTTTTTATTCAAGTTACCATCATGGGAAACAATATTCATCATATTGTTGTTGATGAAGGTGCTTCGACATGTGTCATGTCTGCCACATGCTGGAATGCAATCGCCTATCCCCCATTAATTCAGTCCCCAAATACCTTGGAAGATTTCGACGGTAGAGGTTCTTGGTCGTATTGTATTCTCAAGACATTTCCCATCCTGTTGGAGGGGGAAATATTAATCATGGAATTCGAAGTGGTAGATGCCAACTTGAACTATAATCTCCTTCTTGGACGCAGTTGGACGAACGCTATGGTTTTCGTGGTCTCCACCCTTTTTCATGTCCCATGTTTCCCTCATCAAGGAAATATTGTGACTGTCAATCAATTGGCTTTCTTCTCCTTTGATTCTTCAACAGGAAACATTTCATATGTTTCGAAGACCGCTACTCCCTATGAGAACATTGGGTTGCCTCTCTTCAAAGGCTCGTCCCTTATGGGAATTTTTCCCCTCCCAACTCTGAATGTTGCCTCCATCAATATGATTTTGTCTAGTCACGATCCATGGATTATTCCCAATCCCGAACAGCTTGATAGTTTTTGTGAAATTGTTCCTCTAAGCACAACTAAGAAAATGTATCAAAGTATTATGACGGCTTCTGAGGCTACATCCGGAACCAATGATCATTTGGCTTCCTCTATGGAAACTTATGTGCAGTCTCCCTGGTTTGGTTCTTGGGAATATGATGATCCATTGAATGAGACTTTCCCCACCAACGAAAGTATTGTGGAGGTAATGTCTCTCGAAGAAACCCCGTAGGATGATGGACATCATCATTCCTTGTTTCTCCAAATCCCATGTGATATCTCCACCTGTATAGAACCCCATGCTTCGTCTGCGCCGACTGACCCACTTCAGAATTCGACCTTGATTCATGATTTTTTGTCCGAAGGGAACATGGAAAATATCACTCCAACCATTTCGATCGACATCTCTATCAAACCATGGTTTGTTGAGAATGTTCATATGATTGCATGTTGTTCTCCCGATGAGATCAAGATCTATACTAAGCTTTTTCAAGAATTCCATGATGTCTTCGTGTGGCCATACAAAGATATTCCAGGCATTGATCCAAGTATCATTGTGCACGAAATTCCCACCTATTCGGATTCAAAGCTCGTTCGTCAATGGCTTCATCCTGTGCACTTGAAAAAGGCTGCTTCCATAAAGGGTGAAATTTAAAAGCTTCTCAAAGCGGGTTTTATTTATCCTATACCATTGACAGATTGGGTTTCTAATATTGTTCTTGTTAATCAGAAACAAAGGACCATTCGGGTTTGCGTTGATTACCATGATATCAATCGATCCTCTCCTAATGACAATCACCCCACTCCTTTTATCGACCAGATCATTGATGAATGTGTCGGGAGTGATATTTTTTCCTTAATGGATGGTTTCTCTGGCTATAACCATATTAACATTGCTCCAGCTAATCAACACAAAATTGTGTTTATCTGTCCATGGGGGAAATTTTCTTATAAAAGATCCCTTTTGGCTTGAAGAATGTTGAGGCCACCTTCCAGCGAGCTATACCATATGCTTTTCATCACATCAAGCACATAGTTCAGCCTTATCTCGACGACCTTCCTGCTCATTATCTAAAACTTCAAGATCACCCGAAACACCTTAGAGTTATCTTCCTTCGTTTTGCAACGCTATAATATTAGGTTGAATCCTCATAAGTGTGTCTTCTACGTCAAATCTGGATGGCTCCTGGGTTTCGTGGTGTCCAAAGAAGGCATCTACATCGATCCTCTTAAAGTCGAGGCAATCATCGATTTTCCTTCTCCCTCTTTTGTTCATCAACTGCACAGTTTGCAAGGGAAAGCCAATTTCTTCCGTCGCTTCGTACTAAATTATGTTGAGCTTGCTAAAGGCTTTACTCGCTTATTGAAAAAAGGAGTCTCGTTCTTATGGGATGAAATTTCTCAAAGCTCTTAGATCCATTGAAACGAACCCTCATTAATGCTCCGCTACTATATCCTCCCAATTATCACCGTGATTATTGCTTGTATTTGGCCGCCGCCAACAGGACTATTGGTATGGTGTTGGTTCAGGACGATGACGATGGTCAAGATAATGTAGTGAAATACTTGAGCTGCAATCGCTTTGATGTTGAGACCCATTACGCTCATGTAGATAAACTCGCTATGGTTGTTGTCCATGTTGTTCAGCATTTTCGTCACTACATTCTCTTGCGCAAAACTTTGGTGATTTCTGATTGCAACCCCATGACCTACATTCTCACACGTCATTTTCTTGGGGGAAAGTACTCGAAAAGGATTTTCATCCTTCAAGAGATCGACTTAGAATTCACCACTACTAAGTCTAAGAAATCCCTGGTTTTTGTTGAGTTTATTTGTGATCTTCCCACCGCGAGGGATCCGACTCGTCTTGATGATTCCATCCTCGATGAAACTCTCTTTCTCATTATTACTCTTGAACCATGGTATGGAGAAATTATTATTTATCTCTAGACCCAAATTTTTTAGTTAGATCTATCCCACTCTGAGCAACAACGGATTCTCTACCAGTCCCAACCTTACCGTATCGTTGGAGACACCCTATATCGCACTTGTATTGACTCTGTCCTTTGTCGATGTTTGACTCTCGAGTAAGCTAAGAAAGCTCTCAGTGACTCCCACTCTTAGGCTTGTGGTGGTCACATGTTCGGTTACACTACCGCCCAAAATATCCTTCGCGCGGCGTATTTTTGGTCGTCTATTTTTAAAGACTGCAATGTTGCAATACTAAAATGCCATGACTGCCAAATCTACTCTCGAAAAGAGTGTGCCTCACCCTCACCCTTGCATCTAGTTGTGACCGTCAAACCTTTTGTGAAATGGGGCATATATTTCATGACCTGTAACCCTTTCTCGGTCGTGGGACATGGTTATATCATCGTTTCCATCAATTATTTCACTAAATGGGCTAAAGCGATGCCCACATATTGTAATGAAGGTCTAACTGCAGTGCAATTCTTGTTCAATCATGTCATAGCTTGAAATGTGTCCCGAAAATGATTGTCACTGATGATGGATCTCATTTTCATAATCATATGTGTTGAGATTGCAACAAGATGATGAGCTTAGTGGAAAGAAGTCGCCTTCACTAAGTGGGCCCGCAGGATATTTTTGGCACAAAGTCTATTTTTAGACTATGTCTATTTTTAGACATGTCGATCATGATTCTATGAGTTGCAGGATGCTATTTGTGGAGGGATGGTCAAGTTGGAAAAATAGATGGACTTCTATTTTTAGACATACTGGGCGGAATCTATTTTTAGATTGCCAGTCTAAAAATAGATATGTCGAATATTTTAGCTCTTAATAATATTTGGACTATAAACATTATCTTATCCTCTTGGAGCACTTCAGTTTTATGCCTGGATGTGGCACATGCAGCTGACAGAAGGAATTACGCTATTCCTAGGGTCTAAGTGGAGCTATTGCATGATGACTTCAGTTAGAACTCATGTGAGTGAGTTTGGTGGAGTTGATTGAGGAGTTAATGGAGTTGTGTTCGGTTTAACTAATCTAAACATAGTTGAACTAGTTGTATTTAGTCTAACTGATTAATACACTAGTGAAGAGTGGTGTGAATTAATTATTAATTAATTCACTAATTATAAACTCATTAATCAACTAAA
This sequence comes from Pinus albicaulis, assembly GCA_034641835.2. Taxonomy (NCBI): domain Eukaryota; kingdom Viridiplantae; phylum Streptophyta; class Pinopsida; order Pinales; family Pinaceae; genus Pinus; species Pinus albicaulis. Next base: position 709,112,609 of record CM076584.1, read on the forward strand.
GAATACATCAGTTAACTTCAGTGCATGGACATTTTCAGTGGAGACCAGTGAAGAGATAGGTGAAAGAGCAGTGTGACTATCAGTTGTGACTATATTGTTGCATGATTTGCAACAACCAGTGATTGGAGATGCCAATGAGGATTGCGCAGTACAAGCCAGATGGTTTGAAGTTATTTATGAGCCATTCTTCATCATTGATTGCACAGTAGAGGCAGGCTATCAGATGGCAGAGATTGGAGCATGTGTTTTGCTAGATCTAGCTTGATTAGTGTGTAGCAATTGGAGATTGTACAGAGAGCTTGTGAGGAGCTTTGTATAATTATTGTTACATGATCTCTATGACATATAATATACAGATATTTGGGTTTTTCAGCTTTAAGCTTTCCCATGAAACACTGTGTTCATATGTGATTGTTTATGGTTTTAATGTGCGCATGCGATTATTTTTATTTCCGCAATTAATGATCAATGGTAGGAGAGATTATTTATTGTGCATGAAGATAAAATAGTGTGTGATTAGGAGAATATCAGTGGATAACATATCATTTATTCAAATTTTTACATGGTATCGGAGCGATATTGATCATTGGAGCAATTGCAAAACATTGAAGCGGTTGAGTTTTGAGCTGGTGGAATTCGAATTTGCAGTAGTGTTTTATTGGTGTTGAAGTTGAGATGTCTTTCAACGGATTGCGATTGGAGTATGCCCTTGAGGGAAGCTTGAATTATATTACATGGAATGGTAGGATGGAGGCGGTGCTGGATGACAATGGGTTGAAGGAGTTCATAGATGCAGAAATTCCAAAACCTACTTCTAGTGATGCTACCGTACTTGACGCATGGAAAAAGAAGACAGAAAAGTGTTGAAGGATTCTGTTGGAAGGTGTGAAGGATCACATAGTTTCTAGCCTTCATGGTAAATATTCTCCATTCTTGATGTGGAAAGCTTTGACAGATTTATTTCAAAGCAAGAGCGACCACAGGAAGTTGGCGCTCAAGGATAAACTCAAGAACATAAAATGGATAAAGGTGACAGTATGCCCAAGTACCTCACGAAGTTCATCCAATGCAGGGATGAGCTGGGAAGTGTGGGGGTTACTGTTGATGACGAGGACTTGGTGAGCTTGGCTCTCCTTGGGCTTCTGAAGAGTTGGCATTCCTATCAAGACTTTGTCAATGGTCGGGAGAAATTTCCAGGATGGGAGCGACTTTGGTCGGATCTTGTGCAAGAGGAGATAAGGCGAAGTACCAGGGACGGAACTTCATAAAAGAACTCATATGAAGAAAATTGCGCTTTGGCTGCCAAATCAAGGAAGGGGAAGAGCAAGAAGAATGCTTCTCAATCCGGTGCGAAAGGAAAGAAGTAGGACATGTCCAAGGTGAAGTGCTTTCACTGTCACCAACACGGACATTACGCAACTAATTGTCCACAGAAGAAGAAAAATAAGCAGGTTGTTGGATCTACAGCTGGAGAGGCCTTAGCCTCATAATTTGAGCTGGATTTTTCACTGATCGCATGCTTGGTCTCAAGTGTGATGGGTTCAGTGTGGTTTCTTGATAGTGGTGCGTCTTTTCATATGACCAGAGACAAAGATTTGTTTATTGATCTGGATGAGAAAGATCTTGGAGTGCACATCGAGATGGGTGATGATGGTAGATACAGTGCGACCGGTATCGGTACCATTTCCTTTGAGAGGGAGTCTGGTAAACCCTTCGTATTGAAGGAAGTGATGCATGTTCCAGGATTGAAGAAGAATCTGATCTCGGTGGCCATGTTAGAAGACAAGGGATATGATGTTGTCTTTAGCGAGGGAAAGTCTTTCTTGCGCAGTAAGGAAACTAGTGAGACCCGAAGGATAGGGGTTCGAGTTAGGAACCTTTATCAATTGCAGGTAGATGGCTACACAGCAATGGCAGGCAAGGTAGAAGGAGTGGTGAGTTGGGATGATGGCGAGCTGTGGCACCGAAGATTGGGCCACCTTCACCATGGAGCTTTGAAGATACCACAGCAAATTTCTACTGGGCTTCCCAAAGGTACACTTGCACTGTCAGATCAATGCAAGGGATGTACTTTGGGAAAATTTGTGAAAGCCACCTTTCACGAGAAGGATATTCGCGCCATGACGATCCTTGAGAGAATTCACACAGACGTCTGTGGACCTTTCTCAGTAGCTTCGACAGCAAAGCACAAGTACTATGTGATATTTGTTGATGATTTTTCTCGTAAGTGCTGGATCTTCTTCATGCAGAAGAAGAGCAAGACATACTCAAATTTCTGTGAGTTCAAGGCATTGGTTGAGAAAGAATCGGGAAAGTAGGTGAAGGCTCTTAGGAGCGACAATGGTGGTGAATTCATCTCTAGCGAGTTCAAGGACTTTTGCAGTGCAGAAGGAATTCGAAGAGAGCTCATAGCACCTCATAACCCACAGTAGAATGGGGTTGCGGAGTGAAAGAACAAAAAAATTGTGGGTGCTGCACGGGCGATGTTGCATGATCAGGGCCTTCCCATACACTTGTAGGCTGAGGCATGCAACACTACGTTTTATGTGCAAAACCGTTTTCCTCATAGGATACTTGGCATGAGTACACCCGAGGAGGCATTTTCTAGTAAGAAGCCTGATATTTCCCATTTGAGGATTTTTGGTTCACCTGCTTACATTCATGTGATGAAGGATGTCAGGAAGCAGCTGGAGCCGACTGCAGAGGTTGGGATATTTGTGGGGTACATTGATACACCCCACAACTATCGTGTGTATTTTCCAGACAGTCGCAAGACTGTTGTGTGACGGGATATCAAATTTCATGAGGAGAAAGCCATGAAGTGTTCGCTTGAGAGGGAGTCACACTTGCATGCAGATGAGGAGCTATTAGTTCCTAAGGATAAGTCTCTGGATGTGGATCAGCCACAAGAGGAGTTCATGGAGTGGAAGAGACCACTCATGCAGTGCCAACCATCAGAGGGCGGAAGCGCACTACAGAAGCTGAGCGACTGGCTCAAGATGCAGAGAGGATTGTAGGAGCACCTACATCACAGCGTAGACAGAGACAGTCACCTGACCGGTATACTGGATACATGGCTCTTATGAGAAAGTGTATCGCGACGGAGCCATCCTCTTTCGAGGAAGTGTGGAGGATCCCGCATGGGTAGATGCCATGGTGGAAGAGTATGATTCGATTGTCATAAACAGTGCATGGGAGATTGTCCCAAGGCCGAAAGGGAAATCAGTGGTGGGTTCGAGATGGATCTACAAAGTGAAGCAAGCAGCTGACGGGAGTGTGGAGAAGTACAAGGCAAGATTTGTTGCCCGAGGCTTCTCACAGATTGAGGGGATCGATTATGAGGAAACCTTTGCACCTGTCGCAAGGTATTCTTCCATACGGATGATTCTTGCTCTCTCAGCGCAGATGGGGTGGCACATTCATCAGATGGATGTGAAGACTGCGTTCCTCAATGGAGTGATTGAGGAGGAGGTGTACATAGAGCAGCCCGAAGGTTTTGAGATCTTCAGCAGCGAGTCGCATGTGTGCAGGCTCAAGAGAGCGTTGTATGGGTTGAAACAAGCACCTCGTTCTTGGTACACACGGATAGACAGTTATTTCACCGGACTTGGATTCTCCAAGAGTGAGGCGGATCCTAACCTATACCAGATTGTGGTGGAGGGTAAGTTGATGATCATTGTACTTTATGTAGATGATTTGATTTTGACAGGTGATGAACTGTTGATACACTCATGCAAGGCTGATCTTGCAAAGGAGTTTGAGATGAAGGACTTGGGCCTCCTTCATTATTATCTGGGATTGGAAATTTGGCAGCGCAGTGATGGACTGTTTGCTTCTCAAGGCAAGTATGCCCGAGAGATACTGAAGAAGTTCAACTTCAATAGCTGCAAGCCTGTTGATACTCCTCTTCCTGGTGGATGGAGGAAGGAGGATGTTACTTCGGCAAAGGTAGTGGATGCCACTTTTTATCGACAGTTGGTGGGGTCGCTTATGTATCTGGTCAATACATGACCTGACATATGCTATGCTGTTAACCAGCTTTCACAAGCTATGGTTAAGCCTACCAAGATCTTTTGGAAGGCAGGCAAGCATGTATTGATATATCTCAGAGGCACATCGGGATATGGATTATGGTACAGACAGTCGGATGAGGTGAAGCTATGTGGCTTCACGGATGCAGATTGGGCAGGGAGCCCAACGGACAGAAAGAGCACATCTAGAGGGATTTTCAGTATCGGGTCGACAACAATTTCTTGGTACAGCAGGAAGCAGAGATCCGTGGCACTCAGTTCAGCAGAGGCCGAGTATATGGTAGCGAGTTTGGCTGCATGCGAGGCTATATGGATGAGGAAGATCCTGGTCGGATTTTTCGGTTCACACTTGAATCCTACTGTGATTTATTGTGATAATCAGAGTTGCATTAAACTCTCGGTTAATCCGATATTTCATGATAGATCTAAACACATTGACATCCGGTATCATCATAGCAGAGATTGAGTGCAGCGGAAGATCATGTTACTTTCATACATTCCCACGGAGGATCGGGATGCTGACATCTTGACGAAGGCGCTCACCAGGAGCAAATTCGAATACCACAGAGGCAGGATAGGGGTTGCAGATAATCCATATCTTGTTGAGAGGGAGTGTTGAAAATGCAACAAGATGATGGAGCTTAGTGAAATGAAGTCGCCTTCACTAAGTGGGCCGCAGGCTATTTTTGGCGCAAAGTCTATTTTTAGACCATGTCTATTTTTAGACATGTCGATCATATTCTATGAGTTGCGGGATGCTATTTGTGGATGGTTGGTCAAGTTGGAAAAATAGATGGAATTCTATTTTTAGACATATTGGGGGGAATCGCGGAATTTATTTTTTAGATTTCAGTCTAAAAATATATATGTCGAATATTATTAGCTCTTAATAATATTTGGACTATAAACATTATCTTATTCTCTTGGAGCACTTCAGTTAAGTGCACAGATGTGGCACAGGAGCTGACAGAAGGAATTACGCTATTCCTGAGGGTTAAGTGGAGCTATTGGATGCATACTTTAGTTAGAACTCATGTGAGAGAGTTTGGTGGAGTTGATTGAGGAAGTTAATGGAGTTGTGTTCAGTTTAACTAATCTAAACATAGTTGAGCTAGTTGTATCTGGTCTAACTAATTAATACACTAGTGAGAGTGGTGTGAATTAATTATTAATTAATTCACTAATTATAAACTCATTAATGAACTAAATAATACATCATTTAACTTCAGTGCATGGACAGTTTCAGTGGAGACCAGTGAAGAGATAGCTGAAAGAGCAGTGTGACTATCAGTTGTGACTATATTGTTGCATGATTTGCAACAACCAGTGATTGGAGATGCCAATGAGGATTGCGCAGTACAAGACAGGTGGTTCGAAGTTATTTATGAGCCATTCTTCAGCATTGATTACGCAGTAGAGGCAGGCTATCAGGTGGCAGAGATTGGAGCATGTGTTTTGCTAGATCTAGTTGATTAGTGTGTAGCAATTGGAGATTGTACAGAGAGCTTGTGAGGAGCTTTGTATAATGATTGTTACATGATATCTATGACATATAATATACAGATAGTTTGGGTTTTCAGCTTTAAGCTTTCCCATGAAATATTGTGTTTATATGTGATTGTTTATGGTTTTAATGTGCACATGCGATTGTTTTTATTTCCGCAATTAACGATCAATGGTAGGAGAGATTTTGTATTGTGCATGAAGATAAAATAGTGTGTTATCAGGAGAATCTTGGTGGATAACATATCAGTTATTCAAATTTCTACAATATGATGATATAGCTCGCTGCTCAGTTGGGTTTATGTCAAGGTAGCTCCACCACTTATTATCCAGAGGCCAATGGCCAGGCTGAGGTTGTCAACAAAGTCTTGGTGACTATGCTTCAGTGCACCATTGGGAAGCACAAACAATATTGGCACCTCATGCTATTCACAGCTCTATGGGCCTACCGAACCTCTACTAAGACAGCCACTTGGTTCACACCATTCCAAGTGGCATATGGTCTAGAGGCCACACTCTCGATCAAGTGTGAAATTCCTTCTCTAAAGCTAGCTGTCAAACTACTTCCAGGTACTTCGCCAAAAGAGGAACGTTTGTTGAACCTCAAGCATCTCAATGAGACCCTTAGGCTTGTTCCTTTAGTTCTTGAAGCATAGAAAAGACGAGTTAAAGTTCAATATGACAAATCTGTCAACCCCTGCGTTTTCTCCAAAGGTGACATGGTCATGCTTTATGACCAAGCCCGTGATAAATTGGGAGTAGGAAAACTCGAGCCAATGTGGCATTGGCCCTATATCATTCAACGAGTACTAGAATGAGGGGCATATGAGCTAGCAGATTACGAAGGAAATCCATTAGTTGAGCCCCGAAATGGGCTCTATCTAAAAAAAAATTACGCTTAATCATAAGTGTGATACTTTGTACATTACTGTTTTATTCTTTCGTGTGCTTTGATTTGATTTTTGGTGTGATTGTTTTCTTTGCAGATATGTTTCCTCTGCTTAATTTGTGTTTCACTTGGTTTGCAGATGTCTTCAAATCATTACGTTGGTTTTTCTGATGGTTCTTTTCGTAGCACACGCAGCGTGGGCACTCTTTTCCCCTGATGGCGAGTTGATTAATTTACAAGGTAATTGTTTGGGTCGAACAACTAAAAATATTTCCAAATATAGTGCGGTTATTGAGCTATTATTGGATGCCATTTGTCTCGAGATTAGAGATTTTGTTGTTAAGTTAGACTCACAACTCATTTTGTTACAATTAAATGGTCATTATTTTGTGCTAAATCCTCAAATTTTCCCATTTATTTTCATGTTGGACTATTGGAAAGACATTTTGATTTTATCACATATCAACACATTCCAAGACGTTTAAACGCATTAACATATACATTAGCAAGTCATGTATTAGATAGACATTAGCGCAATATGTAAAAACCAAGACATCATCATGATACACAAGTAGCCATAGAAACATGCATATATATATATATATATATATATATATATATATATATCGAGTTTGACAAGTGTCTTGCAACCAAAATCTTAAAAAATGTGTGTTTTGTGACAAAAAAGGCTCTCTAATCCTACATCAATACAAAAATGTAAAAACAGGGCTGTTATCCGCCCACATGGTGCTAATGGTAGCAGGTGACTTGATGCAGCCTACGCTGCATAAAACCCACAATAATATTATACTACATGTTCCAAGATTTAAATATCCTTTAGCATGGTGAAATCCACATTTCTTAAAACATTTCAACCTTCTCTCGTTATGTGGAAGCATTACTTCATTCTTAAAAAAACCCACTTTGTTTAAAGTTTAAATCTTTGAATTAAAGTTACATGGAAACTTTACCCATTCATTTCTTCACTTTATAAACCTTTATATAATACTATTTCACGCCATTCTTCCACCATCGATTTCACCTTACATCCAACGGTTGTTGCTCTACTTAGCCAGTCTTCTATTGACAGATGTCGCATCTTCGATTAAAAGATTGTCGTCGATCTCTTCATAATTCCAATCCAATGGAAATCGCATTTCAACATGCGTGAAGATTATAGTTTTTAACATTTGCAAAATTGGTGGTTTTATAACACCACGCGTCACTCTCCTAACTGTATCGCATTCTCACAAGAAAATACCACCTATAGTAATAAGTAGTGCAATAAAATCACTATTTGTGTATAAAACTGATTACCATTCCTCTGTGCCATCAATTCGTGTTTTTTGTCTTCCCTTCACTAATTACGGGTTGCAGTGTTTACCCTTGTGAAAACCAATGCTGGTTCACTAAATTCGCTTCTCGGCTCCTCTGCGCCATGGTTTCTGCCTTCATTTGACTCAAAGTCCTGAACAAAACAAGGTTCAAATCTAAATATGGAATTCTCCAGTGATTATACCAAATTACGATCTTTTACAAACTAAGATCTCTTCTCAGTTTCTCTCTTTAAATTTCAACCGCATACAAATTCTCTACAACCATTTGTTTTCTTTCGTTCACACAGACTATCTCCACTACAATGCAATTCAGAATTTAAAGATTTTGGGTTTGTTATAGTTTTATCTCCAACATTTGCAAATGCAATAAAAACCCCAAATGGATAGACGCAAACCATTGATACCTCAAGCCCAAATGTGATACTAACTTGCGGATCTCATTTCATTGTTTATACACAGTGTTACATCAAACTGCGTATCTCACTTCACTGTTTATACACAACAGAATGTGTAATATCTCCTTGGCAATGCTTTATATGATATTAGCCCCAGTGGCCAAATGTAACTAGGCGGATTTGGACCTCAATTTCGAAGGCCAAGTTGTTTTTTGAATGGTATCAATCCATTCTGTGATTGATGTTAATTCCTCAACATATGCAAATCACACATAATTCAAGAAAGGAATATTCGACCTTTTAGGAATACGCAGTCTCATACCTTCAATAATCTTGTAGCTCAAAATGACGGAAACATAATCTCCATCTATTTCCAAATTCGAATACTCTATTTATCCCATCTTTTTCAATATGAAAACTCTCCGATTTATTCATAAATCATACCTTAACAATCAACATTTACATAGGAATTCCCTCCTAGCCTGATATTCAAATCAGTGGCCTCTTTCTTCCTACTACCCGTAGGCTACAATAAAAACCCCTGACTATCTGATCTTGAATCTCTCTCTCCTTCTATACCTTTGAGGCTTACAAATTATACAAATGGTTCTGAAACCAATCCTAGTTTTAGATCCTCTAGTTTCTCAACAAATTCCTAAGAATCCTCTAAGTCCTAAAATCTCTTCTTAATCCCTAAGGATCCTCTTTAATCCACAAAATCATGAAACCAATTCCTAATTCTCTCATATTCTCTTTCGAGAAAATTTACAAAAATCCTCTCAATATTTAATTAATCCTATTTTAAAATATTAAAATCACTCAACTCCAAACAAATCATTTTAATTTGTTACATAAGAATCCAATTTCCTAGAAAATACAAGACCCCCTATGTCTACTAAATTACAATAAAATTTCTAAGCCGAATGCTCCTGCATCAGACTCCCAAAGTAGAAATTAATCATGATCTCCTGATCATGTGCTTACAACCTTTAGCCTCCTGGATCCCATACTCTGTTTTGTTGCTATCCATAAGCTGCATCATTCTTTAGCTGCATTTTTCCAAGCTTCCATACTTTATTTTGCATCTTCCCACTAGCTATGCTTTCACAGTATGTTCTTGTCTTTTCCTTGTTTTTGTTTCTTTGCTTTCTTGTTGTTGTCTTCTTCTGAGACACCTTCATCATCAACCTTATTATATTTTTTATTTCTATGTCCAGGTTATCTTCTGGCTGGTAACCACTTTGCAATTTGTTGCTGCTTCCAATTTCTGCTGCAAATATTGTTGTAAATATTGCTCTAATTACTTTTGTAGATATTTCTCTAAACACAGTTGTAGATATTTCTCTAGAAATTACTGCCTCCCAGAATTCCTGAATATCTCTTACGATATCTCCCTCTGCAACATCCTTCTTCTGCTCACTACTTGCATATTTATTTTCAAAAAATAAATCATCTTCTGATTCTTTAATTGTAGCAACATGCTCATCCACTGTTCTTTGTATAAGCGAAATAAATTTTGGAAAACTAGTATCTGCTCCCGCTTCTTCCACAACTTCAGACATTTCCACTTCAATGTCTGCAATTCCTTTCCCTAACACAATTGTTTCTAGCAAGCATTTCAGCCATTCCCTTTGTACTTGTTTTATCTCAACCACATCATCAATATGTTGCAATTTAGTTTCAACGTATCCTTCTTCTTCCTCTTTGACAACCTTCAGAAATTGTCCTTCACCTCTTTGATTGATTCTGACAATCAATTCAAATTCCTCAAACACCATATCTTCATCCTTTATCAGAATAGAATTCTGATTTTCCACCACTATGGCAGTTCTAAGAGTCTATCCTACAATCTTCTCTTGGACAATCAGATAATCCAACTCCTCCTTGTTATCAACAATAACAAGTGCCTTCATATGAGACATGAATGTCTCACCTTCCTTGTAGATGCTCTCCTTATTAAGTAAGGAATCTATGGTTTCCTTCTACTGCAACAATTCACCTTTATTCAAGACAACTCCAAGAGATGGATTTCCTTCTCCAAAAACTTTAACCACAATCAAATTATCAATTTCAAAATCACAAGACCCAATGGTATTATTTAATGATCCAGTCACCAAATCTTCTTCTTGCAGTTCTAAGTCTCTTCCAAGACTCATAAAATCTTCACGGTCTTTCTTTCCATCTTCCAAATTCAACTCCATTGTACTAATCATCATGATAGTATGATGATCCTTCACTATGTTTTCAGCTAACATAGTTTCCTTTTCATTAAATTCTCTGAAATTTTCCATTTGTTGTCCTTATTTACCTTTATTTGTTGTTGACCAATCATCAGATGGTCCTTCTTCCTCTGTTTCAATATTCTACTATGTATTTCCATGAGACACCTCTGTCTCCTTTTCTTTCTGAGATCTTGCTATCTCAGCATTAATCAGAACATATTTTAGATTCAGCTCCTTCTCCTTAACAAACTCTAAAGCTTGTTCATTATCCTGTGATGTACCTGCAATCATACAAAAATCATTAGTTTTAAAAACACAAGAATTTTTAGTCGTGTCTACTTCTTCAAGCACCAATCTTTCACAATGTACTTTCTGGTTTTCAGCAGATCCTATTTTTTGTGACTCAATTCCTTTGAGTCTTTCCTTTTCCAACAAATAAATATGTATGTGTTCAAGTTCTCTGAACTTGTTCATCAGCTTAGCATTCCATTTATTTTGTAATAGGTTCCATCTAACCCATTTCTTCATTCTCCATCCATGTCTTCGGCATTCATTCCATGTTTCTTGTAGCCATCCCGATAGTACCTCCAGTTGTACTTTCATCACTGCAATATCACTTATCTTATCTCTGTGGCATTCTTTAGAATCTCTTCTCTGATCCTCCATGACCATCTTCCTCATGAGCTCATCAATGCTCAATTGGTGATCTGCAACATAACCTTCTCTTGTAGCAATCTCCTTTTGCTACTCAATACCCTATCAAGCTTCCTTTCTAAGCTTGACCTCTTCTTAGGTATTCTTTTGGTTCACTCTCTTGAACATGTTGTTCCTTTGGCTGCTACACTCAGTTACCTTACTTCTTTCAGGAATCTTCACCAATTCCTCTATCACTACTTCTTAAGACTTGAGTCATTCTTTGTTGAGATATTTTATCTTATCTGCAACGAGAATCTTTAAATAAGGTTAAAATAAAACACATTATCTCACCTTCAAGATCTCTGCATGACCTTGTTCTCCTCATTCACTAGTACTTTGAATGGATTGTTCTCATTTATTTCTGCAAATG